>OY390720.1:6480354-7182854 GCA_959613375.1 Heteropelma amictum | reverse complement strand
CGGGAAAAGTAGTCGAACATCGATGTTTGATACCGAGCGAACTTTGCGTCAAATGAATATTCGTTCTTTCGCTTTCTCGTTAGTCCTGCGTTGCATTCGGATTGAAATTGGAAATGAAATATCAAGTGAAATTGCGAACGTGGAAGAAGATGAAAAAAAAGGCAAAATCGCTTTCCGTGGATGTAGATTCTTGACGCTGGAGGGGTGGAAATGCAGCGGTGAATGGGAAGGAATACCTGACCACGTTCACTTGAACTTGCATTTTGTGATGGAAATTACTTTTTAATTATGGACCATGTCCGTCTCCCACCGGTTCCCGCAAATGAAATTCGCCCTTTTCTTGATCATTTTTCACCCTCTGAACGCTGTTGCAACATACCCGACGCTTGCGCTCTTTGGCGAAGGATTAAAAAAAAGTGGTTTCCGTTCTCGTGATCAAGAGGGGGATGCGGCGAGATTACACGCGAGAGAAAGAGGGGGTACGGAATTCTCAGGGAGTTTTCTACGCAAGTTGGAGAATCACCTTGTGATGGTCGGCAGTGGAAAGCCATCGAGTGCCCACGTCACTTGTGGGGTAGGGTTTCCTGCTGCTGAACATTTTAGCGAGACGGCCGGGCCCGGTTGGAGGGTCTGTTCGATGAAAGAGTACAAAAGTACCGGTGGTGCGTCTGAAACAATAAGTACATAAAAATATGACAACCCGGAGAACATCCCTAATATTGTTATCGCGGAGGAAGATAGGAGATCATTTCGCTCGTACCAATTGAACGATTGATACTCGGGCTGGGGGGTTGAGACTTTCAACCCTTAAATTGCTTAAGAATATCACCACCAGCGTCTCAATTTGACTGCTGATAAAAAAATTGCTACAAGTAGTCAAGTGTTCCGAAAATATTCAATTGCTAAAAAAGGCTCAGACAGTAACAATTTTTTTGTAAAGATTATCGCGAAGGTCCGTCTCGTACAGCTTTTCAACGCTCGACACAATGCAAGATTTGGCTTTCAGGTATACAGTTCCAGCGTCGTTACCAATGGAAATCTGGTCCAAATTCGAGTTATTTGATCGCAGTACCGCGTATAATTCTAGTGTACGAATTAGAGGGTAAAATACAAAAAACGGTGTGACACGGAAAGGAACCAGATCACCGTGAAGGCATCTGACATGATTGTGTGCAGAATTGAAAGGCCGCGCGGGCGAGTGTAACGATATGCAGCTCATCGCGTTGTTGAGATCCGACAACGGTGCTAGAGAATTATTGAGAGAGGAAGAATAAAAAAAATAGCAAATGAGGTGGAGGGTAGTGAATCATATATAGTATAATGTATGTATATATAGTTCAAAAGCACCGGTGAAAGAAAAGAAGGGAAAGAAGAGATGGATCATCGCGGGGGGGAAGTGAAGATGAGAGAGAAAGCCTCCATGGTGCTTTCACCCTGGCTAGGATATATAGTATCGAAAAAGCCGGGGATCGCTGGAGCTCGCGGTATACGCGAGCTCGAGAACGAGACAATGGAGCCGCTCGGATGGAAACTGCTCCGCTCTGCTCTGTTCTTCTCCAACTCGGCGTCGAAGCTGGCCCGGCAACTTTTTCTCGTAATTTGTCTCGAATAACGCGACCGCGACAGAGAAGCCGAGCCGTGAATAAAAAAAAAGAAGAAACAAGGAGAAAGATAGATACGGATGTAGTTGGGAAGAAGGTCGAGAGGAGGAAAGAGGACGAGAGTGAAAGAGATGGGCATGATGCGACTAGGAAAAACGAGAAAACTGTACAGGGGGATGAGACGAATAAAACGAAGAAGGGGCGTCAGAGAGGGTGGTGCGTGTCTATGAGGAAAGAAGAGAGAGAGAGGGTAAGAGATGAAAAATGTTAAATCGAACGCGCAGCTTTTTTCGAGCTTCTGCTTCGTACCACGCGAATCTCTTTCGTTCTCTTTACAGACGGCTGCCTCGAACACTTAGTAATTAAAAGTGTCGATTATACGTCGTTGAAAAAAGCGAAAGAATTTTTTGATTCATTTTATAATATATATTGCACACACAGAGTGAAGAAAAGCTCGAGAAATTGTGATGCGTATACTATACGTACCCACGTACATATATATATGTATATATACTCGAAATTACTATCACCGCAAAAAGCATTACCCGTCTGGAAATTTGGTTAGGGATCGCTTCAGGGCACTGTCAGGTTGCCGCATTATCCTGTTAGGGCGCTGATAAGGCAACCTGATAGTGCCCTGCTGAGCAATGTTACGACGTAAAATCTAAGGGCGTGATCAGGTTTGCCTGAACGTTGCCTGATCAACGTTTTTTTTTAAATAGCTCACAAACGCTAAAAGAGTTTTTTCTCCCCTGTTTTTCTTAGGGATGTTTCTTGTCACTAACGTATTTATCTTCATCTTAAGTTGAAAATCGTATTCATGATGAAGAACTCATTGGCGATTACTGGGATTCGAACCCAGAACCCCGTGGACCGGAGCATTGAACGTTACCGCTGGGCTAGCCCAACTGTTAACAGTATAAAAACTTTTCAACCTTCAAGAGTCATACATGTTAGAGTCATACATGTTATTTCTTTTCGATAGATTCATCCTATTCTTTTACATTCTTTGTTTGTTGGTTTAATTAGTTTACGCAATAATTTATTTATTTATCTCTTGTATACTTATTCATGAACATTTATTATAAAAGAGATTTGTAGACAAATGAGAGATTGCGTATAAAAAAAGTAAGGTAATAAAATGAATATATCCGAGACATACGTTGAACAAAAATTCCGGAACTCATTTTTTTCCTCGTTAACTGTATGCACACGTATTCATATAATATGTATACGTATATATGTGTGTGTGTTTATTAAATAACATCGGGGATAACAAATATTCCATAAAAGTGCTGTATGTTCTCGTACACAGACAAGGATAATCCTTGGATGGGTGACCGTTGAGGCGTGAGCGCCGCCGGAATGGGGGCACTGTAGGGCTAGCCTTACAGGGCTACTATGGAGTTAGCCTTGCGACGGCCATATTATGGTACACCGTAGCTGGGCCCTGTAAGGCGCTCCAGAAAAGGGCAGTATTATAGTAAACCTTTCTAGAACCGTATCAGGGCTACTTAGGGCTTGCCATCATAAGGCTAGCCATAGCACTCCCTGGTCAGGGACTGACCTGAAATAGGGCTAACCCTACCAAATTTCTACGCGGGAAGAGATGAAAAAATTGTTAAAATCAAAAGCTTTACATTTTTGTTCGTCGTAATTATTTCGAAAGCTCGCACACTTCTTCATCATTTTATCCAGCGGAGGCGCATATTCCTCGATTCTTCGAGCTTTATCTCCGTTTCGCTGGGTCTTGATAATAACGAGTATCGGCGTGACGAAATTTTTCACCGACGAACAATGTGTCTCGTCAGAATTAATTGGAACTGAGGAGATCTCTGGATATCTATATACGCCTTTAGTCATCTCTCTCCCTCTCTCTTTTTCACCATATTTTAAACGAACGGGTAACTCTCGAAGCTCCACATTGGCGTCTGACAATGACGCGAAGCTACCGCATTGAAGCTTGAGGCAACACGACGAAACAAGTTATTTTCCAACTCAATTAAACTCTCGTTAGTTTCACCGGTAATCCGCAACAGTGGTACCCCCAGTATAATGATACGACGTGCACTTTGCATTTGTCA
This sequence comes from Heteropelma amictum, assembly GCA_959613375.1. NCBI lineage: Eukaryota > Metazoa > Arthropoda > Insecta > Hymenoptera > Ichneumonidae > Heteropelma > Heteropelma amictum. The sequence continues at coordinate 7,179,169 of OY390720.1, read as the reverse complement.
TGCTTATCGATCTTGTTGCGAGTTATATTCTTTCATAATGCCGGAGGAATATTTCGTTGATAAACATTCGTCGCGATCTGTGCGGTTCTAATAATCCTGATGGATCGGAAAAGTTTCTTACGAACTTTGACAAACTTTGTATATAGTTTGACGAGGTTATTAAAATTCGATCGTGGATAAACGGAAAGCAGCTCCACCCGCATCAGCTGTAGTGTTGTAACGATTATCCATTGTAATTGACAGTCGTTACAGCTTGTATAAAACTTGTGTTTGAGTTTCCGAAAAGAAGGATATGCAATTTTCAATTCATCGAGACAAAAGGTTTCATAAAGTCGAAGCAGATGTCGCTGTGTGAGAAACTCTTCGTCACTTTGGAAAAAAGAGTCAGGCTGCAGATGGCTCTACAATTTTTTCGCAAGTTGCTTATCTTTTTGCTTTTTTTTTGACGATCGGATTGTTCCCAATATTTTGAATATTGATGGACTTGGAACGTTTATAGATCCTAGAAACAATGTTGGAATAATTTCGGATCCTGACATCATATCCACGCAGAAACACACGTGGTGATGTCAATTACCTCTTGACACGACTTTGAGTGTAATACCTCGCAATTGCGGCAAAGGAGTACGTCAGAATATCAGAATATCATGAATATCATTTTCCGTTGACCGTACGAAACGCGAAGCAAAAGTACTCCATGCTTTTTTGTTGTCAAAATTATTTAGAAACATTTTCTCTTGGGTTAAAGTTGGCTCTAATGAACGTTGCATGCTAGAGCTGTTCTCGGCGATTCTAAGCGGGGAATATATGCGATTCCCTTGTCCGCATCGTGGAAAAATGGAAAAGACGACTGTGCGCGCATTCATCGTCTCTTCCGGTTGGAATATTCGCGTTTTCCGTGCACCAACGGTAGGTAAGTTCATGTATCCAGGCCCGGTCCAGGTGCTTTGCCCGTGATAAACCGGGCGTTCTCTTTGACGGGAATTCTGCGCATTACTGACCCCAACGAGCGAGGAAGATGCTAACTTCATTGTTGATTCAAAAGGTAACATACCCCCAATCCCTCTCAGCGTGCCATCTCTCAATACTCAGCCTGCTTGTACACTTTGTCTTTTTCTCTTTTCGTCTCTATCATTGTTTTTCCTTGCTCTGATTCTGAGGCTCATTCACGAGAGCGAACCCTTGTGCAGTTTGGAAGATCAGATATGCAACGAACGAGAGACCAAAAGTATGAAAACCAAAGGAGGGCGAGAGAAAGGCATGTGTCACATTGGTACTGCATAGCCCGCTGGTATAAAGAGCCAACTGGTTCTCGGATGCTTCGCCATTCAAAGGGGTCTTTCATCATCAAAGTATCCAGGAGGTATGCCAATTTCTCCTCGAGTGCATTTACACGACAGGGGACAGCTTATCGTGCCAACTTTGCTCAAGATAACAGCAATTTATTCTCTAATTACATCGTTTGTAATCTCGCTTCGTTCATCACATAACTACCGGTAACTGAGACTCTGAGGAAGTTTGAATCTTTGAAGACAAGGTATACATAGAATTCCTGGGTTTCGTCTCGTCGCAGCTGTCGAAGTTTCATTTGATGCAAGACGGTACTCACCTCCTAATTGAAGCTCCGCCGATGCCTGGGCTGTGTCACCTTCGGTTCTTCTGACGATGCACTGATACATTCCGCGATCATCGCGCCCGATACCGTTGAGTCTTAGAACATCGGATTGCCGTCCCGATCCAGGAAGTTGCCTGCCATCTTTGTACCACGTGACAAAGTGTGGTCCAGCCTGAGAATGCGTGCTTATTACGCAGTAAAACTCGGCGTTTCCACCGAGATGGACGCTCAACAAGGGTGGTGTTATTTCCACGTGAAGGGGTGCAGTCACAGTCAGCCTGCAACAGAACCGATTCAAATCTTGTTGCTTGAAAATAATTGAAACGAACGGGAAAACAGAGGATTGGGTTGTTTTCGTTAGACGCAGTTATTGGTAACATTATCAATGTAAAATATCACTTATCCAATTTATTTTCTCAAATATCATTGCATCGAATAACAAGACTGTCAGCAGAGAATGGAAATAATGCAGACCTCATATCAGCGCTGGCTTCTCCTCCGATGTTCGAAACCGAACATCGATAAACTCCGCTGTCATCAAGGGTAACGGCTTCGATGGACAAAACTGGCCCGAGTAATCTTGTCCTTGGCCCCGGTTGAACAAGCATCGTTTCTGCTCCTGTTTGAGCGTACCACCTACAACGAGATAACGCAAGAAAGTCGTAGAATCCTCCCAAACGTCATTATACTTCATCCTTCCTGCAAAAAGTCCTTGAAACCAGAAAGAAAGGTCTTCGAGTCGCTGATGAATCTTGAAAATCAGCAACGCCATTCTACCCTGTTTGATTCTAAACTGCCAATTGAAAAGAAAACTCAAAGGCAGATAGGGCGAACAAGGGTAGGTAGAATGCTTGCACCCTCGAGATTCTTCGAATGAGAGTATTGAAGTCAAAGTCTCGAATTGAAATGGAATTCTTCGGAAGAATGAGAATGTACCAGAGAGAGAGAGAGAGGTAGAGATCGAGTGAAAAAGAGGATGGAAAGACAGCAGAGAACGAGAGGGAAAGGACGGAAGAGGAAAGCGAGTGTAGGAATGAGCAAAAAGGTATCTGTGGAAAATGCTCATGACAGAGTTCACCATCCTACGACCACTCTTTTTCACTTCTCCTCGCTAACTTCCTGACATTCGCTATCGGAACGCGCCCTCGCACTCGTCCGCTCGAAGAATCTATTCCGTTCTCTTCTTGACTTCGCAGATTCTCGATTTGCTCGTGCTGGTATATCGTTCGCTGTAAGGCGAGACAGGCGCAGCCAGCAACTAGCAGCTAGGGAGCCAAAGACGTCTACTTCGATAAACGGAAAGCATCTAATGGAGTTGGATCCCCAGGGGGTTTCCTTCTTACGCGAAAGTTGCTGCGGCATCGATTGTACAAAGAAGCGCAAGGAGTGGAAGTAGATCTCCGATTTATCCTCTTTCACCCCGCGAAAGTTCCGAACTAGCCGATCGAGTTAAAGAGCGCGGAGAAATAAAAGATAGCAAGTGAAAATCGAGGAAGAAGAAAGTGGCGGAAAAAGCTCACGGAGAAATGCTAGATTGTCGGAGATGGGAGAACGAGATGAAAGTACTTTTTCTACACACGCGTCCTTCATGACTCCACTAACTTGACACCAGAGGGAAAAAGGAGGACGGATGTGCAAGCACAAATTTTCTTGGTCCCGCTGACGCGAAGAACTGCTTCTCTTGGCGAAATCTTGCTTCACCTGGGAATTGAGTTTCGTCTGTACGTTCGCGGCATTTACCGTGTCTTTGTTCGTGCAGTGATTAATGATCCTATCGCGGCGTATCAATATCTGTATGCATTCATACATGTGTGCACGGTAGAAGTTGGATAGAGATGGAAGTGCGTTAAAAAAAAATTTGAAAAATCAGCAGCGAGCGGATTACTCACGAGCCCTTGAGTTAGCGTCCAATTGCTTTGAGATATCAGCGAGGGAAATGACTCCGCTTGGTGTTATTCCATGACACCATGAGTTTCTCGAAGAGAGAAAAAAAACTATTTATCATGCTCGTAACAGCTTTCGGCATATGAGAATTATAGTGCGTTTAATATCGCTTCGCTCGTGATTACTGGAGCGGAAGATTTTTTTTTGTCTCGTTGAGGAAAAGGGCTGCTGCGGCGAAAGATTTATGAAACTCCTAGACAATATACTTTGCGATCTTCCTCTCTCTCTCTCTCTTAATCCCAATGGCCATTCTCGTATATCAAAACAAAGCTTCCAGCGTCGTGCGTTCACCGACCATCTAACAAAAGACTTATGGTCTCGTCCATCTATAACTCATCACTCGAACGCTATTCTATTTGTTTAAAATATAAAATTACGAATTTGGGTGTGTATCTGTATATCGTGAAAGAGCCAAGCCGTGGGATAAAAATGAAGAAAACCCGAGTCCGAATGAAACGGAAGTGAAGAAATGTAGCAACATTGTCACGATTTTCTAGCAACTGAACAAAACGAAGGGTTGAATAAGCAAATGCAATTGTCGTTCGTTCTTATTCTTCTCCATCCGTGATGCCACTCGCTCTTCCTCAAAGCCTGCAAATATACGACGGTACGAGAGTAAATCTGTGAAAAGTCTAGCTTGCTCTTTTCTCATCCTCCGGGACATTGAGAGTTTCCAATTGTGCTACTCGAAAGATTTTACGACCCACTACACCCTTCCATTTTTCCACGTTCCTTTTTTTCCGAGCGCTCGTTGTATTTCACACCAGCGACATCCTGGTCCATTTTCCTTCTTCGTTCAATTTTCATCCATCTTCAGTTTTTCATATTCCTGGGACATGCATTGATGGTTCCAACAACGTTCATCCAATCTTTGGTAATTTCCACTTTTCTAACCTTCGATGGAATCAGAGAAACCGGAAAGCACGAAGGTAATTGACTCTTGTAGATCGTAAAGTTTGTTGCGATGTAAGAATGACGATTCCTGCCTACCGATCGTGACAAAGGGCGTAAAGATTGCCCCAGTCACGCTCATTCCAAGATCACACGAAGAGCTTCGAATGATTCAATGCAACAAGGGGCAGAATCTTTAGTGCCCCGGAAACAAGACCAGCATTGGACCAGCACTGAAGATTCGGATGACGGACCATCATCTCTCATCTCACTCACATCTGTCATCCGACGGCCTTTTCCGAAATTGTATACCAAAGCACGTCGGGACCGGAAGTTATACACACTACAATAGCTTTTATGCTTTATGAACTGCCCTGTTGGCTTTTCTCTCTCTCTATTTCTCTGCCTCTCTTGTCCTTCCAACTGGCCTGTACGTACGAGAGATCCAATAGGTTTCAAAGTTTCACAGCTCGTGCCGGAAACTTGACGTGGGTCATAATACGTCGCGATGTGTGAGTAAAACACTATCGCAGCCTGTGCCATGTGCACACGGTGGATGTACAGTTGGGGGATATTTATTTCACGCGCATCTCATGACGGATTACGGACTCTTCTGTTTGCATGAAGATAAATGATGGTCCATAAAGATTGGAAGGTTTTCTCGAGGTTCGAGCTTAGACGGAAGTCGAAAAAATATGCACGAAGGTAGCCAGATTGGGTGCGAGGCTGTGCAAACTCCGGAGAAGCTCAAATCACTACCAGATTTCTTTAAACACCGGAAAGCAACGGAGCACACTTGACAAATCACCCTCGTTCTCGTAACACGCTCAGCCTCGCAGTTATCCGTTATCCCCCTTTCGTGAAACTTTAATACCGGGCCATTATCCCACATGATGGGGCACACCGAGACTAGCGGGTATCCTCCGCATTTTTCTTCTCGCGGGATTACGAGGGCTTGTTGCTGGTATAACTTTCAGCCTGGAAGTTTACAAACTCACCTGTATTCCGGAGTAGGACACGCCTTTGCCACGCAAACGATAGACGTTGACTCATCTTGGCCCACGTGTACGATACCCGAATGTTCCAAAATTTCGGGAGCTATGACACCTCTGTGGTCTGCGAAAAAACATTTTGCCAAATTTCATTAACGACGGGATCCATCTACCAGCGTTCGTAACGCAGAGTAAGATGAGACATTCATAAATTCAGTCGGTGTACTCTTTTCATTTCGTTGTGACAGCGTCGTGATAATAATTTCTTTGAATACACATTTATTGCAAATAAATGGCAAAAAAGTGTAGAATGTATACGTTTAACATTACATATAATCATCTTTTTTTCTAATTACTCGTAAAGGGTTTTTAGAAATTTCGTTCAATATTTTCGGAAACGATATTCTTGAAATAAATGTAAAAAACTTGCCTTCTATCCTTATATTCGCAGGAGAACTTACAACGACCTGTCTCGTTAATCGATGCATCGTTCTGCATCTGTAACTCAGGAACTGATCGCTGAATTCGAGGCTGTGTACCAAAAGTTCACCAGTTGGAAGGAGATGAAATTTTCCATCTACGATAATCGAGGAAAAACGAAAATTCGAATGAACCGGTCGAATAAATGTGTGCCGACGGTCGTTAATGAAATGGTGTCAAAATCAAGGTAAAGAAAATTCAACAAGTCAAAGACACTGTTGGGAATACTAATGAAGGACCAAAACGAGTCTCATTTTTCGCACCTATACGCTCCACCGATAAGACCAAATGACATAACGGTGTCCAATGTACGTTTAATTCGGCGCCATATGTGGTGTGTTAATGTATGAGGCTATCGTCAACCGGAAGCATTGGCAGACAGTCTCCTAATATAGATAGCCTGCCGGAGAGGGTCTTGTTGGAGATAAGCGCTCGTCGGCTCGATCCTCCACCAGTGAGGGCCGAAGGAGAATGAAGGGGAGAGCGACAGGGGATATAGAACACGCGCGATTGTTAAAGGTAGATTGGGCCACTAGGATACACGTCAGATACGAATGGTATTATCCTCTGTGGACCCCTTTCACGTGCTCCGCTGGTTGAATACACGCGTTTGGATGAATGGCTCCGGCTTTACTATAGATCCCGACTGTTCCTCTGTTTCTTCCTATATGTCCCTCTCACTCTCTTTTCCCCCCTTTATATTCCACTACATCGTCCATCTGGGTATATATACATATATAGCTATCGCGGTGTATGTACATGCATACCGTATTTGGAATTACATCGACCCCGTTTCACAGTCAGATAGAACGGCCGCGTGGGGAACAAACGATCCACCGTCAAACCGAATCAGACTAACGAGAGGCTGCGAGCCCCGCGCTCCGATCGTCATCCCTTACCTACTCGCGTTACCACTATCGCGCGCGTACCGACCATCATTTCAATTCTTCGCGCGCGCGCGAGCCAAACATTTTCTCTCGTGAAAAAGCCAAATGTTTATTGGCGTTATCACAGATAGGAATTCATCCGTATTCGGGTATGGCTTTTCTTTTGCTTTTTTTTTGGTGAAATTTATGTGCGGTATCGTCGATTGTTGGAAAGAATAACGACACGTACATAGCGGGTATATCCGAAGTGGGTACTAGAATATAACTCGTTGTAATGAATAATTCTTTTATGGAAGGTTGGATGGATATGAGAAACGCAGAAAGGATCGTTTGGAGGCTTCCTCACGAACTTTCATCCCTCGGGAAACATTATTGTCTGTATAGGTTTGAGAAATGCCATTTCCGATATTTTAGAAACTGATTCATGGACGGCGGTGATAGTGGAGAGGCTGCGCTGTGGAGGCGGTCGCACTCGCAGCGTAGAAAAGGTCTGAGTTATTTCGGTTATTGAATTTTATACTCAACCAAAGCTGTAGAGGGTGCTAATTAAATTGAAGCCGGCATCAGAGTACCGCATCTCACGATTCCGCACCGATATTGAATTCTGGCTCTAATGAGCAATGACTATTCGTTGTAGAATACGCCACCACCGCAAACCCAATTCCAGTTGTTCGGTCAGCGTATATGTATCATATATTCCTAGGTTATATCATTTGTATGGTGAACTACCGCTGTCTTTGTTCACGAGCTTCGAACACTCGATATAATAATATACATATGTTCGCTGATTTTACTGATAAATCGTATATATGTACTAAGTATACACGCATTATCGTATACATATAGCAACGAGAGTTGGATTATGACGGAGAAAAACATTACCAACGCGGAAATTAACAGGCTTGACAGACCGTCTGTATGAAAAAATCTTAGTGACGATAATTCCTCGTTAGAAATGAAAATCGTTGATTAAAGGCCAAACCAATAAACGTACGCAAACTAATACGACTTTTATGAGAACACTTTGTTCGTTCGAAAAACCAAGACTGCGATGAGAAATTAGAAAAAAAGTATGAGGGTATTAAACTCGGAAGATATTACATTTTTTCATCACAGAGTAGGAGCATCGATCTCCGTTTCGTGTTCCAGGCTTGATATTAATATTCTCGTTTGGACGAGTGATGGTCTGTCACAGATTCACGCTCAAACGCCCAATTGGTTGAAGGGGTGTTCCGTCATTTTAACCGAAAATCGTACAGCCAGCGGAACGTATGAAACGTGCTATTTAATCGCCGGTATAAACACTTTTTTTAATACGGTCGTTCACACGGCAGTGTTTTCTCGTCGCGAAAAATCATTGACTGCAAACTAATGAGGCTGAGACCCGTACATGTCGTGAATAATGAGCGATAATTAATAAGACGCGATGAATATTTTAGTTAATTGCGCGTCTCCTCTCAAAGAAAAGCCTTGCTTTATATGCACGGACGCGCAGCTTCAGTTGCGGGCGAAGCTGCGCCGGAACGCCATCTAGCGACGTACCGAACAAAACACCGTCTGAACACGATATTCTACCAGCGCATATGAGGCGTCCTAATAAACCATTTTTCACGGTAGGTGTATCCGAGCGAAAATGTAAAAAGTGTATAGGTTCGCCCGTTATTTTTATAACTTTTGGACGGCATATAGCCGAATGTGACATTTTGTTATTAACGTGGTAAATGCAAGCTCGTACGTACGATATGTAGGCGCCCATAAACATCAAAGTTTTGTTTCTGTTTACGAAAAATACATAGAAACAGGATACGAGGGTATGAATGATGAGAAAGATAAAAAACACTCATATGTACATATACACACGCCTCTTACAACACGAGCGTAAAGCTTATCCGAGCCGGCTCTCTCGTTAAACTTCTCTCGGGTGTTCGTTTCCGTGGCGACGCTCGATATTAAATTATATTCTCCGCAATGAGAAACGCCTCGGTGATATAATACGATTTCAGCCGAGAGTTTGAGGGGTGGATGCACTTTCACGAGAAAATCCCCATACTGTATACTCATCCTCTCGCCCAACTTCTCTTCTAGCTACGTTATGTACCATAGTCGCGTCTCTAGCCGTTATACATGTATCGCGGGACAGCTTTACCTCCTTGAAGCGACGGATATATGTGAAAAGAGGGCTCTTGCAACCAGGAAACGACTCGTACGAGATCCTTCGCGTGACTGGGCACCACGCAACGAAGGACTGCTGTACAACCTCTCGAAACGCCTCTCATTACTTCTACCTCGGGCTTGTAGTACTGCGCCACAACTGCGAACAAAGATGAAAAGTAACTTTTTGTGTCTCATGTTTTTTTACATACATACAATTGCAGCTAGGGAGAACAATGTAAACTCATGTTCGACGAATAACATATAATATGCATGAAAACATGATACGGATGCGGGACCGTAGCCCGATATTGATTGTTGTGTAATTTTTTTGTAATCGATTGTGCGATTAATGCAGTAAGTCTTTCATTTGAGATTTACAACTAATCTTTTCGAGATAAAGTCAGTATAATTCAAGTGAGCTTTTAATCGCTGTTCGATCGCAATGAAATATATAAATTTGTACGTGTACAGAATCCGATACAACGAAGATTCCGAATGTTCGACAAAACGAAAATATCGATAATGAAATTTACACGCAGCTGTGTAAAATGCGGATTCCGCAAATGCTTGTTACTTCGAGGGATGAGCTTCTGTAAATTCGACAAAGGTTACAGTTCCGGTGGGCTGCGGAGACGCGGAGTTAAAAACGGAAAGGACAAGGATGGATCGTCGCACATCTTGAGATTTCACGCGATGCGAGAAAAGTCTGCCTTGCAATATCGCAGATAGCACGAGACGACGAGGGGAGGTTTCTCACTTCTCTATCTCACGTTTTCTTTTGAGTTATTCGAAGTAAGTGTGAGAATCCGAAACGATCTCAGTCCGGCGTTTCGTGACGAGAAGTGTCGCGCGCTGCTGTCTGCCGAGGCGTCGAGGCGTGAATCACACCGTAAACGTAACGAACGTTCTCGCCTCTCTTTTCTTACGGACCTAGACGACGGTGTACACACACAGACATTTTTACTTCGCCTTTTCCACTTTATACCTTTTTCTTCTACCTTTAACGCTCCGCAGAATCCTTTTCTCGTGGATATTATTTGCGCGGAAAATGTTGAAAAAGCCGAGACTCTCGGAACGTGAGAGTGACAAATAAGGGTGGAAAAAAAAATGGAAAAATTCCAACTTTTTTGCGACACTGATATACCCGCCAAGTTTCGACGCCTGCAAGAAAAATTCAAACCGCACACGTCGACGAATCACCTCGATGTTTTATCAAGACGCGTTGATACATTCTTTGCATATTTTTGACTATGGCAAATCATTTTTTTTCTTTCACCCATTTTCTTTCGTGACTTCTCCTGCGGGAATAGTAGTTGCGGAAAGGAAAGATGCAGCCAGTTGAAAATTCTTCTCCGATGCGTTCTGTACACGAGCCTGATGAGGATCTTCGTAATGGAGCAATGCGAGTTTTGGAGAATAAGAGAGTTTTTTTCGTGTTTTTTTTTGTGCTTCAAGTTTACTCAGCGAACGCGTGTTGTTTTTAGTCAGACATTATACAAATAAGGTTCTTATGCGTGTAAGCGTGTAGCGGCCGCGGGAGGCGAATGAAAATTTCTTTAGCTCGAACCGGCGAAGCCTGGGAAAAGTAAAGTTTTAATTAACGACTACATGTCCGGACCGCGGTGCTCCTGCGGACTGAAGTTTATGACCGTGTGTTTGTCCAGGGCAGTAAAAAAAAAGGGAGATTGCAGACCACAATATAGTCCTGCTCTGCACACTGATAGAGATCGTAGGAAAATCCTAAAAGCGAATTCAGAATCAAGGTGGAGAGAAATAGAGAAAGAGACGAAGCGAGAGGGAGGGAGGGGTCAGTTCTCGTTGGGGATCGGGGTTGCAGCCGTAGGCAAGGCTGCAGCTGCTCTGCGGATTTGCATTCAGATTGCATTTTTTTTTTAAAGAGGTAATTACACCAGCTAGCGTTGAATGTTATATGTGCGTGGTATCCTGAGGTCATGGAAGCCTCCAAAGCCAAGGGAGAACGAATATAATATATATGGGTCGTTCCAGGTATAATTTTATTGCCTCTACAAATGTTACGAACTTCCTATTTTTATAGTACATCGTGAAGTTACTTGTATAACAGCAGGTGACGTTGGAAACACTCAAAACTATATAATATATGCAAATCTACGGATCGCTGAAAAGGACATGGCATTCACTCGTGGACGTTTTCAAAAATGTCCGATTGATAATATAAAATGAATAAGTAAAAAAGAAAATGAATATAAAGATCTGAAATGTTCGCAATCGTGACGTTTTATCTTTTTTTTCTTCGTACCTCTGTTTTTACGTTGATCTCTCGAAAAATGATTCAAAAATCGTAATGAAAAAACGTATGAAAACGTTTCTGCGCAAGCTCAATCGTTCTTCGTCGAACGATCGTTCAAAAAGTCGAGTTACGTTGAAAAATATAACGTAAAATGTGAGCTGAATCTAGCATTGAAAACTGATTACGACTATTATTTTATATTAATTACTCTTCGTGATGCCCTTTTTGGAGCACTTGCATAAACATGATTGGAAAACCAAAACGGTGGTAGGTTACAGAACGATTTAACGTGGAGTATCCCATATGCATATTATCCGTGAGATACTGCCTCTGTAGCTGCTGACCCGATAAAGTTCAAAGTTCCATGCGACCCGGCTATGTGCAGCAACCTCTCGCTCTCTCGCTCACGCTTTATCCTGGATATTTCTATGGTCAACTCTCGTCTACGTCCAACGAGGGTGGACAAGCTCTCTCGTGTGCCATACGATCGTCATATTCTTTTTGGGACCCGCGTCTCTTTTTCGTTCTCCATCACGTGGAACGCAAAAATGAGAATTTTTTCATAAAACCCAGGAAAAAAATGTGGAGAGGAAATTTCGTTCATTACATATATATATATATATATGTATATATTTATATCATACGACGGAGAAACCACCGAGCTTTTTTGTACACAGAAATTGCTCGTCCATTGAAGGACGCATAATAATTGCCATACGGATTTTTCCCATGAATAATAAATACTGAAAAAATATTTATAGGAAGATATGAAATTAGCATAAATGAAGATGCGTAATATATTCTCCATACATGAAGAATAAATTGCATAAATTCTTCGCTTGAAATTTGCGTGTAAAACGAAGGTATACAAAATACAAAATACTGGCTAACGTGACAAAAGGTCCTTAAATCAGAGTCCTATGGAGAAGTAATATGCTCTTTTTCGATTTATACGAAATGAAACTGTAATTTTTCATTCAAAGAACTTTTGACAACCGACAAAATGCTCACATGTGCTTTTTTCGTGTCATTCGAACGAGTGTCGCGTTCGAACGAAGAGCGCGGTTTTGCATCACGTCCTGATCATTGTGTATATTAATTTTCGAAAATTCGATGGGAAAATTCGTGATGATTTTCCCAGAGCACGAAGAAGATTATAAAATTCTTAACAAGCTGTTATTTGTGTGTATTTTAACTGCATATGTTATCGTTTTTATTTATTATTTTTCAACTTTTGTTTAACATTCGCTTTTTACGAACCAAAAATTCACTCAATAGGCAGCCAACATTATTTCGTCCTTTTCAAATATCCGAAGATAAAAGCTGCTGAGGGGCGAATACTCACCGGCTCTGACTTGAACATCGCGACTGAGGACTCTACCAACGGAGTTACTGGCGACGCATCTGTAAGCCGCGCTATGGACGTCCTGTCGAAAAGCAGGCGGAGGAAACGGAAGTAGAACGAGGGTACCATTTCTGAGTACTCTTCTGACGCCGGGTATGTCACCAACCGGATGGCCATTGGCGGTCGACCAGTCAATGTTTGGCGGCGGACTACCGGAAGCTGTACAGTCGAGCCAGGCGCCGCTTGAGTTTGAGAATTCAACCCTTGACGGTGGTTCCACGATGATACTCGGTCCTCTTAGATGAGCGTCAAATCCATGTCCACCAGCCGAGGACACCACTGCAGCTGCACCTGTTAATTAACGAAAAAACAACGACAATCTATTATTTAAAATGCCAAAAAAATTTATAATTCTCAAGGCAGCTATTTTATTCGCACGAGAAACGTTCAATTCTGGAATCCCGAGATAATACGTTGGTAGAATCGAATTTTTCTAATGACGAATTTTCAAACGGGCAAGGCTCATCGAAACGTACAACGACGAAAATTCGAAGTCGAAGAAATTCGCTCGATGAAAAAAATATAATATCGCATTAATACCAAATAATAGCCAAGAGTGAAGAACAGAGTTGTCAAGTTGTGAGAAAAAAAGCTCGCATTGAAAATTTCATCGGTAGCGTATATGAATGACGAATTTAATAGCTGTTTCTCTCTCGATCTCTCTCTGTCAACTACCATAACGCTCGGATGAGCTACCTAATCGGTTCCGTTCGTGACGAGCGATCGGCGAATTATTATTAGTCGCATGGAGGGTGAATTAACGACGCGTTTCATCTCTCGACTCACATTCTCCGCTTTATATACACCTATAACGAAAAATACGTATATATATGTACATATTATATACATCATACATAATAAATCGATAAACACATGGGGATGTGTGAGCCTTGCAACCTTGTCACTCCCTGTACACTCGTGGTTACGTTACAGAGTTGCATGCAATCGCAATACATACACAGATATACTTGTACACATGTGTATTAATTTATGTACATATAATGTGTAGTTATATTATGTATCATCGAGAGGTACATTGAAAGGAAAGAGAATGTATGGGACATCCCTCTAGGTTAGATTGTGGTCCATGGCTGAAGGGGTTGTTTGGATTACTCGCTGGTGTCCGGTTATCTCGAGAAGTGGGCTGCTGCTAAAGTGAGAGCCAATCGGTCAATGACGTGAATTATTCGAACGGGAAAACTCTCGAAGCTGCGTCAACGGGGTAAACGATAGTTTAGAAATCATACTCTGAAAAAGTTGAAACGATGAAGAATTCTGCAATACGAAAATGGCAGTACCGATCGAGCTCTTTAATTACACAATTAGGATTTTATGAGCTTATTTATTGGTTTTAGTTATTCAAGAAACGATGGTACCCGAGTTGAAACAGTCTGTTATCATTATCAGCGTTGATTTTTCACGAATCTGTTGATCAATCTTGGTAGAATAAATTGCTTTTTCAATTTTATTGTTTTCGTTTTTCCCGCGTTTTTCTTATAAAAGATGAAAATCAGATCTTTCGAATTTCGATTGATTTTTTATCAGGAAATATAGAATATAGATTTAAGTTTCTTTGGCTCGCACGAAAACCCTGTTGAAATGGTAGTAAGTTTTTACTACATTTTTCTCATTACACATATGTTCCCATGTGTGTATATCTGACGTTTATTAATTATATAAAACCGTTTTTTTTTACAATGTAAATATTGGTTCAGAATACACACAAGCTCATATTTCGGCATAAATGGCCGGATTTTTCAAAAATGTTCTTCTCCTTTCTAACTTTTCAACTGAATACGCCGAAAAGCTCGAATTTATCGCCCGCGAATTTACCACATCGTCAAAAACTGTGAAAAGTCGAGAGAGAATTTCCATAATAATCGCGAAGCTTCTTAGACGTTAGGAGGTGGAGGATTAAAGGGAAAAAACGAAAGCTAGAGAGTCTAAGAGAGAATATGAGTGAGGATACTTGGGGATTAAATATTCATCCCCCGATACACCCCTCGAGGCACGAGTCTCAAGATGCAACCCTTGAAAATAGACTTTAGCCACGATTATGAATGTATACGACACACGTCATCCATTACGATCGACAGAAGACGTTCGTAAGTACGTCTGAGCAAATTTTCCTCCCTGTCTATCTCTTTCCGTTCCGAAAAACGTTACACACAAACCGCAAAAGCTTTAAAAAAAATGAAACATATGGCGCCTCCATATATGTTTTTATCAAATTTTCATCTCGGATATGTCTCTGAAGTCTCGCAAAAAATCGAAAGGCGTACGTTCGGGGGAATATTCAAACGTTCCATCGTCCGAGAGTGGACTACATCATTCAATGTTTCGCTGAAAATTGTTTATCCACGAAGTAAACTCATCCGCAAGAAGTTCCGGGACGACCGTTTAGCTTCATGCAGCTGCGATGCTTCTGGCAAAAACCTCATGTATTTTGTAGATACAAAAAATAGAAAAAGAGACAAACGGTATGAACACTTGGGTGCACGCCCGGAAGGGATGTTGCGAAAACTATAACAGAGCGGGAAAGAAGCAGGATGTTAGTAGCTTGCAACTTTATTGCCAGACACAATACTTTAATATGGTTCGCGTTGAAGCATGGTTGGAATTGGGAAAGGGTGTACAGAAAAGTATGTACGAGCGAGAGCTGAGCGTGTAGTTTGCTTGGCTCTGGTGGCTTTTCTACCAAAACTCTCTCTCTCTCTCTCTCTCTCTCTCTCTCTCTCTCTCTCTCTCTCTCTCTAGTTTTTCATCTCTATCTCTACTTGCCTAGTTTATTCTCGGTGCTCTTGTCGGGCAACAAGTTGAGAAAGTTGTTGAGTCGAACAAGCACGAAAAAGAGTACTATGTGCAAAAGGTTCTACTGTACATATGTATAAGTATATATCAGTATCATCCACCGAACCTACGAATATATAGCGCAAGTTTTGAGATCATGTACGTGTGTACGCGGTTGCCTGGGCTGATATTTCAAAAACTACTACAAGACCGGTGAACGATCAATTATTTCGACACGAAACCTAGTTTTCTAGAGGCTACTTTTTATGGTTTTATTGCTTTTTTTCTTATTCCGGGTTTTCCATCATCGCCATACTTACTTTAGGAAATATTTTTGACTAACTCGTCTCGAGATGAATCTCTCGTACAATACGAAGAAATGTATGCGTATTCTCATCAAATTCAATTCGAATTGATTCGATACGCAAAATTTAAAGTTCGAACGCGCCAAAGACTTTTTTATTATTCGTAGAAGTCTCAAAATTTATCGAAAGTGCGTAAACAGTGAAATATTGAAGTACGTGGACCGAGAGAATTATTGTTTTAATATTCAATTTCATTATCACGATTTTATTATTAACGTCAAAAAGTTTTTATTTATATCTGTTTTATTGGTTCTGTGGAACACCTAGTGTTTGCGACCCTGCAGAAGTTTCAACTTTGTTAAGATTTATACTACATATTTCCTTCATCTGGCAAGCTACTCTATAAAAATATGTTAAAGTAATGTGAAATGAGAATTATGTATCGATTGACGCTTAAAACCACTATTTTTAATACGTCATTTATCAGTATGCACAGTAGGTGCGATTCTTTTTATCCAAGCAACGAACGTTAAAGTAGTAAACTAACAAAAAATATTGATAGAGTGTCAGGGTTAATGGTTGCGCGAAAAAGCTTTCGGAACAACTTTTACAAGTCCCAGAGTGTTTCGAGTGTGTTTCGAATGTCGGATCGGTATGGTCGAGTGTCGGATGGCAGTCCTTTACCCGGACTAATTTTCCAGAAAAATGTATCATTTTTATGTTCACCAGCCGCTCACGAGTGTGCGGTAGAACGGCCTCGTAAATAATCGCGTGTAACCAAAGAGAAGGGTAGTTTATCTTCCGACTCGTAGAAGGTTAAAGTCAGGGCTAGCGAGTAGAGGAGAAAAAGCGCGAGAGAGCTAGTCGAGGGGGTTGTTTGGACGAAGAAGAGTGGCCAAATATGCCCGATGGCGATGCGCTGTGGAGGGTACATTTTGCGTATATATATAGGTGTCTACACCCATTTGCAAGGGAAACGAAAGTTTTCGCCGATAGACGCGAGCACAAGAGATGAAAGGAAAATGCGCGGAAACGAAAGTCGTTTTTTTTCCTGCGGGCAAAAACGAAAAAATACTAGCCGGTTGTTCTTTTCCTCCCGAGACCTCCTCACCCTCGTCTCGTGCACTTTTCTGTTGTTTCGAAAACTTGGCATTGGTTTTCAGACCGTTTTAAAATGAGACCGGTGTTTATGCACCGCACAGCACGTCTTCCTTCAGGCAAGAAGGGATCAGGCAAGGTATGTACTCGCTTCGGTTGTTGCTATCGCAGACATGGCCTCGACCTCTTCGCATTATCCTCACGCTGGATTCCGGAGTCTGGAGACGATTGCAAAAACCATGGTCCGTTTCCGTCATTCTTCTTTTTCTCGTTTCTTTTTTTCGCATTTGAAATAATCACTCCTTTCAAGAGATCTTTCTCATTTTCTCCTTATACATCACCTATCCGAAAAAATTGAAAATTCTCCGACGAACATTCTTCCTCGTTCATAGAGCTATATGAGCATTCTTTATTTTGCTTTCTCGTTGATGAAGATTTTTCATGACGAACTTTGGGATGTTCGAGCCGGCGTCCTGAAGATATCTCTTTTTTCGCAAGGCGTTCTTGAAAAGCAAACTTGGATAAGCATAGAAAATGATCAACGTTCAATTTCGCACGTGTCGTACATGAGGTACCGAAAATGTGCGCTTGTGTATCAAAGAGATCAACGTTTTTTTCAGAGGAAAGTGATCAAATGGAAACTTGAAAAATTATACAAGCGCTAGATTCAATTACAAAATTTACGAAACTGAATATTAATCCTCTCGAACAATCAAATCGTAGGAGTAATAACAGCAACGAGTTTCGTTGTATATCGTTGAAAAAGAATGCCACTCGTTCATCGGCTTGCCGGAAACGTTCTTACAACCGCGTTTACAGCAGCCATTACAGTGGTAAAAGCCCGTTCGTGCCGCGTGTACCGTAATCGTTGTTCCTCTAAACAAGATTTTTTTTTATCGAGTACACTCTACTGTTCCATCCCATCAATGTTCCATTGTTTTTGGTGCCAGAAAACATCGCTTCTGCGGGAGTATTCTTTTTCTCCGCGCAAGTATCGTCGAGAGAGGGTCGATTTGCAAAATGATTTTCACTGACTCAGCAAATCTTCGGTACTTTAGGAGAGAAAGAGGGAAAGAGGAGACGCAACAATAGAGGCAGACGACGGAAAAAGAGCGGCAGAGGCGTGAAGAGAAAATGAAGGATTACCATGAGGATATGGCGATATCGGGGGTGTACGGACGTACAAGAGCACCGAAGAGAATGAGCTTGCGCGTGTATGCAACAAATGTGTACGAATGAGACAGAAGAAGAAAAACGGTGGAAGAAAAAGACATGGAGATTTCTCAGGGTGTTGGAAAAAGGTGGTGCAGGTGGCCGGATATCTGCGCGTTCCTGAACAATGAGTGCAATCAATGCACGACGCGATGTGCGAGGGCAGGCGACGAGATGACGGTATTGCTGCTTGCAAAATCACCATCACCATCGCGTCACGTTCATATCTATAGTACAAGGGGTGGTTGTGGTATAGCTCTCCACACCGGCACCCTTCAACGTCAATCAAACGTGGTAGCGTACGCGCCACTAGCCCATTGGCCCCGATTGCCTTTTGTCGCCCTCCGGTGTCCAGCGCTTGGTTAGAGTACGCGATCGAGAGGGGGTTGATAGAAAGCGAGGTAAATTCGAATGGACAGGAGGAACGCTCGACCTCGGGATAGAGGGATGATGAGGAAACGTTGCAAAATGAGAGGGACGGGTGGGTGGATGGATTTGTGTACATGTATATGCATGTATAGGGTGTTTCAATACAAGTGTCGAACGCGGAAACTGCGGATTCCAGAGGTGGTATTCCGAGTAAGACTGCTCGGCTGTGTGTATATTTCCAGCGGTTTTTAAATGGGTTTTGAATTTCAATATTCTACTTCAATCGTGGAGGATCGTAGAAGCAAAGGTTGAAAATTATTGACATTTATTTTATTTCATTTATTGACGATCCTCTTACTTTTTCGTCCCTTTCCGAGCTTCGATTCTACGAGGCTGAATCGTTTTCCAAAATGGCTAAACTAAGGCCGACTATTCTGTCTCAAAATGCCGAAACTTGTGCAGTTTTGCTCAAAATATTCCTCAGGGGCAGTTTCTGATTTCCATACTAGATTTTAATCACCCTGTATGAGCCTTTTATATACCGATGTACATGTATGTATGTAGATACATAGTTGGAGTACTGGACGCGAGTGTTCACGCTGGCCACGCGGGGTATCACGATGCTCGTACCAACATCAATGTCCCATCCAATGCACTATCTCTCCTATGTGAGGAGATACGTAATATATATGTATATGCTTTGGTATTTGTACACCCTTATAGCTTCCGCTACCGTAGAAGCTATGTATAACAACGTTCGAATTACTCGAAATGAGCAGTACCAGGGCGCTCCAATTCTCAAGGGATCATAGCAGGAATCTATATCACGTACTGTGTTTTGGCCATTTGTAAAATCGTTTCCACGACGTCTGACGAGACAAACGCTTACACCACTGTATAAATATCTATTCCATCCGCGACTCTCTATAAGACGCTTTATGTTGTACTAGTGAATAAGTTCATTAAGCATTATGATATTTCAAAAACAAAAATCGTGATCCGATACTTAAAAAAAATACAAACAACGTGAAGATTTCCTCTCTCTCTGCGGTAACCTTCATAAGTGAAACGGTGAAAAATTATTCGAAACGTTCCGGTAGGTTGTAAAATGTTGTCCAACGTTCGGAACGAGATAAGATCTGTGGGCGCAGTTTAAACAGAAACGGTCAGGAACAAAAAGTTTCAACCATAAAGGACCTTTTTGGGAAGAGATCTTATTGGGAAGAAATAATGATTTTTACGAATTAATGAAAATGGCGCAGCAAGCTTTTCGCTCGATCAATTTCATGATAATCACGTGGTACACGTCAAATCGAGGCTATATCCATAACGTGCGACCATGAAAATGATGAACATGTCGGATGATGCTGCAATCACGGTACCAGCAGGTGCCTGATTCCTGGCACAGCTATTTCAGTCGATCGATACATCGACGGATATCGATTTTCACTGTCTATTTCCGACCTTCGACCCTCCGCATGTTCCTACCGCTCGAAACCCGAACCAGAGAAATATATTTCTGTGCAGAAGTAACAGCCGTGCTTCCGATCGTTCACTTGTACATCGTGTGTACAAAACGTATGCATTTATAGATATTGCAGCATTGCATTTATACAAATAAACATTTACGTGTGCAAGTGTCAGTGTCTCATTCACCGATGGAATAAAGATGTACGTGTCCTTCTAATAAAAAAAAGTTGATGAGGAGATATAGATCGAAATTATCGAAATATCGCATGCTTTGTTGTCGTTTTATTCGTTTCGTGATTGGTCGGTGATGAGCGTAGCCGCGAAATTCATACGAGACTGTATTCACGCGGTTTTTTATGCTGTTTTTGACAGTTGTCGACTTGTGACATTAATCGCGGTTAGCAAAGGTTATAGTTCTACGATAATTTATTCCGTGAAAAAAAAATCATCTATATCAAGTAAGAGTGCTACATTTCACAGTTGAATTTATATTGTACTGAGAGAAAATGAGAGATAGTCCGGGAGAATGAGAGTGAATAAACTAAACTAGCATTTCATGCACATTTTTTCAAGCGAAAATTATTATCCCTTTCTCCCGTGCACATTAATGTTTTACAAAATTTACAAGAAATGACTCTTCGATCAGACGATCTCCCGAGAAGCGTTCTCCTTCAAAATAGTGGCAGATGAAAAGAACGATCGACAACACCATCAAAATTCAACCACGCATAGAGAAAACAACTTTAAACAAGTTACTTAATGTCCGGTTTTCGGAAATTTTTTTTCAGTTTTTTAATAAAACTTACAAGAAATGATTCTTCCATCGGGCGATCTCGCGAGAAGCGTTTTTCTTCAAAGTAGTGGCAGATGAAAAGAACAATCGATAACTCCATCAAAATTGAACCACGCATAGAGGAAACAACTCTGAACAAGATGCTTCATGTCCGGTTTCCGGAAATTTTTGTTCTACAGCAATGTCGGGCGGGTAAACAGTCTCGCAGGCGCAGTACTACCGCTCGACGCTGGCCCGGAGAGGCTCTCTTTCCGCTCCACAGCAATGTCGGGCGGGTAAACAGGCTTGCAGGCGCAGTACTACCGCTCGACGCTGTAGTCTTCGAAAGTAGTGGCAGATGAAAAGAACGATCGACAACTCCATTAAAATTTAACCACGCATAGAGGAAACAACTCTAAACAAGTTGCCCCATGTCCGGTTTCCGGAAATTTTTGTTTAGTTTTTTTATAAAGTTTACAACAAATGACTCTTCGATCGGACGATCTCGCGAGAAGCGTTTTTCTTCAAAGTAAACTTTTTATGTAAAACATTTTTTTATGTTTTGCTGCAGTGCGAAAATGCTGCCGGTCGCACGCGTGAGCGCGCCTCTCTAATCCCTAGTATATATAAATTTCTCGTAGCAAAGGATTTAATTAAGGGGTTATCGATTAATCGATTGAGAAATGTTTCATGAATATTATTTGTGACACGGCATGATTAATGCACTCTGTTCCAGTTATAATTCGCGCATTATCGAATTGTACAATTACACCGGAAGGGATGAACGTTGCTCTTGGCTATCTCGAGGAAAATCAAATCGAACGTGGAAATAAATATCTACGTAATTTCGTTTGTGGCAAAGCGATAACTTGCAGACTTTTCGTCTCGATGGAACGTGAAAGAATGCTGCAAGCAGGCTATCGATTTGTTTTTCCTTATCGTTATGAACAATAGCTGGAATTCAACGTGTATGACACAATCGTTAAGGAGAACTTTGCGAATCCGTTCGAGACGTAGCTTCAAAATAATTCTATGCAAATTGCTTCGGCAATCGCGAACGGAGATAAGGCATGCGATGCTGTACGGCCTAGGGGAAAAATATTATCATCTCGGCAAAAAGTGACAAATAGTTTCGTCCAAAATCTACTTTTGGGAACGTTGGAGAGGGTTTATGACGCTATAAAAAAAACTGTTATATTCTAATGCAAATCACACGTTCCTCGTTCAACTAGCCGAGAGATTGTTAATGAAAAAACGACAGGAAAACTTTGCATCGTACCCACCGACACTTATTATGACTTTGGAGCATTATCGAAGAACGTATTCGACTCATGTCGAATAAAGTCTTGGATTTTCTGATTTGAAAATATATTTTAAGTCAAGTTTCAGTCATGAAGAGTGATATTTTCATTTAACGACGCAGTATGACGAATCATTTTTTGAATTATCATTACGATAGTAGTAATAATATGTATAACATATTTTCATGTAATATATTATTCACCATATACTATACAAATATATTGTATCTTTAATGCAATTATAATTATCAGATCATGCTGCAAGAAATATCGAACGGGACGACGAAATTCCCGAATGTGTATTTCTCCGATAAGTCCTCTATAATTAAGATTCTCGTAAAATAATTTAAAAACAATCGAAAATATAGAGGTATTTAGCGAAAATACGAGAAGTCTTAATTACTTTCAAAAATATTAATTGTGGGTAAAAAAAAACAAGAGCGTTAAACAGCGAAATAAATACCATTCGACATGATTTGCAGAGCCTTATACCTGAAGTGAACTTTATTCAAACTATTTGTCGCTGTTGACCGCCGGAATTCATCCCTAAAGTCAAGAAAGAACCTCCCTCAAAAGCAGCTCAGAATTGAGGCTATTTATGTCTTTCTTTTTTCCTTAAATTTGTAACAAAATGATATTGGTGTCAATAAAAAAAAACTCAGATGTGAATGTTCAGTTGCAATATTTATTTTCGCATTGAATAGAAGTGCATGTCTTTTCGTGGGAATACATATGTATATATATATATATATTTATATATATCATTTATTTATAAAACATAACACATTGTGCGTATTTTGTAGACTGTCGCTGATTTTTGCTCTCTTTTTGTCTAATCAGCTGCCATTTAAGGAAACCGGTGTTTTTGATTCGGCGTTTTTACCAGAGCGCTTTGGGATCGTTGCTGCTAGTATCTCCGTCGTCAGCTTCGTCGCTGGCCTTACTCTCAACCTTACGTTCGTTTTCATTGTCGTCCTCATTTTTTCCCATAATCGGTTCTAATCGATGTCTGCTAACCGTATGCTGGACATTTTGATTCGGCAGTTCAACCCATGATGCTCGCATTGTTGATAGTCTCGGAAGTGGAGATATGACCTGGTCTGGATGGTTGGGCTCATACAATCCTGTTTTCGTTGCCATCCTGACCAATCGATGTGACAACCAACTTAATTCAGTCGTTAAATAAACCGAATCCATCACCAACTTCTTCCATCTCATTCGGTCCACCATGTTCTCCATCAAACTATCCTCGATCTGCGCGATTATTGCGGCCAAACTATGAGGGGGTATTTGGACATTCGATATTTGCGGTTCCTCAAAATTCCAATGGTCCTCCTGGAACCATACAATTTTCATCAATCTTACATTTTTTATGACAGTCAATTGCAACCAACTTCTAAAAAATGAAGGATCCGTGGATGAGGTTCGTTGGGAGTACAATCTAATCGTTCATAGACTAGTGTATTACCTCTGAGGGAATGATGAAAGGTTGCATTAAAATCAAAAGTGGAAAAGCTTGGATCAAGCGACTTATGCAGAGTGTTTCAAAACTCGATGTTAATAATTTAAAGTTACATTCAGGATGAAATTTCATGTCGAAATGTATTTTATTATTTTTTTATACGACCAAATACGAGTACACCGGGAGCACGCCTTTTTTTCTTACTTCAACTATATTAAATAATAGTTTAATGGGAATTCGTTGGATCAAAAAGTGCTTGAAATCCTTTCTACTTGGAATTTTATCTTTAAAATCGAATTAAATCATCATCACCATCCGGTTTTGGAAAACCCTGGATATCGAATTCCACTATGTACTATATTTTATTAACGAAAAACTGCTGTGACAAAAAAAAGCACATATTCGAGTCTCAACAAAGTATATGTCTTGAGATGACTATTTCGTAACGAAAACTTACCAGATCGTGCGAGGTTTTATCTTCGTTTGACTCGTATTCTTCCTCCAACTCTAAACTGCTCATGGCTTTGGAATAAACGCCTGCTGCTCCGAAGAGGAAGAAGCAAACGAATAAAGCCTGTCGTTTCTCCATCAGTGATGAAACGTGAAAATCAAACGTAATTAAAAGGAGATACACGCGTGTTAAACTTTCGGAAGTGTCGCTGCTCGCGTTCGGGACAAAACTTTGTGCTAGCCAGCAAGACTACCCCTTTTTATATGAAATGCGTACGTGCAAAGCAGACGGTTGCATAATAATTGAGCACCGATTGTCAAGCGAAAAAAAAGATTTACGTTGACGTTCGAAGCTCTTACAGCGACCAGAGTGACAAATGCAAAAATAAAACGTAAAAAATATTACGACCTCTGCCGTAACGAGGCGGAGAAATTCCAAGAATTTTCGAGGAGCGTCGTTAAAATAAGAAAATTTGCTTATTGCAAATCTTCTCATCGCGTCGAACGTGAGAAAATGCTGATTGCAATTCTCAATCCTTCGCTTCGAAAATAGATTTTTTACCTCTGGTGCCTGGTACGGCAGACTCGGACAAATGTCACTGAATGTCAGCTGGAAAAACGCATGAGTTGTTCCAGGTGATGTCGAATAATTTCTACACTCGATCATTTTTTCGACCAACGATATATTTGACGATCATATTTTTTTTTGTAGAATGTATCCCATAGACTGCATTGAGAGAAAGAGAGCGCAGGATCCCGTAAAAATTTCATTAGCGAAGGCTTTCATGAGAGTAAGTTAAGAGATTAAATTTCATGGTACCGTAAACGAAAACTGGCGAACGCTTTGCAAATACTCGACTCCTGTGTGTATGTGGAACCCTGCCGTATTTGTTGCAAAATTGCGGTATTCATTGACCGTTTGCCGTCAGGAATTTCAATAATTTTGTATTTGCCTTCATTTTGAACTGGAGGTTGATGCTTTGAACGCAGACCGAGCTCGGAAAGCGCGGAGGCATCTCTCTCGTTTTGTCGTGGTGGGGCTGTACACGCGGCTGGAATTTGTGGAATTGAACGTTCAGCAAAAGCTCGAGGGTGTACTCACGTGCCTGCGAGTCAGAGAGAAATCGGAAGGAGGGAAGGAACGAATCGGGGAGGAAAAAAAATGGCGAAAGAATGGGCGTTATTACTGCAGGGTCCACGAAACAGCTCGAAATCTCGTCGCTTTTACTGTAGAATCCTGTGAAACAGTTGGATTCGACTCAATCTCGTTCTTTTGGATGCTGAGTGTTCTCTCTTTTTCTCTCTCATTCTCATATCCTTTCCTTCTTCCTTTTGCCCGTAGCCAATGGATCAAAGTACGCGTACGCAATAGGAGCGTTTCACGTAAGCACCGTTTGTGAGCTAGGACACGCCAAGACGTTGTTTTTCAAAATTTTGCCTTGAAATATATGTCGAAATGATGAGTAATTTATATACTTTGGACAACGCAATTATCGCTTATCTTGCAAACGATAAAAAATTGTTACAAGTGATAATACTTTTTGCTCGTCCCGGTATAATAAGCTGAAGAAGTATCGAGGAAGATTTCGTTTTGTAGGCTTGAAGATATTGAATATTTTGATGGGAAAAAATTCATTTATATCCCCAGCCAGGTATATTGCTTGCTGGGATTAAATGAATCTTTGCTGAACTCTCGGATGAAGAGAGCAAAGTAATTAAAGCAGCCATCAGACTTATTGAAAGATATAAGAAAAAGTACGACAAAAGAAAAGTGTTCGACCAGAAATAAGGCGCTCGAGTACGCACTCGGGAAGTAATCAAAATGATTTAATAAAGAGCTCGAAAGTATATATGCGAAAAATAAAAAGGGAATGAAAGATATCAGAGTGCGGAACAAAGTCTAGAATACGAGGCTTCTCTTTCTTTCTTGACTCTGTTATATTTCGCGAGAACGTGTGTTCTTGTGGTAATCAATTAAATCGTATGTATGCGAGCGTCCTGCAGATGGAAAAGCGCGTCGGCTATGCGCGAGCCGGAGTGTCTCCTTCGTGAGCTAATATGACGAACTTTATGACCGAGACTCGGTTAGACTCCGAGAGCATAAAGCGACAGTCTGAAACATCTACAGACTGACTGGACCATTATTCAAAAAGTATTTATTCAATTGTTCGTTCCTTCTTTGTTGAATATATGATAAACTGAAAAATGTCATTTAAAATTCATTCGTTTGTAGAAATGAAGTAAAAAACGATTCAAGTTAAATTGGTAATATCTCTTCGTCTAATTTTTTTGATCTTGTATTTACGTTGTACGTTTCGACTCCGCGCTCAAATTTACCGTGAGAAATTTGCATATTTACAATTTCTTGCTTCATTCAAATATCCATTCGCTGTGAATCAGCCTGTAGAGCTGAGCGTAAGGGATGAAAAGGCTTCTCCCTCATCTCAACGTCTTCCAGTCACGATCTTCCATATTGTATTACGACCCGTCGACGTCTGGTCGTCCCCGTGGTCGTAACTCGTATCTCGTTAGTTCAGCAGCGACGACACCAGCGACAAACGACCCTCGCGTATAGTTAGCAATTTTAAGGGTACGCTTTTCTAAATGATTTTCACTCTGTTGCGTATAATAACTCGCTGCGGCACATTGGGCGGGTCGCTTTGACTGTTTCAAAATTCGGGGACGTCTTCGCGCGGTTCTTGATGTTTCGTCCAGTATGTAAACACACACGTGACCATTTTATATACATAATAATAACCGAATAGGAAAAAGGCGCAAGGAGGACGATTTTTTCTACGGAAATAATAATTTCTCTATGCCTTTCTGCTTCTGAGCTTGTAAACTCTTCATATATATATATATATATACGACTAGAGGAGAGAAAGAGAGAGATGAAAAATTTCAAGATAAAAGAGGGAAAAGGTCCATAAGAAGAGAGCAGAGTAGGCAGTAGAGCTTGAAACGGTAGAGGGATCACGAAGAGAGGACACCGATGATTTCCCAAGAGGCTAACAGCAACGACTCTTCCTCATCCTCTTCTTTTTCACCGGGCAGTACTTTTTATACATCGTCTTTTTTTCCATCGCTTGTTTTCCCTCTTTTTTCACCCTCTCGCTTTTCCTCCGTCGTCTCAATCTCCTGGTAAAGCTTCTGTATATCCTTATACTTTTTTCCCCCAGGATATAGCAACACTGCGAGATATATTGAAGATATTACACCGAGATCTTCAATGCCAACCACTATTATATTAGATAACAATCACACAAGAAGTAATATCTTGAAAAGAAAGTTTGATTTCATGGGTGGAAGCCATTTTGTTTATGATCCTTCGAGCGTACGAAAGATTTGATTACGTCAAAATGTGAAATACACGTTGTCTCGTTAGGACAGCAGCGATCGATGTCTATCCATCGTGGCCTCGTAGTTTTTCACCTTTTTTTCAGCACAAAGAGCAAACGAGACTACGACACATTTTTAAACTTTGAATTTTTAAATATCGAAACATGATTCACTTCATCAACTGGCGGTTACGTCATTCAAAGTTCACCGAAATAACTTTTCTCGTATTGCTCGTAATTGCTCAAAGTTCTATACACTTAAAAAGTGAAAGGCAAATTGTTGGGGTACAGGTTACGTGTTTCCCTGCAAAGCTCACCACCGGTATTTGACTGTTCTTCTCGTCTGACCAATACCGGAACTATCCACTGGTCCCTGGATATAGCAACACTGCGAGATATATTGAAGATATTACACCGAGATCTTCAATGCCAACCACTATTATATTAGATAACAATCACACAAGAAGTAATATCTTGAAAAGAAAGTTTGATTTCATGGGTGGAAGCCATTTTGTTTATGATCCTTCGAGCGTACGAAAGATTTGATTACGTCAAAATGTGAAATACACGTTGTCTCGTTAGGACAGCAGCGATCGATGTCTATCCATCGTGGCCTCGTAGTTTTTCACCTTTTTTTCAGCACAAAGAGCAAACGAGACCACGACACATTTTTAAACTTTGAATTTTTAAATATCGAAACATGATTCACTTCATCAACTGGCGGTTACGTCATTCAAAGTTCACCGAAATAACTTTTCTCGTATTGCTCGTAATTGCTCAAAGTTCTATACACTTAAAAAGTGAAAGGCAAATTGTTGGGGTACAGGTTACGTGTTTCCCTGCAAAGCTCACCACCGGTATTTGACTGTTCTTCTCGTCTGACCAGTACCGGAACTATCCACTGGTCCCTCCTGCTTTTCAGCTATACGCTAGGGTTAGACGATAGAGCAGGAAGTGCCGCAGTGTCCATATTGAAAGTGGGCTACATGCTCTTTCTCAGTTCTCCGTCACCGAAGGATCGTGACACTTTGAACCATCGCATTCTCTCTCTTGGACTTTCCGTGTACTTTGGTGTAGATCCAAAGCTCGAACCTTTGCTCCAAGCACGTTCGAGTTTGTCGATTGTTGGTCGTCTCGCCAGTGAAATGGCCAAAAAGAGCCAGAGCTCCGAGAGAGAGAGAGAGAGAGAGAACGAAAGATAGACCGGACTTTAGCACGTGTCGAGCAATTTTCTCTGTATTATTACTGTTATATATATTTACACATAGAATGATGCTTGGGTACAAGTGGGCGTTGCGAGCAACGATTGTGACGGTAATAGTTAGTATCATACGCGAAAGTGAAGCTTCTCGAGACTCTGGAACCAAACGAGGTCCCTCCTTTTACTTCTCAGTTTCTCACGTTCCTTCCAGCGAACCGTCCCTTATCTCGAGACTCCAGTATACGGTATCCTCGTACTTTCTCCTCTCGCTCTTTCTCTCTCGAGCTTTTACGTCCATTTTAGAACGGTAACTGTACGACGGTAAACGTAATCGAAACACCCGACACCACGATTGGACACACACTCTCTCTCTCTCTCTCTCGCCGAGAGATTATGTATTACGTCGGAATCACATGTATATACAGGGTTCGGTATACATTGCTGGATTAAGGGGTACATGCACGTCCCATTCGAGTTCTAGATTTACGCGAGAGCAGCTTCTGCTTGTCAGATGAAACCATCGCTACGTTCCATCGATAATACGAAATGCCATGCGACTTCCGCCGAGCATTTCATTTCAAAAAAAGTTTCGAGTAGAAAAAAATGCGTTTGAACGGAAATATATGTTTATTTCGGGACTTTCACTGCGATCTGTTGGGATTACTCGAAAAGCTCGATTGCAGATTACAAGTGTAGACTGTCAGGCGTATTATTTCGGAAATTCCAGGCAGGAGCGTGAGAAAAGGTACAGAGTTTTAGTAGAACGGTTTTTATTTTATTTAAGGGACAAGTTACGAGTGTAACTCGAGGAGTTTGCGTATTTTGCTTACGTATCGTTATTGCGACCCTGCAATTAGAGTAATAGTTACGTAGATAATGAAACGACGGAGAACGAGCACGATTTTCATTTCGAAAAGTTGCTTTTTTCAAACGTCCGGAATTTGCACGCCAGAGAAGGAAGATTTTGAAGATTCCGCAACGACATGGATATCACGTTTCGAGGGCTCCACCGTCATTTTACTTTTATCAGGGTGTAGCCTGAGAGGAAATAGAGAGCAAAAAAAAAAAAAGAAACAAGTGTGTGTCGGGATGAAACGCGAGAGAAGATACAGAACGAGGGCATATAGATTGAACATAACGATATTCCGGTAATGATGCTGAACCAACGGTGTAATAAGATGCGATAAGGAGAAGCACCGCAGGATGGGGGTGAGACGATATCGAGCTCGTTCCAGCTAAAAATGGGTACACCCTGTTACGTTGCTTTTCCGCCTTGTAACTGTCATGTCGGTAAAGCAGGTTTATGCTAATATGAGATCTGCAATTGGTGAAAACTGGTGGATTCGGACGGAAACGTTGCAATCGCAGCGTGAGGGTTGAAACAGAAAGGCGGGCCGTGGCCTATCGCTTATCAAGCAGCAGCTAAATGGAAATGTGCGCTGTGCGCACATATATTCTCTTGCTCTCTTTTTATCTTTGGTTTGCATCTATTTCACCCTCTCTCTCTCTCTGTCTCTCTCTGTTCCTATCGGAATTTCGTTCGAACAAGCTGGAATCCGAATGGAATCTACCACGCGCATTCCACCTACTATACGGTTCCGTCTCTCTCACTCCTCCGGAGGAGAGCGATACAATTTCACCCCTTCTAGTCAAGGGTCTGCGTGGTTAGGTTGACTAATAAAAATTAAAAAAAAATTGAACCAGCATCGAAAGGAGATAAAAAAAAATGTATCGAGCGCTTGTTCGGACCCTCCCCCCTTAATGAAAAAAAAAAATGTACCATCCTCGTGTCGATAACTCGCAATATTTACGAGCAGTGGGCTGGGACTAAAAAATAGAGATACCGCATGCGACCATTGCCGTTTATTACGTCAGCTTATATCCTGTTTTTTTCGTGCCGTTATTATGAATTTCGATCGCCCGCATTTGCCTGCCATTGGTGAGATTTTTCTGGGTTTTGTGCAGCTAAAGGGCGTTGTAATGTATCGGATAGGGGAGGTCGAAGATAACATGTACATTGAAATGAATTAATAAATTCCGATGAAGCTGCATTTTATCAGATGCTTCTTATTGCGCGATTTTCTGGGTAATGAATTTCTTTTGAGAGAGTGGTGGGAGATTCATTTTTTATTTCAATAGAAATTGTATGGGAAAATTGGCGAAAATCGAAGGGCCAACTTAAAAAATCTGCCAAAAATCGAAAAATCGAGATATCTGGACAAACCAAACGGCAATTTAAAGCCTCATCAAGAAAGATTTTGGATTTCAAAAATGATTTCTAATGGTCCATATCGATTACGAAACACACCGGTATTTCATCGAAAACCCAATATTTCCGTCCGAAAATGCGATAATACGAATTTTATCGATTAATTACTATTTTCTCATCGAAATATCGAGTTTTCGAAAAAAAGTCACCCATCCCCAGGGATACATAAAATAAGATCGATATTTGAATAAACACCAAAAAAGGGAGAAGAAAGCAAATGCTCATGCTGTTTCTGGAAAATATAAAATGCACGTTGATGAATCCATGCCCAATGAAAATATCGAACGTTTTGCATATCTTTTCTTTCCGAGGTGGAGTCGATATTTTATCGATTCCTGTTTTTGCTTGGCTCCGTTTCTCTCTTGATCTTCTAACGATGCAATCTAAATTCCGTGAGCGGATCACGTGGCTCACAGGTAGTATTCTCCGCTATTCTGTTCCATCTCCTTGTCTCCAGTCGATGCCCTCGCTATTTCGAAAGCTCCGATATACGTGTTCGCTAATAAGAGTACGTGTACGTATCGGGGCGATCCGGGTGATAGAGAGAGAAGGAGAAGGATAGAGACAAGTTGAAAGCCCAAACAAGAGAAATAAGAGGATACAGAACATCCCGTGTATCTGTGTTTGTTCGTGTGGTATGTTGCACAAATGGTGGCTACCACTACTGATGTTTGTGCTACGTGAGATGCTCTCGTTGGAATTCGATTCATCGATCGAGCGAGACTCACTCCTCGAATCCCTCTTTCCTTTTCCTCGTTTTATTCGAATTTCGTTCTGTCAAAGGCTCTCTCGAATTTTTCCTATTATCAGACCGACGCGATTCCAAGAGAGTGCTAAACTCGATGGTATAGAAAATCCAGAGTGCGGATCTCTGTATAATATTATTCATCGACTGCGATTTACAAAGAATGGCGTTGTATGGATTAGTGGGATGGCCAATCTCGTGGTAATATAAATTCTTCGAGGAAATCCTTGATGTGAATTATTCCTCAATCCCGAGGAAAGAGAGACGAGAGAAGAGGCTCGGAAAATCTTGTTAAGTAGAAATTCTCACGGGCGAACGGTGAAGAATGAGGAATTTCCAGCTTGTGCACCTTCTCCTCGTATAGCTGTTCGAGATTTTAAAGGGCCTCTGATTTATCGTGACATCGTGTTTTTGATTCATTAATTACCGTTGGAGTTGTGAATTTTCAAATTGATGCTTTGCTCAGAAAAATATAAATATTTTAACGAAATAATGGAATTATTCAATTTGTATTTCGAAACACACCTAGCATATGTAATTGAGCCGAAAGTAGGATGTGCATACAAGCTGGGGACTTGAAAAATGGCGAACGTTTTGTCGGTTCGGGAAAATGGAATTTTCGATCGTTTTTTTCGAAAAATTTCGAACACTCGCAGGAGGATAAATACTATCCTTTTGGATTCAGGAGAGCAAAATACAGTGAAATGAATACTGAAGTAACATTTTTTAAAACTTGAATAAATTTACGAAAACAAACAGCTGTGGATGGGGAGGAGAAGCTGCGGATTTGTTTTTAAGACATTTCTTGTGATATTCGATATTTTCATGTGTATTCGAATATAGGACGACGAATGAGAGGAAAAAAAGAACGAAATATTAAACAAGCTAATATTTAAGAATTACAATGATATATTTATCATTGGACTTCACTGTGCGCTCTAAAGTGCAATGCAGCTATAGTTTTGCTGTAGTTTTGCCTCCTTTAACGCACAATCACATATAGATATACAGTTTTACTCATAAATCCGTGAACCACGAACGAATGTAGCATACCGGAAGCGAATGTGCATACGATTCGTATACGAGCTTCGCCCGGCCGATGGGAATTCACTTTGGCATCCATAATGGATGTGCGTAGAGCTACGCGAGATAATCCCTAGCGACGTTCATAAAACTCCATAATCCTTCGCTACAAGCCAATTTTCTTTAAACAGTGAATGCAGTGGCTGATGGATTTTCCAATCACGTACATAGCGCGATGTTTTCAATAAAGATCGAACGAAATGGAAATTTACTCTGTTCGCACACGTGTCGGCTACTGCAATTGACCAATCGAGGGTTTCATCGCATAATTCATTCGTTTCCACGATGGATGGCGTTACAAAAATAACGGCAATTAATTTTTCAACGCAGGAAAAATAGAAAAAGAGTAAAGAAATACGCCTGTGTTCTCCGATAATTATCGCGTATGCGAGCGAATATTTTAGGCTTTATTTTCAAAGGCGAACGAAATTATTTTCACGGGAACATCAATTCATTCGGCTGCCTTGATCTTCGTACTCTGAGAAAAGGCACATAAAAGAGTGAAGCCTCGAATAATTGAGCTTTATGAATATTAATTATTCTGAATGTTAGAAAATTCTCCTTCGTCCCTAATGGACCGCCATCATTGGCAGAAGCTCCCTCCGGGCAAGGAGTTTCAAGCGGAAATTATATTAAAAAAAAATTAAAACAAACTTTCTTTTCAATTAATAAGACTATTTAATGTGAACCTCTTAGAGTGTCTTATTAATTCCATTTGTACTCATTTCTTTCTTATTATATATGCACAGGAATTTTCTGAAGCCTTTATGTCACCGCGATTCACAGAGGGTTTGAAAATGTCCACTCGGGAAATGGAGACATTGTATATTGCCTACGAATACAAGTCCCCAATGGGGAAATTCTTGCGAGAGAAGCTTCGCCCAGCTTTCAGCGTATTTCGTAACGAAGCACCGTTGGGATAAAATGTAAAAAGTCTGAAGGGTGTAGAGACAGCAAGAGACGACGAGTACATATCGGTGGATACCTCGACGAAAAAAATTGGAGCTCGCAAAGCCTTTCAACGACCTTGTAGGCTGTTTCTCCCTGGGGAGGATAAAGAGATCGGGCGTCGTGGAAAAGTTTCCTGACCGTTCTTTCTTTCATCGAGACTCATCCCCTACATTATACATGCAAAATTTAACCTGAAACTGAATGAATACGCAACCGTCTAAGTACCAAGACGAAATATAAAAAACTTATATATCCATTCCATTTCGTGTTCTGAGTTATAAAACACCAGACCTTAGGGCAGGTGAGAACGAAATTTCTGGCTGAAAAAAACCGTGACAGGACCCGTAGATTCGAACGAAATTATCAGGGATGAAGAGCGTGTCTAATAATGAAGAAGGCCAATACGGATTACGGATGGCAATCTTAAAGGTAGTGAATGTTTGTGACGGACAATTCAGCGACTAAACTCCGCAGGGAGAAAAGCGGTGGTAGATACGAAATATGAAAGTCGGGGTAATGATTTTTATTTTTTTTTAGGGATGAAAAAAAAAACATCGTTTCTATCGTCTCGTGACGGTTCTGTAGACGTTGCTCGTTTTCTGTACGCCTCTTTGACCCAACCACGACCGTACAAAAGAACAAGCTTCGCCTCTTCTTCAGGACTGGACAGTTGCCGGCCTTCGTTATTAATATAGTACATATGTATATATATGTATATATATGTATATATATGTATATATCTGTATGCACATTTAACTGTATATAGCAGAGCCTTTTTTATTCTCTATCGTATTTTCAGATTCTCCCTGACTTTACTTTCGTCCACGGTAGAAAATTCGCTCTTGTACCAGCAAGAGTTTCAACCCTCCTCCCTTTCTCGCGAGAGCTTTATCCTCATCCTCAAGAACACAGCGTCTCCATCATCGCGTTCGCCACCCTCGTCCTTTCATCTTCCATACCTCATTTTTCTCGTCTGGCTTTTCTCCTGTGTGAGCACGGACTTTTACCGGTGACTCCTATATGTACCTTATTCTCTTTCTCTCTCGCTTCAAAGCTCTTCTCGCTTTCACGCGTGCACAATCATCGAGCAACGTTTTCAGCGTGGAATTTTCTGCTCGTTTCTTCAAAGAAAGGAGAGACAATCAGTTGCAAACGAGTGCGCAAGGATGAGGGAAACAACGATGACGAAAAATTGTGTACAAATTCGGCTGATTTTCAAATTTGGGAATTCGGATTTTTGTACGAAAGATCGAGAATCTTTGTATAGTTTTTTTTAATCGTCGCTATATAAATCCAAAGTTCAGACGAATTGCACCGGATGAAGATTCTCTTGAAGAATTGTACATGTCTCGAAACTCGAATTGTAAAATCGATAATGGAATTTTTGTTCGTTTAATTCATGATTGCCGAAAATATTAAGAGGCAAAAGGTTTAGGAAAAAGAAGAGGATATTTATCTCGCTTATCTGAATTTTATTAAACGCACGAAACTATTTCAAGGTAATGAGAACAGAAAGAAATTTTATACGATCGTGAAAGACGTCCCATCGGTAGCGAGATCGTACCTGCTATTTTATCGTCTACTTTTCGATTTGCGAGATATGCTCCGGGATCAACGATTGAATTGTCTCGAAGAGAGAAAAGTAGGGAAAAAAATCAGTGACAAGAAGAGGAGGAAAAGTGAATACGAGAAGATGGTATCTACGACTTTGGAATAATAATGATTTACATAAATCCTAAGGCACACGTGGGATCTCCACTCGGCATAAGAGGATGGTCGCCATACTATAGTGGCATTGAGAACAAGATAGGAAAAACGTGAATAAAGTGAGAAAAAGATGTATTCGCGAAGAACCGCGTATCACGTCCTGACCATACAAATGGTACTTCGCGAAGAGCTTTCCTGCTCCTGTGTCGTATAACAGAGAGGCTGGGAGGGAGAGAGAGAGAGAGAGAGACTAGAGATGAACGAATGGAGAAAACCCTCATCGCTATCGAGAATGCCAAACGCGCTGCCTGCGGCATAGAATAAAGGGGTTGAATTGGGTTGTACACGTTGGAGTGAGGAAGACAAGGAGTCCGGAGATTGAAGAGATGAGAAAGGAGGCTGATGTGAGAAAAAGAGAAGGGAGACGAGTGCGAGAAGATGTAAACGGCGAAAAAGAGACATGGAAAAATGGAAAACGGCACGATGAAGGCAAGGGTTTCGGAGGAGTGCGTCGCTGTACCGTCTGCGTTGGATTCTGCATACGAAAATTATAAACGAGAGGAGAAGAGGCTGTCGACGTTGGGGAAAAAGAGAGAGAGAGAGAAAGAGACGGGCAAAAAAGTGGCATCGTACATGCTGCATGTTGTACGTCATATTGCTTTATGGAATATTCCATCATGGAAAAGGATAAAAGCAGCGAAAGGAGGGGAGAGAAAGGAGGAGGAAAAGATTTTTTTTCTGCCTCGAAAAATGTTCACGGCGGGCTAATCAAAGGAGAATTGCGTCGGAAAAAAAACGTGCAAATGCAGATGAATTGGAGGCGATTTATCATTTCCGTCATGCATACAATCGTCTACAATTTTGAAAAATCAATTTTTTTCATACAACCCACGAGTATGTAGCTTCAATAAATAAAAGGAAATATACATGTTTTTCGTGATTCATATATGAAGCGGAAAAAACTTTTTTGATTACCGATAGATTCGTCCAGAAATGTTTTCCCTCCATACCGAATGCCTCGTGTATGGGCTTGCTGCATGCGGCTGAAGTCACGGGGGAAATGTTTTGCAGTATTGAGCGCTACGACCGACTGCATTCAACATCGCTGCGCCTTTACTTCTCTCTCTGTCTCTCTCTCTCTACGTTGAATATGTACATGGTATTTTTGCATCAGTGATGGTAGGATAGTTGGTGGTTGTCGAGGAAGGAGAAAAGGACATTTTGCCAGATTTCCACCCAAACCATGTCCTCCAACTACGGTCACCAGTAATTCCGCCCTTCTCGCATCCGAGTTTTACGGTTCTCTCTGCCCTGAATGCATTTTTCTCGTTTCTACATCTCTATATGTTCAACCTGCCTCGGCTTTTCTCCCTTTTTCGTCTACACAAATACACACACACGCCTACTCACAGAAAAAAAAGATACGCAGTGAACTTATTGCTGAGCCTCCGCGTCTGCAATATTCTCGTTTAAATTTAGCCTCAAGAATAATCTTTCATAAAATAGAGAGTTTTTGTACCTCGTTTATCAAAAATATTTCGAATATACCGTACGAAATGTGCAATAAGTCAAGCATGATAATTTAATTATCGTGACACAATTATCCACTCCAATAATTAACAGTCGACAGTCACGATTCAATCTTCCATCCTCGCTTCTTTTCACTCCGAGGGAACCCTACAAATCTAGCGAGATGTATAAAATTCAATTCAATCATTCGCTTTTTTTCCCCAACAAAAGTTGTCGTATCGTTTTATTTAGATCGATGAATTATCCAGCATCTCGTATAAGGAAACGGTACGTATATATTTGAATTATCCCGTGCGTTTGACAATGAGAAAAAAATCTTTGAGCAGACATTTCCGGTTGACCCGTCATCGCGGTATTTTGTGAATTATCTTGTTGCAGATTCGGATGATTCGTGAACGTTGCGAGTAATATCTTTGTTTCCAAATGTATATGAATCGTGCCTGGAAAATAATTGTCATTGTACGAGCTTTTACTAATAATTTTAGTATATACACCACGGCTTGACTGCTAATTGGCTCTGAGCTATGCTGTAAACGTATCACATTGGTAATGCATCACTAGCGTCGAGAGAAACGACGAACGTTACGCCGGAGCCTGAATCTAGTAGATACGCTCCAGAATTGGTCAGACGCACGGATGACCATCGAGAATTGCCAACTATACGTTCCTGCCGTAATTTCGCAATCGCTCATGTGCTAAATCAACGTCAACGTCTCTTTGATAAATGCATGCTGCCATCATTGGTCAAGGCGCAAAAATGTTTAAGCACGAAACTGCCAACACTTTATCCTATTTCGATATCAAAACATCATAGGAGAAAGGATATAAAAGAACATTTTCAATTTCCATCTTTGAATAATTATACATTGATCGACGATGATATGATGATTTAAAAAAAGCCACTATGTGCTTGATTTCCATAGAAGGTTTTCACACAGTAGTAGATTTTACATGGTAGTTTATTTTTATATCACTATTTTCATTCTGAAATACGTAATCGTATATCGCAACATCGTGGTCCATTCCATCAAACAAAAATCGCTCAAACAGACTTTTGCTGCGTTCAACTGACACGTTCTTTTCAATTACTCGATCTGCACGTGTTTATACTTATGGGACTTCCCGATCAGCGTCATTTCATTTTATTTTCACCGCGACGACGCGTAATAACGCGATTATTCGATTGATTATTTTCATGCGGAGATGAATAACGATTTTAACCCACTTGTCTATGGGATGACATAATTATCCGTGACGTTTTCGTTCAGTCTTGAGTGCAAACGATTTTAACACATATCTGGTCCAATCGTGTTTGCCTTAATAATTGTTTCCTTTTTTGTAGCATGTGCTGGAGAAACGAGGAGAGCGAGTGCGACGCATGAAGGGAGAAAGGGAGAAGCAGATATTTATTAGAGACCGAGAGAGAGAGAGAGCTAGCGAGGGTTCGTTGCGCGAGGGGTTGCTATCGAAAGCAACACCGTCACACCCTTCTCGTGGCACGCGTGGCTTACCCGTTGACCGCGGGCATGGGGTGGCGGGGGGGTGCACACACGCGTGTTCATGCGTGCGAAAATACCCTCCTGGTTCTATAACGACGAGACGATTGACGTGCCGATATACACGCGAGAAACGGAGAGCGAAAGATCGGCCAACAAACGGGAGAAACAGAGAGGAACAGCGCGATATGCGACGATAAACCGATGAGAAGGGTGTGACGTAGTTCAAGCGCTAATCGTCCGTGTAATATATACAACGTGCAACTTTTCACGCGATCCCTTGCATAATAGCTATTAAGCTCGCACAACCCACCCCATCTGCACGTGCGTTTGGCATTTGATCTTTGCGATAAACCGCAACGCGTGAGAGGGTGAACGGGGATTCATCGAACATGGCCAATACGATTTACTAATCGTTGAAGAAAAGGAGAATAAATCTGAGGAGTGATGGTCTTACGATTTTTTTCCGAAATGGCGCATATATGTCGAAAGGGTGATTCGACATTCGTCTTGGATTATTTGTTGAAGAAAATAGTAAAAAAGCGCGCGTGATAATCGGGGGATGTAATCAATCATTTCTATCGACAGGATTTTACAATTTCACTCGTCATTCGGTTTTCTTAACATATCGTGGATCGGATGGATCTAATTATGGTGATTGTTTCACGACAGTTGCAGCAAAAATGACGCGACAGCCAGCGAATGGCATTACAGGGTATGCTCACGTACGTATAGACACAAGGGAAAAAATCAATGCGTTTGTTTTTACTCTTTTTTCAGCGTACGCAAAGGTTGACGCGAGCTTCAGCAGAGTTTTTCCTCCCTCATAAGAGGAAAAGCTCCGTTCGGTACTGGCTTTGCTCGTGTGTTATCGAAGGGTGTACGTCACCGACAGACATGCCAGCAGGTTTTATCGTTACGGGGGAAACTCTGAACGAGAGGTTGAAAAAAATGAAAATAAAAATGAAAAACGTGTGATAGGAACGTACGATCGAACGAGCTCATCTGGCCCAGTTGCCGGTCTCTGTGGATGGAGAAAGCGAGAGAGAGCCGCGGAGAGCTGGCTAGTCGTAATCGCCCATGCAAGTGAGCCACCGAACCGTCCGTACCCAAAGTTTTATGCACTTGTATGTATGTGCATGCCTCGTTTATCGTGTACATACATGAACGTGCGGAATCGTACATGCTGCAACAGAGGGCTCTGACATGTATACAGAGTACGGTTTCATCCGGCGTTCTATAAAACTGGCTGGCACACACATAAACGCACGCACACATGTATTTGTTCATAGATATTATTATTACGAAAGTGCACGTGCGAGTCCCTCGCGACCGAACATTTTAATGCCACACTCCAGTTGCGGTCTCTACTCTGGACCGACAATATCACGTAACGAATATCATTGTGTGTATATGTATTTATGTATATATATACTTTGAAACGCACAGGGCAAGACTAAACGTTCGGTCCGGAACCGTTCTCTCGCTCGTTCATTTTGAATTACCGTCAGAGAAATTTCTCATCCTGGATAGAGAGGTCTCTCGGGATTAATATCAAAACGTGCTTGTATAATTAATTACATTTACGACTTGTTCTCATTTATTTAAAAGATTCACCTTCGAATTATGCACACCAATTGTCGGTTGCATGTTCGTGGCAAATATGCCATGTGCACTGTTGGAATGAGCTATGATTGTCTTTCAGATTGCACGAAAACAATGGCGGAATTATTGATTAAGAATTTTCTCCTCATGGAAGAGATCGATAAAACCTTCGATATTTTTAGAAACCGTCGACGAAATTATTTTTATTCCATTAAAGTGATTCGTGGTGTGATTGACCAGTTTTTGACATTTAAATCGATCGTTTTATCGAATAGAATGTTCTTGTTTTATGATTACTTTTCTAGATAGAATGGAAAGAATATATAAAGATAGAAAAAAAATATAAATAAAGATAGGAAGAATATATTATAATAAAAAAAACAATCGCAACGACAAAAAGCTGCTTTAATTAAAATCTATATCCGTTGACTTCGATTACGTCATTTTTTCATTTGTTTCCGTCGTCATTAAAAAAACGTTTACCCACCGATTATGCTATTTTATCACCTGAGCTAACGTTTCATTATGCAGAGAGCTCTCACGTGCAAATAAATATGTATGTAAATAAATAACGCGTTTGTGATACGGATCAGCAAATTTCACGTTGAGGCTTTATTATTTTGTATCCTATAATGGATATTTATTATGTATGTGAATATCGCACATGCTGTGAAATACAAATATTTATTGCACACAAATCTTGTATCGAGTATACCGTCGGTGAAATGTACAATTATTTATTTATTTGTTCCGACGTTTTGTTTACATTTGCATATTGGAAATGATCCAATCAAAAGTATATATAGAGCGTATGTATCGCACGATCACCAATTGAGCTGAGCAAATTTCGAAAATTGTCAAATTATTCGCGTTAGAACGATGAACGATGCTGATAATAAATGTACGATTAGCATAATGCGGCAGGTATAAATACAGAAAAAAACACGCCAAGCACC
Organism: Heteropelma amictum; assembly: GCA_959613375.1. Lineage (NCBI taxonomy): Eukaryota > Metazoa > Arthropoda > Insecta > Hymenoptera > Ichneumonidae > Heteropelma > Heteropelma amictum. The sequence continues at coordinate 7,138,422 of OY390720.1, read as the reverse complement.
TCTGGTAATTAATTATATCGAAGCAAGGCAGTAATATGAAAATAAAAAAAAACAATTGGTAATTATACAAAAACGAGACATCAGTCATTGAAAAAATTGAGCAAAGAGAGTCGCGAACGGACATTCGGACGGAAAAAAAGAATTCCACCATGACCACATGGTCATACCCGGTGAATTTTTTCCTTTTCACCGAAAAATAAAGAAAAAAATTGATGAAAGCGATGAAAAAGGATCCGCTCTGCAGGATTCGGTTGATTATATAGCCTTGGCTCAGTCAGCCCTCGTAGCCTCGTTAAGAGCGACGCTCCGCTACTTTTAACGAGTAACGAGCTAAAGCGAGCGGCCGAGCGAGCACGTATAGAATCGCAAAAAAATATATACGTAAGGAAAAAAATAAAAGCTCGCAACGGTCGAGAGGATGCAGCGGATATAGAGAGTGCACTGTGTGTAATACATATGGCCGAAAGGTACATAATCCAAAACATATTACCCTGGCTTTGTAACATTCTATTGTACTCCCCCAAGCTTTTCCAACACAGCTTTCACTCGTACAAAAAAGTTTATATACATATATACACGTATATATATTCATCAGAAATATGTCTGCGCGGTAACCTCCAAGAGCTTTTGTGCAGTGAGTGTACAGTCGAGAGGGTGGAAAAACCACGAACGAGATATTATCCGTACAGTGAAGAATCATCATCCGTGCACTATCTCGGAGTAAACGCGACCTATCGCACAACGCCCCGGAGAAAATAGAGTTATACCATCATTAAGGGGTTGAATACACCTAGAAAAGTATCTCCAGTCATTACACGTGTAAGAGAATTACATTTGGAAATTGTGCGCGCAAAGATAATTACAACAACCCCGTATCTTCGCCGTGTCCGAATTTTCGAGCAGAATGACGATCGTATTTCCGAAAACAAGCTCGAAAAAAACAAAAAAAAACGCAAAAGCAACTGTTTTCTCGTATCTTCACGAGGCCATGTGGAAAATGAAAGATAAAACCGTTCGTCATCGTACGACTGTCGCTTTTTCGATAAAACTGGTAGTTTTGCATGATTTCCGGTAACAATCACCTTCGCGAATGACACGTTTCGTCAAACGACGTATTAACTCTCCCTCGATGTCACACTTGGTGTGACATCGACTTTTTCTTACGAGCGTGATTTTTCATTCACTGCGAACTCCATTATCTCACAGTTCTTCGTGCAACCAGAGTTTTCGCTCACTAGGTCGTTATTCTCTTCGTTTATTCGCCGTCTTCTCTCTCTCTCTTTATTCCCTCGGCGAAACACGACGGGCCTCGCAAGAGGAACCAATTCAGCCCCGTGTATCAAACGCGGGTAAAACTCGGAGGAAAACTGAGTGGACGCCGGAGGGAAGGTGAGCAGTGCGCGGAGTGTACAAGTGAGCAAAAAAAAAATTTATATATATATACTACATATATACATACAAACGTTCACGATGAATCCCCCAGCCTCCACCCAAAGCTCTCTGGCCACTAGCATATTTCAAAATCAAAGGCGCACCGCGCAAAATGGACAGAGATGGATGGAACGGGCGCAAAAGGGGTGCAAGTGAAAACGGTAACGCGTGAGACTCCAGCAGCCAGTTTCATCGAGCACATATGCTCCAAACAGAAACAAAGCGTTCCAAACTGCTGGCCAGAGAGCCTGTATCTGATCCACCCACGCACGCACGCATATATACATGTATATGCAACATGCACATTTGTAGTGTACCGTACGAGATATTCTTCCAACTTGCAACGATGGATACGAGGGAAAAAATGTTAAATCGAATGCGAGTCCGAAGCTCGAAGCTCTATATTCGCCTCGGGGTATGGAAAGTGTATATATTTGAGGCATAGTGATTTTACGGGAATCGTAGACGCAAAAAAGAGTGGCACTTTTTGGTGTGTTTTCATTAATAAAACAAAAAAAAAAAAACTGCACGATCAGGGTAGGAAGCGAGACACATTGGAGAAATTCGAATAAAACTTGGGCGAGACCTGAAGCGTTTTTTTCATTCGAGATTCATCTCCGTTTAATGCTATTGAACGGACATTGCGGAAAAACTATAGATACGCCGTACACACTCGATATCCCATCCGCTTTTAGCGCACATTGCTCCACAATCGATTCAATTGCGGCTGAGCCGTTAACACGCGAACACGAGGTCTTTTTTCAATTCAGCATACTTCGTGCCACGAAATTCATTGATGAATCGCACGCAAACGCTCCATTTTCAAAATATCTCGTCAAAGAGGTCAAAAGTGAGCAAGCACGTGATACATTTTGAAATAAAATCACGGATTCGAGTAAAATCGGTATTAAATGAAAATGTCTTGTAAATTCTCGTGTCATATTGTGTAATAATTTTCATGTAATTGTTGGAAACTGTTGGTGAATGTTGGAAAACTTTTTCGGAGAGTGCTAGATTTTTTCAGATTCCTCCGTCCGTTCGTTTCAGTGAAAATGCTCGATATAAGTGCATTTCTGTCGTAGAAATTGTACCAGCTTGCAGAACTTGTAAGACACTCGCTAATGGATCTCAAGAACGTCATGTCATGTCAGAGCGAGTGTATATACGTACATGTATTCACAAAATATATGTACAGCACGATATTATCAAATGTCATACGCTATGTACATAGAGAGAAGGATTTCTGGCCTGGAGAAAATTAGGGCTATACCGCGAAAGCGTATCAGCACGTCCACTCCCATTAGATAATTTAATGGAGCGTACAGCAAGGAGAGAGAGCTACCCTCACATATTATCGAGCTGCTTCATTCCATTCCATGTACAATACATAGGGTGTGCCAGAATTCAATGCACACATTAATTTCAAATAATCTTGACACGAACGAGAGCGATTCATTGTTCATCATTAAAATTGAAGAATACGCCTGCCTATTTTTTTTGCTATCCTCGAGATTTTCAAACGTCGTTTGGTTCATCGTGTATTATCCTGTTTTGTACTTTTTTTTACAGACTTTCGAATCGGAAAATCGGATTATCAACTGCGGCATATTTTTCCTTTTTGTTTGTTCAGTTTGATACTTTTCCAAGGTTATTTTTCGTACATCTGCAAAAAACAAAAAATCTTACAAACATTTATCGGTGAGAAAAAAGAGAATCCGCAGCCAACTGACGTTCCAGTGATTTTTTGTGCTGGAATTGCGTTTTTCAGGAGTTTATTCAGAAAAATTGGATACGTAATATATTCGATAACACTTCCACCGAATTAAATGTTAATAAACAACATATTTTCGTGTATATCGGTTTCCGGTTGTGTGGAGTTCTCCTCTTCGGTAAAAATGTTGCCCGAAATATAATTGAATTAATCGGAACGGCTTTTGCAGACGCAAGTGACCGCGAACGTACAATAAAGCTCGGCAGAAAGCCTTGCTAAATTTTCATCCATACCTTCATCTATATATCCTCTCCGTTTTAACGAAATTATAGCCCGCGCAGGCAAGTGGCAGGATATATAACACAATAACCAGTAATATTCTTGCACGTCGTGAGCAGATATGGTCCACACACAGATATATCAAAAACAATATTGTTTGAACACGAAACGTTCCATGTAAACGCAGCCACAGGGTCCACCATGGAGAACGGATTTTTTGTGAAGTCAAGGATTTCGAAATAACATTAATGAACAAAGATATGAATTTGAGAATGAGCTGCTGACATTTTCCAGGGGAGAGGAACGATTTTGACAAAGCAAAAAAAATCACTGACGCAATATTGGCGGTCGGGAAAGCGTTGTGGCCCCCGTGGCATGTTTTCTATACGTGTGGAGGATATAAACACTACAGCTTTGCATCAAACCTGACAAAATTTACTGCTAATTGTTTTTCGTCCGCATGAGACTTTGCTTGCGTAGTATCGGGTGCTGCGATACATGTATATCAACCCTATAACGAACACACACACACATATCGCTGCATATATATTTATGCACACATTAGGGTGGTTCAAAAAAATCGAGAAATAGAAAAATGATTGCCTGGCACCTCAAGAAAGACCAATTCACCTATGAATCCTTAATCACACTAAGAGATATCCCATCAAGATAACCGTTGAATTTAGAAAAATTCCGCAACAAATTTTGTAATTTATTACGATTTCGATATTTTTTATGTTATTGCTCTGAAAAATTGACTCGCGTTTTAAATCCGTTGGATTATTTCGATCGAATCAACTCATTGGCGATACAAATTCACTCTGAATTAATTGAGAGCTTTCAAAAAATGTTAATACGTGCAAAGAATAAATATTCTTTGGACACAAATCGGAAAAAAATGATCAAGTGTTGAACAGCAGACGTGAATCCAAGGCTAATTTGTCTGCCAATAAATTGATTCGGCAGAAATAACCCAACAGTTTTCAGATACAATTAACGATTTTTATTCGACTGGAAAATTAAAGATTACGACAATGAACCTTGTAATGCCGATGAGAGAGGCTCATATTTGAAGTAGTGGTTCTTGAGGCGCCGAGCAAACAATTTTTCAGTGCATCGAGAGAAAAAAAGAACCTTTTTTTTAACCACCCTAACGTATATTCCATACACTATTATAGATATGCGCCCTGTACCGCCATGCGGAGATCGATCGACGTTGTAAAACCCATTTGCTATCACTACAGCACTACAGCACATATGAATATCGAGCCTCGAGTTTCGCGATGCTGCAACAGCATCAATTATACGAGCCGGATAAATAATAGTTTCTCACACTATGTCCCATCTGGCCAATCATTTTTCCCACACTTTTTCTCTTCAATTTCAATAACCTTTCTGCTGATAACGCGAAGAATTCTACATATTTATTTCGCTCACTCGAGAACAAATTACACGTGACCCTGCTTCGTTATTCCCAATAGAATATTCACGCAGCGAGTTTCAAATTTGACTTGCTCACGTTTCGCATCACTTTTTCACGCGAACATCGCTCGTCTCTATCTAAAAGTCATTTTAGAACGCTAACGATCATATCTAAACCACAGATTTATAAAAAAATATAGAAAAAAGATAGGAATATGTCCTCGAGTATATATTGAGTACATTGAGGATTTCATAGAGATGAAAATAACGTTAATTGCTGAAGAAACATTTGTCGCCATGGAAAAATTCCGAATTAATTTACTTTAAGCTGGATACTCATTTTTTTGCAGGTTTTTATTATGAATAAAGTGCTGTCATCTCGGTGATGCTTTTGTCGAAACGGGTTCAAGTGCCGAGCGTGTTTCCGACGCCATGTTCAAATCCCTTTGTGACGGCAATAAATGCGGTACAGTAAGTTTTTATCCCGATAGAACACGTCAAAGAATGTCGACAACCTCGATCCATCCTGCAAACAAGCGCAGCATCCTCATCGTCGATAATTCGTATACAGTTATTGGTCCGTAGCGTCACTTTTACAACAATTGCACCTGCACATACGTACATTCTTATAAGCTTGAATCCACTCCAGCTGACTACACACACAAAATACACGATATATATTTTTTTCACAAAGCTGTGCACAAAAACAAGCTGGATAAAATGTTCGAGAGAGATGAGCTTTTTTCTCCAACATTCTCTGCCTCTCTTTCTCCGCGTTGTCTCGAGGCATTTCAAAAATAATACACATCGCGTATTTTTCATCGGATATCGACTTACCCGGAGTAAGTCCAAGTATAAGCTTCAATGATTGGGTTAGGAGCTTGTTGGTCCAGCAAACGTCAAACATTCCACAGACTTTTCCACCTGCTCCTCTTCTTCAATCGCAGATGGAAATCTTTTCGAGCGTCTTTTTCGTCTCTTTTAACATCACCCCGCTGCTTCAGTGGCTTTTAACCGTCAAGCCATCATCAACCCTAATTCTCTGTCTTCCGGTCATCCTCCGTGCGTTGGAAAATCAAAGACGAGATTTACGAACTTTGTACGTCAATGTAGCATTCGCCAATTCGTACCGGATGACATAAAATTTGCTCTCAGCTTTCGCACTTACGTGGTCCACTGATTTTAATGACGGAAGAAAGAGCGAAAGATTGCGGAGGAAGCTCTGATGGTAAAGGGACAGCAAGAGGGTGCACGAGACGCGAGAACAAGGGGAGAATATGAAACGCTAGTTTGCGATGCAGACACGATGAGCCTGAGGCGACGTATCGTGTATTTCTGTGATGAATTCGTTGACTGCATATATACATATATACATATATATATGAGCAAGAGCAAGATCGTTCCAGCATCACATGAATATATAGATATTATTCTATTTTGATCCTGGAGCTTCTCGAGTCGACGTCGGGCATCGATCGTGCAGTGAAGCACACAGGAGAAAGAGAAAACCATCGACGAACGAAGAGCGGTTGCGACAGCATTCAGCGGGTCACTGTCCGTTCGTGCTTGCTCCGCAAAGTATCCAACTGGAATGGAGCATATCGAGCAAATTGTTGCACAAGTGACGAATCGTTTCGACGATACCGAAGAATTCGTCAGAAATATCGTGTCTTTTTGTGGCAGACATTATCGACGTTTGCGCTAATCAGAAACGTCTACCTTAATTCATTAAAACCAAGCGAGTGAATTTATCACCGTTGACGAAAACGCATCTACGGTGGAAAGTTCACTCTGAATTGTTCTTGGACTGTTCGTGGTTATTGCACGATGTACGAACGAGAGTGAGAAAATTATTTCGTTTTGTCGATGAGTTACAGGTGATAACAGAGGGGAAGTCCATGTTGCACGTATCAGCTTATGTAAATCATCGGAAGTACATTTATGGCGTGGAAATAATAATGTGCCATCCGTTTTAATTCCCTGGCCTTTTCAACGTGGTGTAATCCTTCACACACCTGGCGTAGAGTCTGACATTAAATCATTAAGGTAATTGGGTGACAAATCTGAAACTGAATCACATCGCTATATATAAGCATATGTATAGGAGTGGAGAGAACGCGTGGACGCATAAAACATTGCAGTTTGGAGCAATCTGAAATATATATACCGTGCTGCAAAATATACACGATGTGAAACAGTTCGTCTCTGTCACTCTGGTCCATGACTAATTATTCGTTCTATGAAATATACCGGCGATCTTTCTCTGTGCGAAAATACCGGTCTAGTAACTCTTTCACAGGGCATCTCTTCAGTTTTACGTATACAGTGTTTCGTAACTAATTGCACCCTTTATCATTTGCTACACTCGCATATGGCGACATCAGTAACTTTTAAAATGACGAGCAACGGACTCTCGGACGGTGACATTAGGCGATTTTTCATTTAAAACTTTTCCAACTTTGTCTTCTTAGCTGGACCCATCAGGGGTTCCCATAAGTAATCAATTATTTCGAACCTTAAACGTCATTCTAATTGATTGATCAATTCCTGGTCCACCTTGATACAAAATTTATATTTTACTCACCCGAGAATGGGAGTGCGAATGTAATTACATTGCGCCTTGTCACGGATGTATATTCGTCGCTCGTTACTCACCTGAAACAATATAAAATCGAAGAAATGGAGTAAAAATTCCGGCAAATATGTTATAAATAAAAATCCCCATTATAACAATCTCATTTCGTAATATTGTATCATTTTTTACTTTATCGTAATTCGTATTTGTAAGAATGTTCCGTAATTTTTATTTTTCAAAGAACGCTGACGCGAATCTTGATATTTATTTATATTTATTTATCCGTTAGTCCGAAACAACCGTGAATTCCATCAGGGAAGTAAAGCGCGTTGCAAAATAATTGTCCAAAAAAGTGAGTGCGTAAAATGCAATTAAACATCAACTACCCCACAAATATGGAGATAAAAAAAATATTCCAGCCGCTGAATACGATTGCACATACGATCCTTTCGAACAGAACAATTATTTCCGGTCTAACGGAACAACATTGAATAATTAAACTTTCTTCAACAATCGGCAGTGACTCACAGACAGTGCACACGTTCGCGAGAGACCCGCGGGTATGTTGAACATTCGTGAAAATTTTCCCATTTAATTTTCATAGTGAATTTTCATGTATATGATCTTGACGAGAGGGAATTATATACGTGGTTCGGCAACTTCTCGAGATATTCCGATGCTTGTTAATGCTGTCTATATTCCCGTGAGAGTCCATTCTTCCTTTGCGTTTAATTGCACTCTCCCGTGTTCTCGCTCGTTATTGACTGACGGTTGAAGAAATGTTAAAGTGTAATAGAACAAAAAAAATACGTACATGAGGGAAAAAGCTGGAAAGACAGAGAGGAGGAGAGAGAAAACCCGCCGATACCATAAAACTGGGGATAATTTCGCTTCCACGCTCTTTCGATCGAATCGGGCAACTACACTAACGAGACGAAACTCACTCCGTTTTCGTGAGGTATACGGGAAAGCTCGAGCTCTCTTTTCCCTCTGTGTACTCTTACCCCCGGGCACTAAGTCACCCCTCGCTTGTTTCCCTCAGCATCTCTGTCTCTCTCCTCTCTCTCTGTTCTCTCTTTTATCCCTCTCATCCGGTTTAATTTTCGTTTTTTTTCCACTTTTCGTTTTCTTTCTCTTACTTCTATTCGAAAGTGCGACGTTGAAGAGGCACAACGAGAGTTTTTCAAACGACGAGAAAGACGAAACGCGAGCCGGTGAATTTTTCACAACCCTCGACTGGCTGACTACTAATCCGTGGACCCCGAGATGGAAAAACTGGCCTCGCAGGTGTGATAACGTAGTCAAGAGGCAAAATAGGCTGCTAGCAGTGTGGTCTGTGCAAAAGTACCGGTTGTCGCCGTCCGGTGGAATATTAAGTATGGATGAAGTAAGACGAGGAAAAAAAAAGAAATCGCGAACGAACAGCGTCACTGGCTCGTTACGATAAATCGAAGAGTAAACGCTCGTTAAAGCTTTTCCCTCTTCTTCTCTTTAGACCAGAGCCTTCGTTCAATATATTCATCCCCAATAATACGAGCACACTCTTCTTCGGCAATTGTGCGAATGAAAAAAAAACTTTTGCGATATTAAACTTTTTGCAATTTACGGAAAAGACATTTTTTTTTAATATTCGCAAATCATGTTTTTCATTCTCCTCTTATCGACACTTTGCCAGCATGAAGATAACTTTGAAAGCAATTTTGACACTTAAAACTGGTTTTATTTATAACCACGTATATAGTTTATTAATTATTTCCGGTTCGCGTTGCGAAAAATAAACACAATACGATATTTATTTTATTACTATGAGAAAATAAAATTATTCCGCGCATGGATTATCAACAATACCATTTTCGAAAAAATAGGATCTAAAGTGAATAAAATGACCAAAGTATGCTCTCTCATTCATCTACGTTTTAACCCTCGAGTTCAGCAGGCTCTTCCTCGTCGATTACGAGCTTTATCGGAAGCGATCTTCGGGACTTTCGTTGTGCGAAATATTTGGGCAGTCACGGTGTGATCCTCTCGTGTCATTAGTTATCGCAATTTTCATGAAAATTATCACCAGATCGCCAGGGTTGGATAAGAGGAGATACCGTGGGCTAGTAAGCCTACTGAATTCCTAAATAATCCGATCAAACCTTTAACCCCTCGGGTGTGAGAGTAATCTGGATAGATGTAGAGATGGAGGAAATCTGGGAGAGAGTATTACGGGGTTATGGTGAGAATCGAGTACAATGGGTCACGCGCGGGCGCCAGACTGAAAGCGTTCCTATGCAAATTGCGACGAGAGTGGGTTGTTCCCGCATGGCTCTATTCTCCGAGCTATTTGATTGTACAGGCGACTCTTTCGCGTACGCCCGGCGGACTCTTCCTTTCTATTCCCTCCTATTTCCTCTGTTTTTTTTCTCCATTTCCAACCCTTCGTACCCTGTATGCCACTTTTGTGAATTCACTCTTGAATCGAATTGAATCTTCCGTCGTTTCTGTTTACCCGGGGAAAAGTAAAATCCCTGAAGTGGCTGACTCTATTGAGGTATCCGCTTTGTACAACCGTGTATAGTAGAGGTTTTCAAGGAACAAATGAAACCCAAATAAACCATCGTCCAGTTGCCGATAAAAAAAACAGTAGCTATTAGTTTAGGGGATGAATATTTTTCAAACAAATACACACTCGAAATTAATTTCCACCAAATGCTGAATCCTTTAAAGTGGAAATATTTTTTTTCTGTTTCGTAAATAATTGAAAAAATGTTGGGTACTTCTTTTTTCGCAGGTAACGCAAGCGTACTCGAATGTTTCACGAGGCTATGAGAAAATTGTTGAATAATAAATAAATTTTATTTAAAAAATATTGAACTCGCGCGTCAACTCAATATTTCGTTCTAAATGCGACATTGCACCATGCGAAACGAGACAAAAAATCGCCAGCCGTAACGATAATGATTTCAGGCAGATAATTATTTTTAATGAACTTTTTGCTTGAATAAAACCCATTTCTGGTCCCCGTCCGTCTCATTTCCCAGTGGAACATTTCGCTTCTATTGAAAATATCGTTGCTCGAGGAACAATAGCGATCGTGAAATGTACCGTAAGAATAAAATCGCGGAAAAAGAATGCAGAAAAACGCCCATGCACACGGGAGAGACGGAGGAAAAGGAAAAAAAATCAGGCGTATAACGGCGAGTCCGCACACTCCATGGCCGGAACGATATCGATCTTTCGGGGTGCTCTCGGTTTTACGCTAATAGCCGTTGGCTCGCTTGGGACACCGTGAGATTGCATTACGGGGGCAGATATAGAGCGCCAGGGGGTGGTTTAAGGGAGAGAGTGAGGCCAAGTGCAGCCACCGTTTCGGATGGTTCGTGTTGCATTGTGACGTCAGTATATACATCACACGAGTGCAAATATGTTGGAGAGAGACGTGGAAAGGGGGAGAGAGAAAGATGTATATAGTTGTCCAGGCTCATTTCCCTCTCGGGACCGAAATATCATGCTGTGAAACATGCCCTTCTGTGGGCTCGGTAATTTTCAGCTCCAGGAGAGAAACTTGTAACCTGTCGTGGTTTTTAAACTGCGCCAATGGGGAAATTCGTCAAATCTATCGCGGTGGATGGACACGAGCGTAAAGACGATATTTAAGAGTCATATGATACCGTTGCAGGGGATGAAAAATGCTTGCATTACAGACGGAACGTTTGCTTTCGCTGCATATCTTGCAAAAATCGATAGAAAATCGAGTGACGTTTATTTATTTCGTTCGTACATCATAAGATACAAGGAAACTTGTGACTGTCGCTAAAACGTATTGCCCAGTCTCCCGACAGACACTGTCGACGATTTCTCTTGGAATGTGATGATAATAATAATATTGTACAGGGATGACCGTCCAGGGCAAGTGGACGATTACGTGCAGACACTTCACGTATTTTATCAGCTCTCTCTCTCTCTCTCTCTCTCTCTCTCTCTCTCTCTCTCTCTCTCTCCCCTTTCGTTTATCCACATCGTTGCGTGACTTGTGTGCACAAACGAGCAAAGTGTGTATGACGGAGAAAAACAGAGAGCATCAGATGCGTTGGAAGAGAAAGATGATTTATGTAGACTAGAGGCTAGAGGCGCAATTTGTATCGTTTCGCTTTTTTTTGCGACTATTTTTACCAGGGACGAGTGTTTTTTTTTGCACGAGTGTTCGTGTGCATGAGAGAATAAGCAAAGGAGAAGAGAGTTACTGAGTTATTGCCAGAGGGATGGATCGTGGCGTTTGCGGAAGAGGGTGCGGAGGAAGACGGAATGGGGGTGAGTTTTGTAGAGATCAATGCCGCGGGGTATCGTATAAATTGAGAGACAGGGACTCGGAGAAGGAAAGAGAGAGTCGAAGAAAAAGAAAAAAAAGAGATTAGAGAAGGTCTACGACGTGAGAGAATAAGGAGTTTACTTTTTTTGAGGAGCTTTTTTTGCGCGGTCCTTCGCGCAATATTCCCAGGTTTTGGGCTTTTCCACGATATTCGATACTGACTCAACCTCAGCTCAGATCTGAGGTAAAAGAAAAAAGAAGCAAGGGAGAAAAGAGCTTCATCATTGCTGCCTCGCTTATTCTCTCTCTCTCTCTCTCTCTCTCTCTCTCTCTCTCTCTCTTCTTTCTCTGCGCTTTTCTCGAAGAGCCGATAATTAAAGGCTAAGTAGAAACAAAGTTTTCCCTCGCTATTGCCAACGCAGAATCTCTCTTAATATTCCGGGCCCGCTGCTGTACCACCCGGAATCGCAGTACTGAGCCTAGATGGGAGATTTACAAGGAAAGTTCTGCGTGTGTACTTTGGAAAATAGCAATCACGTGTTACTTAATATTGCTGATGAAGATTACACCGTACGTTTCAACAAAAGTTATATCACCTTTAGCTGTAACATAACTACAAGTGCCATCATGCCTTGAGACAAATAATCACAACTCTGATAAACAATTATTACAAATTTCCATATGTTTTATAAAAGTCTCGCGGATGGAGGTACATTTTCCAAGGAATTTCGACGTATTTGCTCACGTTGCAGGATGAATTTCGTAAAAATATCGTAAATAACGTAAATACGTTATTTACGATATTTTTATATCACGTTTAGCTGTAATATTATTACGAGTGCCATCATGCCTTGAGACAAATAATCACATCTCTGATAAACAATTATTACAAATTTCCATATGTTTTATAAAAGTCTCGCGAATGGAGGTACATTTTCCAAGGAATTTCACCGTATTTGCTCACGTTGCAGGATGAATTTCGTAAAAATATCGTGAATAACGTATTAACGTTATTTACGAATTTTCCATTTCGAGTGCCATCATGCCTTGAGACAAATAATCACAACGCTGATAAAAAATTATTACAAATTTCCATATGTTTTATAAAAGTCTCGCGAATGGAGGTACATTTTCCAAGGAATTTCACCGTATTTGCTCACGTTGAAGGATGAATTTCAGAAAAATATGGTAAATGACGTAAATAACGAGCGAGCGGACGATACCAGAGAGCGAATGGACGATGAAATTTTTTAGAACGATTCATCGTCCCCCCAAGTGGGTAATGAATAATGGTTACACAAAACACACACTTCTCTTACCGGTGTGGGATCCGAGAGTGAAACAAAAGGGTTCTTTCCTGCTTTTTCCCCCGTCCACCACCCCCAACTTCTCGTTGGATAAATATTCCTACCCGTTGTTGAAATCGACAAGGGTGTATTCTGATAATTAAAAAAAGAAAAAAGCGAAACCACATTTTCCGATGGGTCCCTCCGACTCGGAGACTCCGACGTGGAATGAGACTCATTACGAATCAACTCTGCTGTTTAAAAAAAAGAAAACGCTACGCAAGACACGCATATCGTAACATATTGTAATAATAATCCGATTGATGAGGCATTTTTTTGCTTTGCCCATTATCTGCTTGCATAATGAATGACGTAAGGGAGAGTCGGTCGCCGCGGGCTGTTTCATTGGATACACACGAGAAGAAACAATGCGGTCTGTACAATACCAGTGTCAGACGGAAATGACGCGAAAAGGGAGCAGACGAAAGGCAGAAAAGGAAGAGACGATGAGAAAGGAACGCACGAGGGCGCGTATCGAATTCACGTGCGCGCGAAACGTCATAAAGTCTCGAAACAACGGTATATTGTTTCGTCGTAGTGATAGGAGTCAGCAGCCGCGTACGAGTAACGGCTAATACGCAAAAAGCCTCAACTCGCATCAATTTGTACGATAATTCGTGCTGTTTGCGACCTTTTGTTTTATTGAAATCCACACTCGTATAAACGTGTGTAAAATGCGAGCCCGCGGCAACGAGAGTTCGCTGCGTATACAAACTTGCAGTGTACGTTTATATTTATACACACGTACACAGATATGTTTATCTATGTACAAATGTACTATACACATGGACCACAAAGGTGTATTACGTGTCGTGTAATTACGTATCGGTGGGGTATCTCGGTGTGATACAAGCGCGAGAAACAAGAGAAAAGGTGGAACGAGGTGGAGACGAGACGCAGCCAATTCACATATCTCTCTCGTAAAGCTCGCGAGCTTCGAGCGAGGCTGAAATGGTTGCCTCTGGGATTCATCCCATACAGCGTCTCCGGAGTTGACTGACGTGTGTATCGTGTATGTGGGTGTGGATATACTAATATATTTAGATATATATATAAAACTTTGTATACATAATGATGTATACAGTGAGACAAGAGCAGCATCAGCATCATCAGGGGAAAAAAGACAGAGAGCGAGAGAAGGATGGGATAAGAGACAGAAATGCAGCCGCAACTTCCGTTTCAGCGACCCTCGCTGCACGTCACTAAACAATTTTTATGCTCATCGATGCACATACATATATATTCTATCCATGTATGTATCCTGGAACGTGAAATATATTCGCATGTGCTTAATGAAGCTTCGATGCTCACTCGGGAGATGCAATTTCCACAAATTTTAAAAGCCAGAATCCCCCCACGATCTTTGAAATCAACGAGAGATATTTTATAGATATATATCGCCTCTATATCTGGTTCGACGGTCGACGAACGCGTTCCGCCGGGTGGGTTTTTTCAGGGAGAAGAGAAAAATCGGGTGGAATATTTTTTACACTTTTTGATTAAAAAATTCTTCGTGTTTGTCGATTTTTTTTCTCGTTTTTTTTGTTTTTGTAATGGAAGTTTCTTCCGGCTTGTGCGTGCACTCGTTTATTAAAAGTTTGCGTTAGTGCATAAACATACACACATGGACGTCACGACGTTGCTCCGAAAACCTGCCGATTATCGTTGTTCGTGTCTCGCTGCTCATGGTACAGTTTCACAGCACATATACTCCAAATTTTCCGGACTTGTATGCACGGGAGAATTTATACAAGAAAAAAACCGTACTTCCGCAGCCATTCCTGTACATTTGGCCGGAATGGTTTCCATTGTTTCAGGGGTGTATGTATGGGGAGGAAAAGAGCGAGCGAAAAACGCGTGCGCGAATAACGCAGCCGCACATTATAAAAAAAAATCCAGACGGAAAAAAAACACGAATTCTTTCGAGGGTATAAACGCTCGCTGTGTTTTATTACACCAACCCTGCTGCAGCCTCCGTTTTTCTCGGGGTATATCTATTCGTACATGGTACTGAAAAGAGCAAATTTTTGTGCCAATCATACATCAGCAGGACTCGTTCTTCTTGGACGAGAAGAAAAATTAGACCGAAAATTGACAGCTGTCGAAGTAATGAAACTGTTCTTTTTGGCTGGTTAAATTTCAAAAAGAAAAAGCGTATACGAATACGTGAATCCTTCTAATAAAAAGTTGATGGGGTCCGGAAGTTGATCCTTTATCGAAAAAATATCGCGCGATTGTTGTCGTTTTAGTCGTCCCCTGGATTGGTCGGTGAAAAAAGAACGAATTTCGTGGCAAAATTCTGGTTGCTTTCTGATGCACGCGTGTGTTTTGATTTTTCTTCAATTTGACGGTTTTTTTGCATTTTCTTACTGATATTTCGAGTTTTCGCGAAAAACTCGATGAGTTTAGTGATCGGCGGAAAATTTGCGATGGAACAGGCTGTTGAACTATCGAAAACTTGAAAAAAAAATTTCGACTCATTTTTCGCCACTTTTCCAGAATCGTGGAAAAGTCGAAATTTCAAATGATCATAACTTCCTCCCCAATGAAGCTACATGGATTTTTTGGGGGTGTTTTGAAAAGCCCTTGAGTAGACTTAGACAATGGTGAAAGTTAAATGTCGATAGGTAAATTTCTCCACCCTCAAAATCGATGTTGAAAATCGGCGAAAAAAACGCAAAGGGGTATGTATGGGAAAATTGACGAAAATCGGTGGTCCCACTTTAAAAATCTGCCAAAAATCGAAAAGTTAAGATATCTGAACGAACCAAACGGCATTTTGAAGCCTCATCAATTACCAAGAGAATAAGCATAAGTCGGGGTGTCCATCTCCAACGAAAAAAAAATGGCAAACATTTTAGTGAACCAACTCAACCCCGCGGAAAATGACGAAAAATTTTGGATTTCAAAAATGATTTTTAACAGCCATATCGATGTATTTTTTCCCGCTGATTATGAAACACACCGGTATTTCATCGGAAACCCAATATTTCCGTCCGAAAATGCGATAATCCGAATTTGATCGATTAATTACTATTTTCTCATTGAAATATCGAGTTTTCAGGAAAACGTCGGCGGGTATCGTGATCAGCAGAAAATTTGTGATGGAACAGGGAACCGCATCACGAATGATGGTGAATTTATTTGCGTATCGGTACGTTATTTTCCACGGAAAATAAATAACCCTGTATAAATGTAGGCCGTACCAGCTATTTATACAAAGCGACCAGACGATACTCGAAAAGCTTATATTTGATGTGTTTTACTTACTCAAAGAGCAAGTGAACCACGAAATGTTGAGGGTGTCACGTTCGTTTGCACTTGGTTACTCGAGATGAAAGATGAAAATAGGCGAGAGAGAAAGGTAATAAAAAAGCAAAGCAAATAAGGAGGTAAAGAGAAAGAGAGTAAAGACGAAAGATTCTTATCTATCAGATCGTTCTCGCTTAAGCTCTTTTCCTCTCTATCTCACTCCGCGCTTGGGTTTTTATTCCTCATAGCCCCCCTCGCACGAATTCCCCTGGTCGGGTATTTGCACGAGTAATCTTTCTATCCGATTCCTCTTGCTTTGTGGGAACACTGAGACGGCGATGCTAGCAGCAGTAAGCAAGCACGAAGGAGTGATATCGTTCCGTTGCCAGGCGCCCGTTTCTCAGCACCCTTTCCGAGTACTCTGCACCCTTACGAATCGCCCGCGAAACTCGCCTCGTTCTTTCTCAATATATAGTATCCAGCTTTCTTTTCTTCTCCATTTCTCTCCCTCCCTCCCTTCCTTCGCATCCTCCTCCTTTTTCTCGCCTCACCTGCCAAAGCTATCTCATCTTTTCTCACCCTCCCCGGTTCTCTAATAACGACCTTTTTTCGCACTATCCTCCTTTTTCTCTCCTCTTTTCCATCTCCCTTTCGTCTTTTTCCTACTGACATTCCGCTGGGTCTCACGGTATTTTCTCGATTGTGAATTATCAGACGGGCGACACTCAAGAACGATTCCATTCATCGGTTCAACAGCGTTCCAACGGGGTTGAGAGTTGTCCGCCGTGAAGCAAAAAAATAAATAATCCTGTCCATTTTTTTCCCTGAAAACTTTTCGATATGAAATATTCTTCCCTCCTTTACAGCTACCTATGATGTAATAATCTTCAGTTACGTTGTATGAGAAATACGGAGGAATTGGGGTAGATTCACTGTTCACGAAATCACCGAATAAATTCAATATCCGAAGCAAAATGGCATTGCCTGGTATAGTAAAACGCTGATGAGGAATTCACTAATACAAACGATGTGACGTCGTTGATTTATATCCGAGCTTTGATACATGGCCCGGACGTCGGGTATATACGCTTCTACAGCTTCATCGATGATTTTCCTCCCCTTGAAAATATATATACTTTCCGCCTGTTTCAATGTAATATCCGATCATAAAATATCTACGTCATATTATATATACATACGTACTCGTCCTCCTTTTCCTCTGCCTCCATATAACGATTCATTAATTCACGTCTCATAGACGTTTACCCGTTCCGGAGCTTCGCCAAAGAGGGTGGAGAACAGCATCAATGACAGGACCGAGTGCTACATGCCTTGCGGAGTTTACCCTCGCCCGAATCCATATCAATCTCACAACCGTCAGTCACTCGAGGGAGTTTAAAGTTTAGCCAGATTTACGACAATGCAACGCACGAGATGTTCAAGAGCCCGCATCGCAACTGCTGCGCGAAAGGCTTTCCTCTCCGTAGGAGCAGCTTATTACAGGCAAAAAAGCGGATATCGCGTCGTGCACAGCACCCTTTGAAATTCTCCGTGAGCGAGTGTCAATCTTCTTCAGAGACTGAAACTTGCGCAATGGATAAATCTCGTCTTACAGCAGTTGAACAAAAAGCACAGACGGCACTTTGACCCGCTTATCACTCGTACAACGTCCGGCTCTTGTTTCTCAATTCCCCAATGACTTTCCGAATGCATTCTTGAAGAGTATATTTTTCGTTTGCCATCGATCGATAAAAATCTCTCTCAATCTCCCTCTTTCATCCGGATCTGAACGATTTCTCAAGGATCTTCGAGTCTGCGGCTGAAATGCGAAACTTCCGGAAGACTGATGGTTTCCAAAGGAACGTCTGTCGAATGATCATTCAGAGAAAATATCAAAATGAGATGAAAACTGAATATTTCCATTGTTGATGCATGATGAAGCTTCCGGAAGTTTACTCAGCTATAAATTGCTCTTATTTTTACCATTCCGGTATAACAAGTATCAAGAGGGAGCGTTTTGGAATTACTGTACGGAAAAGAGGAGAAGATAACAAATGATGATTCGGAAAACGAATAACTACGGTGCTATTCTCAACGAAACGACGAGACACATTCCATCAGACGGAAAAGATAGAATTTCGAGAAAATATATACACCGCAGTACGCAATAGTCCAGGATGGAACATTTCCTTCCTTTTTCATCTCAACGGAATGAAAATTCAATTAACCCGAGGTCTTCGATAAGCGAACCAGAGTTGGCCGTCGGAAAAAGAATCTTTTCCGATGCCATTGGATGAGAGAATTTTGATACTAGCGTCGGGAGAGGACATGGAATTTCTGCGCTTCGTTCCAGCTCGCTCGCTGTCTTATTCCATTTCTTTTTCCATCTTTTTCCTCGCTGCCATTCCCCAAAAACGTCACAGTCGACAATAGCACCGAAGAAAAAACCTCGAAGGGGTGAAAACGACGGGTAAAAACGAAGGGTAACTAGACGCTCGTTAGTATGTTGTACGTTGCTGCAATTGGAATGGGAAGGAGATACATATGACACATTAATCTTGAAATCCGGAAGTAAAAAGCTAATCTCAAGTAGAAGACCCTGAGACAGAATGGTGGTAACAAGTGGAAAGAAAGTCACATAAAAGCAGACACCGGCCCGAAGAGCGCGGAGCAAGTGCGATCAAATTCTAGAATACACACATCCCTCGGGATATATGTGTTTGAAACGCTCGTGGCAGCATCTCGCCCACGACGTTTGTAGATTCACGAAAGTCGAGTCTGCCACCGTGGTATAAACCTGTACGAGCAGAAATGGGTGGTTTATATGTATATCCACAGCAAACGCGACGTTTCTGCAACCCCTGTTCGGTGTCTTTCGCTCCCATTCTGTCGGTCCAGCAATTCCCCGTGCGTTACACGAGACGACACGTACAAGAGCTTACTATAGCGAGAGAACATAAGCTCTCGCGTATCGAAGAGATGGAAGTGTCCCCCGCCCAACCGAAGAGAAGAACGGAGATCTCTGCAAGATCTTCCGCGTGTCACGTCTCACGTATTTCCGGTTCGTGTCTCGTACCTATCGCGTTCACCGAGGGTAAAAGGCATTATATATTATGTCAGTGTTTACACGTGTACACAAATATACACGGGCAATTCCAAGTCTATTCCACCATCGTCTGATGACCTTCGACCCTTCGCCATCCGGGTTTTCATTGCAAAAGGTGGTTTTTCCAACTTTCGACAATAATGTCTGTCTTAATGTCTTCAGGCTTTCATCAGCCTTCTCCCCTCTTCATCGATGATATCGTAAAAAAAAATAATTCAATTAAAAATGTCAAAATTGACACTGATAAATATCTTTAAGTAGTTTTTCGACTTGGCGGTTTAAAAAACACGGTTTTTGCCGTCTTAGTCCATGAATTAAAATTGAAAAATACTAGTTTTCTTCCAGGTATGTATGTTATTTTCGAATTCATCTGGAACGCCCCATACATTTTATATTCATATTTCAATACGATGGCCGAATACCTCTGAACAAAAGGGCGAAGCGCGCCTCGTTGCAACTGTGAATTCGTTCAAGTTACGCCCTGTTTGCGGAAAATATTGGTATTTTCGCTCTCGTTTCTCGTTGCCGTCGTGAAGGTTGTCGTTTTCGCGAAATCGCGACAGGTCTCACGCGAGAAGAAACTCTTTAGGCAGAAAGGGAAGTGAACGCCGTGTATCGAATTTGTGTCGCAGGCACTCAAGTGTACGACGATGCCAGCACTCTCCATCCTCAGCATTGCTTTCTGCTCTTCCACATCGTGCATCCCTTT
Source organism: Heteropelma amictum (assembly GCA_959613375.1). Classification (NCBI taxonomy): domain Eukaryota; kingdom Metazoa; phylum Arthropoda; class Insecta; order Hymenoptera; family Ichneumonidae; genus Heteropelma; species Heteropelma amictum. The sequence continues at coordinate 7,118,297 of OY390720.1, read as the reverse complement.
TATTCCGTCTCTCCTCTCGCTCTTTCATTTCATCTCGCGCTCTTTCTTTCCCCGATGGAACATCCGACGCAAAGAAGTAAAATGCTACTTGGAAAATTGCGGAAAAGAAGGCAAAACCTCGAGTGACGGTTAAACTAATTTGGTTCTCTGTCGTATACATTCGTGCAAATTTTGTAAAAGAGTCATTTCACGAGGCCCTTGTGGAGTTACTATTGTGCAAAAAAACTCAGGGGTTAATTGAAGGATCAAATTTTTCTACAAGACGTAAAATTGCCCTGATAATTAGTGATAACAATGGAAAGAGACTCGCAAAAATGTAGCATTGAAATTGGACAATTTAAATTTCCTCCTGTCGAATTTTCGACAAGATAATGAACAGTCTGGATAAATTGATAGAGTCATCATTTTCGCGAAGGGCGATGAATTATTCCTTGACACTTTTGGGTCTCGATGTAATTACAGAAAACCCAAGAAATGTGATCAATTATATTTTTGACATTTTTCGTGACATACTTTTTTCCATCTTCTCATACCTGTCATACGTTTCAAGGAGGTCTGAATAATGGAAGAAGACGCGTCTTTCTCAGCTCCTCGTTCTTTTTATTCGCTTCGGAATTAAATAGCACGTGTATATATCGCATACCTATATACTATCACCGAGTCATAAAACGAGGGAACCCATTTCCTTTGGAGGAAGCGAGGAGAACTCGAATCGTTTCCGTGAGCAAGTTGGTCCATTTCTTAGGTCCACGAGAAAAGTAGATAGATCCGGGTAAATAGATTCGTAACAGGCAGAGGAGGAAACGAGGGTGAAACAGGCTGATGTAGAGGGAAAAATGTGCAGTGAGAGTCTCGTGTGACGTGAGCAAGCGAGGTTGTACGAGTCTCGTTTTTTTCTTCTTGGATGCTGGATGAATAGTCGACGAGGTGTGTAAGAAAATACTGGAATGGCTGGATGAGGGATGCTGGCTCGGTGAACACGAAGCTTCGACAACAAAGAAAGCATCGGCGAGGGACGATAGGAACGATGGAAAAGAGACGAGAAAAGGATATGGAGGATATATGAGCCTGTGAGGAAAACGCGTCGGAACACGGAAAAGCTGGGTACGTCAGAAGCACCGTAATGAGCAGAGACTGCGAGGAAAAGCAGGTACATCGAGACCATGAGACCTCGACCTGGAAGTTTGAACCCGTTATACCTTTGTGTACAATGTATCCGAGTCCTCCGAAATCTTTCACCTTCATGAATATCCTACAACGATGCTTTTCCGGGAGAGGAGCGAGGAAGAAAGCGTACTGCATATTTCACTTCGACACACGCTCCCAGCACACGACACTAGCATTTCCCGAAAATATCTCCATCTCGTGCTATCCAGACGAGAAAAATGTGGGTCATCATCGAACAGTGGAAGTCAATAGTTGTTGGGAAACTCGACGAGCCATACACAAGTGGCTCTTATTTCTCAAAGTGTCCAGAGTTTCCCATCAGCTTTTCAACTCTCCCAAGTGTCCTTGGGAGATACTTACCCCGGGGTCATTTGGTCTAACACAAAGTTGCTTTCGCGATCGTTGCGACGGACAGGAGTAATGCTTCAGAGCGTCAACAAACTGACGAAAGAATCCTAGTTTCTCGTAGAAACTTCCGCGATTTTGCGTTTCTCCGCCATGGGAGAGTAATTTCTCGAAACGAAAAACAGTTCCCTCGATGCAGAACATTCCAACTATTCGTTTCAACCAAAATCTTTCGCTGTTTTGGTGAAGACTTGGTTCGATCATCTGTTGCGTCGTTGAATTCCAATTGGTGGATTCTTTGGTGACTCCAATTGGCCCGACAGTCATTTCTCCACCTTGACACCTGGTACGGGGATGGAATTGACCTTTGGATGCTGTGTGTCGCGTTGCACGACGTGTGCGAGTGCAAGATGCACTCTTCTGCGCATCATTACGTATATACATGTGTATATAATATGCCTACACCGACAGGACGGGAATTCCAGACACGACGCGATGTTTCCATACATTGAGAGCGCGGTTGTCGAGCTGGCAAGGGAAGAGCGACGTATAACCAAGTGGCATAACCCAGGAGGCGCATGTAAAGAGGAGACTCTGCCTTACGCTTCTTCGGTGCGGGAAACGTGCGCGGACGTGGAGCACTCTGGGTAGACGAGGTAATCGAGGGAGAGATGCGCGCGAGCGAACACGGGGGATGATACGGAAGAGTGAAACTGGCGAGAGGAGTGAGAGGTTTAATACACCACAAGCTTGAGAAGAGCCTTATCAGCCATGTAGGAAAGTTTACCCAACATGTAGTGCAGATATGTGTACATGTAGATTGTATATACAATGTACCCTGAGTATATATACATCTCTACGAGTTTCTAACCCTCGCGGTAGACGGAGACTATCGTTCATCAGGCGGCAAGCTATCCAGAGAGTCAGCTGCATTAATCTCGTTATCCTACGTGCGATGTTCATATCATCCTTTTATTTTATCTTACAAATTGAGCGTTACGCCCTCCATCCCTCTCTCTCTCTCTCTCTCTTCGGCGGAGGGGGCTAGAGACCAAATTGGCTAGGGTTGTAACGAGGAACCGGATAGGAGCCAAGGTGGTTCGGCTCGTGAGGGTCGCAACAAATAAGAAGAAAAAAATGAAGATCGTGCATGCAGCAATCGTTACGCAGGCTATGGTCGTCGGAATTTCTGGTTGGCGAACGATTGTAATCGCCTGGCCGAATAAAATGTAGAGACCGGGGGCTGCGACACGGAGAAAGAGAGAGGTGGAAAGAACAGGGGATGTTGCATGGACGAGAATCTACGAGAGAGGACAGGATATACCGAAAACCACGGGGTATCCATAGGAGGAAATTGTTCGAATGCCAAGAAAGTTCGTTGCCAAGAATCAAAGGGGTTTCCTCCGAGAACATAGTCGAATCTCGACACACGGGGACCAGTTTTACGACGTATGGAGAGTACTGAAAGGCGAGGAACAGTGGAACGTAGGTGAAATAAAATATCCGAGTGAAATAAAATAGCCAGGATTGCTGGTTGCAAACACTGCTGTGGAATATAGATACCGAGAATGCTTTTGCATGCTGGGGTTGCATCGTTCACGCGCCCTCTCGCTGAGAGCAGGAGGCAGAAGAAATGGAAAAGATGGGGATGAAGGTTGGCAGCGTAATATCAGAAGGGAAAATACACCGCTAGGTTTTGTACGTGTACTTTTGTGCACATGAGTTACACGGGACAAGATCCTTGGAGTATTAAATGTCCTTAAAAACAACGAGTAATATGCAACGAGCAAATGCTAATATCATCGGTGCAATCTTTCCTGCTAAACACAACGGTTTTGCAAAAATGGACAGCGAAGTCGAAAATAAACGTAAAAGAAATTTTTTTTCGATCAACCAATAGTGGTGACACACACGTTGATGTACTTCCCTTTTTATCACTATATTTATTGTTCGGAATTCTCTATAATTATCAAATAATGAAAGCAAACATGAAACACACAATTTAAATATTAAAAATAATTCATTCGCAATTTATTTTTGACGATGAAAGGAGCGGAAAATTCAGTAGCTTTGTCAAGTCGGATGTTACGTTCGGTTCCAAATTAAAATATTGAAACAATTCGTTTTTAAGGACGACGATACCGAATACAACATAAAAGCTCAAAATGAACGCCTATCCTGACGCAACTTTATCCTGAATTGTCCTGCACGACTACACCTGCACTTCCGGATTAAAAATCTTTTTTATGCCTCCATCACTCTGCGAGTACAATCTCGATACACGTGTACTGCCCAATTTCGCATTCCCTCTGATTGTCTCTTGTGCTACAACGAGAAAAGAAAAGACATGCTGTTTTTCTCACCGGCGATATACGAAAAAATTCTCGGTCCATTTTGTATAAAATGCACATGGCACGAGATGACGTTTCGTGCATCCTGACTGTTGAAGTCAGCAAAGGGGTGAAGTGAAATCGTACCTAGGGTAAAAAGAAAATTGTGATAATGCAGTCGAGCTCGTGCACTTATCCCTCCCTCTCTCCGTCTCACTTTTTCCCCTCTCCGTTTGTTTTCTCGTCTCTTCTCTTCACCTCGACGTTTTTTTTTTATTATGTCCGTTGCAATTTTATTCATCGCAGTAAAAGCAAAACGCGGACGAAAGAGCAGCAATGATATTACGACGAGAGGGAAAAGTGTTTCAACGTTGGTACTTGATGAATTTCATCAAGTTTTCAAAGGTCCCTGACCTTTTGCGGAGGATGACGCGCGGAAACTATGTATGGGGCTTTCCCCGTGAATTAAGCAGGTTCCAACTGTCACTTCCTCCGTCTTTAAATTCTGGCAGCGACAAAACGTTGAATTCGCTGCATCGAGAGGAACAACGCCGTCTGGAAACTTTCGAAAATTTCAAGATGAACGATGGTGCAGGGGAGAAAACAAAAAAACGGCCAATGGTGAGGAACATCGGAAACGCCGGATGTTAAAATATAAAGTGACAAAAAAAATGGTAAAAAAACGTGGCTTCGATAGTTCCTTCGGTCTGAACAACCAAACGTTGTCGCCAGGACAAAAGCTCCACAGCTTCTGAATCGAAAGGGAAAAAGAGACAGGTGAAGGACAATGATGGTGAATGGGAAAGCTTTTATGCGCCATATCCGTACGATACTCGACTCGCGCGAGACGGAAATGGCGCTATCTCATCCTCCCTCTCTCTCTCACTCACACACTCTTTATATTTTCCTCCCTCGTTCGCTCTACGAGGGTAGAGAAGGAGCAGAGGCACCGGGTGACATCGTAAAAATTCCCTGTGCGCCATTTCGTTGTCACGGGCGCGGTCGCTCACCATGTGACTCCCTCGTACCCTTAGCCCTGCTGTATCTGTGCATAAATATATGTATATCCATGTTTTATAAACATATACACACAACTGCTGTAAATGCATTTTCGTATCTCTGACGAGGGACGGGCCCAGGCACCATCAACGAATTATGATACGACCTCGCGCGTATGTTATTTCGTTAAAACGTACATAGAATCATAAATCGCGCAGGGACGTCAGCCTCAGTCAAGAATATCGAGATGGAATACATTTTCAAATTTCCCAGAGAACCATTTTTTCGTCTTCAAGCTAAACGATACGAACGTTGAATATCTTTCGTCGCTATTTGCATGTTATTACGTTTCTTGTAAAATCGATCGATTTTATTCGTCATAAAATGCGAGGAATCAAGATATTATCATTATTCGCTCTTATAACCATAATGAAAATCATGAATAATGCAATTTCCATGCTGATTCATTAATTATTTTGGCTCCGCTGAAATAGGGGATGAATGAGTCGGGAGGAAGATGCAGGACCAATTATCTTGAATGCGAATAACCGATGTGTGGAGGAAATATGAATTTAGTGTTTTATATTTACGAGTCAATTTGAAAAAAGCCTTTGCGGATATCATGGGAATTAAAATTCTTACAAATTTCAACCGCGCGAGTGTAGAATGCAAATGAAAATCGCGTCTCAGGTGGGTGAACGTAATTTCAATGCTCACAGACGGTGTATTCATTCGAACTTTTATATTTTACGTAAATTTCATAAAAGAGACTCATCAATGATGGTGGCGTTCTCTTGAGCAATGAAGTTTTCACCGTTCATTTATGTGTTGCACTGGGTCTGAACGTACATATGTATATGTACGTCTACATGCGGAATATGCATTCGGCGATTTCGCAGTCCCAGTTTGTTCAGTCTGGAGTTACCAAAACACACCATTTTTTTTCATAAAGCTCGCAACCGTCAGATTTTTCCAGCGGTGAATAAATATCCGGTGTTCTGTGTATTTTTCAATTATTAACAAATTAAAAATTCTGCTTTGGGATTCGTATATAATCGATTTTTGTGTCTCCGGCACGACGGTATTTTTTTTCCTACTCTTCCAGAGTGTGGGCTCAAGGGGCGATAAATCCCTCAGCTTTTTCATGGTTCAATATTTACCGCATATATTTCAAAATATTTCAACCATTTTTCAAGAGAAAAAAATAATAACGTTAGTGGCGCATGAATAAAAACCAACCGATGGAAAAAATGAATGTCGGAGCAGCTTTCAACTGCCAAATGAAAGAAAAACTCGCCTGCCAAATAAATCTCAGAGTGGAAATATCGCGCGTTACAAATATAATAACGTAAAAAAAAATATCTTTCGTTTAAAAAAATTCTACAAAAACAAAATGCAAATGAAAAAAAAACAATTTCGTACCCTGCTACATTCCTTCCCCGCAGTGGAAGTGTGTTGAATTATTATTCCCCACAAATTGTCGTTTTCCACTGTCAAATTCGAAACCAATCGACGTCTAGGGTGGCAGTGAACTTACCGGAAGATAATCTGCTTTCCATTGGAATCGAGACCGAGAAAGCGACAAAGTGAGAAGCAAAGATAAGAAAAGAGTTGTAAAAGTGTGTAGTGGAAAGTGAAAGTATATTATCTATCTACGAGAAAGACGTGAGTACCTTTACAAACATCGCGGTTCATGCGGTGCTACAGAAATAAGGGTGGGCGAAAAAGAAAAGGAAAGCACGTCGGGAAAATGTGGTTTCCGAACAAGCATGCCCGAGGAAATAGGGATGAGGATACCAGTGGAACATCGCATTATCTATACATATATGTCTGTATACATATATATATATTATAGTATCTATACATACCATGTATATATATGTATATATGTAATTTTGTTAAGGGTAGAGTAAGACGTTGCGACCCTGACCTCGTCGCTTTGTTCACCAACTTTTATTCCCTTTTCTCTTTTTCACTTCGATTTCTTATCATTTTCTCTTTCTATCTTTCCTACCCCTAGCCTCGATCGAGATTCTTGAGCTTCCACGTGGTACCATTCCAAACAGGCAAACTCCCCTATGTCAGTTATGAAAAAATCTGGTATACTCGTCTGCTACTTGACACTCAAAGCACACACATACACAGACGCATTTCACTCTTTCCCTCCGTATCTTTTATTATTATATATACAATTTCATGAAAATATACATGTGTCCAGATGGTTGATTCTTCTGAAAGACACGAGATAAATGAGGAAATATACTTTTTTTTTCTCAAAGTATAATAATCTTTTGATAGCTTGAACCTTCCGCGAACGTGTTGTGGAAGAATCGCAATTTGGAAGATCTCGTCGGTTTATCATAGGACTCGGGAACATGATGATATCACGAAACTTGAAATAAATTCTCCGGAGTTCCAATATCAATAATCGATAGCATATTTAATGCATATATACGATATTTATGCATGCAGATGGAGCGAGGGACGCTCGATACGATGCTGACAATATCCTTCGTCTCATTCATCTGGTACCAGCGTTGTCGATCAATCGATCGATTTTCTTTGGCCATACATCGAAAGGGTTGACGCAAAATCACGTGTATGAACTCTATATAATGTAGGGGAAATTTGATAAGACTCGTTATCGCCCGGCAACCCTCTGTTACAAGTCTCTCCACGTATAGGGTCGTAGACGACAACGAGGGCGCGCGTAGAATGCTTCATAGCCATCGTGTTCATTCTCTTCCATCATTACACACATCTGCTGTTTTTCTATACATACCACATACGATACGATACCCTCTAATATCGTTCAATTCGTTCGTTCAATTGAGAAAAATAATTTCATTATTGCCAGAGTTTTCTTTATTAAACCCGCTATATGTTTAAAATAAAAAATGATGAATATAAAAATTTATTCGTTCGACAACGATATAACACGAAATATTAAGAATACCAGTAAGAAGTAAAAACGTTACGAAATATTTTGTAAATTTGAATGGAGTTTGAATGCAAAATTCATTTTTTTTTTTTCAAAGGAGATCGCGTCTGGAGAGAAACAGATGCCGAGAAAGCTCTCGAGTTACATATGTCCAAGCCTCTCGTCCGAGAACCTGACACCGATGATGGAAACTCACCCCCCCGTCGTCAGCCTTCATACCCTCATCGCAAATATGCGCACGAGGCACGTGACCTCTCCGAACGAACCACGATTTTACACGAGACAATGCAAAACACTTGTCCATCGTCGTCGTTGTACAAGAGGACATATTCAACACAGAGGCGAGGCACAGCGAGGTAAAAGGGGTTGTGGACGACAGGCCACGTGTTCTACGAGCCACTCAGTCCGTGCACCTAACACTCCCGCCTTAACTTTCCTCATCCCACGATACTCACTTGCATCTTTCGATCGCATGCGATATGCAGATGCACATAAAGAATCTCATGATACCAAAATTGTCACAGCCTTACGGTTGAATTGTCAAAGAAAAACATATTTTTGTAGCCTTGAAAATAAATACGGTTGAAAAAGCTCTTTAAATACGAATAAAAAACTACCGGATGTTTCTTCCAAAGCACATTTGTTGCTTCATCTTGAATACCACACGAAACAGTTGACAATTCCAAAATGGCTAAACGGACTTTTTACCAAGACCGTTTCAAGTCATTTATATATTAAGGCGATGTGTTACATCCGTAAATCGAAGCTTAGAAAAATTCTCCGGGAAAATCTATAAATCGGATCGGTTTGAAATTTGTTGTGGCTATTTAGTGATATAGCCCGGAGGGACTGACGATTTTAGAATTTCGAAATTTTGAACATTTTTTCACTCTGCAAAAAAATTTTTTTGCAAAATTTCGAAATTGCGAAATCGTCAGTCCCTCCGTGTCGCGTCGCTAAATACTCACAAAAAAATTCAAATCGATCCGATTTATAGATTTTGCCTGAGAATTTTTCTAAATTTCGATGGGGGAGGGAGTATCCCCCATGGCCTTAATGACAAAAGCTCCTATTTCCTCCAATTTTTTTATTGAACATAAATAAAATCTTGTACTCGGAGAAACTTGCACGAGCGTTCGTCGTCACTTAAAAATAAGAATATCTGAAAAAAGCGTGCAGTCATTTAAAAATTGTCACCCTACTTGCAGACGATGGAGTGTGACATACAATGCGCGTACACACGTACGGATACCCCACAGCCGTGTATGAGTTTAAGTAGTACAATATGTGCGCCCGAGAAACTAGGGTGCCAGTGTATAATATACCAAGTAGTACATCCGTGCAAGCTCCAAACCCTACAACCCAGATACATATACACCCCCTTTTGTACTTTCGTTCGCACAAAGAATCAAGAGCAGCGATTAAAAGAGAGAAAGGTAATCCTCCCTCGGCTGTACGAATACAAAAATACAAAGCTCGAGTTGACAGGAACGAGAGTGAAATAATTATACGAGAACTATTACGTGACTGTGGGAGCAACGAAAGCCCAGCGCAACGGCAGAACGATTCGAGCTACGTGCACCGTTATATGAGGTCGTGACGAATTTGCCCCGATGTTTTTCTCTCATCTCTCATCACGTAATCAAAAAGATCCGACTTTGATTGTACACGACGACGAAGGCGCGAGAAATATGAGACCATTCGGAAATAAAAGTGGCTTCTCTCCGTCGTTTGGTATGGTAATATCGTGTTCTCGTTTGTTGTGCAGGCTCTGTTGAGAGCTCTAAATTTATACATTCCGTAAATGGTACTGAAAAAACGTTGGTGATGAAATTCCAATTGCCAGAGGCGATGCTGATGAGGTATATCAATAACACGTGACTCTTTTGCTTATTATCGCGAAATTCACTCTTCCTCATCGTCCGAAATGGTAGATTGTTTTTTTTCATACTTTTTTCGTAAATCCACCGTAGGAAAGGGTGGCTTCTTTCGTTTACATCAACTTTACAAACGGGGGAGGTTAATGCTGATTAATTTTGCTTTATCGTTTTTTATATTTTTATTTATATTTATTTTTTATATTTATTTTTATTTTTTAAATATATATATTTATAATTTTATATATTTATACAGCATTCCAATAACAGGTTGGAGATAATCAAAAAGCATTTTCCTAATTGCCGAAATCGATTCGGGTATATTTCATTCAAGACTTTTCGAGCTTTTATCTCCGGAAATACTGCGGTTATTATCACCCCTTGGCGCCGCGGCAGTGTCTCTTGACATTCATATACGCCGTGTGTATGTCCTCGAGGGTTTTCACCCCTAGACGTGACGGAACGTGACCGAACGTCGAGACGTCTCCATTTGCTTTTTCCCCGGTTCTTTAATGGACAGGACTCGGAGCTGCAGAGTGAATAACAAATTTCAAAGATTTTACCGAATATTTATATATGCACGTACATGTGTATAGCCTCTTTTGGGGAGCTACTTATCGCAGGGAGAAAGTCTCGGGATGAATCTTCAAGAAGCTCGAGCTTCCTACGGCGATAACTTCCGACGTTTGCTGCAATTGCCCCTGGAAATTGGCCTTTCTTCCGTCATTTTATTGCGCGTAACGGAGTAGAAAGAGTTGCACGAACTAAAGGAGGTATAAGCGATAAACGTTCACAGGTTGCTTTAATTTACGAGTAGCCAAGCACGTCGTCGCCGTTGATTCTTTCAACCCCTCTTACTCTCTATCCTCTCCATTCCATCTGTCGGCTCCCTTTCATTTTCTTCGATTTCTTACGGCCACTTTGTGAAAAAGGCGAGAAAGTACGCGAAAGGTCCGGATAAAGGGGTTTGCGAGCCGCAATAAACGAGCAAAAGAAATTGTCAAAGTGCGATGTTTGAAAAGAGGGTAGTTACGCAGAAAGGTTCTTGTGAACGCGAAAAAATATATTCATTGTTCGATTCTTTCGCCTCGATACTCGTCTGACTTTAGTGTTTAATTAAAGATTAATTAATCTTTTGAACTTGAATTTTTTGCACTAATCACATCGTGTGTTTCCAGTCGTTCTTGTTTTTAGAGCGGTACCATAATTATTGCCTGTATTTGGCTCGGAAAAAAGCTTGGCAGGGTAAGAGGAGTGTGGGTACAGAAACGTGACACTCGTTCCAAGTGCGATGCTGGCTGCCATCGCGGTACGTCGCGTTACGTACACCATTAATTTCTGTACATTTCCGTCATCAAATACAGCTTCCGAAAGAATGCTAGGATTCCTTGGAAACTGCAAAAAGTTTAATAACGATGTTGAAGAAGAAGATAAAAGTACGTTTGTACGTTTATCATTACTTGTCATTCAACCCTCAAGTTATTAACAATTATTCCGAGTCCCGAGGTTGTTGGCAGTTTCAAAAAAGTATAACATGTAATTACACAGGGGAATTAATGAAAATGGAAAAAAAATTATATCGCTACGAGAACAAGATCACGAATTAAACGAGTATCAAATTGAATCGAGGCTGATATTAATGGCTGATGTAATTAAATCCTATAGAGTAAAATAATTACGAGAAACTTCGATATTTCTCCGACTCCCCGAGCTTCGTGGTTCATTCGATTTTTCGCGCTCGGAGACGACTTCCTTGAACTTACGGAATTCTCCTTTCTATCGAATTAGAACGTAAGTGTCTGTAAAAGAGCCGAGAGCTGGTCGAAACGTACACGGACCCAACTGTGTGTACGTAAAGCGGAAGAGAAGGGGAATATGCCAGAAGCTGTTGACAGTAATCGATTTGATCCTTTATGCTTTGAAGCGTCAGTGAAGAGAGAAGAGACACAGGGAGAGCGAGACGGAGAGAGAAAGAGAGAGAGAGAGAGTTATCAGGAAAAGTGGAAGAATATTGCAAGTGCAAGTGAGAATCACCCGAGATGTCTCTTCCGGTTGCTGGTCCCTTTCGTCTCATTCGCTGGCTCTTCTTCGATGTCTCTATATAGCGCGAGAGGTGAGGATGCCCGAGAGCACTCTCGGAAGATGGATAACGTAATTCCGTTGGAAACTCGTCGTCTCCGATCTAACGGGAAGAGCAAGAGTAGCAAAAGACGCGGAGGACCCTTCAAACGTGCGTGTGTGTGTGTGTGTGCGTCAGAGAGATCGTGGTTTTCTCGAAGCAGCATCCTCCTCCCTCGGTCCTACCGCACACATGCCCGGGTTAGATTACTTTCTATATCTGTCATTCTGTCCTTAACTATCTCCGCCATAGTCAATGACGTACCAACCCCCATGCAAGGAGATTCATTCCACAATACAGGTATCATGATTGCCCATTTTCGTAAAAATTGTTATTTATTTTTCGCAGATATGAATATTCTTCATCAAACAGTGTTCTACGTTTAGTTTGAGAAAATCCAATGAAATTGTGGAATATTTATCGTCGCGACAATATTTTTGTATTTGGAAATGAAATCTTTATTCTCCTGCTTGTGAAACGGTTTGCAATTCATTTTTTTTTACTGCCACTTCACTTTGAGATTGTCTATACTTCCCACGTTGAAGGGATATCCGTTATCCAATTCAGATACGGAGGATGCATTATGCATTTTCGGCAATGCGAGTAAAATATAATATATAATATTGTTATATTTTGAAACATATTTACTCCCCTGCTTGTGGAACGTTGAATTTCATTTTATTTTCTACCGTCACAGAAGCAGAGGAAAAACGACATGTATATTCTCGGTTAGGCGGCTGCAACGAGTTCTCAAATATGCGAAGATAAGCTTAAACGTCGAAGAATGTTTTGGGTATGTTCCGGAAACGCGCTGGGAATGGAAAAGAGAAAACCGTTTGCCGTGTGAGAAAAAAGAAGTAAGAGAAAAGAAAAAGTGCAGGCAATGATTGCAGTGAAATAGAAATACATGTAAAAAAGAGAGACAGGAAGAGGAAAAGTGTGGAAAGTTTCGACTGGCGAGAGATTTCTTTTTCTCGAAAAAGGGCATAAGGAATACGAAGGTGAGGAAATGTGGAAAATCAGTCAGAAGCAAAGTGTAGCGCGCACGTAAACCGAATAAATTCTGTTCGATCTCCATCCCTCTCTCGTTCTTCTCTCGCTCTCTCACTTTCCCATTTTCTCTTCCCTTTCAATCACTTTCCTTTTTCTTCCTGAACCGAGAAAGCTCCGCGAACTACCGTGACTCTGGTCGACTGGCAACCCTTCTACTCCTCGCGGCGAACCATCTCAGCGACGTCCACAAGCTCATCCACACTACAAATCAGTTTCCACTAGCTTATATTCATAACGAATAAATTATTCAAAGGACGCTTGGGAAATTCGTAGGCTTGTCACGTCGGCTCGCATTATCCACATAATCGGAGAACGTGCCAACGAAAGGACACCCCTATACGCGTTACTTATACGTGCTGAGATGGTCGATGGATTATAAAGTTCATGGGGTCCCGAAGTTGACCCTTTATCGAAAAAATATCGCATGTGTTTTGTTTTTTCTTGAATTTGACTGTTTTTTTGCATTTTCTTACTGATATTTCGAGTTTTCGCGAAAAACTCGATGAGTTTAGTGATCGGCGGAAAATTTGCGATGGAACAGGCTGTTGAACTATCGAAAACTTGAAAAAAAAATTTCGACTCATTTTTCGCCACTTTTCCAGAATCGTCGAAAAGTCGAAATTTCAAATGATCATAACTTTCTCCCTAATGAAGCTACATGGATTTTTTGGGGGTGTTTTGAAAAGCCCTCGAGTAGACTTAGACAATGGTGAAAGTTAAATGCCGATAGGTAAATTTCTTCACCCTTAAAATCAATGTTGAAAATCGGCGAAAAAAACGTAAAGGGGTATGTATGGAAAAATTGGCGAAAATCGGTGGTCCCACTTTAAAAATCTGCCAAAAATCGAAAAATTAAGATATCTGAACGAACCAAACGGCATTTCGAAGCCTCATCAATTGCCAAGAGAATAAGCACAAGTCGGGGTGTCCATCTCAAACGAAAAAAAAATGGCAAACATTTTAGTGAACCAACTCAACCCCGCAGAAAATAACGAAAAATTTTGGATTTCAAAAATGATTTTTAATAGCCCATATCGATGTATTTTTTCCCGCTGATTATGAAACACACCGGCATTTCACCGAAAACCCAATATTTCGGTCCGAAAATGCGATAATACGAATTTCATCAATCAATGACTATTTTCTCATTAAAATATCGAGTTTTCGAAAAAAACGTCGGTAGATTTCGTAATCAGCGGGAAATTTCCGATCGGATAAGCCGCGGACCGATTGAAAGAAAAAAAAAAAATCTCGACTAATTTTTCGCCACTTCTCCAGAAACCTCAAAAAGTCGAAATTTCGAAGGCTCGTGACTACCTTTCGCTCTCTGATGCGCGCGTATCTTTCGTTCAAATTATTAAATGCGCATGATAAACGACGACAGTATATAGTCGAGTAAAAAGCCAAAAGGATTTCGGACCCTTTATATACGTTATACCTTCTAGCGACGCGTTTATGAATGTGTTTTGTGTCATACAAGCCCGGACACCCTTTTGCTATAAAACGTCGAAACAGAATTGCCCTGACGCCGGGCCATGTTCAACCCTCTCGCGTCCTGTTTCCCGACACGACGTTGTCTCGTCGTCTACGTCGTCGCCGTCGTCGACGTGGCTTCGATAATTTCCGCCTTGTCTTCACCCATTCTCGACTTCTTCCCGTGCTTCTCGCCATTGCTTTCCTCGGGCTTTAATCTAAAACCATGCTGGCCTTGTCCTTTCCCTCTCATTCTACCTCCATCAAAACTCTGATAAATTATCTCGCCGAGTCAGGAGAGGCTCGTTACGAACTTGCGGCTACCTTTAGAGGAATACAGAGCGAGATGGCAAAGTCGGCAAAAGGAAGAAGCTATGGAAAAGGAAAGAAGGGGTGAAACGTGCGAAGCCCAACATTGTCGATGCACAAATCCGAGCGTTTTTTAATCTCCCCTCAAACTGTCAATCTCTCGAAAGCTGCTACTGTTTCACGTTACATCGGGAAAATATCCGCTATCGCTTTTCAGAACCCGACGAAACTTATCTGCTTATCCCTAATTTGACACAACGCCCTCGGGGGTGGCAAAGCTCCTGATTAAAGGTTTACTTAGTCATTAAAATATTCCATCAGGCGCGAGAACGGAGAAAGCTCCGCTCTCCTGGTCGATTCCCTTGTCCTCGACGATGATGTGAACGAAAAGGATGAGTTTGGTCATATAGAAGGATCGAAAAGGGGTGAAACGATGGTGAGGGACAAGAGGAACAAAAGAGGAAGGGAATAGAACCACGACGACGGAACCGCCAGCAAGGCGGTCTCATCGAGCGGAGTCACGTTCCCTTAATGGTCTTAAGTTTTATCGAAAATAATCCGACGTTACGTAGAAGGCTCAAGAAATCGTTATAATTTTTTCTCCGACTCTTTTACTATTTCCACGCCTTCCGGTCTCTTACTGCTCCTTCAACTCGCGTGGGCAGAAACCTGGAGCTTAAAAGGATTTTAAACGCCGAGTTATCAGCGACTGTCTGCCTGCCACCGCTTCTACCTTCTCGTCGGTCTCTTTTTTTTCCTAGACCTGCAGAATTGTGATTGATACGCTCTCGCAAATGTACCAACTGTAAATCTCTCTTCTTGATTCTTCACTCTCTCCCTCTCTGTGTCTCCGTTTTCACCCGTTCTCGGGCACTTTTATTTTCTTCCTCTTTCGTTCTTATCAAGAATTTTACCAAAGAATCATCGCCGAAAACAAGTACTACGGAATAACAAAAAATTCGAAGGGGTTCAACATCAAATGAGAATGTCACGGGATTTATCTCGTTTTTTTTCTGAGCCGAACGGTCGTTAATTTTCCCGCGATAAAGTCTAGCCCAGTAGTACTCAATGTCACTGTAAGTATGTGTGAAACAGAGCCAGAGAGAGAAACACGCCCGAGAAAAGACAAAAGATGGAAGCAACCGTGCATCAAAAAGTCCTCTAGGCTATTTCGACTTGTGCTCTACGAGAAAAAGGAGAGAGAAAAACCACCGGTGCAGAAAGTCCGTAATTTGTGAGCCACGGAGTAAGGTCTCGCTTCGAAGAAGAGGCAGAAAGTTGCCCCTGAAAAAAACCATGCAATGTCATCCGGAAGAAGAATCGTCACGATCTGGAAGAATTTAACGAGCGTCAGGTATCGTCCGGGCTCGTCCAAGTCCTTAGTGCGCCGCGCACCAAAAATGTTCTGCTGTTTCAGCCTCCCAAAGCACGTGATCCAGATCAAATCTCTTACTATTTCAACACTTTTTTATCACTACGTTTTTCCACACCACGGATTACTGTTATTTGTAAAGAAAAGTTGATGGCTTCTGTCAAATAAAATACATTCGAAAACACTGCAATATTCAGCCAACAGCGTAATACCGCACGTGAAATAAAGATGGTGGAAGGTAGTTTCAGCCATTTTTACACAAAATACGTACGATACGCGTCTTACATGTACAGTCCGCATATACACGAGCTCTTCACACCTGACAGTCTCAATCAGACGTCCAGGGAGCTTTGTGTCACGACGCGAGGGAAAAGTTGAAAAATGTCACATTAACGTTGATCCAGAGTGTTTATCGCTGTCCCCTTTTTTTCCTCGGAAGCTCTTGCTGCTGGCCGTTGGAAATTGATAACGTTTAGGTCCAGCCAGCATGCATACGGTATGAGAGAAAGAGAGATGGATGGAAGGAGAATATGCAAGAACGTTTTGGGCACAAAGTGCCGTCTGGAATAATTGTTATCCTGGATTGCCCCATATTTGTGGGACCGTTGTGCAGGTGACAGTTTACTCGTCCGTCATAAGCTCCAAAGCCATTTTTCAATGGCAAATTAAACGGCGTTTTAGCTACAGAGGATAGCAACGAGATATAAATTGGCTGTATAATATTAACAAAGAGAGAGAGAGAGAGAGAGATAAATATTATATACAAAAAGGTACGAAAATTTGTTAACGATTATCGTAACATTTCAATCGGTGCTTCGGCAACAAATTGCTCTCCATCTCCCGTCGTTTGATGTACAGTCGATCGGCAAGAGCTGCGTTACAAACATATTGATTGCGTTATGGATACAGCTTTTACATTAGAGAATCCATAAAAGGGAGGAAGTGGAGGGAAAACCGCGAAAACCGATAAATTCGAGGGCCGTCGTTTACGCAAATTGCGGGAAGCGCTTTAACGAATTACCGTATTCGGCTTTGATATTAATAGCAATTCGCCAGAGGACGGAAGATCCGTCTCGAACACTCGAAGGGTTTACAGTCATCGAATGTTAAAAGCGTTCGAGGATCGAAACGAAATTGTGAAGGGGTTTCCTCTTTCTCTCTCGATGGTCGCTCTCTCTGTATTTCTTCATTAAACCATAACAGTGTAGGCACTTTAGACAGAAATGTAAATGAATCAATAGCTTCGAAGTCTCGAATTATCAGCAGCACTTGCAGAATTCCAGCATGAAACAGTAATTTTTTGAAAACGTTCGTTAACTCTACTTTTCTCTCTTCCTCTCCTCTCTCTCACTGTCTCTCTCTCTCTCTCTCTCTCTCGCTCTCGTTCTCCCTTAGTCGCTCTTTTTCAATTCTATTTCCCGTTTACCCTACTGCTGTTGCTGCGCA
The DNA here is from genome assembly GCA_959613375.1 of Heteropelma amictum. NCBI lineage: Eukaryota > Metazoa > Arthropoda > Insecta > Hymenoptera > Ichneumonidae > Heteropelma > Heteropelma amictum. The sequence goes on along the minus strand of OY390720.1, from coordinate 7,100,866 downwards.
TATGCATATATTACGCTGACGGGGTTAACGACCCCGACGGCAACGAGCATGGGATTTCAGAACAATTCTTTCCAATTCTCAATGGCACAGTTGCCCTCTCTCTCTCTCTCTCTCTCTCTGTGTTTCCTTTCCTCTGGTCCATACACATACACCAACCAAAATCTCTGTACCAAGTATTGTCCGCGAAGTATATATGCATCCGAGTCGATACTAAGGTGCGTTGTGTGCACCAGACGAGAGCATATCGTTGCCAAAAAAATAACGGAAAAGCGGCTAGCTTTAAAGCGGATGATCCTTTAAAGGGAGGATTCGAGATGATTTGAGAAAATAAATCGTAAAAATAAAAATCACACTCATCACTCGTTGCTTACGATTTTTATCATTTTCCGAACACAACGATAGAGGATCTCTGACAAGGGCACACTTCCGGTATTTCTCAGACACCAACGATAAAGCACGGTGGAACGTTGCAGATGTTGGAAAAAACGCTCGATAAGACTCGAGTCCGAAAGGACGATTAAAAACACAAGGTACAATCCGTCAAAAAGAAAATGAACGCTGACTGAGTGAAGAACAGACAAGGAGAAACGTTGTCGACTTACCGGCTATGATGAGACAACTGACGATCATCCTTGAGGTCGGTCTTCTAGCCCGTCGTGTCCTCGGCCTCGTCGATGCACTTTGTCAAACGCATGAAAATCAACGACGAGCGAAACTCGTGATCAAGAAGAAGGCGGAACGGAGAAGAATTCTCAATGGTACAGCGGAAGTCACAGGCCGACGGGAGATCAAAAGCCACGACGAATAAAGTAGAGCGAAGAAAACGATGGCAACGAACAACGAGAATAAGGGGGTTCTCTTATGCTTTTTTATGGTTTATTTTGTTCCAACCGGAAGTCCCATGATTTATCCTCTTACTGCTTGAATATCGTCTTTAACGAACTCAACATGATGAGACTTTAGGACGAGGTATCTCATCCCCTCCAGATTGACTTGAATATTTCGCGCGCGTACACCTCGAATCGACAGAGCAGTGTATACTGGTAGGATTGCCTCCCGGCTCAAACCGGCTACGACTGAACGCGCTCGTGAAATTTTCGCGGTAATCAGCGCACGCGCACATCGACCACCCTTAGCCCGGAAGGGGTGCTCTTCGCTGTACGTTACCCTCCGCCACCCACTACATCGTTGGTTCACGGGATATGACGCTTTAGGCCAGTAGTGGGAGAAGGTCTTTTGCCTCACTCTGGACCGTGGAAGTATACAGGTGATACGAGGGATGAAGGAACGACGGAGAGGGTGAGGGGATGGTGGAGAGATTCCAGAAAAACGGTAGTGAAAAAAGGAGGAAAGTGGGGAACGTGGGTGGTTCGCGGGTGAACTCGAGGGAAGATGAGGACAGTAACCGCGAGCGAGAAGGACAAAACACTCGTGTTTCAAAGTCTTTTCCTTGTCCTCCACTTTTCTCTCTTCCTCTTTTCCACCATCTCGCGGATAACTGTCCAGAGCTGAGACTCTCTACTTCGACGAAGACTTTGAGCTTGCAAAACCACACGAGAGACAAAAGAACTTTCCGTCTACCTCCCTTGACGTTCCATCCCCGTTGTCTTGCTCCTTTCGACCTCGTCTCTTTTTACCTACGCTATACATCTGTTTCCGGTTTGACTTAAGTCGAAAGCGGAAACAAGTATGTTCCGCGACGTGTCGAGACTTTTTTCTTCCAACAATCGCTCCGTGTACCAGCTCGATGACGATATTTCGCGCCACATTTTACACTCTTGACCATAAAATCGCCCAATTTCGACGGAAATGTGAGCATTAAAGTTTTGTTTTTTTTTCATTTTTGATTAACCGCGGTTATTCATCGTAGGGTATAAATCTACGTCACTACAGACACACGGAGATGAAATCAAACAGTCCGATACTACGTGAGGGCTTGTGTTTTCACCTGCGAAAAAAATGCACCCTCTGGCTGTACTCCATTAATGGAATACCAGCTGTGTAACGGCAATAACATTTTATAGTTGGAAAATGATTCGTTGTATCGGACGGAATATACGGATCGTACTGATGCTTGACAAATATACCTCGGTTTTATATCGAGTATCGAGGAAATTGTGTACCTTTGCTCTCAAGAGCAACGCCGTTTCCATCTATAAAAAACGATAAATTCATCTTATTCGCTTCCTGCTCAAAGACGTGTATTTTGCCAGCTCCATCCTGCGTCTCCGTACAGCAGCGGATTATACGGTATAAAAGTTTCTGGGAGATACAGAGGAAAAAAAAACAGGCAGAAACGAGCGAAACGATGAGCAAACGTCGAGAGGCTCTTCTTACTTCCGGATATGAGAGTTGCTCTTCTCCCGAACGTGTTTCTCTTCCCTTATACCCGACGAATCAATGGCTAACAAACGGAAAGGCGTAAATAAAACACGAACGAGTTGAATTGTCTTGATGGTGCTTTTTTGTTCATCAACAGTCGATAAACGTCAAAAGCAATATTTGTTGTTTTTTAAATATTTTTATATTTGAAAAATCAAAGAATTTCGTGCTTCTTTGAATTCATAGGACCCCAGTGAGAAGTTGGCTTCTTTCCTCAAAATTTGGGGAACTTTGAAAGTGGTTGCAGTTTTTTTTTTTCTCGTAAAAGCTGGGAAGCTTTTTGCAAAAGATCCTAAGACGCTGGGAGATTAAAGGGCAAATGAGGAGGACTCGGAATGTAGTAGACAATCGAGAATGAGAATCGAGCGTCATGCGTTTTATGGAGCAGATACTTGTATAGATAGTTTATAATGAGACGAATTGATCGATTCAGAGCGAAGGGAAGCTTCCTCTCGCTCTCTCCTTTTCGCAGTTCTTCATTCTCTTTCTCCGCATACTCTCGTTCCTGAATTTCTCTTCTGCCATCATCATCGCTGGGAATATAGAAGAACGTTCAATTACGTATAATGTCCTCGCAACCGTAAAGTCTCTACCAGTCTCGCCAGCTCCTTTGTCTTCTCTCAGGATCTCCTTTTTATGGTCTTTTTTCCCCCAAAGTACATAACGAACTACCCTTCTCCAGAGAAACTCCACCGGGTGCGTTTTGTTACTACCAATGACTATTCCTCGGATGCACTCGGATCAAACCCATTTCCATTCTGATATAAATTAATGTCGAAGTTTATGCTTCGATCGTCATGCCGTTTCGCTTCCTGCACGAGCGAGCTGGGTGAGATGAGAACCTACAACCGATCGCACGAACTTTAACGTTCGAATAAATTACTCGCTAACAAGTTCATAATTCTTCAACTTTTTTCTTCAAATCTTCAAACTCTCGAGTTTCTTTTGCATCGTCCGATCTCTTCTTCCGCAAAGAATTCGTTTTTTTTTTTCAAGAAATTCGACCGGTCCCATCTTCGGACGGATTTACCGAGTCGGTCCATCAAAACGAATGGGTTTGTCGTCTCGAATTTCGAGATCATTTTTGTTCCACACGTAGACTCTCGTCGCATTTTCTTTTTTTTTACTCTTTCGACAACGGTTGACAATCTCTGAGGTATCTCATCGTTTCTTTTCTTTTTTTCCTTCTCTCGCTCTCTCTCGCGCCGTCTATCTTATAAAACCAACACAGCCTCATCATCCTACATATCCTCACGACCGCGAGATATCGAATGCACTCTGCGTGCTTGGTTATCCTAGAAATGGGGAACGAGGGAAAGCTCTCTCGAGTGGAAATATATTTATGTGGTTGAGGGCAAGACATGGCGAAAGAAACTTCAGCTGGAAGAGCGTGTAAGAGAGAGGTGGAGAAAGGGTTTACCCTTTCTCCGTCTAAAGGGGGAATGATTCTCATCCAGCATTTTCCGAAGGTTGAGGAGGTTTTTACACGATATTGTACAAGGTCCCGGTTCACCGAGCACACGCAACGAGTCGTACCTACACAGGGGATGTACGAAGTACGCGCCTGAGGGCGGTTCACAGGGCCGTTCTGAGATTCTGGCACCGAAGCACATGAGCGAATTGCTCGATGTTGGCGAACGAAGCGAACGAGTCGTGCGTGCAAAGTTTCGATAGCATTTTGTCTTTCCTTCTCTCGCAAGAAGGATAAAACGCACTCTCCACTATACCCTTGGCTCGTTTTCTCGCAGCGACGTAAAAGAAAACGAGCAAAGGAAAGACGAAGCGTAAGGGGGATGTTAAGGGAAAGAGCGAAAAAAAATGGAGAAACGAAGAAAAAAAGAACGTGCAAAATAGAAACGACGAAAAAGTCATTCATTTCATATAGACGCGATAAGATTAATACGTAGAAGGCGAATTCGATGAGCAACGTCGCCTCGAAGAAGAGCAACGCGAAGAAAACGATTGGAAAGAGAAGAAGAAAAGTGGGTGACTGAAGGAGAAATAAAAGTGGATCTGAGAGCGAGAGAGAGGGAAAGCACGAGTGCGCGGGAAAAAGGTATGAATATAGATCGAGTGCGTTAATGGTGGACGTGAGGGTAGTGATAAAGGGGTAGGTAAATAGAAGTATAAATGCGAGAGGAACAAAGAGAATACGATGCACTTGCTGGTGCGAGAGGACTGATGACGAAAAGAGGAGAAAACACAGGAAGGCGAAACAGGGTTGAAAAAAAGAAGAGAGAAAAAAAGTTAGGGGAAGAGGGTGTGAAGAGGGAGAGAGCAAGTTGGGCGAGCTTCGTACCCTAGACACACTGCCAGCAGCTTCCAAGTGTAGATGCAGCCACTGTGTCCGAGCACATCGTTAAAACCCAACCCGAGGCTACGAGAACTTGGCGCACAAGCGTGGCGCGGCCTCTTCGACTGCATATACACCGTAAAAAGCCGACGCCGTCAACCTACAAGACCTTCTTCCCTCTTGCCGATTCTTCTCTTTCATTCTCATCTCCCCGTTGTGTTGAACACATACACGTCCATTTTACGCCATCTTCCACTTTTTCTGCCTTCCTCGAAACGTCACACTGGCTCGCTCTCTCGCTCGTTCGACCATTGTCTCGTCAAGTGTGACGTTGAAGGCTCCGCGAGATACCGGCTGCCATTGTGACAGCCATTAAGACTACGATGATATCTCTCGGCCCGGAATCTCACAAGTTTGTCCGCGACGTGTTGTTTCATACTTCCAGATGATCGATCTGTTATTTCGTTTCCCTTGATCTCGAGATGAAATATTTTCGTGCTACACCAAGTTTTGTTGATATCACGTTAACACTGGCGAGTCTTTACGAAAAGACACCAAATTTCAAGAGATATTCATCGAACTGTCTTGGCAAATTGCACATACGAGAGATTTGAGCATCCACTGGGCGTATCGGTGGATGCTGCGTCGTGAATAATCATCTTTTTTTTCATTTTGATATTTCCTCTTTCGGATATGTTTCCCCCGATGCTGTGTATCGCCTTTCCACTCGCTGGGCACTCGGAAACTGCGCGAATAAAAAAGAACCCGATCGATAACGGCAATTTATGGACGACATATGTATGGAGAATAAAAAATGGTCCTCGCTAGCCCGTGATCCAATAGCCGGGACGGGTCGCGACTGAGCGGTCACCCATCCAAATAACAGATCGCGAGCAATGATGCTTGACTCGAAAAACGATTCGACAGCAATCGGGTCGCTCAAATTCTCGCTTTGAAAGGAAAATCATTTTCCATTCGCTCAACCTCATCCAGCTCTTTGTATAACATATTTTTATGAATTTTCGACATGGCAACGTTGCAGCGTTTAAAAACGATAAACGAATAAAAAAACGTGCGAAAAATAATAGCAGGTAAAATGGCGTACGCGTCGTTTAATTATCTTTTAATTATGGTCTTTTCTGGTGCAAAAAATGCTTGTCTTTGGCAACGAACGCGTTAAAACACTGGAAGTGAATTCCACCCTCGTGCACAGGGCTGGAAAATGAAACTTGACATTTTCATTGTGAATAAATTTTCGTTACGAAAATTCGACGTTGCGTCACGAGTATCCTTTGTTCATGCCATCGCTTTCAACATTTTTCAACAATTGTGCAAAAAACTATCGCTTTATCTCGTGAAAAGAAAAAACCTCAATCCGATACTCGACAGGAGTATCAAGTTTGTGTGCGTGCCTGTCCTTATTTCGTTCCAAAAGAATCCTGTCTCGGAAGACGCTCGTGAAATGTTTGGGGACTCGTAATTGTACGGGAGAGAATGTCACAAACCCTGAAACGAGAAATACGAGACGGCGTGTCTACCATACAGTCACTGCCTTGGAAAAACTTCCATAAAGTTAATCCTCTGGGGACTACAAGAGAAAAGACAAACCGCTCTCCCTACATTTTTTCTTCCTCATCTTTTTCCCCCTATTTATTTCCCAGCAGCCAGTTGTGCGATAATGGATGTTCCGGAATGCCATTTTTTCCTCGATTTTCCCGAACCTGGAGCTTCCAGCCTTTCCTTACTTCCGCGTAGGCAATTTTTTGTTTCCCGAACGTGGCAAATGATATGCCACGTTGGGAGCATATGCTGTCCCGAGTTTTGCAACCTTGTTCGAATCATACGGTATTTGCCAAGGTGAAGGCGCCGGAGAGTGTTCGCGGGATATTCACATGCCTGTTACATAATTTCCCTCTCGCGCCCTCGGGACACGACGACGAGTTTGCTCGAATTCGCACAAGGCCGAAAGATGAAGCGAAAGGGTGAGGGCGGAGGGTAGACTCGCCGGAGAAAACGGGAAATCCCCGAGGTGCTGCGCGCGTATGAGGGGAGAGAAACGTTCGGCCGTGCAACCCCGACACGAGAGCCAATCCCTGAGCAAATTGGTTGGGTAATCGATGCTGGCGCTCCCGTCTAACACCTTCCCCTCCATCTCGGGATTCCATTCCGAGATCATATGTACATCGTAACGCGACGTACCTGTATACGTTTCTGCGTTTAATTAGAACGCAACACATCCGGCTCTGCACCGGCCCACTTTGCGTCTCTGCTCTTGCTGCAGCATCCGAGCAACGTGTAAGTCTGCATGAGATGAGAGTGTGGGTATACACGTGCATGCGCGTGACGGAGGTTGTTCGGTTACGTTCGTGAAGCTGTGTGTGCATAACCTACCCTGTAAGAGCATTAGAAGATTTTACGCGCCCGAATAAACCCTCCACGCTGAAAACGTTGCGAAGAGACTCGTAATGGCGCGAGAGACTTCCGGTGAGGCTGTAATTCCCCAGGAATCATTATAACGGTAATCAGATATTTTTTTTTTGGTCCACTGCTGAATATTACGGTATTAAAGAGAGAGAGAGAGAGCTTGAGAGAGATTAATGTTCCGTTGGTTATAAAAAACGATCTTGAATATTTTGGGAAAATTTTTCAACAAAGATTATTAAGGTGAAAAACATCCTTTCGATCTTGAATTTTGCATTCTGTCGCTTTTCTCGTCATTTCTATTCGCGATAATCGGAATTGTTTCCTTTGACTATTTGTATTTTGGAATTCGTGTACCGATTGCTTCCGCATTACGGTGAATTCACGTAGAGTCACGAACTATCCGAGTGCGATCCGAAGAGGCGGAGGAGGGACGAGCGAGGAGAGACGTGGGGGAAACCATTAATTAACGGTCATCGGCTCGTTTAATTGGTATTAGTTTAATTACCGTGCAAGCTGCGCGAGTCTCTCGAGGGGACGCGATTTCCATGAGGGGTGTGTGTGTGTGTGTGTGTGGAAAACGCGAGGAAGGAAATTTCGAAGATGGAGTGGGTCCAGCGACAGAGAGGAATTAAGGTAAATGAACGTGCGCGAGGGATGGGGTTGAAAGGGGAGCGTGGAATTTAGACAATGGAGACGAGGATAAGTTGGATGAACATGCATACACACCGCGATAAAGAAAAATCGATCTGCTATGGAAGAGGAAGTCGGGAAAGAAATCCATTGGATTAATGGACCGACGTGAGTCAGAGAAATCTGGAGACTGTTGGACGGCGATAATACTGAAGATTGAAGATGATGGAATAATAATTTGCCAAATAAGTATTTACGGGATGAACCAGAGAATAAATCTGACTGTCTTTCGTATCACTCTTTTCCGGTGTACTATAATCCTAATCGTTACGAAATAATTTGCAAAATTACAATAAAAGATTGATTTTATTATTCGAAAAATAATGGAAAATAATGATTATATGATGATTTTTATCCATCGAAATTCAAAACCATAATTACCGATCGAATGAAATAATCGTGAAATTTCATCGATAAAATGATTGTTTTATTTTGCTCCACGTGCAGGTTTATTTTGCATATTTGCAGGCAAATATGACGTGTTATATGCGAATGAAAAGAAGCCGCGAAGAAAAGAATATATTTTATACAAAGTTACGCTCTTTTGTTTGCGAAAGATGGAACGCTCGATTCTCGACTCGTCGCGCGAGAATAAAAAAGAAATCAAGAGAGAAAACGATGGAGATGAGAGATGGTTAATACGCTAAGTCTAGAGACCGAAGGAAAACTATCTTGCGACGGAAATTCAGCCCCGCGGCTTCCGCGTCATGTATAAACTCTACCCAGGCTATCCCTCATATATCTTTCCTCGCGTATGCGACTCGGCTACTTCCCGTTTCACCTTTACCTTCGTAGAACCCTGGGTGAGCTCGACGGTTAAGTTGGCCGAGCTCGAGCGAGTTCAAGAGAGCGAGTTAGGGGCTTTTGCTCCGACGATGAGGTCGCGAGCGCGCGCAGGGGGTTGGAAAAGCTCTTCTCGCCTGTAAGAAACTAAAAGAGAAAGGAGAAACGCGAGAGGAGGAGGAAAAAGACGAGTTTCCGTCGAGGCGGACAGATGCCCGGTCGAGATAGGCCACGTTGAAATACGCGAAAGCGTAGCTAACCCCCCTGCCTTCGGCCCTCACCAGGGGGCTACGTGAAGAGACATAATTAAATTCAGATTTCGCGTAAAGCAGCGCCGAAGAAGAAGAAGAAGAAGAAAAAAAGAAGAAGAAAATCGGAAGACGGGACAGGGATAAAAAAAATGTTGGGCTGAAAAATTATTGAGGAACGTCTCGCCTCGAGCTGGGTAGTGCCTTTTTTGCCCATTTTTTTTGTTCGACATGCTACGTTGATATTCTATTGGCTTTTTTGGGGTTACTAATAAAAGATGGGCAAGGTTTGGAAGAACTTTATGAAAAGATCAACACTCTCGGAATATTTTATGACATTTTAATTACGGGTGAAACTCGTTCTCGAATTCAGATTCTAGCGTCTATATTTAGTTCGCTAAGCCTCTTTGCGCACTGTTGAATCTACTCGGTACGTTCAAATTTCAAAATTCGTCCGTGTAACTTTTCCCGTTCACTCCAAATGGATTTTGGAGCACCATGCACCTGTGTTAACTCGTGTTTTCTTAATAATCTGAGATTTTACCTCGAGAAGAAGATTGAAGATACCAATAACCATACTTTCGCAAAATGTACAGATATGTTCGCGCTAATCGTGACGAACTTTATCCATCTCGAGACAGAAACTCAGGCCGCACTTGCGGAAACTTTCCACTATAGCCAGATTTCTTACCAGACACAATCATTTAACACGAGCAGCATCCATTAACAAGATTCATCTCTGTAACGTTAAGTATCTGAGATTTCGGATGCTGCGATGAAAAGTCGACTCTACAACGGTTGGAATACACCACCGTGGTTGGTCGCTGACTGTCGCTATACCCTGGAGTGCTTGCAAAGCTCGCTGCTGAATTACGAAATTAGAGTCGTCGAAGCAAGGAGTAGCTTTAAAGCCTGCGAGAGGCTGTTCGGGGTTAAGAGTGTTTAAAAAAAAACCTGTAGCTATGTAAGACATGATATAGCGAACGCGGTGAAGAGCGTGGCGCTGAAATCACCGGGCTGACAAATCTCGCGAAGGTTTCGGTCGCTCCGCAAAACCGAAGAAACCCGCCAACTTGACGACAACGACGACGACGGTACAGCAGCAGCGAAGGAAGCAAGAAGAAAACGAGTCACATGGGAAAGGGGATTTCAAGTCTGAACGTATTCAACTGGGAAAGCTGAGGGAGGGTGAAGCTACATTCATCCCTCCAACATCCTTACAACACCTCCTCCATCTCGTTCGGCGCTCACCCAACGCAGCCTTACACCGCCGCTCTGACTGTGAGCGGTGCCTTCGTATATACCGGCAAAAGTACGATGGCCGCTCGAGGGTGGAAACTCGAGCTTTTCAAGTCGAACTTGGAACTGAGTTAAGAGTTCTGGAGTGTGCAACGCGAATGCCACTCGGCCGCCACTTTGACACGTTCGCTGAGCGGGCGTAGCGCTGCCATACTTTTCTTTTACACACCACTGTACCTTCATCCGGTTTTCTCTCCCTCTCTCTCTCTCTCTCTCTGCTTCCCGGTCTTTTATTGCGCCCGCTCGTTTATACTTTTGAGATCAACGTGAATGCTGTATACCTATAATACGAAGGTTTTGCCAAGAAGGCGAAGACATATTTGCGCCACTTAGTAGCCCCGCTAGTCGAGCTACTTATCCAATGGAGTTTTCTTTACATTCCGAATGAAAAGGATATCACATATATATGGTAATAAAAAAGAAATGCCGGATCATAATCTTGAGGAAAAAACCTCGGGAGAAGGTTTTGAATCCCATTGGAAATGCCGTATGGACGTCCTCCTGTGTAACTAAAAAATCATCGGGGCTTTTGAGGAAGTGGAATATATGGAGAAGGAAAAAGAAGAAAAAGCTCGCCCACCCTGAAGAAGACTCATCAACGTCCCAGCTTCTCCGTCTGTCGGATGAGAGAGAGAGAGAGAGAGGGAAAGAGGGAATCTCGTGACTGGTTCACTCCCCACTTCCGTTCCGGAAACTGCTCTCATCAACGAGAAGAGAGAAAATGAGCGAGGGAGAGACAGAGAGAGGGTGCGAAAGGGTCGGGGCTTTTCCGAGTTGTCGCAGACTAGAAGAGATGAGAGAACCTACCGAGATGAGAGATAGATGGATTATATAGAAGGTTAGAACACGAAGTAGACTCCCTCCCGCGGCTAAAAGTACCGTCTGCATTTTTCTCCTGGTTCTGCCGGATTTTACCCCGGTGATGTTTTATTCTCCTCCCTTCGACTCATCCCTCTCCCTCTCTTCTCCTCCTCCCTGCATCTCGCTTCCTGTCCTCATTTGTTTCTTCTCTCCTTCTTGCACTTTTTTCGGCAGAAATCTCGTAGTTTTACGTGGCCACGATTCCGTACCCACACCTGACGATTTTCTCCTCACTCTGCACTTCCTGCGCGTCCTCTCGGCTACAGACGCCTTAATCCGCAATTTCAATCTCGACTGCGAGACTCGCGTCTCTTGTGTTTTCGATGTACACGCCTCGTATGTGTATTATAATGCACGAAAGAAAAGGCCCTTCGCGAAATGTGCGTGTGCGACGATGGATCAGCATACAAGTGGGAATGACGAGTCGTGTCGCAGAATGGATGGCAAGAATGAAGGGTGGAGCAGAAAGGCCAAAGGATCAACGAGAGATAAATGTACGAGGAGCGGGAGAAAGACTCTGTGTAATAAAAGTCGAAGACGAATCTCTTGCTCGTTTGTTCAGCAATGGCGAAATGTTGAGATACAAAAGAAAAACAAGAACAAACGTTGAAGTGAGGAAGCGAGAACGAAAGAACCAACGTGTGTGTGTGTGTGTGTTTGTGTGTGTGTGTGTGTGTGTGTGTGTGCGGTTACGAGGGTCTCCAGGAGTTATTGCAATATGTATCGCGTTCTTTTCCTCTTCCCGTGTCCTTCTCTGGTACCCTCGTTTCTTTTTTCGCGCAAACGTTGAATTAAAATGGACGAATCAACGACTGCGAAGGAAAGACGAGAGACTCATTTCGAGCTCGTTTCCATTTCCGCGAGTCTATGCATTCCAGACTTGTGGATTGATGCTATCGCTGCATGCGACAACGCCGACGGAGTTGTCACGAGAGATGAAAAAAAAACACATCACGATCGAGGGAAAAGACGAAGAGCCATTTGATATACGGTGAGATTTCTTTTTTTCGTCCATCTCGAAAGTGCCGAAGAGCGAAAAATGAAAGGACTTCAAAGCGAATAAAAATATATATGAAGAAATAATTTGAGTAAAGTGTGCACATTTTACGCACGGAAGTCATGCTGCACGAAACATCGAAATGTTTGCGGATGTTTGAGAAATCTGGTGGAAAAAATAAATGAAAGTAAATCGGGAAAATATAAATAATTAATTATCTTTACTTGGATGTGATACGCAATTTTTGTCGTACACCCTCGTGTTCTTCCCGACAACCACTCGAATTACTTCGTGCTTATGACGCAAATATTTGCGCGATCCGCAGCTGGGGAAAATTTGCGTACAGGCTCGTACGGATCGTTAAAAAAATATGAAATGACAATAAAAATGGTGTTCCCCGCGAGATTAACATAAATGATACGAGAAATCGAGTATGGATGGATGAAAATCGGCGGGAGAAAAACAACGCGAGGGTTCATTAGTGCGATAATGCATTTTCGAGCGATCGCTGACGCGTTTGCCGAGTCTCGCGTGTTTAATTATTATTATTATTTATTATTAATTACTCTCTTACACCGTCAGGAGTGAAATTTCGCTCTCGGTCCCCTTTACCGATACGAACATTTATGGTTGAGGGCGTAATTGCGCGCGGTGAAAAAAAAAATGTTTCACGAGCACATAGACGCGAAGAAACGCAGGAATTCCACCGCAGTGCATGCGGCATGCTCTCTGCCTCGTTCCCGTCGATTTATCAAGCATTCTGCGCGTTTGCCGATTAGAATATACATATTATCCACGTGCGAGTAACGGTGCACAACCCTTATTTCATCGCTTCAGCAATTTCCGTTAAAATATCGATGAACAAAAAAAAATAACGTAATGGAAAAAAATAAGAGCAAATCGAAACGAGAGTGTACAGGCGAATCCTGCGCTCCGGAAGTGCGGTTCCCGCGACACTCGTGTGGCGGTGGTTGCATTACTTTTTTCCGATGTTTTTCAACTGGTCCTGTGTCTCTTTTGCTTTTTTTGTCGTCAGCTGAAACGAGAACACACAAATCCGTGGATCAAATCGTGAGCTCGCATACATGGAAACCGTGCGCAACGTCTGTGTCCCATGAATCCGCGGGTCTACGGGACTGTGGCTGCCGAGAGTACCGAATAATAAATTATTGTTGAGCCCAAAAACTCCGTCTCTCTTTTTCTCGTTTTTTTTCACCAGCTATATGGCGCGTTTGTTCTGGCCAACGTTGAAACCAAATTTTCCAAGAGAACCGGGTGCCAGAACGTCCGATCTTTTTCACACGTATATTTTACACACGAGCAAAAACCTTTTTTTTCCGCTCAACCTCTCTCCGTCGCTCTATTTCTTTCTGATTGGTTTGACCTGGTCAACCTGTCACCCGTGAATATATGTAGCGAACAAACCCAACACAAAATTCACCGTCATACACACGGCGTATCATTAACGTTCCGTTGCTGTCATCAATGTTGATTGAATACGAATTTTCTCGTAGTTTCTCGTTTTAAATGAAGATTTTTCGTCAACCCCGAGCTTGTAACTGAATTTCAAAAAAAGCAGGGTTTATACGATCTACCTGCATATTTTTTCAACGTGTTGACAAAAAATTGTATTAAACCAATATAAAAACGTCGTATTCTATGTTTTCAAAGTTGCCTAAATTTTCGGACTCGATACGAGCGTAAATGTTACAAATTTTCGCCCCACTTCCTCGTTAATCAATTAATCAGAGTGTTTCCCGTGAGGAAACTCAATTATCGAAACTCTTTCGCTTCGCGCAGCGAGCTTCGTGAATCGAATGAAGAGAAATTTCTGTCATTTGATGGAACAAAAGTTAAACGTAGAAACTCAATGGGAAAAAGTCCAACGATAGATTTTTGAACTTTGAAAAAATGTATTTTTCATTTCCCGTGGGTCCAGGAAGTGCACGTCGACGGGGGAATAAGTTGTGCGTCAGCGGTGATCCGTATTTAATCAATGAATGGAGAAAAGTAGAGGAAGCCGAGTCAGACGTCATTAAAAAGCTGCGAAATTGGCTCTACTTTTGCGTGTTCTCCAAACTCATTCTACAGTGTACAGCTGCGCAAACATCGCACTGGATTTCACTCTCGAATCAGAGCTACCATGCATCACCAAAGAACAATATTTTTTTTTATATTCCCCAAGTTTCACAAAGAGCTTTTTCATGCAGTCAACGCTCATCAGGAAGAAAACAATCGACGGCAATACTCCAAAGAACTTAAACCATGATTCAAAGAGTAAATTACTTTGAAAAACTTTTGACCTCGCTTTCGCCCAAAAAATGCCATCTGAATGAACGGAAAACGTATTCAAAATATCATCCTTTAATTCGCCTCGAACGTGCTTTGAGTTACCAAAGGATCACGAACATCCTTTGGAATTTTCTACATCTCCAAAAAACGTCCAATTATCGTTCCAACAATGACATTGACCTGACATCCGGTTCGACCCTGAGCTACCTTGTGAAGTCCTCCACGCGGAAGTGAGTATCGCCGACGTTATCAGCAGCTCAGGGCGGCCACGATAGCTGGCGAAGGTGGTGGCGCAAGGTGTCGCTAATTGGTGAGATTTGTAATCGGGAATCCATGTTTGGCGGCTGTTTAATCGCGCGGGCGTCAGACTGATTGGAGATTCAAACGATTATATGCGTCAGTATCTGCCACGTGTACGTGTGCATACCCATACACGCACACACTGATGTATCACGGACAAAACAAACGGAGTGCTATGGTCGGAGGTGGTCCTCGCACACGAATGAAGCTGTGTATTGATTCTATTGCTTCGGAATGTATGCCAAGGGGATCACAGATGGGTTTGAAACACGGGATGATCTCGTGTAAATGTCTCTCTTACCCTCGCTAAAACGCCAGGCCTATCTGAAAATTATGCCACAGGGAAGTTCACCCAGACGCTCTGTCATCTGTGTACGAGACTCGGATCTCTCCAGCATCCACTTGCCGGGGTAGTTTCCCTTGTGAAGGCCAAACGTAGTCTGTTGTTCACACGTTTATGTCCATAAATGTTTATGCATATATATATTAATCTGTGTATACAATATATATCCCAGCCATCAGCACTGCAGAACCGTATAGAAACGGTGCAGCCTGTGTCGCGGTGTTGCTGTGCGTACGCAGATGGAACTAACGTGGGTAATTGGTAATCAGCTCTAATTTAATTGCTCGCCGTCATCGGCGATCGTTATACAGCCGGAATAGAATAGGCAAAACGATAAACGTCGAAACACGCTTAAGGGTCACACATGCGTATCGTATCCACGATCTACGTATCAACAGTCGTCCTATATGCTCGCGCGATCGTGTAATGAAAATATTTAATGAGCAAGCATCGTCGGGACCATCCCTATGATGAAATAATGACGGATTTTCGGTGTCGATGTTCGAAAATCACTCTCCCCCCTCTTCAAAACGTTAATTTTCATCGCGCCCAATGGGGACCATACGAATTGAGTTACCCTGTCAAGATTAATTCAAGGACAAATCGTCGGTACAATTATCCACCGAGTTGTAAAAGCGTGTTTGTCTTCCTACCTCGTTTTGAGAGTCTTTTTTTCAAAGACGAATCTCAAAAAATGACTGGTACTTTGCCAGCTTCCCGCTCTCGTTGCGGGGTGAAAAATCTCTCGTCCTATTAACAATCCATGTAAGCAACGGTGATAGTCAACATTTGGCGACGATTTCCCCAGTTCTCGTCGTGGGTCGGGAGAGGACTTCTCGCGGACCTTCCCCGTAGTGTAGGAAGCTAGCAACGTTCGTATATCTGAAGGACCCAATTAGCGCGAGGCGCTTTTCGCAATTGCTCCACGACTCTTTTCCCCGTGCTCTCTCTCTCTCTCTCTCTCTCTCTCTCTCTCTCAGGTTTTTCTCTGCATTTCGCCGACTTCGTATAAATTGGCCCTGTACATAGAAATGAAAAGTAATGAAAAATGCAGGAGAAAGAGAGAAAAAGCAGGTAGGAAGGAAGGTTTCGAGCGAGTCGTAGTCCCCCCGGGAAAAGAGAGCACCGGAGGGATGAAGCAGGAAGGGGATGCTCGCGGGAACGGACGAACGAATGGATTTTCCGCGGTTGCTGGCTGCGCGGAGAGGAATGGCGGGGAGAGCGCAGAAATAGGACGTTTTTTACATCGTATTTTACACCGAATTCATTTTTTTTAAGGGTGAGAGGGGGGTCGAAGTCGTCTCGACAGTCTCGCCTCATATTCCGGGCACGAAAATCCGACGCGGAATATTCCGCGAGGATCGCGAATACGCAATTCATTTCATATTGGGACGAGAGTGCATGACGCGTACATGAGCCGGCCTAATTAATAAAATTCTCTCGATTTTGATGGCGATTGAATTCCCGTAACGCGCGCTTATCAAAACGGATGTCGCGTTTAGCTCGTAACCCGCGTTGCATTATTAATGTCAAATTTCTATCGCAAATTGGGAGAATGAGGCTTGAAATGTTTGAAGATAAAACTGAAGGGTCAAAAGTATGGACGATGTGCGATTTAATTACTCTGGGGAATTAATTGACGATACATCGATGTCGGAAAATTACGCGCTTGGCGTAACACCGATACCGATGAATCGCTCGATATTTCATTTTTATGCTGTTTATATGCTTGTATGTGTAATCCCTCTGAATAGCAAAAGTCTGTGGAAATTTAATTACCACCGCATTTTCAATGTCAGTTTCAGTAGCTGGCTTTTCGAGTCTGTGACGAAAAAGCTCATTCCTCTTATATGATGCTAACTAGTTATCTCCAGCTGTACGAAATCAAATTTGCCAAAATGCCAGCTGAATAACATTTCATTCACATAAATTTTCGGCGACATCTTTCCTGTGCATATTTAATAATGGCTCCATAACGAGAATCTATTGATACCACGGATGAACATCATAAGAGCACGTGATACATCAGCATCGAGCTGTTCAGCACAAATTCAGCATGTCAGGGGTCATTCACGTGACAATCGAAATATTCGAAATAAATAAAGAGGAGCCTAAATTGAACGGTCATGTAAAATCATTATTAGTAGATTATATATTCACGTCGAAGGGAAATGTAGATAATTAATCATCAAAACTGATGATGATGATGTTTTACGGAATACTTTGAATCACAGGACTATTTTCGCTGAGCCTAATTTTCGTAAAAAATTATATCAAGAGATTACTGCTCGAAGAAAAATTCTTACGAAGAAAGTTTACCTGCCAAACTGTCAAACGTATGCACCGTAAAAGTTACAAGCTCGAACACCGGAAATTATGACGTTTTTTCTCGCTTGATTTACATAAAAATTCAATCTTGTGTATATACTTTTTGTCAAGTTCCCGCCAACGTGGTCTTCCAAAAACCACGCGAGCCGCAATCCCGTCACTTTTCAGCCACGGTCTTATTTGCCTTGTCGCAGATACCTCGCAGTTATGGTGGGCTTCGAAGAAGAAAAAAGACGAAATCGATGAAACAAACAAACAAAAACGGAAATAGAACCGGAAGTCATTCTCGTTTGCAGTGTCGCAGGGTCTCCAAACTCGGATCACCGGAACGCAAACTATCCAGTCTCGAGATTTCTCGCCAATTCGAGGAGAAAGTAATCACTATCTTGGCAAGGGATGTAACTCGTATTAACGCCGGGTTGGTGGAAGGGAGGGCCAAAAGTAAAGGGAGAAAAAGAGAGTTCCGAGAGCAGGAAGATTCCGCGTGCTTCAATGAGACTTTTTGCTCGAAAATACTATACTTTATGGTAGGTATTACTGTGTACACTATGTACATATATACACACACACATAATATACACATTTGTAGCAAGTAAAATCCGACAACGTTGGATTTAGCGTTGTGCACTCGTGCTTTCACTAAAACTTTTTATTGGCTACAATGCACCGTGATAGCAAAGGGGATTGTGTCGGTGGTGACGGTGGTGATGTTGGCGTTGGTTCATCAGGAAGGTTATGGGAGGGAGATAGGGCTTGAGCACCGACTGGACGTCTCGTTTCAGGGGCTCGTTTCCTGCCTGCCTTTTCCTCTCGCGCTCGACACGCCTGTTCAGCCGCAGGCTCGCTTGGCTCTGAAACGTCTCTGTGTGTTCTCCAGTCGCGCGACGTCGCCCTCTTCGGTAAAACATGCAGGCATTCTCGAAATAAACCAATAAGCTTGTTTCGTCGATATTGCACATGTATGGGGTTTGATCCAAGTGTGAGGTTGTATTTTCTCTTGTCGCGGATCAAAGTTTTCAAAGTCACGGGTTTCGAGCACGACGGTACACTTCAGCGAACTTCTGGACAACTCTCGGTGGATCGAAATACGGTGGTTTTTTGCAAATTCGCACTTTTTGAGCGATTCGATGAAAGCCCGATGCCTTATCTTGTATTATTCTTCATATTGTGATTTATTATCGAGATTCATAATTGTCGTATGCAAAATATGTCTCCCGGGTCGTCGAGATTGTTGAGCGGCTCGCTTACCACCAACCTGCGAAATGAAAAATGCTCCTGAATTTTCGTTGTCCGTCTCGCGAGATAATTAAAGTGCTCCCAAGATTGGACCAAGCATCACCGACCAGCGTCACACTAATTTTCGTTGGGTACATCAGCGTACCCAAGTTGCATCCATTAAGGTTAAGCGCAAGGTGTAAGTAGAGTTCACAGGTGTGAATATGACTCACCACCGCCGCCGCCACCGCCGGACCATCCACCTCCTGATTTCCATCCTCCTCCTCCTCCTCCTCCTCCACCGCCGCCCAATTTCCATCCACCGCTACTACCACCGCCGTACTTCCATCCACTGCTACTGGGCCATCCACCCCCGCCGCCGCCGCCGCCCGACCATCCACCCCCGCCGCCGCTGGACCATCCGCCACCGCCACCGCCACCTCCACCGCTCACTGTTATGATTTTGATGACCTTTCCCCCGCCGCCGCCTCCGTTCCACCCTCCGCCACCACCCGACCAGCCACTGCTTCCACCCCCGCCGGACCAACCGCCTCCACCACCACCGTAACTCCAACCCTTTCCTCCGCCACCTGACCAGCCGCTGCTTATGTAACCAGCTAGAAAAAATATAGAAAAAACGCTCGGTGAACGCTCCCAGAGTGCGGCGGGTTTACGACGTTCGCACGCTCTTCCGTTGAGTCGAAACTCAACTTCGTTTTGCCAATCGTGAGCTCCATTGCGTTTCATAACGTTGCCACACGGGTGGCGTACACTTTTCCGGGGTCAAAGGTCAACGACATGTTCGATAAACTCTCGCGATTCGTTACAACTGTAATTGCGGCGCCAACTTACCGTAAGCGTCAGCGAGGCACGCCAGCAGCACGAAAACCGCGAGCACCTGGAACGATGACGCGATTATTCGATGCAAACGATGAATGTATGGTTGAAAAGCGATTTGATCTTCTCAAACGTACAATTTAACGTTTTTCAGATATGATGCATGTTGTTTAAGTGTTTAACCGTACGTACCTTCATGTTGGAGGTGTTTGATGCCACAGACCGGACAACCAGCCTCTTATATACGAACGTCCGCTGCTCCGCGGCTGCTCTCGCGCCTTTCTTCTCACTCGAGAGCTCGTGAGATCCCCGCCCTTTTTTTTTTCCTGTTGCACGTTGCACTGCTCTTTCTCCTCATCGCCGTCTCTCTCTTTCTCTTTATCTCTATAAGGTCCCAAATGAATACGCGCAAACTCACCGACATGAAGTTTGCCCGTAAGCCACAGCATGGAGAACGGTGAAGATTCAGCGGTGGGGCGCAGGCGGCGATATGTTGCCCGGTCGAGTCCCCCTTCACCTTGTTGCACTTGCAGGTAGAATATTTCGGACTCTGTATTACATGGCCAGTCCCCTACTACCGGGGCTTCTTCACGGACAACTGCGATCTTCAGCCTGTAAACTCGTGTATTTACGAGTCGAAACGAGCAACACTTTTGCCGGCGTTCTCACGCGTTCTTATGGAATCTGGGCCTTCTCGAGTCTTTGCAAAAAAAAGTTGGCAAAATCGTCGTTATCATCGTCGAGGCATTGTTACCGAGCTCGTACATCCTACGACATGAGGCAGCGGAGGAACGAAGGGAGAGAGATGAAGCTGTAAAGAGGCGAGAGGCGGTGAGTCTGGATGCGGCCGCGGATTACGTAATTGCGTCAGAGATAAGATCAGGTAGGCTAGGAGGTCGGCGCATGAGAACTATTTCCCGTGCTTCCATGCTGTCCATCGCCAGAAGTTTTGACGAAAAAATGTGTCTACTTTGGACGATAATGATGAAAGATGCCGCCTACTTGGAATGCCTTTTAAGCACCGTATTACGGATGAATATTTTGATGGTTTTTCTAGTCACTTCGCGCAAACATGTTTCGTCATTTTCTATTTGAAAATCTTGTGTCTTATCTTGAGTCGATTCTTGCCATTGGCAAGACGGACATTCGAAACGGCGGAATCGTCGAGAAATCTCGATATTCTTCGAGGCTGATTCGGTATAGGCGTATCTGAATTGATTAGTGAAAAGGAAATACTGACGCATCATTCGTAAAAACACGAGAAGGCCAGACGTTGCTGCATCGTGCCTTTCACCGATTACAACGAAGACCATTCGATGTCTGGCCAGTTTTCGTGTCTACGGATACAAGTTGCAAGCAAAGTCCATCGCGAATTATCGGACCTTCGTAAATCGGTGATGAGCAGAGCACGGCAATTCGACGGAAAACGAAACATGAAAAGAATAAGCTTGAAAAAAATTGAAAATGACGTTACGTCACGTTCAGACGTCTGCGAATCTGGCAGAGTTTTGAGGAAGATTCTTTGCAGATATCGAGCAGGCTCGGAATTCCCTCGAGACGTCATCATTGCTCATTGCGAAATTTTGAATGATTTTGTCAAAATTAAATAAAAACAAATATCTGTATATTTTGAGATGAAAAATCTTTCGGTCGCTTGTGCGATAAAAATCGGTTCTTTCCAAGCATGTCCTGAGCAATCATTGATAAAAGCGAAAGAATCGCTCGTTTTGTGCCTTCCTGGAATCATTATTCGTCACAAGTATATCGTGTTTTTTTTTAACAATGTTTACCTTCAAAGATGAATTTGAAAAAATACCTCGAGACGTCATCATTGCTCATTGCGAAATTTTGAATGATTTTGTCAAAATTAAATAAAAACAAACGTCTGTATATTTTGAGATGAAAAATCTTTCGGTCGCTTGTGCGATAAAAATCCGTTCTTTCCAAGCATGTCCTGAGCAATCATTGATAAAAGCGAAAGAATCGCTCGTTTTGTGCCTTCCTGGAATCATTATTCGTCACAAGTATCGTGTTTTTTTTTAACAATGTTTACCTTCAAAGATGAATTTGAAAAAATACCTCGAGACGTCATCATTGCTCATTGCGAAATTTTGAATGATTTTGTCAAAATTAAATAAAAACAAACGTCTGTATATTTTGAGATGAAAAATCTTTCGGTCGCTTGTGCGATAAAAATCCGTTCTTTCCAAGCATGTCCTGAGCAATCATTGATAAAAGCGAAAGAATCGCTCGTTTTGTGCCTTCCTGGAATCATTATTCGTCACAAGTATCGTGTTTTTTTTTAACAATGTTTACCTTCAAAGATGAATTTGAAAAAATACCTCGAGACGTCATCATTGCTCATTGCGAAATTTTGAATGATTTTGTCAAAATTAAATAAAAACAAATGTCTGTATATTTCGAGATGAAAAATCTTTCGGTCGCTTGTGCGATAAAAATCGGTTCTTTCCAAGCATGTCCTGAGCAATCATTGATAAAAGCGAAAGAATCGCTCGTTTTGTGCCTTCCTGGAATCATTATTCGTCACAAGTATATCGTGTTTTTTTTTAACAATGTTTACCTTCAAAGATGAATTTGAAAAAATACCTCGAGACGTCATCATTGCTCATTGCGAAATTTTGAATGATTTTGTCAAAATTAAATAAAAACAAACGTCTGTATATTTTGAGATGAAAAATCTTTCGGTCGCTTGTGCGATAAAAATCCGTTCTTTCCAAGCATGTCCTGAGCAATCATTGATAAAAGCGAAAGAATCGCTCGTTTTGTGCCTTCCTGGAATCATTATTCGTCACAAGTATCGTGTTTTTTTTTAACAATGTTTACCTTCAAAGATAAATTTGAAAAAATGATTTTCGTTGCGCAAGAGTCGCGAGCGAGAAATTTAGTGTTGCAATTTTGAGGAATAATCGAGTCTCCCAGGGTTGAGAACAAAGAGATGATAAATACCTGATTCGCGAAGCGTAGACTTTCGCGCTATCTCATAATCCTATAAATGATGCTATACGCGTGCAATATTCCCGCCATAGATCTGTACAACGCGGGAATCGCAACGCGCAACGGTGCGAGGTCCGCAAACGATCGGACCGGTCTCTTTACCTCCCTCTTTCGCTTTCACGTTCGTCTCGAAACTGCGCCTCGGCGCGAGCGCTGCCACCATCCGAGTACACTCCTGTAATCGCGTAATCGGTAACGAGTGGCCATTGGGTCTATAAACATTGTACATTGCACTTTATGTACAATGTCTGTTGTACCAACGAGGACGTTGCTGTCGGAGATCTCTTACGCGATATTTTCACTTTTTTTTTTCAGCAAAACTCACTCTCGTCTTTCTCTTTTTGTCGGACGATTAGCCGATCTCCATTTGGTCTAGTTGCGTATGTCGGCGCTGGAAAGGACTGAAACTACTCTCTAAAAGTATATCTTTTTTTTCCCTAGCCTCTTCTCTAATAATTAATGGACGAGGAAATTCGCTGTATTCTTTTAATTTCAATTTTTTCGCAGACCCGATCGACGTTTATTATAATGTTCGTCGTTATAATAAACTGCAGCTCGGCTTGGAAATTAAAAACAGGAAACGATCGGGAGATACAAGTACGAGGGTCGAACACACGGATACCACGATTCAAGACGTTGCACAGCGTGACGAGGAGGTACGCCCTGGTGTTTCTCCATTTATGTTTAACTCTTTTTCAACGTAACCCTCTTTTGCTATAAAAAGATCGTGTGTGTGTGCGATACGAAGCCGTCCGATAAAATCGTTTTTCTCTGCGCGATCAAGACGGATCGCGTTATCCAGACAAATTGGATGGAGATTTATGGTGCGACTGGGGATCGAGTTCAGGCACAAAAATGAAAAAAAAAATCGTACATTTGAGTAAACGACCGGACTCTGCGAAAGCCAACTTGCGCGTATATATTCGTGCGGTATAATATGATAAATCAGAAACATTTTCGGGCGAATTTCCACGACAAATGAGTCGGAGGAGGAGGAGGGAACCCTCGAGTTATCGAGCCATGAAAATTTTTTGGTACTCAAAAATTGCATGAACGACGATCGAATGTGTGTTATGAAATATGAATATCAAAATAAACGAATGCACTTTAAATTGATATTAAATGATTTCTGCAGTATTTATAACGGAACAATTTATATGGAAATTTTGTAATGACATTTGCGAACAAATTCGAAAATATTGCAACTCTGACCTACGTCGAATATTGCACTGATATTAATTCAGGAATAAAAATGTATTTTCGAGACCTGCATATAGCAATAAAATTTGAAAATTACTTTCGATTCTTTTTTTCATAGTACGAAGATTTGAAAACAGCGTGTGTATTTGTTTGAAGATACGACTGCTCGTGCGTACGATTACTGCAGACGATTTTTCGATTTTCGATCGATCGAATGCAACGTGAAGTTACCGACCCTCCCTGACGGATGTAAGACTCGGGTATGGAGTGTTCTCGAGTGACTCTTGTAGAGGAAGGCTAGCCGCAGTACGTACAGGGTTCAATTACGTTCCACAGAATCAACAAAATCCAATTCAGCCTACAATCGAATCTAACTCACGATCCGTCCGCATCCTAAAATCGATGTTTCCCTTGCCATCGAGAATTTGCGTACTCTTGACACAAAAATTACGTGACCCTTAAAAATTACCTCGTGGAAGTATAAATATCTCGAAGCTCGCCGGCCACGATCGAGACCACATCACTGATTTTTCCGCTGAGACTTTTGCCGGCAAATTCCATGAATATTTATCGGAGTGTATTAACTCATCGTTTGACGATGAGAAACATTCGTAAAAGGTCGATCGTACGTGTGTAGTATGTACGATTAGATAGCACGGACGAGCGGTCAAAAGTTTTTCCGATTTTCCGTTCAGATGACGAAAATCTTGAAGGGCTCGAATTGGTCCGTGGTCAAAGGGTGGCGAAGAGCTTGGCTCTCCGGCTGGCTGAAGAAGCGCCTTGTCAGCCGTATTTGTTCGAGAACTATAGGAGATAGGCAGAAATATCCTCCGTTGCTGGTTGCCAAATGAACCGTGAGTACCATCTTTGTAGTCGTTTTTGTCAACGTTTTCGTCCTCCTCCTTGTCGTCTTCTTCGTCTTGTCGCTCTCGTATACGAAATATCGGCCAAGAGATCACCCTCGTTCGAGCGTGGAAAATCGATCGTGTCTTCAGGACCATCGACCATTCCATTCGCCTGTGAAAAATAAAATCGATACCCTCGGACCTCTGCACTATTTTTTTCTTTCTATTTTGGCTTCAATTTACGAAACTTTGTCACCGAGACGTCGAGCATATACATACCATGTGTGTCAAACAGTTTGGTTATCAAAGTATTACTTTATGACGTACACGGGAGTTTTAAGGGGTCTGACGGGAGTCTCGCGGAAGTTGAACCAGTTCAACGACTCTGCTCCAATTATACGAGGCTCGTGACTTCGATGGAGCAATGCTCTCTCTCTCTCTCTCTCTCTCTCTCTCTCTCTTTCTCTCTCTCTCTCTGTTACATCGACGATTTCCTATCCCGGGGCGTAACTCTGTACGTACTATCGAAATATGCCTCATCTCATCGAGAGAAAAGGAGACGGAAAGAAAAAGAGAGATTTGAAAGAGAGAGACTGAATGCTCTCATTTAAAATCAGTGAACGCGTTGCACCCAAAATGACCGGAACTCGATCGAGCGTTGAAGGTAGATCGTTCCCCGGTTACGATTTCACTGGCGAGGAAAGATCACGACGATGTGATTCGTCGTTGCGATCGATAAAACATATAAAAAGTATGACTGCGAAAGAAAAGCTTGTCAAAAATAATTGCTGTTCACTCGGATCGTACACATACATTGACTCAATAAAGGGATGATATTCATAGACGAGTGAAGTCAACAAAACAGTTTTTCCAAATGTTTTTCACGTACAAACGAGTTTATTTTTCAAAATCGATCAAATCAATCAAAAATAAAAGTTTCGTTCCATCCAACGTGTTTTTGAAACGTCATTGCGGTTTCGACTAGCGATATAAAAAGATACGACGTGGGTCAAAGTGTCCGAGCGAATTTTGAAAAATTGAAATTTCGAACGCGCGCGGTAATAAAATTGCATAATTCTGCTTCGCGCTTAATTACATCCCGTATTTTAATTCTCGCGTTATTCTTCATTGCGCCACACATTGTTCACATGGTCTGGATTACCGCAATGCGGAGAGTCTCGGTTTGGTTAAAGGTGAATAAGAATCCAGCGACCGGTGTAATTCAAGAGCGTATATACGTTGCGTTATCTCCGGAGGAAGATTCCGCATATACAGTGACAGGGGCCTCGTTTTACCTCTCGGACGGCAATAACGAAAGAATGAATAAATCGAGACTGGTAAAGCCGGACTATTTGCGCGATCATGTGACGTCATAATAACGCGTATAGTACATACATATGCGCGCGAATAACGAAGAAAATCGCGGCTCACTTTGGCCGCAATTACGCCATGCAAATCGCCTGAAAACAGGGACAGTGTATAAAGCCGAGCACAGCCCTATGCACGCTGCACTACTCTCACAATAATGATATTACGAGAGGCGCGACTCTCTTCGACTTTAGCGTCCATTCCCTTTCTTTAACTCACGTAACATCGCACTCACGCTGTGTGTGTACGTAACGTTAACTCACATCGTACATCGCAATGCATTGACGCAAGGAATAAACGTGTGTAATGCGTGCCCGCGATTCACGCGCGTTCTCACTCAGCTGATTGACGTTCAAATCGATGAAGAGAATCTACACCTTGTGCTAGATAACTTTAAGGAGGTGCACGCGAGTCTGTGAGGCCAACCGAAAATTCAAACTCAGTGGCTTTGAATTTGGCACGGTTTGATGGTTGGAAAAATTTATCATACATCAACTACTTACGGAATTATTTATGGACCCATCGCGTCTAATTGACGAGAAAATAATTCACAAAAAAATGCAATTTTTGTTCGAGGCTAACTGTATACTGTTCAATCTAAGCGAATAATAATGTAATAATCTAAATGGGTATGATATTACGTGTATAATTTTAGATTTAATTAATTCTCGATTTGTCTCTGAGGATCAAAAGAGCAAACGATTCCGTAGCGTGTTTTATTGTGTAATACTTTTACGCGTGAACCTCCTTAAAGACTAGTGCGTGGAAATCTACGTTCATTACATGTATGTTGGACCTTGCGTTCACAATTGGCAAACGCTTTCAGGTTCGTTCAACCGCGTGTTCTCGATGATGATTTTTCTAAAATGAATTACCGAGCAATTCGCGTCAGTACTGACCACTCAAGGAATTCAAGTGTCGCTTCTTCGATTATCCAACGATCCATCTTTAACGAGAGATCGGAAAAACGTGTACCAACAGTGAGTATGTTGGACGCGTCCCGAATCACGAATTGTTTTGACGACGAGCTTGGCTCGTCGCCATTTTTTCGCGTACCAACTTTTCGCGCAAAGTTCCAAAGCCGTTTCCAACGATCATCGAACCCTGGGTATTGTTTTTCTTCTCTCAGCAATTAGGAAGTGAGCATTGATATACCAACTAGGCATTTTTTTAATTGGAATAAATTATCTCTCGTAATAATTAGCCAGATAATCAACAACTCAAACGAGTTTAACAATAAGCACAATTACGCCAGTCCTCGCGATAACGTAATCGTTAAATTTCCATTTTGAAACTACGAACAATTTTTTTTTTCATGAAAACAATGGAATTACACATAATCATGATTCTGTCATCATATTTGACGAAAATGGATCGAAAACGAGACTCTGACGTGAGAAAAGTATCGATTCAAAAGTGTCTTCCATCTCCTTACGAATCTCTCCGGCGGGGCGAAAGTGCGCGATATATGGCGCTTTGATGAAAACAGGCACGCCGTGATTGTCACTTTCTGGAAAGGGCAATATCAAATTCTTTCGACGTTGAACGGCGAAACGCCGCGGTAATGAAAGACAACGCCCGGTAAAGAGGATGCTGGAGACAGAGACGAAGATTATGAAAGAGCGGACAAGAGAGCGAGAGAGATAAAATATGGCAGAGATGACGAGTTTTGCGCGGTTGACGGCAAAAACGGAACTTTTTGGAAATAAAACACATAACGAGAGAGAAAGAGAGCTTTGTGCGGCAAAAGAAAAGTGGCGTGTCTCGCGCCACGACGAATAACCATCGCCGTCGGTAAAAGCCGCGTCTGCTGCTTATTACGTCACGCTGAAAACGTAGTTACTAATTAGTTACATTCAAAGGGGCTCGGCGGCCCAGAAAGAACCGGGGGCTTAAGGGTGAGAGACCACCGAGGGGTCGCACGATGCGGTGCACCGTACATCTGCTATTTACTGATAAAAAGACGCAGCGAACATTCCCTTAAGCGCCGAACAGCGCCATTTTGCTATTCTCGTAGTCGAGATATGCACGAAAACGCAATTATATGCAAATATATAGGGAACTTAACGTTAATTCAGGCACAGCTCAAGTTCGTCATCATCCGCGATGTCGATCTCCTCGCATAAACATTTTTTTCTTCCTCACAAAGCATCTCGCGACGTTTTCGATTTGCAGCATTTTTCTCGAATTTTGAAAAAAAAACCTCGCTCGTTGCTCGGTTAAACGAGATATTTTGATTTCTTTGCCAATGATTTTATTACCAAAAAACGAATATAAAAAAATTATGCCTCGTAAAAATGACTGGAAATAAAAATTGCAATGGGCGAATGAGAATGACTGCTATTTTTGCATGTTTTTTTTAAACAAATTATCGTTTCTGTGCTCTAATTTTTCTTGATCAATTTGACTACGAAGTTTGCCCGTAGTTTCGTACAATTTTGAAAAATCGAGTGCATTATCGTACCTCTCAGTGTAATCGGTTCGATTTCTTTTGGGCTTGACGAAAGGGGGTGAGTCTCAGCCTCGATTCAAGTCCTGGCCGAATTGACGTTGAACGCCCCGTACAATGTGTGCATATATCGAGGATAGGCGAGAGTCTGGAGAGGTAGATGTGTAAAGCAACGCAACATGATGCAAGGGATGCTGCATGAGCCGGGAATCAAGTATAGGAAGTAAAATTTGTTTTTCCTGGGTTCCAGCGAGACGAGATACGAGAGAGAGCGCGAGAGAAACGGCGCCTCGTTTTCTTTTTTTTTTCAACCCTGCGTGTATGTGTATGTGCGTTACATGTGCATATATCGCATCAACGTTAAAGGGAAAAGAGGAGTGGTGGGTGAAAAAAAAAACACAACGGCGCCAGCCCACAACCCTGGTTGCTACAACCTTACTACTCTCATAGTAGTATTATAGTCGCTATATACGAATCCTCCACATCGATCCCTCCGTTTTCGCCTTTTTTTCCATCTTTTTTCACGCTTTTCTCACTCTCTATCCATCTCGCTCAGTTTCTATTACTATACACCGCACCTCCGGTATGGAGAGGCTTTTGCAAATGCTCCTTTCCCTTATTACTCTTTGCCTCTCTTGTTCTTTTTTTCCCCTTTTATTTCCTCTCCACACGCTGCATATATATCTTTCGGATTTTCGCTGTTTTTCATACCGCGCTTCCTCATGGACCGAGCTCAGCTTCCGTGAAATATTTTTCGCCAGATTCCCAGCTATGTTTTGTTCGAAATTTTCTTGAGACGTCGCAAAAGTGCATTCAAAAAAAGAGAACAGTGTCGCTATGGGTCCGAGAGATTATTGCGATAATTAAATGTTCGTTACTTTTATTGCAGATTAATATTAATTATCATCGTGAAATTATATTTGTTATTCAACGTTGATGAATCGAGATGTTGGACGTACTTGTCGCTGGGTAAGTATACAAAACGATTCATAATTTTTTACGATGCATCAATATTTCCTGTGTTCTGAGAGGGTTGTACCTCTGGATGAGAAAAGGTACTGGAAAAGCGACCCGAATGATCGATTTTATAACTGCTGCATAAAAACAGTCCGGAATACTCTGCGAAGGGAAAGAAAAAGAAAACATGTCATCGTGGCACTAACGATCCTGAACCGTTTTCGAAACCGGAAGTTCTTCCGCCTTTCCTACGTTTTATCGTGCTCCTTTTCTTCGTCGCTTCGCGATAACGTTTCCTTCCCCGTTTTGGACCAGCTGAATCTGCAGCTGAATCTTCATCGATTTTTATTTCGTCCAACCAATGTCGCTGTTCGCGACTCTGCCTTCGTATATATACACATAAATATATATAAATATATATGCCTGCATATTATATAAATTTATACATACATGCATATGTATAATATAATATATATGTACATGGATGAAACTCCACACCGACGTCGTTAATCTCAATACGGAAGTGATCGCGCTGGCATTGGAAATTCGTTGTTACATAAATCGAATTTCAATGATTATTGGACCAACTTGGAATATCTCAACGATTTTTAACGATTAAACGATCCCAAGAGCAGTTGGAATAGCATCGGATTTGCATGATCGTTATGCGCGACGCGAACGAAAAATGTCTGCGAAATATCGCTGAATGTACATGATACCCGCTTTGCGGTTATACTTTTAAAGAAACAACGATTATCGATAAGTTTTGAGAATCTCGTAAAGTCGCTTATCTCGCAAAACACTCTCGGGATTGATGGTTTTTTTTATGACCGTGCGATGGAACGTACCTTTTTCAAAGTTTTTCGGAAAAATCACCCGAAAAATATAACTCATTCTGCCATGAATACACATCGCAGTTTTAATTCGCTCTTGTACCGCTGGGAACTCGAAGACAAATAATTGGTAGCAGTCATTAAAAGTTTTCTCGTCCAATTATGTCAACCAAGTGATACACTATTTTTGTTCATATTCAACCGAGATTGCTGTGGGAAATTTATCAAAGTAAATTGGAATTGACGCTGGAAAACGTTTTTTGATCTTCGTTGAAAATCAATGGAATATATAAACCAATGGTTGATTATTCAAAATTAATTTTCGATATTGAATAATTAGTAACGGATATATCAGTACGTCGATTTACGTGCTTAATGTCCGAAAAGAATGAGTAAAAATGACATATTTACTGATAATAATCGAAATTTATTATTTTCTATTTATGTGTGTACATATTATTTATATTTATTCGTAAATCGTATGTATGTCAATTTATTACCATTCGTTATTTGCATTTTGAACGACATGCGTTTTTTGTACATTTCAGTACTGTTCCAGCACACACACAGACACAGAAAGAGAGAGAGAGAGAAAGAAACTAAAGAAGGGAAGTTGAACCTGGTGTGTGAGTCTGGCAGATAGGAGTAGAGAAAGAGTTTTCCAGAGGTACGTGCGGGGTTCCTTTTCGCGTTTTCCATTATACGAGGCTACGAGTAACGCGTTCCTTTATGCGTTAACGAGAGCTCGCTTTTCACTTCCAAATATACATATACGTATGCATATATACACCAGTATCTTTCTGATTGTGAGCGGTGCTTGGACGCAAGAGGAATGCATGGATTACCGGAGAAATGACGAAGCCGAGACAGAGTTTCTTGCTGGAGGCGCTGGAATAAAGAACGCGAGACAAAGGGTACCGGCACTGAAAGACAAAACAGGGGGTGGGGGAGGGGGTAGGTTCACGGTAAAGAGAGAATCTAGAGAGACGAGGAACGAGAGCAAAGATACAGGGAAGAAAAGGTATACGCGAGAAGAAAAAGAAAGTGAAATAAGTATGGGGTAGTTGGAGACCGAGGGGTTGTCGCAGCATCTCGTATTCGCTTTACCGATCGACGCAGAAAACTTTCGAGCGACCCCTGTGGCAAGAATCTCTTTTTTCTTTCGAGGATAAGGGTGAGTGAAACGACGGCAAACATTTTTCTCATGTTACCGATATTGCTACTTTAACTATGGGGAAACTACGTTTTTTATACTATATTACCCTTACGTCTCGCGGTATACTTGGCTCTCGTCATTGACTTAAAAATTTTCCGTTTTTTTTTTGTTTTCGTTTCTTTCTTCGGCTTCATTTTCCTTTTTCTCGTACTGGTAAGACGAGACTAACCGTTTTTCGTGTACATTCGTGAGTGCAAGATGGGGCTTTTACAGTTACGAAGGCCACCCTTCCTGAATTGAAGTACGTTGATTTCTCTATCGACCGGATTTTGTTTTCTCTTTTTAGCTATTTGGAAACGATTCAGCAGGAAAAAATATTTGTAACAAACGAGGAGTATGCCGCAAAGAAATTGAATGACAATTGCAGATGATTTATGATAAATTCCTTTGGTTTTGATGATAAATTCCACAGTAGATAATTTGAAGCATGTCCGATAATAAATTCAACGATGGATAATTCGAAGTATGTGGACTGAAATTTTATGGCCATTTGCGAATTTCGAGTGACATCGAGGGAAACATGTTGGACGTTTGTCGATCTGTAATTCGCGATTCGTTAGATTTATTCGTTGTCCTATGCTGGTGTGACAGGCGTCCGTCGTCGGATTATTCAGTGATGCATTGCTATACGCACATTGAGCGGTATTTGGATCGTAAAGGGAGGGGTGAGCGATTCCACCCCGAAGTGCAGGCTTGATCTCGTCTATAATAAAGCTAATTGGAAGACTGTTCCCTTCAACCCCGAGCTACCCCTTTCTCTGCATGGTCTCTCGAACATGGAGCCTAACTCGCTGGTCCATTATATAACGCCTTCTCACTTCGCAATCGGCGATTTAGCGACAGCACTCTCCAATTTATACGTCGCTCCGCTCTCCACCCTTCCACTCTTTTTTGACTGTCCGAATCCTTCAGCATCGAAAAATGCAATCTCGCGAACGAAGCAAAACGCCATTTTTGTTTTGACGCCGGAATTTGCTATAACAGGCTAAATTTATGCTTTTTTTATTCGCTTATTCGCTAATCATTTTGAAAAAAAAAAAAAATGAAAAAAAGAAGACTGAGTCGTTGAGACACGAGATCGGCTCATTAGAGTCGTCGCTATTGTATTAAACCTTCACCGAAACTTTACGATCTGTTTTACTATACGAGGATCACGCAAGGTCTGAGACTATTGTGCAAAATTATATATAAATTGCGAACAAGCACGTTTTACCCTTTTGTTATCCTGCTAATCAAAAGTTGATGGGGTCCCGAAGTTGATCTTTTATCGAAATAATATCGCGCGTGTGTTTTGTTTTTGCTTGAATTTAACTGTTTTTTTGCATTTTCTTACTGATATTTCGAGTTTTCGCGAAAAACTCGATGAGTTTTGAGATCGGCGGAAAATTTGCGATGAAACAGGCTGTTGAACTATCGAAAATTTGAAAAAAAAAATTTCGACTCGTTTCTCGCCACTTTTCCAGAATCGTCGAAAAGTCGAAATTTCAAATGATCATAACTTCCGCCCTAATGAAGCTACATAGATTTTTTGGGGGTGTTTTGAAAAGCCCTCGAGTAGACTTAAGCAACGGTGAAAGTTAAATGTCGATAGCTCAATTCCTTCACGCTGAAAATCGGTGTTGAAAATCGGCGAAAAAAACGCAAAGGGGTATGTATGGGAAAATTGGCGAAAATCGGTGGTTCTACTTTAAAAATCTGCCAAAAATCGAAAAACCAAGATATCTGGACAAACCAAACGGCATTTTGAAGCCTCATCAATTGCCAAGAGAATAAGCACAAGTCGGGGTGTCCATCTTGAACGAAAAAAAAATGGCAAACATTTTAGTGAACCAACTCAATCCGGCAGAAAATGACGAAAAATCTTGGATTTCAAAAATGATTTTTAATGGTCCACATCGATGTATTTTTTCTCGCTGATTACGAAACACCCCGGTATTTCATCGAAAACCCAATATTTCCGTCCGAAAATGCGATAATGCGAATTTTATCGCTTAATTACTATTTTCTCATTGAAATATCGAGTTTTCGGGAAAAAGTCGGTGGATTTCGTGATCAGCGGTAAATTTCCGATCGGATATGCTCTAGAAAGATTGGAAATTTGAAAAAAAGATCTCGACTAATTTTTCTCCACTTCTCCAGAAACGTCAAAAAGTCGAAATTTCCAAAGCTCGTAACTATATACTTTTTGCTTTCTGATGCGCGCGTATGTTTTGTTTAAATTATTAAATGCGTATGATAAAATTACGTAACCCACGAGCACCCATCCCTAGTAGGTTCTAAAGAGAAAGCACCATCGAATCCTCCAATTGCTCCGACGTTTAAACGTTTATTTTAGGGTTGAGGAACTCTTACACAACGCAGTAATGAGCAACGAATTTGAAGCAATTTAGCGTGAAGCATTAAGCGATGGGACTCGAGAGTATTAGAGTTGTCCTCAAAACGACGGAATTAATCATTTACAACATCACTTACAATTGAACTTACATTTTGAATAAGAAAAAGACAGACTTTGTCTTTGCGAAAAAGACACTTTTTCTTTTTATTCTTCTCTGTCGATCTTTTCATTAAAGAAAATTGTACGATATCGTCCGAATACACAATTAGATCGTAAGGTAGAAAAAGCATAGTCTCGTTTTTATAAATAAATTCCAATACCGTACTGCAAGGATTACAGTGTGCTGGCGGTTTCGTAAAATATTTAAAATTCCGTACGCGTTTAAAACGAAACAAAATTAATTTATTTTCATGTACAAAGAGATTTTTATCTCTGGCTGAATAACGTAAAAGACAATGATTCATTATCTCGTATGCACATTTAAATAACTCACTGTTCTTCAGTAGAAAAGACATATTCATTATCCTCAGTCACATGTTTGTTTATACGGGACGTTCCACGTGACTATTACGTCACGTGGAAAGCCCGCCTGTGCCGAATAATTCGTAATATTAAAATCATAATTTTGTAAATAATTTTCCTGAGCAATATTTTCAAGGTCCGTCGATATTACGATCAATATTTTTTTATATATTTATATTACGCTCAATCTGCGCCTTACCTTTTTTTGTTGAAGTATTTCTATCATTCTTTTCAAAAATCCAAATAAAAATCGAAAACGTTATTTCTCTTCGTGTCTATACGGTTCAAGTTTTTTCGTCGCTAGAAAAAAGACAGTGGAAAACATGAAAAAAGAATGACGCAGACTTTTTGTACCGGAAAGAACAGTCCCTGCAAAAAAAACCGAAGTTGCGGGTTACGAGGGTCACACCATTCTCTAATTGGAGTGAAATGCCCCATACACCGCGTCTACATTTCCTGCACCGGTATGTTACACACTCGGTTTGTATTAATCTTGCGACAGATCCTCAGTCAAGAACGTCGAGCGATTAGCCAATAACGGAGGAAAAACTGCTACCTCGTTCAACGGCTCTCGCAAGAGAGAGAGCAAAGGTCGAGGAATCCCTCACGTCATACTCTCAGCGATGCTTGTATTTCTGAGAGCAAGAACCTGACGTCCTTTCCTAGTTCTACTTCCAACACGCAGAATTTTTCCGCGCAATCTCAAGCTGTTTCGACGCCAACAACTTATTGTCGGCTTGCCATCGACGCAGAGTGCATCTCCTTGTACGGCAAATGACGAAATTGTCGTTGCACATCCGGAAGTAAGCCGACCGAACAAAATCCTCACTCTCCTTCATTTCTCCGCTTCTTTCTTCTGGATTGCTGAACCTCTAACACGATTTTCAGGTAAACTTTACCATATGGAATTATCCCAAGCACCAAAAGCACTCGCAGCCATAATTATCTCATTTCCGTTATCCTGTGAATGCCCTCAAACATTCTCGATAGTTTCCTTGCTCCTGTAGACAGATGAAAGAGCTTTGATCTCGTAATGAAGAATGTAGCAAAGTTCAGTACCGTTTTGAAGTGTCCGAAATTGAATTTCCGAAATTGGAAAATACCTCGAGCTCTTATGGACTTTTAGCGCGTTTAAACTTTGTTTTTTTTATCTCATATTTTAATCCAGCACGAATTCCGCCGTAAAATTCTGATATTAGCAAGATCAGAAAATCGAAAAGTTCCGCTGATCACTCAGCGAATAACGAACTCGAAGGAACTTTTTATTTTTCCCATAAAGTTCTGTGGAAGCAAGAGGGAGTTGATGAAAATTGAAACTTGCCTCAGAGTTTCCTCGTTACCTTCGTACGAAAAAGGTGCTTTTCCTAAAAGAATAATCAACGAAATCGATAGACATATATTCCGCTGAAATTTTCCGGCAAGACATTACATGAGTCGCGTTCGTGCAGGAATTATTTAAAAACGGAAACACGCGGTAGAACTTGCAATGAGCACTTGCTTCTTCTGCACGATGTATAATTTTCCATCCCTTCGATATTTTTCGATAAATCTCCAAGAGATTTCCGTAATATATATGCGGCGAAAGCTCCAGGAAGATCAGAACAGCTGGGATCCCTCTCCTGCACGATTTTCCAAGGTGACGGAAAAGCCCGGATAATTCGTTTCTGGATGGTCCTTGCATCCCGAGCGATCGAAAAGAAGCTGCGATAGAACGCAAAGAGCGGGAAGAATATCACGAGAATAGCTCAGCATTCCAGGAGGCACAGAGAACGGTTGCTCCAGGAGTTCTCGGCTTGTTTGCTCAGAGACGTGGCCACCATCCATACTGTTATTCGAGGGATTTTTGAGTATCGGTGACGGGTAAAAAGAGCCACATCGAAAGATGGAAAAGAGAATTTGCGGTACACAGTGTAACCAAAGTAAACGCAATTTACTCCTTTAAACTACGTTCAACCATCGCTTTTTTCCTCGATTTCTGGAGGTTCCACAGAAAACACTCCCCCGCAACCCCCTCGTATCTTGACACCGTTTCCACTTCGATAAGACGTCAGTATCGAATAGTCCGGCACGTGAGGTCGTCGGTAGAGAGATCTCAGTTTTCTTCACCTGTTTACTCGACTCTCGTTTCCGTCGCCTCATTTCGTCCCTTTTTTCCACGTGTCTTATTTTTTCGTGGGTTTTTTTGTTTCACTCTTCTCAATCCCCATGCTGTTTTCGTAACGTGTTTCTCGTAACGCTTTCGCGAAATTAAGTCCCTCCTCATTAAACGAATATAGCGAGGGAACAACGAGTCCTTCGAGTATTTTACGGCTCATTCGCAATGAATTTGAAGTGCTTCCACGTTGAAGACCTCTTCGTCTCGAATCTCACCCCATCTTATCAGCCCTTCGAGTATACTCTCCGCCCGTACACCCGAGCTTGCTTCGAGGCTTCTTCCTCCACCGTAAGCCAGGCAAGTTTTTACAGCACCTTCTCACGAGCGAACTTTCTCCTCGTAAACTCGGAGCGATATTCAAATATAAGTATAAAGCCCGTCGATACCGCACTGAAAACTCCCTCGTATACTCTATTACGCAAAAAATGTTCTCGTTTGTCTTTTTGCCTCGCGCGCGTCGTGCTTTGATCCATTCATCCGAATGCCGGAGGCTGAATTCGGTAACGATCGCGGAAGTTTACGAGCCTCGTGGTGGTACATTATAATTCAACGACGATGTTATATTCCGAGAAATTCGGAAAGTTCCCAAAGTTTAATGATCCAAAACGTGAGCCAATGTTCCAATTGAAAATATATAGATTTTCGAAAATTTTACCCACACACTTCAGTCATATCCTCTCGGGGAAAAAATAATGAATTTCATAATTCCAGATCAATTCCCCGTTTATTCGCTCGGTATATGAGAACGTTTTTTTCATTGGCTTCATACGCTATTTTGGTATATTTGCACGTAAATTTTAGTTCTCTTTGAAAATGCTTTTCCATGCTTGTGCAACATCCAGCACTGTAAACTCGATAAAATGATAAATGTTGACGTTGCCAGTGAGAAAATAAAGCACTAGGACGAATCTTACTTCGTTTAGATCCAAAACGTGAGCCAATGTTCCAATTAAAAATATAGATTTTCGAAAATTTTACCCACACACTTCAGTCATATCCTCTCGGGGAAAAAATAATGAATTTCATCATTCCAGATCAATTGCCCGTTTATTCGCTCGGTATATGAGAACGTTTTTTTCATTGGCTTCATACGCTATTTTGGTATATTTGCGCGTAAATTTTAGTTCTCTTTGAAAATGCTTTTCCATGCTTGTGCAACATCCAGCACTGTAAACTCGATAAGACGATAAATGTTGACGTTGCCAGTGAGAAAATAAAGCACTAGGACGAATCTTACTTCGTTTAATGATCCAAAACGTGAGCGAATGTTCCAATTGAAAATATATAGATTTTCGAAAATTTTACCCA
The DNA here is from genome assembly GCA_959613375.1 of Heteropelma amictum. Classification (NCBI taxonomy): domain Eukaryota; kingdom Metazoa; phylum Arthropoda; class Insecta; order Hymenoptera; family Ichneumonidae; genus Heteropelma; species Heteropelma amictum. Next base: position 7,063,371 of record OY390720.1, on the reverse strand, counting down.
CACACTTCAGTCATATCCTCTCGGGGAAAAAATAATGAATTTCATCATTCCAGATCAATTCCCCGTTTATTCGCTCGGTATATGAGAACGTTTTTTTCATTGGCTTCATACGCTATTTTGGTATATTTGCGCGTAAATTTTATTTCTCTTTGAAAATGCTTTTCCATGCTTGTGCAACATCCAGCACTGTAAACTCGATAAGATGATAAATGTTGACGTTGCCAGTGAGAAAATAAAGCACTAGGACGAATCTTACTTCGTTTAATGATCCAAAACGTGAGCCAATATTCCAATTGAAAATATAGATTTGACGATAAAAAAAATATTTCAACTTGTTGCTGAAGAAAATTCATTTCGGTGGTCCTTTTATATCCAGCAGCCAAGCAACAAAATGATTCCCAGAACGTTTTGCGATTACGTATAGCATCTCGGTAGTACGATGAGATACAATCTTCGAACTATAATTGCGAAGGCTGACAAAAAAAGCTGTGAAATCTGAAAAATGTGTAGAAAGATTGTCGTTTCACGATATAACATTCTCCTTTCACGATAATTCCTGAATAAGCGTGCTCACGTTCGGAACTCTCCCTCGGATAATCCAGGAAGATACTATACATATCGCTGGAATGATAAACTACGCGATACTTTAACTGCACATGACACTTGGCTGGATTCCTACGTAATCCAGTAAAAGAGAGTCCTATGGCGTAATTTCAGCTATAGCGCTTTAAACGAGACGTTTTTTTGAGCGAAAAACGACGAATCTGCACTGGCGAGTGTCTGATTGGAGCAGTGAGATGGAGAGAGAAAGCCAGTCTCGGCCAGATATCGGAAATTCATGATTTCAGAATCGATGGTCTATCAACGGAGACGTCATACGTTTGACGCTGAAAATGAATAAGGTCGAATCGACTCGGGTTCGATAAACAAGTAATAAGTAAATCTACGTGTACTACGGATCCAATAATAATTGATTCCAGCGTTGAAAACAAAACCAGCGTTTTGCCCACACTTTTTGTCTCTCTACCGTGTTTCATTGTTACAAAACCATATGATTATTGTTATTATAATCATTACTCATCGTTACTCAAATGCGCTACAATTGAGAAACTTTGAATTCTCACAGCTTCCCTCTATTTACTCGTATCACATTACGAAATTATTTCTCCCTGTACAATTTTCGTTATTGGTATTATTGTATCAATTATCATTAGAATTTCGTCCTAATTGCAATCGTCACTGTTGCCAGACTGACTTTTACAACAAGGTTTCGTCTTTTCACGATTTTTTTTCATTTGCTTTACGATGATATTTTCATCAAGTCAATAAATACTCGCAATTATTTAATCAATCAATTGAATCTACCTGTTTTTGTGTCATCATCGTAAACATACCGTGCAACCTTCCTAATCGCCACATAGCCGAATGGCACGCGAAGGAAAACATTCAAAAATTTCGAAACTGTGCATTCAGCCTTGTCCCCAAGACCCAAAAATCTGCAGCATCAACGAATGAGACCTTCCGAAAATTCGACAATAAAATCTTCGTCATTCGCGCAAACATACGCGAGCAAAGTTCTCCGACAAGATATACGTTTGGTTGTCATTCGTGCGCGAGAGAACGTATAAAATTAATTACGCATGAATATCGCAGTCGATTTCGTTTTTGTATACACCGGGATATTTATCGTGACGCGAAAAATTGTGCAAGTCATTCCACGCTGATATTCAATTCGATGTGACAGCGAACAGTTGGGGGAATATTAATTGTCGCTGTTTAAGCACTCGCCGTCCCTTCGAGTGTCTAATGCTTCATACGGATTATTTGGAGAGTAAAATTATAAATCGTTTATGAATTAAACAAATTATTATCTGACGAAACAATAATTAAACTTCTCCTTCCATTGAGGTCCATCTCATCCCTCGTTACAAATCTCGGGACATCTTGTTTCTCCCTCTCTGCTTGAGACTCGGCGTTAAAATCCACGGATCCAGGGATCGGCCGAGCAATTAGCAGCTTATCGCGTACGAGGGAAGATTTGCCCGCGATCGATAACCGCGTCTTGCTCATTCCGTTCCACATTTCTCCAACAAGCGCACGCGAAGAAACCTGCACCAGCGCGAGCGCGTTAATCAAACAGATCCGCGTAATTAGGAGCCTTAAAGCGGATGGAACGTAACGCATAAGCACATCTGAGAAATGCTTTGATACCGAGTTGAAATGCCTACCCCCGCGGTGTACAAACATTCGCACATTATTCATTCAGGAGCGTAAGTTAAGGTTCCAACAATGAATAGAAGAGAAACACGCTACGTGTTGAATATCTCATGTGCACTCTCGACGAATGTACGTTTTGTGTTTGTGGATGTATGTCTTGTGCTTTTGCGCATGTATGAAGCCTTCGAAGCGGTAATAATAAACAAACGTCTGACGTAATGCGAGGATGCGATGAGATGGCAATCACCGCGGTGTAAACTCTCGTACGCGAGAAAGGATTTTCGCGCGAATAACTGCAAATTCTCTCTTATTCAAATGCGTTTTGACACTTTGGCTAAAGCTGTCGTTCTCGATATAAAGAACCTTCACGTTCACCGATTTTCATGATTTTTGGCAAACTACTACGGTACATACGATTTTGAATATTTAAATATTTATCTGCGAAATAAATGGAATTTGGGACATTTTTTTCGACAGATTGGGAAGCGTTTTTTTAAATATTGATTTCAAACATCGACTGTTGAAGTATGTCGACTTAGGAAATGAGAAGAATCTTGAAATTTGCGTGTGCTGCCATTGCGAAATAATCCTTGAATCGCCGACCCGATTGATCATACTCCGATTTTCCGCTAATTGTCCATTGGATTTTTTCGATAAACGCTCGTACGTTAAATCCAGAGCCAACTGTGTTTTGATTGCTCATTCTCGCTCTCGATATCCAAAACTTGGTTCTAATCCGACCAATTTCCGATGGACCCCGCGCTCCAGGAACGATCAGATTTTCGGTGAATCTCAACAGAACAGACCGATTTTAAGCACCAAAGGCAACCGCAATTTAATTGTTCTTGAATCCGTCCCGAGTGGCCTTTGAATGCCAGCGAGATTGCGAAACTCGATTACATTTATAGGTCAGTTTGAAACACGAATCGGCTGACAAAAGTTACGCAGATTCAGTGCAGCATCCAGCGAGCATTTTACCACCTCGCGAAGTGACAAACCCCTCCTCGAATCCTCCTCGGAAGAAACACGCGAACGTTGAAAACGAAAACTTGCAAGTAGCAGCGATTGTTGCCGCATCGAAAAAGACTAACGCGAAAAACGAAGGACCGTTACGATATGTTTATTCCATTTCGATACCCACTTCGGAAAGCCCGCGATTCGAGGATTACGCGCGTAAAACTCGTATCCACTCGCGCTCCCTTCGTGCAACGATAATACTCGTGTACTCCACACGTCGAAGATAGTCGCGGATGCTTTTGAAATAGATTTTCCGAGGGAGATAACGCACACGAAGAGACGAAGAATTGCTAACGATACAAAAGTGTTTATATATGTATTTGTAAGTATATATACGTGTAAAGGTATGTAAACGCGTTTATACATGGGTGTATCAACGGAGAAGCAGCAAAATGTAGCAACAGCATCGATACTCGCGAGGACAGCGTTGCACGAGCAGGATCCGATGATCCGGGGTTTACGTAAATTGAATACTCGCGAATCCATTTCAGAAGAGCAGCCGTTGCGCGCAACGACGACTCGGAGCAGCTCCGCTTTCTCGACGATACGGTGGAACATATCCTGCCTTCTCGGGTGAAAAAACCAGCGGGATTCACCAACCTCGCCTGCTGTAAGAGGAAAAACATGAGATGAAGGAAAAGGCTTCGGGGAAAGAGGGAATCGCGAGAGGCAAACGCGTTGATCGATTAATCGTCTGGCAAAGGACTTTGTACGAACCTCGCAGTGGGATAAACTCGCTTATGCGCTACGGAGTGATTGATTGTCCGAATAACGCGTGACGATCATTTGAGAGTCCAAATTTATTAATCTCACGATGCAGCATCCATTCGTGAGTCTTCTTTTCGGTACACCCAGAAAAAAATCTATTATCTTCAAATAAAACCTATTTAATTTGAATAGATTTTTTGCTTGGCTCCTGGCAGAATAGACTTTTATTCGAATTCAACATATAAATTTATTTGATTCAACTAGTGTTATCAGTGTTATTTAAAAAGTATTGGAATGAGCCTGGGAGTTAGTATTGGAAGTAGTTGTATAGGATGTGATGACCCGAAGGGTCTTGCAGTGGTGGGGACGGTCCAGTGACGATGAGTGAACGGAATGGTGGCCCCGCCGCTGGATGGTCTCGAACCCGGGTCCTCCGGAAGAGAGGGATGAGCGCTAACCACTGCGCTACGGCTACTTATGATTCTTTTCACTCGAATCGTCTATACCTCAGTAATGCTGGACCGTCGCGAGGAATTGTAGCCACCATCGTAACTACCACCGCCATAGCCTTTCGGTTATTAATAACGATGCTTGATATCAGCATTTATGCGCTATACGAAAAATATTTCTTATAGTATCATTTATGTTCGTGTAATTTAGTGATTAAATATATCTCAATGTTAAATAAATATATATGTTAGAAGCGAATACATAGGCAAATCAAATCAAATAAAAATTTATTTGATCCAACAAAAAATTTATTTAATTGTAATAAATGAAGATTGAATAGACGAATCTATTCAATCATAATAGATCTTTTCTCTGGGTGTATAAACTTCGTTCGTTCGTTTCGCCGCAGTGTCGCTGTTTGACGAATTTTCAAAATATCGCGATAAGTTCGAGATTTGAGACCGATGGAAGATGATGAAAGATTCGTTTAAAAAGGTAGAAATTCACACTCGGGAATTTGTATTTTGGACATTGTAATTGTGTATTATATTTATCCGTGCAGGCACTCCCACGTAAAATTCTATAATCTTCCAACGAGCCAATTATTGCAACCTTTTCATTTGGAGAATGCATTTCAACGGAGCAGGCGAGAGCTTCCAGTCACGAAAGTCCAAGCAAAACAACGCGTGTTCGAGGCTATTTCGATTATCGCGAAATCGCGTGCTTCATTATCGTTTGTCTCGTTCTTTCATTCGATACGGCTTTTATTGCAAAAAAATTGGATTAAACCGATGACCTACAACGTCATCCATTCGCAATATCGATAGACTCTAATTCTCCGATTCTTGGTAAATTGTATCGTTAATTGCCTTTCTTTACGTCTCGTATAATTTTTTTTACATCATTACATCGTGTCCCTTTACATTTCCATCACGCAAGTGTCAATCCAGCATTAAAGAATACATCAATCAGGCTACGGAATTTTCTGAAACATCAACTACTTCACGATGGGTACATTTTTGAGTAAATAAGAGCAGATGTTTCGTGGATTTGATGAAAATAACCATAAAAGTTTATTCGCCGAATATTTTTTATTTAAATTTTATCAGTCAACGAGCCGGAGCGTGTGTTTAGTCGTGGACGAAGGAAAGGTGGATTTCTGGATTAAAAAAATCAAAGCTGAAATTTCGAAAATGTTTATAAACGCTGCGACCAGACGGTTACAAATTTTTGAGAATCATTACAAATTTCGGGACCTGATAATGTCAGTGACGTTGTTCAGTGTTCGATGCCACGGAATTCACCGTATATAATTCTTACAAAGCACCGATTCGCATCCACCACAGACTGGTAAAATACTTTGCGCAATATTTGCATCGTATTTGATATAGAAATCTGTGCTATTGAATATTAAACATTCTCTCTCCACAGTCACGCACGGGAACTGAAAGCTCGGAGTAATATTACTCGTCGGTATTCGCGGTATTTCAATTAACCTTAATATATTCAGGAAATCGAGGGACCACTCGATCGAAATTCCCAAGACTCGGCAAACATATTTTATCGAGGGCTTTCGTAATCTTAATTCTCGTCGTTTTTCAATCAAAAAACCTTCCTTTCAATGATATTTTTCCCGAAAAAAAGCTTCAACTACTGTCATGCAATCTTACCTAAAGGTAAAACGATAAAACGTGCCAATATGTAGGTAAAAATGCCTAAAATATCGATTAAAAGTTGAATAATTCGATTTTAACGTCGAAAATGTATAGGAACAATGGAAAAAATCGTGTAAACGTATACGAGTACGACGGATGAATAATTCTTCCATAGTCGATGTCCGCAATGACGTCTGCGTGTGTCGCTACTGACAAAGTAGTCTGAGATGACCCGAGCAACTGGGAAATCCAGAAGTTTTCTTTATCAATGAATAGCCTGGGGAAGAACCTGCACAGAAAACCTCGAGTCACATGGACCCTGATTGTATTGAACCAAGAGCATCTCAGTGCGCTCCGAGAGACTATATAAAGATAAACGTCGATCGAATAATTCCGCATACCGATCGCTCGTGTCCTCTAGTGCAGATCAGTTAAAACCCATTCGTGATTAAAGAGCAGAAATCATCTTTTGTCAAAATGATGAAATTCATGGTATTCGCTTTAACGGCGATGGCAGCTCTCTCCGCTGTTCTTGGTGCACCAGCCGAAGGTAAAGGCAAGGCGAATGATCTATAATTTGTCCAATTTCAATTTTCGTGGATGCAATATTCACGATGAAATTTCTTCGGACTTGTGATTTATCGAAATGCTCTCGACGAAATTGACATCGACTGTTGGTGAAATTCACAGAGTTCGAACCGCTGGAAATTGGTAAAGCGATCGAGGGACCGGAAGGCCAGCAGTTGGAAGACACGGAGGATCATCCGCGCTTCCGTCGAGTCACCTGTGACCTCTTATCCTTCGGGGGTGTCGTAGGCGATTCCGCATGTGCGGCGAATTGTTTGAGCATGGGAAAAGCCGGGGGCAGCTGTAACGGTGGCGTTTGTCAATGTCGCAAGTGAGTTTGTTGATCAATGCTTTTTTTTCGTCTATACACAGCTGGGCAAATAATCGGTTCAATTTAAATCGCTATTTGAGATTGAATTTTCAAATTTTTTTACGTGAAAGAAAAAAACTTGTGGGAAAATCTATACTCCTCCTTCCGGGTACAATATTATCGTGTGGTTGATAACATTTATAACACGACAATTTTTTATATTCCTTAATTCACGAATTCAGGACATCGTTCAAGGACCTCTGGGACAAACGTTTTGGTTAAATTACCACGACCGGAAATGCGGAAGAATCAACCGAGTCATTCAACTATAGCGGAGGGAACTGCGACCCATGACTTATTATTTATTGTGTATCGATAATTATCGAAAATAACAGTTTTGCAATTTTTCGAAAGATCTTGGAAAATTACTTTTGACTTCGATTCGAACCGTTGCAAAATGAATGAAAAAAAATGGCGTCTTAGACCGAAGGAAAGCAGCGAAAAATAAATTCTTCATCGAAAAGCTGAAATATCGTATGACAAACGTACATGTACCGATTTTCCCGAAAAAAAAGTGTGCGCAATTGTTCAATGAGTCAATTGCGACAAACTCTTAATCAGGAGAAGTGCGACGCAACGAATCCGAGAGAAAGACTCGTATGAAATGATGAGAGTGCCGGCGAAAGAAACGCACTCGCTGTCTGTGGCTTTCTTTTTTTTTCTCGATCGATTCTAATTGCATCGAACTCATTGTTTTTTTTTTTTATCGACGAACGGAGCCATTGTCTCTTTGTGTGGATGGCATATTCATCGGAAGCCGGCGTCGATGATAATACTTGAACTTGGTGCGCTGGACGGCACTCGAGTCTCGATGGTACTTTCACGTTCGTGTATAAATATGGTCAGTCCACTGGATAGCTCGAAGTGAAGATGGAATTTCGCGAGTCCGAGGGCTGAAGCAATACTCTCTCGTCATTTTTCTCCATGTACCGTGCGTTTTTTCATTGATATTGCACTTTTTCTTTCCTCGTCTTTCTCCCCCAGTTTCGGCCAGTGCACTCGCTCTCCCATGCGGAAGCATACAGCGAGCGCAGCTGTTGTTAACGATTTTCATATGGCGAGTGCCGGAAGATTTTTTTATTAAGACTCCAAGTGGCGCATAAGGGTATTCAACGATGAGAGCTCCACCGTCATATTCGATGATAAACGAATAATTAAAACCGCGAATCGAAAGGAACAATTATTTCTCTTTGAAACTTTTGTTTCATCGTGAATGGGAAATTATTTCCGAAGGCTGAAATTTCGGAAATTCCCGAGCTCGGATACACGCGAGACTTTGAATATAAGAGGAATACCGATGATGATTCGGAGATTTTTTTTTTCTCGAATTTGAGCACGCGAACGCGATCGAATGGCGGTAAAGCTCGTTAAGGATTACGAGTACTCGTATATGGACCACTTTGAGTCTTGATAAAACTCCCTCCCGGGAACTCGCGTGTTCTCTCGTCTCTTTTGCATGAAAACTGTTAACAACAGCTGTGCCCGGTACGTTTTTATGAACGAGTCGGTGCATTTGCGAATTCAACAAGGGAGAGCGAGAGGGGAAGAGAGAAAAAGTGCAATATCGACGAAAGTGCATAGCGAAAGAGGGAGAAAACGACGGGGGAATATTGCTCATAGACTGGCATAGAATTTAATCTTCACTTCGAGCCATCCGCTGGACCATATTTATACACGTACGTACAAAAGTACCATCGACGGTCAAGCACCGAACATTGCGCCAAGTTCAAATATCATCTCGTCGACATCAGCCTCCGATTGATACGAGACGAAGAAACGAAAATCAACGTCGGCAATCGATCGAATAGCGAAATAAAACCGAAGCTGACTCGATCGAATTTTAATCGCAGTGCGAAAATGCCAAATAAAGATTTCGTTCGTAATTCGTTAGATAAACGTTTTATTAACACATATTTGTAATTTTTTTACATTATTCTTGTACACAATAAATAACCCTTAATATCTAAAAAAATGCACAGATGTTTTCACATTTTTTTTTTCACAAATCGCAATTATCAACTGTAGATATTATTTTAGGAAGATGAATATTCTGCGGGTTCGGCGCTCAATTGAAAATCTCGCTTAATTAAACTTTGTACGTGTCGTTCCAGATGAAAAGTTCCGAAGAACGTTTTTGCAAATCGGACGACGATTCGCGCAACCCCGGCCCGGTCCTTTTCATCATTTCGGTCCATGGGCTCTTCTAACCGAAACGCTTGTTCCAGAGATCTTTGAAAGTCGTCCTGAATTCATGAAGCATCGATCAGCGCGTATTTCACGAACAATACATCGACGATTCTCTTTGATCGATCATTCGTTTGATCCTTTTTCACCAAAGATCAACGATTTCAAGAAACAACGAGTGACAATTGCAAAATCGAAATAACCGAAAATTGTGAAAGTTTTTAAAGCTCTTTCCGACAATACCGACAGTGGGTAAGGAAGGCGAGTTTGTAAGATACGATTAAAAATGAAAAACCACGAACAGACTCACTTGCGACACTGGCAAACACCGTGATTGCAAGAACCACCAGCTTTTCCCATGCTTAAGCAGTTCGCTGCGCAAGCGGAATGGCCCACCGCACCTTTGAAGGACATAAGGTCACACGTGACTCGACGGAAACGCAAATGATCCTCCGACCCATCAACCACCTGATCCTCTCGTCCCTCGCTCACTTCCAGAGGCTCGAACTCTGCGAAAATACATTTGGTCAACCTCCGGAGGCAATTTTATCGAGATGGTTTCGATAAACATCGGGAATTAACGTTTAATCGTAAAAAAAATTGCACGTTTGATAATGGCGATCCAAAAAAACGAAGTAACTAGCTTTGCCTGACGTACCATCCGCAGGCGCAGCCGAAACAACAGCAAAAGCTGCAGTTGCAAAAACAGCGACTAATATGAATTTATTCATTGTACCAAAATGGACCGTCGTTAGTTCGATATGGAAATGCGAGATGTACGGACGGAATGCAAACTGAGCGATGACGATGCATGGACGTACGATATTATTATATATACTTTCCCGGCGACCTTGGGGGTATTTAAATACGATCCAAGGTCCGCAGAGTGTGTGACACTTGATTCAAGAAACGTCGGTTCTTCCCCGAGTAAACAAAAAATTCTCTGATAAAAAACATCGCATCTGGCTTTTCCCAGATAAGACGCTTGTTGTCTCTTCGCGTTCTCTGTCGTATGCTTCGTTATTATTTACCGGATGCATTGAAATGAAAAAATGGCCTTGCTCAATCGACGCGTAATTTACGTCTCAATGAAACAACGGAAATTTTATCGCGATTAATTCTAAATGCCTTCGGAAAAAATGGATTTCCCAATTGCGAAATGAGAGATCGTAGACTTCGTACCCCTCGTTGTACTCCCAAAAGCATTTTGCGACTGCTGGTTGGCTAAAAAAATCGTGAATTTGTCCATATTGCAGAGAAAACACAACACATATGCTCGGGAATGTTTTTATTTATGATAATTATACAATATTGTAAATGTCATGTTTGTCGTCTAAAAAGATCTCTACTGAAAAGTCAGATTCGCAAAATTTCTTGGTTTTTTTTTCGTTCCATTCGTATAATATAAAGTACTTATGGTCGCGAGAGTTGCACAACGTGACTACAAAAGCTATATTTGTTTGTCGAATACTTTGAGATGTTCCTCGTACCACATCGTAATGAAACACCATTACGCGATTCGCCGGTAAGGTCCATCGAAAAAAACGAAAAAAAAGTGACTGGATAAGTTCGTAAATATGTATACATGTATTTCACAGTTCGATTTTTCAAGAGAAGCCTCGAGAGAATCAAGTACAAATGGATCGTTGTTCTACAACGATGAATAACCTCAAACGCCCATTCCGCTATAAAAGTCTTTTAATTTCCTGAAGTACAGCCACGAAATTGATCGACCTTGTTTTCTTAGCAGCTAAAAAAAATGAATCATTTTCGTGTCCATGCCAACCTTCTTTTGTTCACCACCAGGCGGCGTAATTGTCACGGAATTCAAAACTAACATGTCACTCTACAAAGTTCGCGTGCAAGTGTCCTTCTACTGCCTTTTTTAAAAACGCCCTCTATGGTAAATGAGTTTTGAAACATTTGTAATTGTATGCCGATTTCCATTTTATGCTCCGAATTTACCGCTACAACAGACTTTTCGTGAAATTTCTGACAAAAATGGTGTACTTTTGAAGAAACGCGTCGAAAAACGAATCGTCGTTCAACGCGGTTCGTTCCATCAAAGATAATTCGTTAGAGCGACAATTTTCGTTTTGATATCGGAAAAAACCCGCGCGCTATTTTCGACATTTCGATGGCTCTTCCAATCGCAGCGCCGCTCTGGTGGCGACTATTCAAAGTTCCACGGAAATGATTGCTGCGCCAAATTTATTGTTTGTCATTAGAATATTTGGGATTATAAAGTCTTAAATTGTACATAGAATATGCCATGTACTATGGAAATTCGTAAGAAACACACCCATCGTGCAGCAAAGTTCTTCGTGTGCCCTCTGATAATTAATTAAATGCCACATTGAGGATAAAATTCCTAGTCGAAAAACACTTTTTGATCCGACGAATCCGTTCTGAGAACCGCTGAGAACGTATCACCCGCTTCGACCACTTCAAAATTTTCAAATCTATTTTTTCCAAATCAGCACAAGTATCTCACAGCGAATTCCGAAGTGTCACACTTCGCCTTGATTCATCACAGTTTTGGTCGTATGAAAAAATGCTAAAATACATTTCGACTCGCAATTTCATCCAGAATCTCTGGCTTTAAGGTCTTAACATCGAGTTCTGGGACAACCCGTATATGCTTCGATCGGCATTGCAAGCGTATGTTATATATAGCGGAGGCTTACTATCGTGATAATGGCACATAGTGAATGCGATAACACAGTGATATCAATGTACGAAAACCACACACTGCGACAGCGGAAAAAAATACCGCAGTGAAAGCTCAGAAGCAACGATTTTGTGTCGCCGACATACGATTATTATTCCTGTTTCACATTCGAGTTGTTGCTATTATTATTATTATTATTACTGCTATTATTATTATTATTATTAATATTAATGATAATCGTTTTCCAAAGTCCGTATTATTTTCACGCGAAAAGTGCCTTCTTAATTATCATCTCAAAAGTTGGTGCAAAAAAGTTCGATCATTCGTCGCGAGATGTCGAATTTCGAGAATATATATCAATTATTATTCTCTCGCAGTTAGATCATTGAAGAAACAAACTCTCCCTGATGGCGCTGTACACTCGTGGACGCCATCTTTGTACGCGAATTTTTAGACGTTATCGTTATGGTGAATTTTTTTTACGAGACATATTTACCTTTCGTTTCTCCGAATGATAAATCAGTGGACAAATTGAAGAAAGGAAAAACGCGAGTCAAGAATTTTGCCATGAAAACAAAGCTTCGGCGGAACCCTCGGGGCGACGACTTAAATTCACGGAATTTTGTTTCTCCAACGTGTAAAAAATATCGAATTCAATGCGACGTTGTTTCGTGTATTTCCTTTGGTGTTGGTTTTTTCTCGATTCTTTTTACAATATGTCTATTTTCCGTGTTTGATTGTATAATTAGTCAAAAAGACGGCATAGGATCGCGCGAGGAAGAAGCCGGTGGTTTTTCCGTGTAGATATAAAAAAGGCGAAGAATTATTTCAAGTACAAAACTCGCCGATGCGACATAAATTGCATTCGTGAAATAAATAACGTACGATAAAAGCGCAAACGCGCCACACCTACGACACCGTAGGCAGTGACAATTCTCGCACGAGCGGAGGCGACTTGAACGGCGCTCGTTAACAACAGTCTATTATGATTTTTTGCAAAGAATATTTCGTCAATAACGCAATTCCAGATTGGCGTGTTAAACGTAATTGAATAACGACGATAATTGGTCGATCGCGCGTAATCCCGGTAAAAAAGCATCATCAATGTAATATTTACAATAAGAGACAAATGAAAACACTCGCATGACCCTGTTTCAGTTTCGAAGGACATATCGCCGTGTCTCTTGATTTTTTCTCTCCGCTTTCAATTCGAATAGCAATTTCATTCGCAAAACGGATCACCGCCGCTGCCTTTTTTTGCACATATACATGCACCTTGCGAATTTACCGTTCCGTTAATTTAGTTGATGTCCGCGACAGAACAAAAGTAGAGACTAAAAAGTGTTGATCCAACGGCGACGAGGGCAGCAACGTCATCTCGAAAGATTTGAGCCTGTTTCAGAGTCAATCGCCATTGACAAAACGAAAACCGGTGTGTTTGACAACAATAAATGGACGGCGTCGTCACGACCCAGAGCGCGAAGCTGTCGAACGAGCGAACCGACAGTGCAACCAGTTTCCGCGCATCCGAGAAGTCTGAGAAATTCGATAATTCGACTTACTTTATCGCCAGTTTTGACCACATCTCAAGGTCATTAGGCGCATGAAAAGACAAAAAAATCAATAGGCGAATCAACTTTTTTAGACAAATTTCATCGATAAATTCAACAAAAATCACTATCGGAGTGTTATTTTCAATTTGACGCCATTTTGTATTAGCTTTAAAACTCATTTTTCGAACAACTGAAAAAAAACACTCGAAAAATTGGCCAACGATGATTACGATGATTCCGGACATAGATTCTTGGCGATGGCTTACCTGAGTGTCGGGCTGTCCATCGTGCTATCGAACTGCGCTACTCGATCGGCCAGACCCAATCTCACAGCCAGCAAACACCAGTCTTTGCCATGAGGATCCGGTGGATCGAGCATCTGTGCTAATCTCCTCTGTATGCCGGGTTTTATGTATTTCACCGGCTGTCTCGGTCCAGGTATGCAATTGTCCATCAAGGTCATACCACATCCGACAATGTCCCAAACGCTTTCCTGACGTCCGTTGAACGGATTTTTGAAACACGCCTCGTCGAATGTTTTCTCCGCCAAGGCCGACAATATCGGCGCCGGTTCCCAGGAATGTACGACCTCGTCGTAATCGCGCAACTGGCTCGGACTCAGCCAGTGTTTTTCCAGCAACAACGCCGGCGCGACGATTTCGACCGTCGCATCGACGGCTTCGAGAATAACACCGAGAAGGGCAAAACACTGAGAGCCTGATCCGCGGGGACCGCGAACTTTTATCTCCACGTAACCCTGGTCCTCCTCCTCGAACGTTATTATACTCTCGCAAGGGCCAACGCATAATTTCGAGCCGCGCCACCATTGGTACAAATCGGACTCTCGGGGATCCCAGCTCTGAGTTATCTTGCGCAATTGAGTCTGAAAAAAAGGAATATGCGAATTGTTTGACCGAGCGTAGGGAAGCAGGGTTGCAGGGGCAAATTGAAAGACGGAATCGAAGGGTCTACGACGATTCGGAATAAAAATAATGACAATATTGTTATTGTTACAACGATGATAATTAGCGCATGCGATTAATAATAAAACTGATAAGTATGGCCACACAAAGACTATCTTCGGTGAAACTAGCTGTTGCACCGGAAATTAGCGGATTTATTTACCTGCAGATGTGGAAATATCGGAATGAGATGATACATCGGATCTTCGCCCGGTAGGAGACGCAATCCTGCATGTGGAAGCGCGCTGGGACAGGGTTTCCAAGGATCCCACAATCCGCGTAAACGTTCCACTAAATTTAAGCAAGGTATCTCGTATTCCACCTCATCTTCGTCGACTTCGCACTGTTGAAATATAATTGAACGATTCTTGGGGAAATTTCATTTATACATTGTTATTTAATTTATTTAAATAGTTTTCTCTTTAAGGTGTTTAATAAAAACGTAACAAATCGTTTTTTCATAAAAACGAAAAAAAAAGTGTCAGACGGCACGAATTTCCGATAAATTTGATAAAAAATCATACGCACGGATATGCAAAAGTTTGTTGCTTGAAGAACTTGAAGAGCTTGATTGGCCGGACACGGACTTCTCGCTTGAAAATCTTCCATGGTATAAACACCGGTGGTCCGACAGCCAAGACGTCCTCGTTGTTCCGGACTCAGCTGCCATCCGATAACGTCGCGCCAGAGCCATTCCGGGCTCAACACGACAAGATCGTCCTGGAGTAAGACACCTTCGCCCAAAGCCTGGTTCGCCACGAGAAGTAAAAAAAGTGCCAAATCGCAGATTCAATATAAACCAATAATTCAGGATAAATTTTCCGTTCCAATAATTCGTCAATAAACAAAACATTTGAGATTTCTCAATTTTTGGATATTCCACCTGACGAAGTTAAACTCGTGCGAATGTTTTACGAACAGCGACAAAAACAAATCATAAATCGCGTCTTTCGCAAAACTTTAGTACCAAAACCGGCCGCTACGATCACTGAAGTCAAATTCCTTCGTGTCCTTAACAAAAAAAAACGCCCGCTAAAATGGTTTTTCCCTTTGGTACGAAAACGTGCGCTGTTACCTGCAACTGTTGTACAAGCTGTTTGCAGTGTTCCAGAGAAACTAAAGGATTGACCTTCCTGACTTCGCCTGTAAAATCCTCGAGAGAAAGTAACGCCGGTGGGTCTTCGAGAGCCTGAACGAAAGCTCTCCAAGCTTCGGCAAGACCCGTCCATACGAGTGCACCCTGAAATGTTACGTCTGCGTTAAAAGTTTCGCGCGTCAACTCTTTCCTCGAACGAATTTAAATCAGAAATATACCGCTCTTTTTTGCGCAAAACAAATATGAGAACGACAATGCGTGTAGGATTTAGCAGGACTGTACAAAGCGAATTGCATAAATCGAATTTAAGAAAGAAGAAGAAGAGGAGAAATATTGTAATGAAGTGATTAATGGATCGACCTGTTTTTCATGATTTGCCAGGGGCGCGTACATGGTCACTGATGCATGCGGCGTGTCACGGCGAGGAAAAGTTTCTGCTGATTCCCGTCCATCCTATATGTCATGCGTTACATGCATTAAAGCTACGGTCAGTAAGATTTAATGACGCACGGCACAACGCGATCGTGACGATGATCGGTCGTGCCATTACGAAAAAAAAAAAAAAAAAAACAACAACAACAAAAAGAATTAAAGAAAAGAAAGACATTAAGGGGTACGAGTCGTGAATCAAGGATGTATCGGGGATAGTTCGGTGAAAATTTACTTTTGGAACTCGAAACGGGGCAGGGAGACGAAAAAATTGAAAAAATTGTTCCATTTTTCAAAAAAAAAAATAAAATTGTGAGAAAAAATGTACACAAGTGATTATAATCGTTAAAAGATTTCGTAATCAGTAATGGACGTGCCTTGCAATAATTCAATTAATCACGGGACCGTTTAACGTAATGAACGTGTGGCAATAATCGTTTGGAAAATTTTTCTCGATTGAATTCTCTTGACCGAAAATACCGAAGGTGCCTAGAATTGAATTTGAGACCAATTGCTGTGATATTATTTTCACAATCGTCATGAAAACTTGAGCTTCGATCGCACCTTCGGAACTCGTGATTTTGTCTCTTTTCTCCAAACTCATATGTCTCATTCGGCCTTCATTACAGATAAATTGTTAGTGCGAGTGTTGAAGGGTTCCGAATGAAATCGATCATATAGAAAAAATGCCAACGATATAATTTAACAAGAATATCGAAAAGTTTTTAGCAACAATTTGGAAAGAAAATTGACGTAACGAAGAAGAAAACCGCATTGTTATTAATCTCACAATTGAAATCGTTCATCTCGTGAATACGCCATACACGAATTTTTATTTTGCATCTCTGTACTCATTTTGAGAAAAAAATGGATAAAAGTTCGTTTTTCCATATTTTTTTTTCGTCGTCGATTAATTCGAGTGTAAAATAATTCGTTCGAAGGAAATATCCGGAAATATATATATTTTTTTTTTGTAATCGCCGAATGAGCTTGAAATCCCGCGTGTGTCGTATGGAATTTTTGTGCACGATGATATCATATTGTCAATTGAGATAAATACTTGGTAAAAAACATAATTACATTATTCTTCACATGCTCAGCATTGTTTCTGTTTGTTTGGTATTTTATGAGTTTGAATGAACAAGTAGACGATGCTTTTGTATTGTCTGTATGTTTGTTTTCTCTTTCCGGTACATCGCGATGCGACAAACATTGTTTACCTCGAGAAATTCCATCCTCGCGTTCGTCAAGTAAGATCTGAGTAATTTGAGTCCAGGACTCGAAGGATTCGTTGCATCGAGAGCTACCGTTTGTGGATCATCCCCGAGAATCGACGAGAATTCACGGAGAAATGGAAATAGCGGAGCCAATAAATTGGTTCCACTCGAATTTTGAGCCAAAGGCTCCGGGGCGTGAGTCCCGACGAGAATTACTTTGACTTCGGCACATTTGCCTGCGAATCCTGATGGGAAATAGCGAGATAACAAACGAAACGTTAAAAAAGTCACTGCGAAAACAATTTTATATCTCGAAATGGATCGCTCGTTGTTTCAGTGTCATTTTCATACAAAATCTAGAGAGACCATCAAGGTGCCAATTTTTCTGAAAAATTTCTCCATTTACGCGTCAAATTTGCGGAAGAGAAAGACAAAAATCGATGTGAAAAAATGTCGGAAAAGTCGTTATCGACGAATCCGCCAGGCGGCTAATTTTGTCATTGAAACTCAGTTTACTTGCCGATATTCGTCGGTGGAATTCGGTCGAGGATAAATCGCAGCCAAAACCTTGCTTGTTGAAGCTGGACGGTAAGAGGTTCGCGAAGGCTTATCGTAATGAGATGAATCGCCGGCAGATTAAAAGTCAGAACGTGATGATAAGAGGCAAGAAAATCTTCGCGACCGCATAACTCCCAGAATATGCATTCCCCGCCTGTTGAATAAAGGAAGAGGAAATATTTTTTCGTTCTGCTATTGTATTAATCATAATTATTATTAAAACTGTGACATCGATGGATGTCACAATGAGTAATCGCGGACAAAACCGGAAGTACGTCTTGCGCAAATGTGGCTAACGTACCGACATTTCCTTTGGTCAATTCGACGCCCAAAGTCCCCTCGTACTCGTTATCGCTGTACTCAAAACTGAGGGAACCGTGCTTGCTCGTGACGTCGAGTTCGATACTGGGCTCTCTCTGCAAAAAAAAATAACATCATCGAGTACTTAAGAAAGAAGTATTAGATTTTACGTGAGAAAAGAGACCGCTCACGTCGAGACAAAATTCTATTTTTATACCGAAATGAAGATTCACGATTGAGTCTCACTGAGAGGCTCGAACGAATTTTTTTATTTTCAGTTCATTTGAATTTTTTGCCAATATTTTAGAATATCTTGTAAAAAAAACATTGAATTCAATTCCCAAGTGAATTAAACGCGCGTTGAGCTTACCTTAACGTTGTAATTCTGACTTCTGGACCTTCTGAAGAAACCAAAACTGAAGATGCCGGATTTCAATGAATTGATCAATGACGATTTGCCGGAAGCGCAATGTCCCAATAATCTAACGTGAAGACGGTCAATCGGTTTGTGTGTAGGCTGAAGCTGCCTTATGTAATTTTCACGCTGATTAATATTCCTGAGTTTGTCCAATAAACTCGCGATATGAAGATGGCCATGTTTGATAGCTGTAACATCAGCGCGAATTCCACGATTTGTCTTGTCGACATCGCAGCCAGCGAGGCAAAGGAGCCTCACGAGATTTATATGGCCGTGTTTAGCGGCAACGTGCAACGGCGTAAGGCCATTTTCATTAGCAGCATCCAATTCGACACCATTATCAATAAGGAGATTCGTCATTTCCTCATCCCCTGCCATACAAGCGATGTGCAAAAGTGTGTCTTCCTTCTGCAAAATGCAAAATTCATTTTTCTCTCATTATCGCTACGCGTAAATCGAGAGTGTCGCGCGCAAGATTTTTCACGATAAAAATATGCGAATAATTGAATTATCCGAATAAATTCATCCCGATACTTTCGCAATTGTATCGATTTTCTCGCGATGGATTCATTTTTGTTTTTTTTTCTTTCTTAATTTTGTTTTTTTTTTTTTTCGTACCGCATCTCGAACATCGAGAGGAGCTCCTTGTCTCAATAATTGCGAGACCGCCTGGACGCAACCACGTTTAACGGCGCTTAGCATAACTCCTCTGAGATCCTGCGACGATTCCAAATCCTACAGGACGAATAGAGAAAAACAAAACAGACAATTTGTTTTCAAGCGTCGCTTTTTTTTCGTTTTTTTTTTGTTTCTGCTTCACTCATTGTCTCCTTCTTTCTTTGTGTCGCCTCGATCGTTCGAACTCGCGAATAACAGGTCGATTGTCGCGAGAGGCGTTTCTTTCCGATCTTTCTGTTCGTTTCGTCAAGTTGAAAGAAAAAATTTCTGCATTTTTGTTGTTTTTGTTATTATTTTCTTTTTTTTTCCTTTTTTTCTCGTGAATTCTTTATATGTATATATATATATATTGTACGAAAAGTAATTCGTAAGTTATAACTGTACAAGTGTGACAACTAACATAACGTCGTGTGGTGTCAAAGAATGTAACTTAGGAATTTTTTGTTTGATATGTAAGAGGAAAAACAAATGGAATAAACAAATTATACAGAATGTTTCGAAGAATGATTGAGAGTAATTAAATAATGTGAAGTTGGGGAATTCCGGAACACACCGTGAGAATCCAGGGGTGTTCAAGGCACGACTCGGCACTACCGCGTTCCCTGAAACAAATTGCAATTCCATTTAATGAACTTGTCGTTCGAAAATTTGTTTTTTTTTTCATTTTCCGTTAAATTTTGACGTACGACGCAAATAACGCCGCGAATATTCGATGGAAAATTGCCCCTCGTTCGCTCTGAGGGCGATGTGTTATACCCGCTCGCCCATCGAGATTTAGAAAATTCAAAATACGGAGAGACGATTTTGTAACTTCGAAATGAATTTTTTGCAGAATCGAAGAAAAATTTCAAATCGCTTTAAATCGCTTTTGAATATTATAAACAACAGATTTCATCAAAATAACGGTCTTATGAGGTACGACAATTTTTAAAATAACATTTTTCACCGAAATTCGTTGAGCGAATGGAAATTGCTGTCGAAAATCTCAGCGAGTTGAAAATTTACCGTGAAAAAAGGATTGATTTTTTTTTTTTCAAAAATTTCATCTATTCGAATTTCCCTTACTTCGGGTCTTTGATCAACAAAGAGCGTATAAAATCCTTGGCGATTTCGGTAACTGTACCAAAGTACTCATCGTCAAATTGATACTGGCAGGCAGCGACGTTCGCGTAAGTTTCCTGTTTATCCTCGCCGAGAAATGGCGATGCACCGCTTAGCAATATATAAGTTAGTACGCCAACAGCCCAGAGATCAGTTCCCAAGCTCAGAGGCTCGTAATTCACGATTTCCGGCGCAACGAATTCGGGAGTACCGAACAACGCTCGATGTTCCGAACCGGGTACGAGACGGTGAGACAGTCCCAAGTCTATATTTGAAAAAACGACAAACAACAATTTCGTCTTTTATCGAATTAGTCAAGAGTCGATTATGGATAACATTTACATATAATATTTCCAATGAGTTTAGAATTTATATGACGAAAATGACAAAAAAGTGATCGTCATTTGATTCGAAAAACACCAGACTTCATTTTATTTAAAAAAATATTCAAAATATCTTATCAACCAAATTTGTATTTAACTTATTACCATAATTATACTTGAAAAATAATAGTCTCTTCTTTGTTGCGCGGTCATTAATTCGAAATGAAAAAATCATTCGGCAGTAAAAAAAAAATCTTTCTAAGCGGAACCGTAGATAATTACCTATCAGTTTTATACTCGGCATTGGCGGCGGTGTCGACAGTAATATATTTTCAGGCTTTATGTCCAAGTGAGCTACTTGATGAGAATGTAAGTGACTTAGCGCCATCAAGACTTGTCGGACCTACGAAGAAAGACGCAGATGCCAATAATTCTCGCAAACCTCATACTTTGGTCTATCGAGAGACGATGACCGTTTTGTAATCACCGATTATTCGTGTGTAGCTTCGCTCAATCGGCGATAACTTACCACATGAGCAGCTTCCGCCTCGTTGGAAGGAGTCCAATGAAACAATTCTCCGCCCGTGATCAATTCTAGCAGTAGAACTACCGTTTTACCCGTATCTATAACTCTGTGCAGAGACACAATGTTGGGATGCCTCAGACGAGCCAGAAGTCCAGCTTCTCTCGCTTTTCCCATAAAAAGAAAACCAAAAGAAAACCATAAAAATTCGAGCAATCGTCAATTTACCGTCGATTCGATATAAAGGTCATTTGTCGATATAAGAGAATTTATTCTGTAATGCAGCTGCCGTCGAGCTCGTGGAAAAATTCATCGATTCTCGATGTAGAACGGACGAGAGCACAAAAAAACTTGCCACAGGCCACACAAATTATTACCGATATCTGCAGCAGCCACGCCTCTGGCGACTCTCCGCTTCCTCATGATCTTCGCGGCATAAACGCATCCCGATTTGTGATCGACGCATTTTCTCACAACGGCGAATTGACCCCTGAAGATAAACAAGATACAAAATATTCTTGTTGCAAACAAAAAAGAAAAAAAAACAAATATACTCACTTGCCGATCTCTTCTTGTAAATCATAATTTTTCTCTATCGGCTCGTGGTCAACCTCCATCAAAGTGTCCCATTCGGGTCCTGACCCCATGAAAATGATCGAAAAAAAATTTGTTGTACTGGAAAAATTGCCACGAAAGATCGAAATTGCGCGATAATCATCGGCATTGTTAATGAAAAAAAATTATATGAGAAATTAGAAAAAAAAGTTGGATCGAAGAATATTGTTGTTTGTATGTTCGGGAAAATATTCGTTTTTTTTTTAAACAACGTAAATTCAACGTCAAAGATTCTTCTCGCTTTGCGAGGAGAAAGAATGCAAGTTGAAAACATCTGTCAATCTCCGAGGAATATTGATAAATACATAGTGAAAACGGATAAATCGTCTGTAAAGGTTAAGGAAAAGTTTATTTACCACCGTTGGAAGTCGCCAAATGTCGAGAGGTACCCGGCATCATCTCTCGTCGCTCATTCTGAGCTCCTGTGGCCCTTCACGTTTGCGAGCCGCTTCTAAATTTTGCAGAAAAAACCGTTATGAAAATCATGACATTTGTCGGCCTTTACCACGCCGGGCCTTCCCACATAGTGTATAGTAAGCACTTTATGTACATACACAAATGCGCGCGCACACTCTGTCGGTTTGATATGTGTACGTATATACAGGGTGATTCAGGAAGGCAGGAAATTCCGATAACGTTTTGTTTAGGTTTAAAAAAAAACACCATTTACTCGCTTTTATCTTATTCGAGTGACGCTGCTATATGCGAATCTGCGAATGCAGAAAATTCTTTTGTACTTCAGTACGAAGGATTATGCCCAAAATTCGTTGAATTTTAAACACGATGATAACAACATTCATGGTGTTTTGTTAATATTACTGTTGATGTATGTTACATAGAACGATAATACAAATGACAACAAAATTATTATTGTAAAACGCAATTTTTCGATGAATCTAATATTGAACCAATTAAACTATTAATGTATTTATAGTAATGAGAAAAATATGTCTCGTAGGAAAGCTTTCCGAAATTTTCATTGGTAAACATTGACTCTGAATTTAGTTTAAGTGTAATAGTCATCGAGAACGGTATCTGAATTCGTTGAATAATAATGTTGTTCGGGAGAAAAAATATATCATGAAAATTTGAAATACGAATACAAGGTTTACGAAATATTCTGTACGTATGAATAATACGATCGATATATTAGCGCACCTTTCCAGTATGTATATGGAAAGAAAAAACGTAGTATGACTCACAATTGGAAAATTAACATGCAGCACGTAATGATTATTGACTTTAGCTTTAAATCACCCTGTATGTAAAACAGCTCTAAACTATATGTGTAGAATGTCGGAGGAGCTACACAATCAATACCTATATGCGACGCCACCTTGTTTTTCCCAGGCAACGCGCACGCACACGCACACAGGAGCTCTCCTCGTCGAGATATATATAAATACAGCCTTCGCTTGTTTTTTATTTTTCCCTTATCTCTTTATTTACCGAGCGGGTGAAACAACGCGAGCCATGCTACCTAATTACCCCAATTTAGCATTATGACAATGGACAATTAGCGATATATAGGAACTTGCCATCCAATTACGTTTATTATCTGCCCTCGACGAGCGAAATATTTTCTATTTGTTATACACATATATGTGTGTATACAAACGCACGAAGCGACCGATCTAACCCTGCCATCAAGTTCTATGCGCAATAACTAAACTTTTCTCTCAATGGGTCTTTCTGCAAAATCAGGTTTCCTCGCGTTATAATGCGTGGGAAGTAAAGTTATATACATGTACAGGAAAAATCATCCTCTGCGATCCTTTCACTCCAGGCGGAAAGTTTATTCAGTTTCTCGCTACCATAATTCTCATGGATATAATTGTTCGGGGTTCATCCAGGAGATCTTTTCTGCGCTTCTTGACTACTGTTGTGAATTTCTTTCCACACTTTTTTCCCTCGTTGTACCTGTCGTAGTAGAGCAAAAATGATTATTCGCGTTGAAACGAACAATAGCGCGCCATCTGGTGGTAACGATGATGAGTAAACAAAATGTCGGTCAGAAAGTTAACATTTTAAATCGATTTCCGGCGGCAATTTGAATTTCACTAAAATCAACGAATCGCAGATTTTCTATTCCTGTAGAATGCATTATTATGGCCCAGAGACCAAGCTTTTTATTTTTTCTCAAGTTAATAATCAAAGAAATAGCAAAGTCTCGCAACATTCGATATAATGAGCTTTAGAAAAAAAAAGATACGTGCCTAAAAGATCATTTTCAGATCAAGAAGCTATTTTATCAAGGATTAATGCTTGTTTCCTTTTTGTCCAACAATTTTCGTTGCACTCGCGGTCAATGGTATTGTAATTGAATTATTAAATATCGGAGTATCGTCGTTTCTGCGAACATCTTTATTTTGTAAAAATGGACAATCTGATGAGCGATAAAGAGCGATGAATACATTTATACGAATAAGATCGCAATAATGAGCGTTTAATAGGCGCAAATGGGATAATTTCGAATAGAAAAGCGACGCATCTATCAATTAAAGCGTGACATTCACTCGCAATTGGGGAAGAATCTTTACTCCTTCATGGATTCCTCCGTGACCTGACTCGGTTGAGCCGGTTGATCGTGTTCGCCCGACTTCTTCTTCGTACCGGAAACGATATCGTCGATTCTCAAAAGTAAAATCGCCGTCTCGATCGCAGTTTTGTACGTCTGCAATTTGACGCTCAGAGGCTCCCAAATACCGCGTTCTTTCATATCAACCAAAAGTCCCGTTTCGCCATCGATTCCCCAGGTTGTTCCACCGCCGGCGTGTTTCGCACGGAGGGCCGTCAACGTTCGAATGATATTCGCGCCACAATTTTGCGCCAATGTTCTGGGAATGATGTCGAGGGCTGTTGCTATAGCTTTGTAAGGCCATTGTTCGACCCCGGCGATACCGGAAGCTTTCTCGTTCAGATACCGTTGCACCGCCATCTCCACCGCTCCGCCACCTGCGAAATGAATTTTTCAGAAATTTCGACGCAAATATCGTCAAGCTCGTACATCAAAATGTAGCAAGTACTCCAATTCGTTAAAAGTAGCTCTGAATGAAAAGATTCAAAATGGACGAACGAACGATCGAAAATAATTAGAAACAATTGTTATTGACAAAGAGAAAAAATACGCCATGACGGAAAATTTGATAAAACGACGATTTTTGCACTTTGCAATGGGATGAAAATGTATGGAATCAATTAATTGCGGATATTGAAGACCGATGAATGGAACAATGATGCTGAAAAAAATATAAAACGAAAAAGTGAAATTTTTTGAACGTACCCGGTACGAGTTTCGGTTCTATGAGCAAATTGCGCGCTACGTGAAGCGCATCCTGCAAGTTTCTCTCAGTTTCATTGAGAACATCCTTGCTCGCTCCTCTGAGAATAATCGTACAAGCTTTTGGATCCTTGCATTCGGTTATGAAGCAGAAATACTCGTCGCCGAATTTCCTAATCTCGAAAAGACCAGCGCCAGTGCCAACGTCTTCCTCGCGCAATTCCTCGGTGCGATTGACGACGGTCGCGCCGCAAGCTCGCGCGATTCTGTTGTTGTCGGACTTGCGAACTCTGCGGATCGCCGAAATACCAGCCTTGAGTAGATAATGCTGGGCAAGATCGGAAATGCCTTTCTCCGTAAAAACAAGATCAGGTTTAACAGAGATAACTTCATCACAAATTTTCTTGATATTTTCCTCCTCGAGCTCGAGGATTCTCGTGAAATCCGTGTCCTTGAGGATCTCAACGTTCGTCTGCGATTCGCCCTTTTTGTACTCCAACGGACAATCCAAAAGTAGGATACGAGGATTTTTTATGTAACGCCGCATTTTCGGATGAGTTACATCCTTGTTTAGCATAACGCCCTTTAATACGCTACTGTCTTCGATGCTACCGCCGGGAATTTTCTCAACTTTCGCGTAACGCTTTATGTCGATCTCCCTGCGGCCATTTTCTTCGAGCATCACCGTTTGTACAGCGTCGAGAGCGATGTCGCAGGCCAACTCCGACCAGCGTCCGATGAATTTTGTACCCACGCAAGATTGTACCACCTCTTTCAGTTTTTTACGATCGTTGCGATCAAGCTCGAGACTCAATTTGTCGTTCAACGCTTCTATCATATCTTCGAGAGCTTGTCTGTACGCTCGAATAATAACCGTCGGATGCATACCCTGTTCGAGGAAGGGTTCCGCACTGGCTAAAATCTCGCCGGCGAGAACTATCACCGATGTCGTACCGTCGCCTACTTCCTCGTCTTGAGTTCTGGCTATCTCTATCATTGATTTACCAGCCGGATGTTGCACCGTTATCTCTCGTAGGATAGCATTACCGTCGTTGGTCATGACGATTCCACCCATCGGATCCATCAACATTTTTAACATGGCTTGAGGCCCCAGACATGTTCTTATAACATCGGCGATAGCCTTTGGTGATAAAATTTGAAATGTTTTTTTTTATTTCTATGTCAAATTGACTTACGGTAATGATTGTAAGGGAAACGCAATTTTGGATTCGGGTGTGAATAATATTGTAGAAAACAATGTCCAAATTACAAATTCCAAATTACTTTTCTTTTCTGTCATTAACAACATTTTTCATCGCAGATTTTGGTTTATATTCCCTATGAGTTAGTTTTTTACTGAAAATGTTATGTACTTTTAATAAAAATACAATAGATGGACTTTTATGGAAAAATCATAACGAACGATCTCTTAGACTTTATTTCGCAATTGTATATTTAAAAAAAACAGCGGCTGTGTGAAACTTTGCAAATCAGAGGAAAAATTTGCATTTTATTTTTCTTTGTTTGCGTGCGCCAGATTTCCATCGCAAAATATGATTCCCTGAAATGTGTTGGAAAAATGGAATCGTTCGAAATGTTACTATCGTCAAAGATCAAATTCTCGCAATGACAAGAGCCAAAGCATTCGTGTCAACGATTGAAAATATTTCTGTAATCATTTGTAAATAAAAGTGTCTTTGGTTTATTGAAAAATAATACATGACATTTATAATAATGTGAATGGGAAACATTGAGAAAACTGCTAGGATGAATGGTGATTTTGAAATTGCAAAAAGAGGACGGAAATAATTGTTGAACGACGAAAAAATTTTTTCGGCGATAATAACATGGAAACCACTTATTTTTGTAAAGGAAAATGGATTATGGGTTCTTTTCCGACGCGATTCGGGATTTTAAACGTCGCGTCTAATTGCGATGTCGCATGTCGCATGCACGTGGGCGTGCCGCCGGTTATGAATTCCATATTAGGAAAAGTTGGAAGGAAAAAAGATCGAGTGAAGAAAAAAAATGTCGACTCACTTTGCCGGCCTGGATATTTTCCTTCTGGACTTTCTTGCCAGAGTCACGTTTTGTGTTTTGGCCTGAAATAATCAACGGAGAAAGCATGGCGTTTGATAAAATGTCGTTCTTGCTCTGTTTTGTGAATTATTTTCCACTGCATAAAATGTACGAGAGATGAAGAAACAATTGAGCGTTAATATCGCTAACTTTCAACTTACTTAAAACCACGATCGGAGCTGAACCTGGTCCGAACATTCTTCTGTTTTTGTTTTTTATCGTTGATTACGAAAAATCGCACATTAACAGTGAAAATGAACGCGTGATTATTTAGGATGAAAAATACGAAATACGTTCGGCGAGAAAATGATGGATTCCGACTGTGAACCATGAACCATATGAAAGAGAGAGAAAGAGCAAAGGTCGGGAAAAGACGCGTGGAAACAGAGCTTGAAATGTCGATGATAGTTTTTAAACACAGGTGGCGCTTCACGAATGTTCCGTGTGCGTCTTCAGGCGATATTTTCAAATCAGTAGATTCCTATACCTGGAATCGCTTGTTTCAACGGTGTATGACCAGTGTGTGCTAAGTTTCGAAAAAAGATTTCCTCTTTTTCCAAACAATCAATAAAACACTCGGCGGAAACACCGAAACCCTTATTATTTGTGTATTTTATCTGTCCTATTATTTGTGAATTCTTCATCGCCGGTTATTAGCGCCCCTAAATGGGTATATACGCGGTATTGCGGCAAACTAATTTTTAAATTAGTATGGTAGTTTTACACATGTGGCCAAGTACATTGGGGTGGTGTATTATTGAACAGAGTGAATGCACAATATATCCAGAACGCACCTGGCAATGTATCGAATGACAAGTGCACAGACTCGTAGACCAACAAATTAGAAAATCTATGCCACTTCATTATCATTGTTGTTCTAATAAAACGTTAAATGCCATATATATGCGTGAGATCTTTTGTGCCCTTACAGTGAGATACCAGCGATTCCTGAACATACACACTTTGAATATCATATTTTATCATGTCATCACCCAGATTCGTAAATATATTCATCATAACATCGTAAATATTAATCTGTGATGGTCGTTGTATGCGTTTACACGGGTTAAATGTAATTGCAAAATATGCAATTATACTTTTTTCAAAAGAGTCAAAAAATGACCTTGTCGTACGACCTTTTCGAACCTTTTCCAGTCGCAGTTCTCGAGTGGACCGCAATTGTAGACGATGGCGCTCGTGACGCGCAGTCACATACAAAAAAAGGACACACTGTTTCGTTTGATCGTATCGCGACGTAAGCCACGGGGTAGACGATACACGGAGTTATCGCGTTGTGTGCTTTGGATAAAGCACCTGAACTTTTTTTCGTACAGTTACATTCGAGTTTGCGTTATAAGTAGGTTGAACAAAGGGACTGTGAACGTTTTTTATCAGGATTGTTAGAGTTTGTGCGAGACCACGTGTTTTAAATGCCCATGGCGAACGGAGCTGCCGGCGTAGTCGGTAGTCCACTGCCGAAATGGCAACTCGCCCTGGCCGTTGGTGCACCGGTTGCACTTGGACTTGGATACATGTACTACAGAAATACAACGACGAAATCGGATCGTGGAAGTTCGAAAGACCGTGGCAAATCCAATGGCACAAGGGATGATAAACAGATATCAATCGACGGTGAATATGGCGTTGGAACTGGCGACTCTCCGGAGTCTGAGGTTAGTGTCAATTTCAACCCGTGCAATTTTACCATCACGCGCTTCGATCGCTTCGAAATTTCCGAACTCTATTTTTTGTTGGATTCATCGAATTTTTATCAAACGGTGCAGAATTGTGGCAAAAAACGGTTCAAACGGTTCAATTTTTCCGAAATGTCAATCGCGTTGAAGAAATTACAACTCGATACACAGCCCTCTCACTTCCGTACTCTCGCCCGCTACTCCTCGACTCAAAACGACAATTAGCACTTATAGCTTGAACGTTGTGATCGACATTTAAAAAAAATTTCCATTTCGAATTGCGGGCTCTCTGAATAACGGAAATTTCAGTGAAATTCAGACCACCCTTTTTTTCCATTCCGCGCTGACATTAATCGTATGAAATAAATTTGAACTTTGAAAAACTCACTAAATTTATTTGAAATTTGCATTTTCGAAAAACATCTCTGAAATCTATTCGTGTATCTTTTTTTTGTAATTTCTGTCGTAAAAAATATATTTCAGTGATATTACCAACGAACAATTGGCGAAAAAATAAAAGAAATTTATTAAATTTACGTTTGAAAATCTTGATCTTTAGACACCGGCAGAAAAAGCTCAGAGGTACAAAAATTTGGGCAATACCGTGTTCAAAGCTGGCAAATACGACGAGGCGATAGCACACTACAACAACGCCATCGAAACGTGTCCACCGGAAAATAAAATGGACTTGGCAACATTTTATCAGAATCGTGCTGCAGCCTACGAACAATTGGTAAGATTTCCGTTCGATACTCCGCAAATTTATTTCCACAAACAAATTGAACAAGCAATTCAGGAAAAAAAAGCATCAAATTATCATCGCGCAACATTTTTTGATACAAATTAAAATTTCAATTTGTGAGATTATATCAATAGTTTTGAAAAAACATTATCCCTACGTTTTCCACAAATCAACGTCAGAAATACCTTGAAATGAAAAATAATAAAAATACATTGCTGAAAAAATGGAAAATAAAGATAATTCAGACATATCTTGAAGTTTCTCATTCCAGCGGTTGATAACGGAAGATTTGTCGGAATTTGTAACTATATTCCAAAATTTGCGATTTCTGTGCAGAAAAAGTACACAGCGGTCAAAGAGGATTGTACAATGGCATTGGAACTGAAACCAAAGTATGCGAAAGCTTTGCTCAGAAGAGCGCGAGCTAGCGAGCGAATGGACGAACTGGAATTGGCGTTAGAGGATGTCACTGCCACGTGCATACTAGAGCAATTTCAGAATCAATCGACTCTGCAATCGGCGGATCGAGTTCTGAAGCAACTCGGTAAATGACGATTAAATACATCAATTAGATATTGTTACACGTAAGGAAAAAAGTCATTGAGCGCGGAATTTGAGCAATAATCGGAAATGACCGATAGAACATGTTATTTATCTCTGAAAATCATTGAACTCGATGCTTCGAGCGTTATCCGACGAGAAGCACGAAATCGTTCGATACCTTGTTTCGCACATTCCTGTTATTTCGTTGTAAAAGTAAGAAAAATCATGCTTCCGCTTTATTTCAACGTCGAATTCGATAGATCGATAAAATTCAAAAAATTACGTATCAAAGGACATTACTTACCTGTTTAACAGGCAAACAACACGCGCAGGAGTATTTACAGAACAGAGTACCGGTAATGCCGGGAAAGCATTTCGTAAAGACGTATTTAAGTTCCTTCAAACGAGATCCGTTCGTATCGAACAAGAGCGAGTCAGCGGAAATTGACGAGATCGCGAGAAAGGCTCTGAGAGAAGCGAGACGAGCCCTCGAAGAGCAAAGCTACGATGATATCATGGGAATCTGTACGGAGGAGATCGAACGAATCGGCGATAAAGACTTGTCGATTGAAATGCAATTGAGATTATTGCGGGGAATTTTCTTCATTCTACTCGGTCAGCATGAACCGGCGATTGCCGATCTTGGAATCGCGATAAACAGCGAGGATTCGAGCAATGCCGTCAAGGTCAATGCGCTCATCAATCGCGCCAGCCTGTTCATGCAACTTGAAAAGCACGACGAGTGCTTCGACGATTACAAAAAAGCGATTGAAATCGATGCAAAGTGCAGCGACGTTTATCATCATCGCGGCCAGGTAAATCGTCGATTTTTTCTCACGAGCTCCTAGCTTTCGTCTTCCGAAAAATTGAAAAAGATGCGTTTCAACAAAATTTTTCTACCTCTGATCTTATTCCACTTTCCAAATGACGGTATTGTTGTGAATTTTTTAATAAAGTTTCTCAGAAATATACCAAAAAGAAAATACTTTGGTCCAATAGATTTTTTCGACCGACGATTTTCTAAACTCTCATATTGTTAATCGTCTACGATTAATTTTATTCGCGCAATTCAATAATTCAGGTTGAACGTGATGAACTTTAAAAATTTCATTTACAATTGTTGTCTCCAGATGAATCTTCTACTTGACAGAATAGAGGAGGCGAAGCAAGACTCTTCAATGGCCGTTACTTTGAACGCGGATTACGGTGCCGCGTACGCTCAAATGTGTTACACGAATTATCGTTACGCGGTGATGAAACGATCGGTCGAATTAATAAACGTGACGATGAAAAAGTTCGAAAAGGGCTTCGAAAAATTCCCAAGCTCCAGCGAGTGTCACTCGCTGTACGCTCAAGTGAGGGAACAACTTTTTTTCACCGAAATCACCGCCTTACAGAGTACCTTTTTCCTATATCGTTTTTTTTTTCAAATTCAAGGTATTAACGGATGTGCAAAAATTCGAAGAAGCCGACGAGCATTTTGCAAAAGCTGCCGAAAAAGATCCCGAAAATTCGACCATTCTCGTGCATTGGGGTCTCTTGTATCTCCAATGGAAAGGCGATATCGCCAAGGGCGTCGAATTCATAAGAAAAGCATTGGAGGTCGATAAGAAAAGTGGATTCGGATACGAGACACTCGCCTCCATCGAAGTTCAAAGGTGAGCAATAAATCGATAAATTTGCGAGAATTCGTTAAATTTTCCCGCACTCTCGCGAACATTGTGAGAATAAAAGAAAATTCGCCGGATCGTACGAAAGAATAGCAACCAATTTTTTTTTTTTCAATAATTCTTCCAACCGTGCGGTCAATCAATTCTCTAAATCGCTTAATGACCAAAATGAATCTGCGTTTGACAGAGGAAACCTCAACGAGGCGATAGAACTTTTTGACAAGGCTCTGGCGCTCGCTCGTTCGTCAATGGAGCTGACGCATATATTTAGCCTAAAAGACGCCGCAAAGGCTCAGCTCAAGGTACAGGAGAGACTAGGCATCGACTTGTTGCGATTACCACAAGGGATATTATAAAAAAAAAAATAATAATAATAGAAACGCGAAAATAATCCAACGATCTACAGCTAAATTTGTGGTGTACCGAATAAAATGAGGACGACACCCGAAATTTATTCGAGACAAGTTTTTCCAAAAAAAAAAACAGTAAAGTCAACACCAAATTCCGGCGATTCACTCTCGACCGCGTCTTTCAGCGATGAGAGAAAAAAACATCATCATTATCGAGGGTAATATACAATTATCATTCGCAATTATCGAGTGCCTAATTCTAATGCTGATAAGCGTTATGTACGCTTTCATCATCAACGATCGTTCGTTTCGATGCTCGGGAGCAAGATTTTTCTCACCCCCCCCCCCCCCCCCCCTAGAATACCAAATCGTTGTTGTACATTTATTTCATGAAACTGTGAATGTCGCTTGTGTGTTAGCACGTGAGTTACGAGAATGAAGGAAACTTTATGTAAAATCATTGATTGGTTTATTTTTACTTAATTTTTTTCTGCTTGAATTTTCATTTCTCGAATATACGTCTTTGATTGAAAAAAAATGCCCTGTGATTGTTTAAATTAACAGAATCATGTTCGAAATGAGCGTCTCACAGTGTCCACGTTCCTATCATTAGCACGTGAGTTACAAGAACGAAGGAAACTTTATGAATATTCATTGATCCGCTTGGACACAACGAGTATACTCTGTACTTAGGATGTTTATTTTGACTTCATTTTTTTCTGCTTGAATTTTCATTTCTCGAATATACGTCTTTGATTGAAAAAAAAATGCCCTGTGATTGTTTAAATTAACAGAATAATGTTCGAAATGAGCGTCTCACAGTGTCCACGTTCCTATCGATATTTCACGTTTCCGGCTCAATTTACCATTTACACGTGCTTTGGAAATGTTTTTCCACGTGGACGACGAAATCTTCGAGTAACGCGCGTCGGAATAAAGCAATATGGAAGTAAAAATGAAAGGCTTTAAAACACATGTATATTCCTGTTAGGGACCGTGTGAAATCAACCCGACGATGTAAATGCGAATATTTATTTTCAGATCGTGTTATCGCGACATTATGTCGGATTTGGTGAATTGTATACATATTTTTCGCGTTTTTTTTCTTCTGACAATCCACATACGATCTTAAAAAGAGTCGGCATTGTTCGTTGTTCCCTCTGGACGATTCACAGAGTACAGGACAATTATTCAGCACTTTTGCGATGTTTATAAAAGTATCATCTTCGAACGCTATAAAAAACAACCTCGCGAACGAGTTTCATGTACTTGATATTTGTATTTTTTTTTTTCTCAAAAATGTCGATGATTCTTCAGCGAACACCGATCGAACCGTCGCTATAAATTATTTTTTGCTCGTTGCATCGATGTATAGTGAAACTAGGGGGAAAAAAAAGTAAAAAACAATATAATTTAATACTGAAATTGCCGAGGTTGCTGCGACTGCCGAAGTGATGGAAATTCCATTTAATTTATCGTCGAAATTAATTCGTAATAACAACGAAGGTTTCTAAAAGTTGAATTGAAAATTGCTTCGAGTTGTGACCAATCCACAAGTTTGTAGATGCAATTGTCATTCGAATATCGAAATTTCTTCGAAATGTGTAGTAAAATATAAAGAACAAAAATGATCATTCGTTTTTCGACAAGTCGGGGCCGACTTGTTGAATGACATTAGATATTTTCACTCCGTTGAAAACGTATGTATATTATTGAAACAAACGCAAAATCAATGAAAATGAGAAAATGTTCAGATGAAAATGTGTACGCTTTTTTTTTTTTTTTTTGAAAATGCGTCAATTTATCAATCTTTTTCCACCGATCTTTCGATACTTTTCTCTAATTATTCGTTGATACTTTTACGTCGTCCAACGAACGAGCACGTTGTTTGAATTAAAAATAAAATACAAGCACCGTTCGCTCTCGTTTACAAGTAAAACATTTAGAAATTGTATGATTTTTAATGAGAATATTCTCACAATCTACGCACCTGTTATTATTTTTCCATATTATTGTTTGTTGAGACTTATAAATTACACAAAGAGAGAAAAAAATGTACTCGGCTTATTTTCAACATCCCTCATGCTCTTCGAATCCAATTCCATCGAAATTTTTATGAGAAAAAGCCGAATCGTACGAAACCATGTAATGACATTGATATTAAAGTTTTTTTTTTTCGTTTTCCTTATCGCTAAAATTGCTTTGCATTTTCATCGGTTTTTTTTAATTTTTCAGTCGACTAGAAGGTAACATTTGGTGTTTGTAGATTGTTTCCAATCCTGTCGAAATATTTTTCTTCTCGAATTTTCGAGAACGCGACGAGATGTGTCGGCTAACGAGACTCCCGTCAGACGTCGTAAAACAAGGATGCCAGTGGATATCTTATGACGAATGCCAGTAAACTTCCTGCAGCCTGAAATATTGAAATTAATCCCTCGTTCGATATTCGTTTGTTTTTTTCTTCATATCAAAATAGCAAAATTGTCGATCATCGTTGAAAGAATGACTACCTGTATGAGGAGAAGAATCTTCGTGAGATCGGGTTCTCTCGTTGGACCGATGTTTATCAATACGAAATTTATCAACGTTAGATTATTGCATTTTATCACACCGTTCTTGTCCTCGTGCCAATTTATCACTTTCAGCATTCTGAATAGCCACATTATCAATCTTGCTGTTTGAACAAACGACAAATCGAGTCATTATAGGTTATGTTTGCCGTTCGAGCAGGAAAATACGATGAAGATTGATTTTTTTTTTTCAACGTACCGAGGACATTCAAATCCGACTTTTTGAAAGATGTCGTACTTGGCTCCAATTTATCGCTCTGCTTGTTGTACCTTTGCGGGGGAGGAAAAAGAAAAACTCGGTCTTTGAGCATAGCGAGAATTACGAGATGAATTAACCCAGCGATGAAATATTGGATTCGAACGGATTCACAAAAATTTTACGATTTTTCTATTTTCACGAATACACTCGTTACAAACAGAATGTTCGTAGTCCATCACCGCGTAAAAGGCAGAATAAAAGGAAAAATTTGAATACTTCGCTGACAAATTTGTGAATTTCAGATAACAAGATTTTCAGGAAAGTTATCGACGGATTGTTGAAAAATGTATATTTCGTTGACAATTTCCATTTTTCGAGGATAAAAGTTAAATTCGGGAGAAAATTCCTCGTATCTTTGTAATCACATAGACTTGGAACAACGTCGTCGAAAAATGAGATCTTTGAAACGGAAAATCGACTTACTTTGGCAATCTGTGTCTGGGACACGGCACTAGATGAAATAATTGTGGCACACTGTACAAGAAATTCAATATCTGCGGTATGAAAAATAATAGCGTCGTTTTACTGAAATGCCCTATTATACCGACAACGGCGAACGTCATTCCTGACAAATAGCAAAAAGTGTCGCCAACGAACACCGTGGAAGGATACCTGTAAAGAAAAAATGGATGAAACACACATTTTCCCTCTTTCCGATCGGGGCTGCGAAAGATCTACGCGCCACAGATTTTTATAGCTCTGCCGTGAAACTCAAATTCTCATTCCATTTTCAAAAAAAATGTACATATTTTTCCACGCAATCGTGCAATTTCATCGTCATTTCAGTGTAATTTAAATTCGTTTTTTCTCGAAACAGTCAAATTCAATGGCAATTCCGTAAAATCTCTACGGATTTTTGTTTAGTTTAAATTCTTATTCGATTTTTTTTTGTATCAACTGATTGTACGGCCGGAATATCTCTCAAGATTCATAGCGACTGCACCTGCGGCCTTCTCAGGGATTACCTACAGAGCGGCTGCATACATATAGGAGGATCTTTTTCTAGAGGATGGGCAGATGTTCCGAAAGGTTCGGGAGAAATAAATTGTGGAGTGGGAAGGGGAATAAAAACGAAAATTCGTACGTGTGCAAGGAAAAGATCGTGTGGATATCCACAGAACGTGCTTGCCTACGTGCACGTGGTAAATAAGTGCGAAGCAACGAAAAAATTACGTGCCAAGACGTTTTGACATTTTACGATGTTTTATTTCGTTACTGCAATTTTGTTTTATCGAAATATCAATTAAAATTACGAGTACATATGATTATTTTCAGTTTCATCGAAATGAGGGAAACTTGTCTCCGGTCTCGATTGAAAATCACGAAACGTAAAAGAAAAAAAACCATGATTAAGCTCGGAAAGATAGTCGGTTCGTTCAACTTGTACGTGATGTTTGTTGTAAACGTTCCAGTGAGTCACGGGTGAGACCACCGTACTAGGAGAAAACTCACACCCGAGAGCGCGTTACAAAACATCCTCTCATTCCCCACCGCTCACTTACGAACGCATGCGCGCTTTTTCTAAGATCCGCGAGCGAGCCTGTCGTTCTCTGATTCCGGTCGCATTTCGTCGCGAGACGAAGTACCATAATAATACAGCCGAGAGCAGAATCACGGGCCTGCACGCGGGTGTGGTATTTCGTCTTTTTTTTTCTCGTTACTATCCGGACGAAAGAAAGATCGAGACTTATTTTTTTCAACGCGCGGGTGAAAATTCGAAGCTCGGAAAAGGGAGAGCTTCGCTCGTCGAATTGCCACGATCGAGTGATGGAATTGTGAAGAAACGAAAAAAAAATAGATCCAAAAATCGTCGCTGGACATCGTCCAAGGCATCCAAGACTAATGAAGAGTCTTGGTGAGACTTTTTGATTTTTTTTTTCCCCCAAGAAAAGCTATGAACGTGCTTTGGGATGAAGTGGACGATCACGGTGATGAGAAAAGTCCAGGGGACTTTTAGAGACGCGAGGTTCGCGGGTGAGTAGTCCCGAGAGTAAATTTCACTCCCACGGTGAGGCGCTTCTTTTTTTTTTAAGTCCGACCAAGGCCAGTTATCCAATGACGTCATCGGCTGACACTTTTTCGCTGTCAGAAGCCAACGCTGTTTGATGACGTCATCGGCCGTACCGGCAATTCGTCGCACCTTGTTTTCTCTTTCTTTGCTCTTCCGGTTCTCCATACGTCTGTACTTCACATTGGTAACCGTGTATGCGCTCGAAGTACGCTCGAAAAATCGATAGCCTCGGGAGTCTGGACCACGAAGTTCGTCCCAATATGATTTCCGCCCTTTTTCTCTTTTTACTCTCGAATGAAACAAAAGCAACGAGAAAAAAAACGAAATTTCAAATATTCTCGAATCTCGTGATCGTTTTTACGATTCGATGTGATGCTATCGTGCTTTTTTTCCCCGACAGACTTTCGCATGGGAAGGGCCAAGGGCGTAGGAGCGAGATGGTCGTGACGATTTCGGGAAATAATAAAACGTGAAACTTTGGTAAATTTCGGCCGACGTTATCGAAAAAACATTTACGGTTGCAAAAAAAACGGAGAGAAAAGGCATTTTTTTCGGCGGAGAGAATTTTTACATTTGGCGATCATTTTGGTGCGATGCAGAACCGCATCGATGGGAAACTCCTCGTTCTTTATACTTTACTCGTACTTCAAATTCTCATTGTTATGATATACGTCGCTTCGAC
Source organism: Heteropelma amictum (assembly GCA_959613375.1). Lineage (NCBI taxonomy): Eukaryota > Metazoa > Arthropoda > Insecta > Hymenoptera > Ichneumonidae > Heteropelma > Heteropelma amictum. The sequence continues at coordinate 7,025,879 of OY390720.1, read as the reverse complement.
GCCAGGTTCCGAGTTTGTCGCGACCACCACCGGAACTCCCGTGAGCTTCGTTAACGTCGAGACCAACCAGGTAAGGAAAAACGAGTTTTCGTCCCACAGGACTCTTTCTTTCTCAAAATTCGCCGAAATTGTTATCGCCATCGTCAATTTACCATGTTGCTGAATGCAAATTAACGTTTTAAAGAATTTGAACGGAAGACCGTTGTCCCTCGACAATTCGAAAACGAAAAATACGGACATCATTTCCGAGTGACAAAAATTAATCAGAAAATATCCGAATTTCATCGAAATTTCAGACCAAAATCTGCGGTCCTTGATAAATTTTTGAAAAATTGCAAAATCGCACGAAGCTCATTCGCGCGAAAGAACAAACTGTTGATGACGTATTTTCGATGTCCCTCGGAAGAAAAATTTCAAGTATGCCGCGACCGAGTTGGAAAGAACGCGAAAATACGAAAAAGCATGATTTTCGATCTATAGAGCACGAAATCGGGACACACTTCCGGTGGAATTCAAGTTTTTCGATGACGTTGCGGAGAATCATTCTGATGAGATTGAGGAATAAGTGACGAATCGTAACTTCGTTTTCAGGTGCTTCCAAGTTCGATATCAAATCGGAAATCATCGCCGATTTATCAAACGATAATCGGCGAGGCTCGACTACAATATGCAAGAACATCGGATCTCTTCGAAGCTTACAACGCGACGTTGTGTTGGAAATCCGGTCTGGACGAAGTTAGAATGCGAAACGAAAAGACGATCGACAAATGTCTGTGCAAGCTCGGTTGGCACGGTTCGGACTGCGGCCAACCGGAAGTGGTATGGCGCGCGATAATGGCATCGAAGCAAAACATCAAGTTGTCCCGTCGACACGCGGCCAGGAGAATCATTTACACGTTCAACGTGGACGATTACAACTCGGCGATCGCCGAGTTGATCGTCGAGGAGCTTTACAACGTCGTCGACGTCTTCGTTATATGCGATTTCAGTAACGCCGAGGACAACTTCCGTCACAAATTATCCAAGGGTCTGATCGGTCCGCAGCAGAACAAAATCGTCTACTTGAACGTAGCGTCAAAATCGAGAAAGCCATGGCGGGTTTTGTCCAAATACATCTGGGATCGCGTGAACGTCATGGTGAAGAATATACGCGAGGATGACATTTACGTAACCGGCAAAGCCGAGGAGATATTTAATTCCCGGGCGCTGATGTTTCTCAAGATTTACGACGGCTGGCCCCAGCCGATTGGTTTCCGCCTGCGTTGGTCGGTTTATGGATTTTACTGGCAACATCCGTCGAGAACGACGATAACCGTGGGTGCGAGCACCGTTGGATTAACGAGGGAAGCTTTTCGCACGAATTCCATGATAACACAGCGTGATATCGCCGACGAGACGAGCGACAGAGACATTTTGGGTCTCGTCATCGGTGATTTGAATCATTACGGCGGCTGGTACTGTCATTATTGTCAAGCACCTGCGAACATTATTATCGGCTTACGTCGCGATAACGTGAGAAAGAAAACGACGAGAAATGAGAAAAATGTTGATGTTCCTTACGTGGAGGATTTAATTGGCTCGGGTTTGTGGCTCGATGGTAAAACGAATCTTTTGAGAGCTTACAAGTCGCGCGATACGTACTTCGCTCCCGAAATCGTACTTACGAACATGTGGAAGTACGACTGGCTGGTTGATAATTTTTACGCCAAGTTGGATTACTACTGACACTACAGACTATTAACAGGCTGTGATATTAATTCGTACTCTCATCAATCCCAAAATCTCCGGATACTTCGATGTAAACTAATAGTAATGTATTATTATTATTATCATCATCATTATGGCTATGATTATATAACGAATTTATATACACTGAATTGATATGTTGAATTAAAAGTATGAACGTTGAATAATTTATACACGTATATCGTACACGGGTTGTTTTTCTTTTTAGCCCGATTCCTCATCATCCGAGGTACGATCTTCGATTTTTTAAATTGAAGAATCGTTCGCGGTGCTGTCGCTTTTTCTCAAAATTTTCCAGTGGAAATGACATCATTTATTCATGAATTGAAAAAAGGCGTTTCGAGAGATTATTTAATCTTTCATCCAAAGGATAAATTTAATGCGTTTAAGAAAAGTTGCAGATACGATTTTTTAATGCTTTTCTGACTAACGTATTTTGGCAACTTTCGGCAATAGACGTAATTGCGTCTATTCACCACGTACATTAAACTTGAGCGGTTGAAAGAAATATTAAATTCGTTGAAGATGAAAAGCTATTTTTTTATAATTAATCATATGATTTTTCAAGTTTTTCCATTGTTGTGGTGACAATACCATGTTTTGAATAGTTTCATGAAATTAACAAACAATCAGAGCAAGGTAGAATGCAATTTCACATTGTTCAAGTTCCCACAGTGCTTAAGGATGTTCCGGTTGTTCCTCCGTGACGAATATAAAATATAATGAGAATTTTCATTTCTCCGCAACGTTATAAAAATCGGGAAAAATAATCAATCACAGGCCACCGGCAAGTGTATTTATTATCAAAGAGTAAATAAACTAGAATATCCTCAAGTTATAGAATGAATCCCTAAAAAAGTACGGTCGCCACTGTAGCGAGAATTTTAATGCTTTCAGTTTGCTCTTTTCACTCACCAGTTATGCCTTAAGAGACCCAACGAAGTTGCTATATAAGGAATAATGAAATAGGTCGAAAATTGATGAGCTTTCCAGAGGATCCCTCGCAGTTCGATCAGATTGAACAACAGAATGCTGACCGCTATAATCAAACTCTGTCCGATCTCCAGACCGTTTATCCCGGCGAGAATATTTATGGCGTTCGTACAAAACACAGCCAACATTCCCATGTAAACGTAGTACAATAGCCACAAATTTATGGAAAAACCAAACCATGGCCTTAATGGTTTTGGAACGATGATCAGCGTCGAATTAAAATTAACATAGTATACCATCAACAGCGGCAATGAAGCGATGCTCGGTAATAATAGTTTGTGCCGCCATTTGAGATCCAGCACGTCATCGGCAAAGCCCAAAAGTAACATGCAACATATCGAGAGGAGAGCGGCTAAAAGCTCGACAAACTGCAAAACAAACGATTCGACTGAAGAGGGGCAAAAATTGTATACAAGAGGAAGATTTACGTAAATTGGACAATTTGCTCAATATCGAATCGGGATTTACCTCGTTGTGCGGAAAATCAGCATTTTTAAAAATGTAATCGCTAAACGGTATTGGTATGAAGAGGAACATTGTTACGAGAAATATACACCCACTGACTACTCCGAGAGCTTCGGGGCTGTTTGAAAGAAAAAAAAAAGCGATGTTTTGTCTTGAAATGCAATTTCAATCGAACGTACTGATATGTTAATGATTCACGTGTCTTTATTTCGTGTGCAAAATTATCGTAGCATCAAACTTAGATCGCCTTCGAAAGGTTACATACACCTTAAGAATGGTTAAATATTGATTCTCTAGGATTGAAGATAACGTGAATGAAAATGAAATTACAAGGCCCAACTTATGGACCTATGAGATCCGTCCCTTCGATGTATATAACCTTAAAAATGATGATTCTAAGAAAGTTGCATTATAGTCAGAGCTTGAGTATGAATAATGCATAATTGGATAATTCTTGCGATATTCAGTCGATAATCGATATAAATGGTGTTACTTACACTTTATCACTGCTCTTTTTATTCATGTCGATTCCATAGAGGTTAGCTTTTATGAACATATCCCGAAGTTTCGGTACTAAGCGTATCGTCGCGTAAAAAGCTAAAATAGACATTGAAACGTTTATTCCAATAGGAAAAACGATGTTCCACGTATCTACACGTTCTTCCATGATTTCTTTCGACACCCTTTCTAGTAACGATACACTGATTTAATATATTCAAAAAAAGACGAAAAAACACCGGCTTATTATCAGATACTGGGCGCAATGTGCAACAACTCTTGACGTGTCCATGAATTAACACAATTTTCGATCGTGCACATAGACTTTATACAATTATGCAATGCTTGATTATTAATAAATTAACAATGGAGTTTAATAAACAATTTGAAAATTTCAATTAGTAGGAAAATCCATTAGCTGTGGAAATCACAACATAGAACAATGTATGTGTACAACATTGAGAGCACACACGCGACTAAAAGCACATACAGATGCCAGCTGGATACACGTATATATGATGTATCAGCTGTTTGCAAAAGTGTCATCGTTATATTCTCATAGTTGTACGCGTACGCATTGGCACGAGGAAATTTCGTGTTCCGCATTGCTTTCTGTACTTTTTACATTTTCACACGACGAAATTAAAAAAATTAACTTTGCCGAGTATCAATTCCTCCTTCAAGGTAATAAAGCAATACTTTTCGATTAATTATCGTTTCGATGAAATCTATCACAATCTATAATAATGAGTGCAAATTCTAAACAAAAAAAATTCAATGACCGCGAGCCACATATATATTTGCGGACGTTCCGCGTTATACAGTTGAGCTCAATTTCGTTGAGGTCGATATTATCCATATAAATGTGGCTTTCGTAAATAATCACAATAATTGATCATCGCGGACCTTGTTATTTAAAATAAATAAGCTCAAATGTTAACATTTGAATTGATTTCACATTTAGCCGTCTCATATAACCTTAAAAAATTTCGTACACGAAAATTTACGCGAAAATCGTTGAATGCAAAAAAATGCCAAACCATTTGAAGATTCCCGTTGAATATCCAGTGTTCGTTATCTTTAAAACAATTTATGTAGAAATTCATTCGAAATCATTAAAATTAAAATTTATAGAGTATTCGCAGCGATATGTTAAACAATGTGCAGTAACACGGCAGTTACAGTAGAGTCATTCACAAATTGTAGTGATTTAAAGTTTCTAAGCCTGAATTCCATCGCATTAACGCAGATACGTCGATCGAGAGATTTTTTATGAGTGATTTTTCGACGATATACAGTGTCCAAATTATTCATAAATTTTTTCACTAGAGTCGAAATTCTCCTAACAAAGCATCACATTATTTTCCAGCTTTATCGTAAATGGACAACGAAAAGCAGAAGGATGAAATTATCGCTCTGGAGAGTATTTACAACGAGGAGGAATTTTCTCACCAGGAGATAGATGGAAAGCACGAGTGTACGCTGAAAGTGTTCATTCGTTTGCCAGACGATTATCATCTGAATTACAAAGATACGAGAATCCACGAGCAGCCCGTTACAAAAGTTCCGATATCTCATTTGCCACCCCTGACCCTGTATGTCTCTTTGCCGACGGATTATCCGTCGAAATCACCACCAAAATTTACGCTATGCTGTTCCTGGCTTCGATATTCCATGCTGTCAAAACTATGCCGCAAACTCGATGAATTATGGCAGGAAAACAATGAGCAGGAAATCATGTTTACATGGATGGCGTTTTTGCAAAACGAGACGCTCGCATATCTTGATACACAGGATGATCTCGATGTCAGTCACGCTTATACGTTGCACGTCATCAGTTTGGAGAAGGAACAAGACGCAAAAACCGAGAGAGACAGGAGCGAAACGGGCGCAGGAGAAAACACGGTTTCAAAGAAAAACCAAAGGCCTCAGATGACGAGAAAATTGATTCACAGGAAGCGTTGCACGAAACAAAACAATAGGAAACCCATTGATCAGAGAGCGGTGATCGATAGATCGATCAGTAAAAATCCCGTTCAGTTGCTGGTCGATTATAACGAGGAACGTAATCGTGTGGAATTTAGAAGGAATTTTTACATGTGCAAAATTTGTTTCAATGAAAAATCTGGCGAGCATTCGACGGAATTTACACCGTGTCGGCATGTTTTTTGCAAAGAATGCATCAATGGATATCTCGAAACGAAAATCAAGGATGGAAACGTACAAAACATTTGCTGTCCCGAGGAGAAATGTACCGCGGAGGCGACCCCTGGACAGGTGTCGAATTCTTCATTCATTGCAATGCTCATTTTACGAATGTTCGTTGCGTTATTATTCTTTTTTTTCTTCATTCAACAGATCAAGGATCTCGTAAGTCCGGAATTATTTGCCAAATACGATTCGATTCTGTTGAGCGTAACGCTGGAAACTATGACGGACATTGTCTACTGCCCGCGACGTCATTGCCAATATCCGGTGAGTCGAGAACCGAACGAGCAAATGGCTAATTGTCCGGCGTGCCAATACGCTTTTTGCGTTTATTGCAAAATGGTCTATCACGGTATAGAACCGTGCAAAGTTAATTCAGGTAGGATTCGCGTTTACTCAAATGCGATTTCTTTATTTTCTCAATTCTTCGGACAAGCTTATTCTTGGATAATCAAATATAATTGGTAAAAACAACATTGTCATAGCGGAAAAACAAAAACTCGTCACAGAGTATCAGGAGGCGTCGGACGATTACAAAATTAAAATGGAGAAACGGTATGGGAAAAAGCAATTGCAAGTTTTGGTGGAAAACACCATGTCGGAAAATTGGATTACCAGCAACAGCCATCACTGTCCACATTGCAAAACTTCCATCGAGGTGAGCGGAAGTTCATGATAATACTATAACACGAAAACTGTTGTTTATTTAAAAGCTGTTGTGTATTCCTTGAAATCGTATGTGGCTTATTTTCGATACGAAATCTTGACCAGTTTTCGTTTGAAAAGAGGAAATAAATGAAAATTTATTCACGATTATAACACATACGCTTTTTGGAATGAAAATTCCTTTTTTTTTGTGTAATTTGACGCATAAAATAGCAGAAGTGGTGATTCGATGATAATAAGGACCATGGATAAGAGTGAAACAAATTTTTTCTTCAACTTTGACCAAATTGTTGCTTTTTGTGTCTATTTGAATTAGAAATCGGATGGTTGCAACAAAATGACGTGCGGTCGGTGCAATACTTACTTCTGTTGGATATGCGGGGGTCGATTGAATCCAGCATTGCCGTATTTGCATTATCAAAATCCGGAATCAAAGTGTTTCAACATGTTGTTCCATGGGATTACACCGGACGATGATGATGACGATAATGACGATGATATTGAATTTCCAGCTGTTTATCTGGATGTTGATTCCGACGAAGAGGAATTTTACCACGATCTCCTCATCGATTTCGATATTTGATTCAATGGCGAAGTTCAAGGTTTCGGAGATATTAATTTTACAGACATGAAATCGTGAAAAAAAACTGATTAGAAAAAAAGTTTCAAATATTCCATTACGAAGAATTGCAGAAAAAAAAACACATTAATGAAACTGTTTACTGACCTTATTAGTATGCTGTATTATTTATTTTTGTGCACTCTGTGCGTCATCGTCGTAAAACGAGGAAAAATGTCGATGTTAATGAATTACTGAGCCTCGGAGGCATTTACTCGTGTATACATATATTTTACTTTGATGTCTCGGTTCTTAAGCTTCCCAAGCTGTGAGATTTCAAATGATTCGTGTCTCAACGATAATTGTAAATGCGAAGCCTGTTATTGATCCTTCTGTACTGTTTGTTCGAATAAAAATTATTGCTGCATTTTTACAACTTCGAATTTTACGTGAAAAATAATTTTACACGTAAAAATTTTAATATTCTGCATGAAACATGGAGACTATTGTAACTATGCTACTCGAAAGGCTAAGATCTTTTCACCGGACCCACAATTTATTATACGTACATCTTACATACAAAAAAATTACATCGTACATACATGGTAAAAAAAATATCGCTAATTTTTCTTTAGATAACATTGCGTTTGTAATACTGTTACAGACATGGTTTTAACATACTTATTTCGCAGAAGCTTCGTGCAGAGAAATAAACGAGATTATTTTTGTTTTTCACGAAACCCACAAACAAAAATTACGCGATTATTCAAAATTCATCCCCAAACACGTGAGAGCCATCTTTGAACGATGTCACATTGACGAAATAAAAAGGAATTGAATGTTGAACGGATGTTTGCTTTTATTTTAGATAAATTCTCTTTTGACATTCTTAACGAATTAAAGCTTTGTAATGGAAATTTAACAATCGCATTTTCCCAACGCTTACAAATTAAATTACCAATATAAGTTATTCGATAACTAGATTTCATTTTCCGATGCGCCGCATCTCCAGAAATTTCACCTATCAAAGGTACATTCCTTCAAAAAAAATAAATATAACAATAGCCACCGCAAAATGTTAACTTTTTAAGTACCGCTAAAAATTAATGTTCTTTCTATCTATGTTGCTCACAATTTACTGGTCGGTGCACCAACGAGAAACTCCCTCAAATGAGGAGCGACAATTTCTGGGCTATTGTTGTGAACATCGTGATTACCGCTTACTTTAATCAACTTGTAATTGCTACTCATTACTTTTGCCATCTCATCAATATCATAGTCGCGAGCCAGTTTTTCGAACCAAGACCATTCAGCGACGATAATAAGGACAGGAATTTTCAAGTTTTGCAAGATTTGCGCATACTGCGTAATGTCCAATAGAGGATTGACAAAATTTCTCAAACGAAGGTCTCGATTGAACTTGTACCGTTCGCCAACTTTTGTGGTCCCTCGTACGAAGAGTGCTTCCGCGGCTGGAGAATTGAGAGGAAAATTTCTCTTGTTTTTAAGCGCGTACAATATGTCATCCTTGGTGTAAAGCAGAGGTTCTACATTTTTAGTCGCTAGTATCGCCGTATCTTGCGATACTCTTATTGTTTTCAAGAGTTCTTCGCCATTCAACGGCAGAGGCAAAAATCCATCTAGGCAGGCTAATCTGCTTATTCTCCCGGGATACAAAATACTGATAAATACGCCTATTTGAGCCCCGAAACTATGACCGATGTAAATACAATTATCCCACTTTAATTCATCGAGGGCAAGGCGTACGGCTAAAACGTAATTGTAAAAATCCAGTTGTGTGCCGAGCGGCAGAGACGACGATAACCCGTGACCCGGTAGATCGATTATTACATAGTAAAAGTCATTCGGTAAAAGAGTCATTATTCTGTCAAAGGATCCAGCATTGTCGAGAGTTCCATGAACTACGAGAACACGTTTTCCACTCTGCGTACCCCATGTTTTTCCAGAGACGGTCCCCCATGGTACAGTCAATTTTATTTCTTCTATCAATCTCGGTGGACTCATTTTTTAAATGCTTTTTTAATTACAGTCTTGCCCTATTGGATCTATAAATCAGGAAAAAAATGTATTCCGATTGTTTAGTGATTTCTCTTATGAACGAAAAAGACCGCTGCGTGATATCAAATAATAAGGACATTCCCGATCTAATTATGCAAATTTGTCTACAAAAAAATCGATGTTTCTTTCACAAAGTTTTTGATGGACTATGACAGCTTATTCGACAAACTTAACTTTATTACAGTGCAGCATAACGATAAAACGATTATTCATATGCTAAATCAATACTGCAAGAGCCTGCTGTACAGTTAAAAGTTTACAGCAGGCTCTTTCACGTTCAGTGTTTTTCAACAGGCAAGAAACAATCCAATCTCTAAATCCATCAACATACCATTTATGACTCTTCTCCAAGATCGTATTCCACAAAGTTTCAACACGTTCTAATCGATGTAAACTTCAAGGACACAAATGGACTATGGTCCAAGGGTCAATGTAAATACAAACTTTGAATTCTTTGACGCAATTGTTTAAGATAAAAAGATCAACAAGACCGAAATATGGTGTTTCCAATTCCTCGAGGGACTTGTATCACTTTGCTCCATAAGTTATTGTTATTATTTTTGGATCAAGAGAACATTTGGTGTAGGAGAATTTTTCAAATGATACAATTCCAGCAGCGAAATCGTTCAATTTTAAATGAATGATAATTTATTTCACTGCTTTTTTATAAGTTAGTTTTCGAAACATTTATTTATTATTGTAATGTCGATCCTCGATGCTACGACACGAACAACACAAAACATAAAATATCCGCATAAGAGGAACGATTAAAGTTTAAACGTTTTCTAAAAAGTTTTTTCATTTACCGAACGATTCTACATTCTGTTTTAAGCACTTGTTTCAACAAAGTGAAAAAAAAACATTGTACTCGTACCTGGTTGGACCTGCAGGTGCACCTTTTGCGTGTCCCTTTCTTTCAAAATATTTCCTTGTTTATATCGTTCTTTTTCTTCAGTTTATTTCACAAGCTTTCTCCGCGATTGGTCCATCAAGCCACGAATTGGCGATGCTGGCAATCACGTTTGTCAGGATTCGCGGCGTATCGTTGGAGACAAGTCGAGAGATAAGAGAATATAGGGAGTTATCCGAACTCGAAGAATTTTTGCGGATCCTGCATGTGGCGCTGTATCGTGCCGCGGTGAAGTCAAGAAGATATGGCGGAAAGTTAGCACTCTTAAAATCTGTGCTCCATCGGTAACGCTTTTTTTGCGCGCGCGTTTGCGGTGTGGAGCCAGGAAGGTCGCCCCAGGTCGCCCCTCCTGCATTTTTCCGTTCTCTCCGTTCTTCTTCGCGAAACAGAAAAATAAAACAAAAGTACAATTATCCAGATTCCAGTTTACCGAAATTGTTCGTCAAGTTTACAGAGTTTCGTGTTAAACTATATACATCGATAAATAAAACTACGTAATAATAATAATCCTTCAATGTGCTATATCCTTATCAAGAAGGGAGTGCTACGCACTTATGCTTTGTAATCACTATCTTTGAAATAATTTTAACGTAATAATACGTATAATATGCCTTTGGCAATACCGACGGTTCCTTGGAATGAAGAAAATATAACGGACAAAGTATATACATGACAAATTAACATACGGACATGCAATTATAAACAAATGTGGTTTAAATAATCCATCTAACATCGTTATTGTTATTTTTTATCATCACAGCAAACATCGGATATTCTTCCAGCGGAAAATCAGGAAGAAACCATGTCCGCTACCGTTACCACGGTTGAGTCTCTCCCCAATGGCTATCAGGACTCTCACGAGATCGAAGTACGCGAAGTCATCAGGCACGGGCATGACAAAGCCGAGCCTGGTTTCTTTGAACTACTCAAGGTCCTTGGACAGGGTTCCTTTGGGAAGGTTATATCGCTTTTGTCGAAACACATTACTTTTTGACAAATTTTTTAATTAAAATTCGCTATCTGCATTGGTCTGTGTTCTCATCTGTTTTTTTTTTATATTATAGGTTTTCTTGGTACGCAAGGTGGTTGGAAAGGATAAAGGAACGTTATATGCGATGAAAGTCCTGAAAAAAGCTACCCTCAAAGGTAATTCCGTTGACAAAAAAATAGTAGAGGAAAATTGATACGGCGAATGATTAAAAACTCTCTTTATTGATCTCCAGTGCAAGATAGGGTGAGAACAAAAACAGAGCGAAATATTCTAGTGGATGTCGAACATCCGTTCATTGTGCGGTTGCACTACGCCTTCCAGACAGAAGGCAAGCTTTACCTGATTCTTGATTTTCTGAGAGGTGGGGATCTCTTTTCTCGACTTTCAACGGAGGTCAATATACTCAAATATCTAAAGAATATTAACAACACTTATTTCCGAATTGTTTTCTCTTTATTTTCACTCATTTCGCTTTATTAGTATTATCTTTGAACTGTTCATTTTTCCCTATTTTTTCGTGCTGCTAAAACATTCATATAACTCGAGGCCTTTATGTTTAGTTGTTTGTCAGAATGTTTGAAATTTCGATCATCTTTACGCAAACCAATTTCCGACGATGATGATTTACGCGGAGACATGGAAATTTTTGTTTCACGCCGCACGAAAAACGAGTTAAATCGCATAATTCTTTATTTGTTTCAGGTGATGTTTACCGAGGAGGATGTCAAGTTCTACTTGGCTGAGCTGGCCCTGGCTCTTGGACACATACACAAACTGGGTATTATTTACAGAGACCTTAAACCCGAAAAGTATGTAGTCCATGCATAAAAATATTTCGAAACACGGCTAAATTATGCACGATGTAGCGATCTTTCATGTGACGATAAAACTTTGCAGCATATTATTGGATACCGATGGTCATATGTCGCTCACGGATTTTGGATTGAGTAAACAGCCATTGGACGACACTAAAACATACTCATTTTGCGGTACTGTAGAATATATGGCACCGGAAGTCGTAAATCGTCAGGGCCACTCCTTCGCAGCCGACTGGTGGAGCTTTGGTGTACTTATGGTCGGTATTTTGACGATTTATATTTCCCACAGAGTCACCATTTTCGGCAAAAATGTCAGAATTCATTAATTTGCATGAATATTTTTCGGTTATCGTCATGGGCACGAGGAACAATGATAACGAAAAAGAAACAAACATAAAGCGCATATAAAAACAGACTGAAACATGTGTTATTGCAGTTTGAGATGCTGACCGGAGCTCTGCCATTTCAAGGGCCAAATAGGAAAGAGACGATGACGCAGATATTGAAAGCCAAATTGGGCATGCCGTGCAATATTTCCGTAAAGGCGCGAGAACTGTTGCGCGTTTTGTTCAAGAGAAAGCCGGCCAATCGACTGGGATCCGGTAGGTTTTTTTTCCGACACCTTCCAAGTATTAATTTACAACACGATTGAATTTTAATAATACACGTAACGACCGACCATTTGCAGGCGGAGTTGAAGAAATAAAGAGTCATGTTTTCTTCGATTCGATCGACTGGGACGCTTTATACCGAAAAGAAATAGTACCACCCTTTAAACCGGCAGTGAATCGAGAGAACGATGCGCTCTATTTCGACAGTGAATTTACCAGTAAAACTCCAAAGGGTGAGTACATTTTTCGCCGCAAGGTCTTTTACATACCGCATGAAATTGAGCATCAGCGTGAAATTGGCATTATTTTTATCTCATCGGACTTGCCCCTCCATCGCGTGTCAAAAGAAACACGAATATTTGTATGTTCGATGCAAACTCGGTACCGTTGATTTTGAGTTTGCGTGAATAGGATGATGAAACACAGGCACTTGAAAAAAGATGGAAAAACTGGCACGGTGTTTCCGTGGGTGTTTTCGCGATTTTTAAATTTAATCAATCAGAAAACTTATCAAAACACATTCGATTGGACAAAAACGCGGCTCGTGAGTAAGAAAGGGGGGAAATTGTGTATGGCCTTGAAAAAAGAGGCTTCTTCCTTCAAGCGTGAAGGTATATGAGCCTTTTATTGATTCGACAAGACGAATTGAAACGCGAATGAAACCAAAATACATTGGTAGAATTTCCGATCTGCCCTAGAACTATGTGTACTTTTGCCATTAAATTTCTATACAATATTAACGAGATCTGGATTCGCCGCAGGGTGCGTTGAACCGTAACGACCCATAGAGAGAATGAAAGGATAATCGCCTTTGAAAACGTTCAAGATCATAAAAGCACGGTTTGCACTGAATGTGTAGGGTGGCAACTGACATGATGAATTCCACAATGTTTCTTCTGAAAAAAAAACAAGTTTGTGATGTGGAATTCTTCCTCCTTCTTCATAAAAAAAGATAAAATCCGCTTCACAATATGAGAGCAAGCTCAACTACAGTTGCCGTAAAAATATCGATTTACTCGAAGTACGTTCACATTAATATTTCGAAACTCATTATTGCTTTTTAACACCGAACGAAATAAATTCCATGAAATATTCAATAATTATCAACAGCAGATACATCCGAAATGAATTGCGAAAAATCGTATTCTTGTTGCAGTGAAAAAAAGTAGGTAAACAGTGCGTTATTCGGAAAATTCACAGAACAAATATCTCACCGTTAATCCACGTAAGAGCGATGTTGACTTGATGCAAAACGGTCGTCTTATTGAGTGCCTCGTTCGAGCCCATCTGTCGAGATGACGGTATGATTAACAAAAAATCCGTCCAAAGTTTTAGGTCAAGTAGTGAAAAAAAAGTAAACTTCACAATTCTTCAAATTCGAAATTGACGGTCCATCGTCAAGTTTCTGACAAACAGAATTATGGCTCGTACCGGACTCGTCCGTTTTTGTTATGAAAATCCTTATCCGTTTTATTCGTATTTTTTCGACAATTACATACATTTTTAAGAGGCTCGGTAAGATCGTAGGCGCTTTTCATATCAATGTATCTGGGTAGCATGGCGTTAATCAAGCGCACATCCGTATTCGAAAGTATTTTGAACATTGTCGCTGCGTCGAGACTTTTTTCCAGATCCGCAATACTATGTCTCGCTTTGGGACGTATGAGAATCGTTTTGATCCTACTCTCCGGTATATTCTGAGGAAAAAAGTGTACAATGCTTTTTTACCAAAATTTAATTCAACGGCAGGTATTTTTTTGTATTAATTACGAATAAAACATTGCGATTCAACGATATATTTACCCTCCACGCAAGTTCAATATATTGCGCTGTAGTCTCCTCATTATTAGAATTTTTGTAATTGAATTCGCCGGAAACAAAGTATCCAATCGTGTGCACATATTCATAATGATCAATTATCGTCCCATCATCATAATAGAAATTTGATCGGAATACGCGGAAACAATTATGAGCAACGAATTTTGATGAAAACATCGCAGCGCTGAAGAGGACGAAAGATTCTTCTTCATCGAATGTTTCTGTAGCGATCGTGAAATCACGATATAAGAACAAATGCAAGAATGTCTTATACGACGATGACTCGGAAAGCAATCGTGATTTCATGACAAAAGCAAAGAGAACCTGCTGCGCTCTGCTACGTTATACGGAGATGCCAGATTTTTTACCGGCTGCAATTCATACGACTTTGAAAAATCAAAGAAATTCAAATTGCGCGTTAATCGGACCGCTCATTTTCTCATTACACAACATTTTACAACACACAATTAATGTCGCGTACGAAAACATGACCGACGTGCGCTCTTCAATTTTTTCATAATCTTCTTTTCCAACAAGTTTTTACGTAAAAGCAGATATCGGAAATATTCAGTTTGGTTGTTCAATTCAGAATTTTCATCGATAGGTGAACAATAGCGAAACACAGAATGGAATAGAAATTGCTCTCACGATACTGTGGATGAGGAATCCCGGCAACTTTAGCGAGTCCGTATGTCAGATCTCCGGGTGCCATCCTGTGCGAAGATTTTAGCCAGAATGGTTTCCGACCAAATATCCATTGCATTGCGGATGTAAATGAATAGCGTAGATCTGATTTGAATCCATGAAAGATGTAGTTTTCCATCGACAGACCAGTGAATTTAAGATGCTGAAATTAGCGCAGCCGAAAATGTAAAATATCCGATTTGCAGATGACTTTTTCAGAGTTTTCTCATAAAAAACATTTTCAAGACTTCAGAGTTTGGAAATACATGAAACGAAACTTCGGTTTTTTTGCATTATCGAAATATGAGAAATCTTCGATTCATGTTTTTCCTTTCGATTTTTATATGATAGAGCCTAACTTTCTTCGTTTCTACGAAACACCTTAACGCCTGCTGGACTCTATAGTTGTAAAGATGGTAATGGAGAACGCTGTGTAACTGCCGTTGGCTTGTTTCCGATGCTCCTATCAACAATTGTGAAAGATCTTCGAAAATATTTGCGGTCGATAGAGCGAACATCGCCTTTTCATGATTGGCGAAAACCTGCATGGAAAAATTGATATTTAATTTTTGATCAATTTTTTTTAAATATTGGTTCCTGAATTACGCAATCAATCATTTCGAAATATTGAAAAGATATCTGCTTTTACGGTACGGAATCTCAAGAGTCACTTTTACTTAGCGTGCTGTGTTTACTAAAGACTCGAAATATTGCGGGATTTTTTGCTTTGCCATTTTCAACACGCGATTCAGACGTAGGTGCTGCTTTTAATTTGACGCAGGAATTACTTGCGAAAATTGCAAGACGTGCTTTTCTTTCATCCCAATTTGTTATTTTTATTCGATAATTGAAACGAGTCTTCTCAGCCCGCATATCTTTCTATCTCGGTCACTAGAGCGTGGAATTTTATGTATGGAACCGCAATGTCGGCTGATTTAATATATTAATTATACCTTATATAATCTCAGGGAGAAGCGTACAGAAGTTGCAAAAAATTCTTTGATATCCTCCGTGTTCTCAATCTCATTACATATTTGTCCCAATGAGCCGTCCGGAATGCTTTCAGCAACACGACACGTGGAAAGAACGACGAGTAAAACTACCGAATAAAATTAAGAAGAAACATGGAAAAATTTCACGCCATTGCGAGCAAATGATTTTTCACGAGCTTGCTCATGCGAACTACAAAGTTGAACTTCGTTATTTTACAAGTATAAGATATTCCCGTACCTATTTTCGTTATTATCAATACGAGATTTTATTCAGCTTGCAAAATTCAATCGAGTTTTTCAGTGTTCAACACTTTCAGTCAGAAAGTGTTGTAAAATAAGTTTCCAATTTCGAGAAAATATTCGACCGTTCAACAATTTATGCAAATAATATTGCTTAATTCGTATTTAAAGATATTTGAAAATTAATAAAAATTAAGTCATGGTAATTCATTCGAAAAATTGATTTAGGCAAATACAGAAATAGTAGCTGATAACTTTAAACTTCATTTCATAGTCAGCTCATCTGTAGGTATCTAGAGACGCGGCAGCGCCTCGACACCAAGTAATAAAAAAGAAAATTGTATGCCCTGACGTCAGAGACCTGCCACGGATATTATACAGGAAAATAATATCTATATCACATTCGTCGGAAAGTATTTTTTTCAAATAGTGTGAAAAATAAAAGTAACATTTTCCAAATTTCATTACAGTTATTAACGATAGACAATTGAACATCTGCGAATATTCGAAACGATACTTACGCAAACTAATTTCTAACTTTCGATTTTGGCCTGTGTACGCCATGACTAAGCTTCTCGATACTTGGAGCGTCCTCGCCGACACTCACAGTCTCTGTACCGTAGAGGAAGATTCCGATGCTTTTATAGTCGAGTCTACGAAAGCATCGGCATTTGTGCTTTTATGATATACTCATTTTGTACCAAACTGATCAAACATCAAGACATTTAACATGGTTTTAAATTAAATTCAATAATATCTTCAAACGTCGAAATAATTTTTTTTTTTTCGTATTGTGTACACATGGCACAGTGACGATGAATTTTTACGTATTCAAAACTTGGCAAATGATAAGGTAAAACGACGGAATGAAAATTTGATTAAAAAAATAGTGTCTCGAAATAATTCGCTCCAATCAATTTTCACTCCAAAGTGAAACATATAAAAATTTGAAATAATAATCGTTCGAACGTACGAAAACTCAAAAAATTACCTCCATGCTATCCATCATTTATTCGTTCAATAATTTATCTCGGATAAAATTACAATTTTTTCACATGCGCAATTGCGTAATATCGATCGTTATTCCCATTCCGACATTGACTTCTTTTCTCGTACGACCGATCATTTTATTTTCACATACCGTATTCATTTCCTTATCTTATTTTCGTAAGAATATTCGGTTCTTTTGTAGAGTACGATAGCGTATAGATTATTAATCGACGTATTTACGCTGATGATAAGATCGACATATTTATACTCACAGTGGGTTCTATAAATAACACAAAAAAACAGTCACAAGTACGAGGAAAAAAACGAATTTAACGTTGAAATCGAAATATTGGGGAATATAATACGTAGCTAATGGCACAGAAGAGTGGAATTGCCGAATGTAAATTCAGAAGTAACGTTGTGTTCTGATACAACAGTTCCTTGGGATCAATTATTTTGACACAATTTTATTTCATATTTTTTCGCCATTTATAGACATCTTATGGCATACTTTATTTTTATTATATATTTATGATATATTTTTCTTTTCACTCAACAATAGTAAAATCCTATGACGTAAAGGTCGAAATAGCATCCACGATTGTGCAAAGATATCAACGCAATATGCAATGAATACGAATTAAATTGACGTTTCTGCGTAATAAAAGTCCAGCGAACATTCAGGCGTAATCGCATTAAGGAAAATGTTGGAACTTTCGTTCTAATAATATTTCACATTTTATTTTCATCTCTAAAACGCGTACTTTCATGCGTAAGAGAGCCACTTGTCATATCGTCGCTTGTTTTTCCGTACAGAAACCCTGCGTGTGCGTTCTACCGAGCACAAAAACACGAGAAAATATTCAAATTGTCGCGAATTTTTTTCTTCAATGAAAAATTAAGAAAAAAACACGGTATAAAGCTACGAGGTTTATTTTCAGATTCGCCGGGAGTGCCACCGAGTGCGAATGCCCACGAGTTGTTTCGCGGTTTTAGCTTCGTAGCACCAGGATTATTGGAGGAACACGCAAACAGTCCTGACCGCAAACAGTCCGAGAATGTGCGAAATACGTTACCCGCATACGTGAACGCCGCTTCAGTCAGAAACGAATACGAGTTCAAGGAGGAAATTGGCAATGGAAGTTACAGCACCGTTTATTTAGCCGTCCACAAAGCAACAAGAGCCGAATATGCCATTAAGGTGATAAAGTCAATACGTTTCATCAAATCTGTGATCATCGTCGCAGCGTAATACAGAAATAACCGCGACACCTGAGAGCCGATCAATACGGGATTCGATGATTTTCAAAATGTCCGATCTGTTAAGGTGATAGAAAAAATAAAGCGGGATTCAACGGAAGAAATAGAGATTCTTCTGAGATACGGCAGACATCCCCACATCGTTTCTTTGCGAGCCGTGCACGAGGATGAGAGGAGAGTTTATCTAGTCCTGGAACTATTGAAGGGCGGCGAACTGCTCGATCGCTTGCTTCAACGTCGGAATTTTACCGAAAAAGAAGCTGCCGAAGTAACGTACACGATCGCCAGTGTCGTCAAATACTTGCACGATAACGGGGTGCGTTATTTTCAAGCATTTCTCTTTTCAATTGTCACTTGCGCCATTCGAATATCCGTATTTAATGAGCGAATACCCAGCAAAACTTTGGACAAACTCGAATCTGAATATCGTCAAAAAAATATATTCCTCGTATAAAAGTCTGTTAGTACGCAATTACGTTTATCGCAGCGTTCGAATCAATCCTCATTCGCGTTTTGTCGTAGGTCGTTCATCGAGACCTCAAACCATCGAACATTCTGTATTCGAAGCCCGGTGGCGATCCCAGCACTTTGTGCATCTGTGATTTCGGATTCGCCAAGCAATTACGCGCCGAGAATGGTCTACTGATGACGCCGTGTTACACGGCGAATTTCGTTGCGCCGGAAGTCCTCAAACGACAGGGATACGACGCGGCTTGTGACATCTGGTCTCTCGGTGTTTTGCTCTACATAATGTTATCCGGGTAATCAGCGACGTTGATCGATGTTCCGATGCTTACGAAAAACTTCCCAGTGTATTTCTGCACAATTGAAAAACAAATTTATCATCAATAATCATTGTTTCTTCAAACAGCCGCACACCGTTTCCCAATAGCCCGGGAGATAGCGCCAGCGACATTTTAGATCGCATTGGCCCTGGTTTTATCGACGTTGACACCGGTGTATGGTCTCAAATATCGAAAGAAGCGAAGGAACTCGTGCGGAGAATGCTGCATATCGATCCTCAACGTCGGCCTACAGCAGCTTCGATACTCAAATATCCTTGGTTGATTAATCGACATAGGCTTCCGCAGATAAATTTGCCCGACGCCATGAGAGATCCTCACAGCCTAAAGGTATTTCATACTACTCCCTAATTCCGTAAAAATGAAATTCCATCCGGTAACGAACGATGAATTTCTTACTCGAGTAAGACACAAGCATTTAGACACAAGCGATGCATTAACGCACGAAAACTTGAATTTCCTACTGGAACGCCATTGTATTTTGTGATCCGAATGTATACGACGAATAATTTCGTCGTTTCAGACCGCAGTTGCCGCGGCTTACAGAGCCATGTCGAGCAGTCCGAGATTACCCCACATCGGCCCAGTCGTTATGTCGGAATTAGCCCGACGCAGAACGCAAGCGAAACCAACTGGCTCGACACAAGTGTGAAAAAAGAAAACTTTATTATTTCGCATATTGTACATAAGATGAAAATGGTAGACAACACGAAGCACCTAGCGAAGATAATTATCCATTATTTTTTCAAATGAACGACAGTAGAGGTTGAATCAAACGATAAAACGATATCCGTACGAGTGCTCCCGAGAGTCATTTATAACGGGATGAAGAATTTTTTCGTAAAGTTCACGCGCCTGGAAAATATCGTCCGCGCGTTATACAGTGCAATGAATTTATTTATTTTTACACTTTTTATTGTTTCAATAATAAATACATCCATGGTGAAGAAACGAGCGGAGAAACGCCAAAGTACATCTGAAAACGAAACCGTCAGTGCATTATCACGCGAATATAAGTCGAATTGCTTTTTTTTGCGCCCGTTTTTCATCGTCGCACGTTCCTTCGGCACCTGAAAAAGTTTATTGTAAATACTCTCTTGATAAATAACGTGAAAAAAAAGAAAGAAGAATATTGATGGACTCGTCTTGAAATTTTGTCTATCGGTGTAACCATGTGATACGTATTGCGCTATTTTTCCCCTAGTCGTTAATCTCATCGTATTTCCAGGCCCCAAAGGGCCAATATTTAGATTATTTCGTCTGCCAATATGCAATTTTTCGTCAGCCTTGTTATTGTTTATCGAGTATCAGTATTGTAAACAAATGCGAATGAACGTTCGGTTTGATCGCGACGTCGAGGAGCGTCGGATATTTCTGGAAGCTTCGAACGTCGGTTGCGAATGATTGAATGATGATTATTCCCGGATCGTTTTGTTTTCGTCAATGTCAAGTTATAATCGATGAGTACACTGAATTATTGACGCATCAACGATCCAAAGACATTCCAAATTCAAATTGGGTTCTTGCATCGCCGCTCAATGCAAATAATGTCGAATAATGTCGATAACAGCATCCCGATTGTCGTGACAAAAGTCCAGTATCACGTGACGAGAATCGTACGCGCGATGCAACCGCCACAAATAAAAGTCTATCGAAATACACGAATATTCACACTTGTCGATGATTTGTCTTCCGAAACGTCGACCGCGATTATTATTCTATCAACGAAATAGCGGAACGTTCATCTCTAAAGAATCTTACGATAGTAAATCTCACTGAGAACGAATATATATTTTCTTTAACGATTGTTGAAGAAGCGAGTCCCATGTATGCGGTTAGGCGTCATTGCGATCTCTCGTGCGATCTTTTCATTGTCAAACGAGGAATACGGTTATTAATTAAATGTCCAAAGTCTTTGGGTCTCGCACACACGCACATATGTGATGAAAATCTCTGAGTTTGTACAACAATAAAACAAGTGAAATTCACGCAGTTTCCGGCGCTAATAAATTGACCGATGTATTTTGATTGTTCGACAGGAAATTTGCGAAACGTCAGACACGTTTTTGTTTGCGCTGTTTTTGCGATACCTGCACTATTAGGTCGAAAAAACGTGTTCTCTGTTCTCGCTGGAGCACTTGATGCTCCTTTGGATGCGTAAAAATCGTTGAAAACCGGATTCTCGCGATTGTCACGAAGATTCGGAATAATTTTCTTTTTTTTTTCTGCCGATCCAAGAGCGACTTTCGCAAATTGTTTCACATGATTTTGTAAGCCTAATCAATCGCCTAATTCAATAAATGAACCGCATATATTTTTTTAATTACCCGAATTGTCATTCGCTCGATTTGATAAAAAAACATAACCAAGCACGCATTTCGTTTGAGAAGGATTTGCGTTTATTTATTTCAGGGTTCGATTTTCACAATCGCCATCAATTCCGTTTCTCCTATTTGTATCGCGGAATCGAAAAATGATCGATCGCACACGATGCGCATCGATTCGATCAAGTTTGCGTGGTATTTGCCAGCAGTTGTGCTTACTTTTTGCCAAATAAACGCAAACATGAGCATATCCAAGGCAGTTTCGCCTCGGCAGTCGTGATTCATGGCATGTTAATATTTCCACATGGATTTATCGAAATTTGCGAAATAATATATTGTCCTTATTCCATTGGAATTTGAAAATCATTCGATCGCAAAATTCAAGGCTCCGGTTGCCGGTCACCACTTACCGTATACAGATATTATTGAGACGACATTCGTCAATTTTCATTGCGTATTCCATGAAAGATAGAATTTGCATCGAAAAACGTGCGAGGCTTATTAATGGCACGCTTGATTATTGTTTTCAACTTGAGCTCGTTACTGCGGAGCATAAATTTGATCGATTGTTCGGTCTCGGTAAATAACAGCCTTGTTCATCTATTTTGGGTCCAGTTTTTATTGGTATTTACAAAATGACGCCTTCGGATAGTTATTCCATCGGTAAATTGCACCCCAACATAATCAGTTGTACATCCAATGCCGTTGCTCCGCCAGATAAGAATACTTTGTGAATATTGCACGAATTTTTTGTCATTCGTTGCTAGCTGAAGAATACTACGATCGTATTTTATAAGCTTATACATGCTGAAATTATAATTATCTTCAATTACAAATGCTAACATTGATCGATGATCCTGGCGAGTACTCTCTCGCGCTCTCTCTCTCTCTTTCCTTCACCGTCACAATTCACAGACCGCCGACCCAAAAGTTTCGTTACAAATTCACCTTTTTCCCTTCTCTCTCAAAGTACCAATAGGTTACACAATTTCTTTACATATAAAAATGGTAGCTTAACGATTACGGATCATCTCAGATGAGCTTATTTTTAACATCGTATGAAATCGCATTCCTTTGGTCTTTTAATGTTTCGTTTACAAAATTGAAAAAACTCCGAGCCCCTATTAATGTTGGTTTACAATGGATTTACGATCTCCGGCATTGCTAAACGGTTCGCTAGATCCTCGACTCCTTCTTTCGTTCGAGTATTCGACATGGAAGCCTTGATACAAAATCTTTTTTCTTTTTACAAAACCATTGTTAACCATGCACTTACGAAAGTTTCGAGCTAAGAACAACCAATTCAATCGGAAACCCCGGTTGCGAGACTCGTAATTTTTGTGCCAGCTATGTGGCAAACCACGAAACGACAAAATTCCATGAGAATTTTTAAAAAACCAACGTTTCGAGCCAATTTGAAAAAAATCGAGTTCGAGATTTTGCATTTCGCTTGGTTTATAGTAAAAATGATGGTAAAAAATATATATGAGGATACGAATGATTTTTCCAAGTTCAGTCATTGTGCGAAAGATAAAGGAATCAAATGGCATTGGTTCCGTTAAAAGCATAAAAGACAATATGAATTTTATTGATTCCAGACCAACGTATATTACGTAAAAGATCGACGGGACGATATAAATCGTTTTAATCGCGTCAACAGACGCGCGCGAGTCGATGGAATAACTCTAAAAATATGTTTTTTTTATACTAAGGATACACAGAAGTTTACATAGAATTGGCGCTAACGTTTGTTCATTTTCTTCCTTTAAAAATCGTCGAAAACTGTCGTGCATCCTGGTCTGCTGATAAACCGGAATAATTTATGGCAACTTTCCGAAAATTCAAGTGTCGCGATGAATCGATGGATGTTACGTTTAATTTCGAAAGAAAGCAACAATTTCAGTGTTGAATTTTAATGCCTCGTTTATGATTTTGCCGCTGATGGAAATGCGAGGTTTTATCGATTGAACGAATCGCGTATACTTTAATGACGGAAGAACTTGTGAAAATCACTTTTAATCTCAACCATCGCCAAACACACAAAAGACATGGAACGTTTTATTTCGCGAAAATGACAGTGGTTTTTCAACGATTCTGCGGATTCGCAACAACATCCGACGATATTATTAACGAATTTAGGCCCTTGCTGTCCGGAAATCATTGTTCGTACGTCGAGAATAACGAATCGGCTTCAATCCGAGTTCTCGCGTATGAAAGGTTAAACATGGTTCGTAAGCAAAAAATTGCAATTACTTTATATACCTATCGAGTAACAGACATGATCTACTTTGAACTAATTTTAAAATTAGTGTATACATCGTATATATATATACATATATACAGGGTCACAATGACAAGGTTGCCGGATGTACTTTCAACGAATTAGCGATAGACGACGCGATGATGAAAGCGAAATTGTTTAGTATCTAAGCTACCGTAGCAAAAAAAATGATGGAGCCCACGAGAAAAACACGGTATTCCGTGATTTTTTCTTTTTCGTTCGAAAAAACAGTAACTCACGAAAACGTTTGAAAATTACACGTCTCAAGCGTCGCTTTATCGTCCCGAGAAGGCCTTGAAAAACAAAAAGAAGAAACAAATGAATAATGACCACCCTTAATTGTCACCCTGTCTATAAAACATCGGTTATATTAGAATCGGGCTTTCGCTCGAAACTTCGTCAAGATGGCAGCACAGTCGAATAGTTTTAGTTTCATTGACGCGATGTTTCATTACTGATTTATGGTGCGAGATCGCTCCCGCGCCAAAATCGTCGTTAACTTTTATCGCTCGTCCGAATAAAATAATACGAATAGAGGTATTACAGATATAAAAATAAGATAACACTAATATGTACGGGTTATGTGAAAAAGAAATGTTAAAATATGCAGGTAACAGTATTCCTCTCATGTCCACGTCCCCTTAATTCAATCGGGATGGCACGTCTCGTGTAATTAATATATTTCACTATTTACAAGTCGTTTCGGGATGCCGTGTTACAGCAGCAGAATGTTGAACATCTTTTTGGTAAGTTTCTGTATCGACAAGCATACACAAACATTTTTCTTCCTTTTTTTTTTTTCATCATTCACCGAGTTGCTTTTTACTTTTAATTCATTATTTTTTCGAGTATATTTCGTGGATTGACTTGCGAACCACTGCGAGCGCACATACCTTAATCGGATATTATGTTTTCGATCAAAGATACCGAAGTAGAGGATAGTACATATTCGGATCAAAGCCGAATGGTTCTTTAAAGACTTAATAGAGGGTCTTCTTGTCGGTTTAAAGAAATAGTTGTCCCATTGTCGCAGGTAATCCTAAAACGCAATTAATGGTATAGATTAACATGATTGATTATTTTATGACGGGGATATTGTTTTTAGTTTCGATGGGAATGTTCATGCGGTTATTGGAGTACAAAAATCTTTGTTACGCATCAATTTTTTTGCTCGGACAATGAGAAATCGAACACGATCATGCTTGCACTGGGATATCGTAATCGCGTTTCTTGTACGATCGGAATCAAGGATTCCATCAACAAGCGGGTGACCAAAACATATGGACATTTCCATTGTTTGACAGCAGAGGGACAAAGATCTTTGACGATATTCCGTCGTCGATATCCAAATTGAAATTATCAAAATGTAAATAGAAACACATTTAAAGCGTTCTGATTGGGTTTGGATGCAAATGACAGCGATGTGTAATCTACTACGAAAAAATCGATTTTTGTTTCGTTATGTATATATATTTATATATATATAGAACTAAGCATTGGATTCGGATATTATATTAAACCACGAATGAGAACGCGCCATTGTTGCCTCGCTTTATTCCTTCAAAAGTTGGTGAAAAGTTGTCCGAAGCTTGGAATATTTGATATCGCATGCTTATGTCCAGTTTACACCTTTTTGAGGACAAAAGCCATTGGTACTTTCAACTTGGCAAGATTTATTCGTTTTTTTGTATAAACGATGCAACCGGGCAAGGGTTAAATATTGTTCCCTCAATCGGGACATTGTTCCGCTATTGCAAGTTCGTCGTCTGGAAAATCGACGGTTATTTGGAAGGTTTTGTCATATCGGACGCTGCTACATGACAAGAACAAGTTTCTGATCCAAAATAATGGTCAGCTCCATAAGACCGACGCCTTGAGAACTATTTTATCGATTTTAATGTCCGCTTATCACGAGGTTGCAGGTGTTGAAAATAATTGGTGATTGTAATTATAAACGGAAAAAGTGATGATTTATTTATCTTGTCCCCGTAAATATGCTCTATTCCTTAAAACCGTAAAATTAATAGGTCCGTTTTTTCAGCGATTAATTTCCTGATCCCGGGATGGAATATAATTTATCATAATAATAATTCTCCCAACCTGCTCCACCACGTCGCAACGTAATCTGGCAATTATTTTCTCGCGTTTCGTTACCGTTGTTATTTTTCTATCGCCCAGCGAATTTACCGTACTTTCATTTTCTCGAGCAAAGGGCTGCTGCGCGTCTATTAAAAACGAGTTTGTGCCATGTTGGCGTAAAATTTTACGTAAAAATGAGCAATATTAATCGGGCTAGCATCCTGGAATTATCAAGTCGCAAAGAATACGATCCAACTCGAGGAGCAAGGAAAAACCTGGTTTTCCTCTCCTTCTGTTTCGGGAATTGAGATAAACGTCGAAAGAACGAAACGAAAAGGAACAAACAGAAAGCCTTTTACATCACCTCGGACACACTGTTCGTATATCAAATGAATCCTTGAGTAATCGTTGTAAATGCATCGCAAAATAATATTCAATTGCATTCGGTGCCACGATAATTCTCTCACATGCATTGAGCCACGAATTAGAAAAAAAAACGATAAAAGGACATGAAATAAACGTAAAATAGTGTAATGTTGACAAATAACGTGAATTAAAATTATTGTAGCTTAATCGTAGATCTATTGCATATTCGTATGTCGATACTGTTTGTGTAAATGCATCACGTGCAGTTTTGAATATAAACGAGAGGTAAACATTATTCTACTTGGACCGCGTGAGAATTCACCGCCGGTGTGAAAACGAAAAACTATTTACAACAAAAACAAACTCTACATAACATCGATGAAGAATTCACAAGGATTTCCCATCGCAATGCGAAATGACTGTCTACTACCGGATATATCTTGTTGGGTTTGTTGATTTCCCGAGCCGGATCCAGTTGGCACTGATTGTTCGGAACCGCTTGACCGACTGCGGCTGCCGTTCGATCTCTTCCCGTTTGAGCCATTTCCGTTGTTGGAATTCTTGTTCGGCATCGACGGTATTGATGGCACGTGTAAATCAGACTCCGAGGCGGACGAGCACGATTTCAGATCGTGAATCGGTTCCTTGCAAATGTGCTCACTTCCGGCGCTACTTCCCCCTACGAAACGTTCAATGAAATCGTCGATAATAATATACATAATTTTCCTTGTTGCTCCGGAGAGTATCTTTTTTTTATCGCAACGTACGATGAATATTATCAATCGAATATCGAAGCATATACATGGCACAAACGAATATCTTTGATGAAAATGACAAAACAATTATATCCTGTACATCGAAGAAACGACTTATCGTGAGAGAAAGAGGTGAGAGCCTCACGAATCTCGAACCTACGGAACAGTCGAATTTTCAATCGCCGTTGGGCATTTTTTTCAACAATTAACGTGACAATGGTGTACGGGGGGGGAACTTTTTGTGCTTTTCTACTACATATACATATGTGAAAAAAAGGGTTTTTGTCACGGAAGTTTTCTTCAATGTTTGATCGAAAATTTCATCTTGCTGTTTAGCGGGAAACACTGTTTTTACGTGGTCCTTTGCGATAATCACAAGGAATTACGCGACAGAGAGATATATGCGGGTGAAGGTTAACGAAGATCGTACGAAAAATGAGCTTACCGGATCCGCTGTTGACGCTTTCTTCGCGGTTGTAGCCGTAAACCGTCGGTTCATTGGTGAAGTTGAAGGGCATGGGACTATAACCGGCTGCGGAATGTGGAGCATAATTACCGGAATACGGCATGTCCCAGGCGCTCGGGGGTGGTAGAGGACCGACGGTGTCGCAGTCCAATTTCATGTTGCTCAGTGCCGAGCACAAGTCGCCAAAGATGTAATAGCATTGTTCGGAAAATGTGATTTTGTTGACGGTGTGTCTGATGAAACCGGCTTTGAGCATGAGCGATGCGTACTTTCGAGCATCGCGACGATCGATGAATCCTTCGACATGAGCATTGAGCCAATCGACGACATCGGCTCCGATGAATGCGTTCGGTATTGTTATTTTGAGCCACATGCGGTCGCGGATCTCGAGACCCGAGTCCGGACGTGCCATTGCGCGGACTATCGTCGGCATGTCAGTATTGATGGTCAAATGAAGTTCCTCTAATGGCCCTAAACGATAAGGGATGCCGTGATTCGGTGCTCACAAGTCATTTTTATCCGCAACGAGCGAACGCCCAGCGGACGACGCTCAAAATGACTCTTTGCCAAGTTTTAAGCTTGAAGAAGAGCAAAGCGTCGTAGGGAAAAAATAGCGGAAACAAGAGGATAACAAAGTTGCCGTTGACGGAAGTGCGAAGATCGAATTATTCGCGTCGCGGTGCGAGAATCTTTGGGCAACGTGCTGCGAGTTCAAAAACCGGCGAAAGGTGAAACATCAATTGCTGGGTTGATACTCACGCTCTGTGTCCGGGAGTGTACTAGCGAGACTTCCGGATGTTGACGTCAGGGTCGTGGCGCTGGGCGGCCTTGGAGGGAAACCCTCGCCTCTTATAGCGGCGGTATGAGCCACCCATGCGCCAGGATCGATCGGACGTACCGGCTCTGTCCGTGGGATCGTAAAGTATCCTTTTGGATTGGGATCCCAACATTTGGCGACGACCAGCTTGATAGGCCTGCCGAAAATGACGTTTTTCGAGATTAAAGACGTCACTTTGGCACAATGGATTTCGGTAATATCGAAGATCGATCATCTCGCCCGCCGTATATCATACGCGTAAAATCCGGGATTTCGTACAGTTTTTGGAGTTACATGACTTTTCGTGAAAAAGAAACATCGTGTACAGTGCATGTTCCTACGTACCCAGGCTTCTGTACTACCTCACGTAGCACTCTGACGGCTTCGTCATTGGACATGTTTTCGAAATTGATATCGTTAACCTGAAGTATCATGTCGCCGGGTTCTATTCTGCCGTCTAAAGCAACGGCTCCACTGAAAAAAGCAACAATTGAAGAAAAGACAATTTACACAAGAAACACCCAAGGATTACACGTGTGAGATTTGACAAAATCGTTTTTGATGCATCTATCAACGACTTTGGACGGATAAATTTAAACGCGCTACGAGGTTTCGTGACTTGATCGAATAGCAGAGTTGTCGGAAACTGTGATTATGAGATTTTTCTTTTATTTATATATTTTTATTTTCAAACGAGAGTTAATTTCGTTGCGAGTTACTGGCTGGCGCATCTTTTGACGGTAAATTCTCCTTACCCTTTCATTATGGATCCGACGTATATGCCTCCATCGCCTCCTGTATTACTCTGCCCGACGATGCTAATGCCAAGAAAATTCACCGTGTCCATGTTGAGAGAGACCGTTATTATGTTGAGTGACATCGTGCTGTCGGTAATACTGCTGAACGAGGATGTCCGAGACATCGGTGGCAGCCTGTGCCGACGACGTCTCTGTGGTCTGCGACGATCTGTCGATGAACATTAACAGCCTGTGATCTCGCGTTCCGGCAGATATAGCAAATTTGGAACTTTCAGTTGGATCAGCGTCGGCAAGGGAATCTTGACCTCTATTTACATTTTTTTTCTCAAGATTGACCTCGCGATGTCGCTGGGACTGATGACCGTCACACTTACATTTTCAGCATTTTTTTGCCTGATTTGAATGGTTCTTTTTTCCATACTTGAAGTTAACCGAAGAAAATAATGTTCAAACTTCGGGAATTGCAAAATCAATTCTTACAGATAAATCCAAATTCGGACACAATTAATATAAAACACTGTAACATCGAAATAACTAGCTTTTAAATAATTCATCGATTGATGGTAAGACACTTGGCTAGAAAGTACAT
Source organism: Heteropelma amictum (assembly GCA_959613375.1). Lineage (NCBI taxonomy): Eukaryota > Metazoa > Arthropoda > Insecta > Hymenoptera > Ichneumonidae > Heteropelma > Heteropelma amictum. The sequence goes on along the minus strand of OY390720.1, from coordinate 6,996,113 downwards.
GCTCGGACCGTTGAAATTGTTTATTGTTTTCCAAGTCTCTCAATTGCGTTTTTTTTTTGTAAAAAGATATTTCTACATTTCTATGTTCGTATGCAAAAAAAAATGATCGTTTCAGACATACCCAGAGCGGCTCTTTCTATCGTACTGAATAGTTATTTTTTCCATACTTGAAGTTAACCGAAGAAAATAATGTTCAAACTTCGGGAATTGCAAAATCAATTCTTACAGATAAATCCAAATTCGGACACAATTAATATAAAACACTGTAACATCGAAATAACTAGCTTTTAAATAATTCATCGATTGATGGTAAGACACTTGGCTAGAAAGTACATGCTCGGACCGTTGAAATTCCTTATTGTTTTCCAAGTCTCTTAATTGCGTTATTTTTTTTGTAAAAAGATATTTCTACGTTTCTATGTTCGTTTTAAAAAGAAAATGATCGTTTCACACATACCCAGAGCGGCTCTTTCTATCGTACTGAATAGTTCTTTTTTCCATACTTGAAGTTAACCGAAGAAAATAATGTTCAAACTTCGGGAATTGCAAAATCAATTCTTACAGATAAATCCAAATTCGGACACAATTAATATAAAACACTGTAACATCGAAATAACTAGCTTTTAAATAATTCATCGATTGATGGTAAGACACTTGGCTAGAAAGTACATGCTCGGACCGTTGAAATTGTTTATTGTTTTCCAAGTCTCTCAATTGCGTTTTTTTTTTGTAAAAAGATATTTCTACATTTCTATGTTCGTATGCAAAAAAAAATGATCGTTTCAGACATACCCAGAGCGGCTCTTTCTATCGTACTGAATAGTTATTTTTTCCATACTTGAAGTTAACCGAAGAAAATAATGTTCAAACTTCGGGAATTGCAAAATCAATTCTTACAGATAAATCCAAATTCGGACACAATTAATATAAAACACTGTAACATCGAAATAACTAGCTTTTAAATAATTCATCGATTGATGGTAAGACACTTGGCTAGAAAGTACATGCTCGGACCGTTGAAATTGTTTATTGTTTTCCAAGTCTCTCAATTGCGTTTTTTTTTTGTAAAAAGATATTTCTACATTTCTATGTTCGTATGCAAAAAAAAATGATCGTTTCAGACATACCCAGAGCGGCTCTTTCTATCGTACTGAATAGTTATTTTTTCCATACTTGAAGTTAACCGAAGAAAATAATGTTCAAACTTCGGGAATTGCAAAATCAATTCTTACAGATAAATCCAAATTCGGACACAATTAATATAAAACACTGTAACATCGAAATAACTAGCTTTTAAATAATTCATCGATTGATGGTAAGACACTTGGCTAGAAAGTACATGCTCGGACCGTTGAAATTCCTTATTGTTTTCCAAGTCTCTTAATTGCGTTATTTTTTTTGTAAAAAGATATTTCTACGTTTCTATGTTCGTTTTAAAAAGAAAATGATCGTTTCACACATACCCAGAGCGGCTCTTTCTATCGTACTGAATAGTTCTTTTTTCCATACTTGAAGTTAACCGAAGAAAATAATGTTCAAACTTCGGGAATTGCAAAATCAATTCTTACAGATAAATCCAAATTCGGACACAATTAATATAAAACACTGTAACATCGAAATAACTAGCTTTTAAATAATTCATCGATTGATGGTAAGACACTTGGCTATAAAGTACATGCTCGGGCCGTTGAAATTCCTTATTGTTTTCCAAGTCTCTTAATTGCGTTATTTTTTTTGTAAAAAGATATTTCTACATTTCTATGTTCGTTTTAAAAAGAAAATGATCGTTTCACACATACCCAGAGCGGTTCTTTCTATCGTACTGAATAGTTCTTTTTTTCCATACTTGAAGTTAACCGAAGAAAATAATTTTCAAACTTCGGGAATTGCAAAATCAATTCTTACAGATAAATCCAAATTCGGACACAATTAATATAAAACACTGTAACATCGAAATAACTAGCTTTTAAATAATTCATCCATTGATGGTAAGACACTTGGCTATAAAGTACATGCTCGGACCGTTGAAATTGTTTATTGTTTTCCAAGTCTCTCAATTGCGTTTTTTTTTGTAAAAAGATATTTCTACATTTCTATGTTCGTATGCAAAAAAAATGGTCGTTTCAAACATACCCAGAGTGGCTCTTTCAATCGTACTGCTCATATTAGTATGGCGTCCCGTAGTTGAAGTTACACGACTGCTGGCATCGTCGTCAGACTCGAGAAAAGTCGTAGTTTCCAGATCCGAGCTCAAAATAGATGCCGTTTCATATCCATGACCGGAACGATGTTTTGAATGACCGTTGATGCGAAGTCCTGCATTGAAAATATGCAAATCGATTGATGCTCGATTTTAACTCGATAAGACCACCATTTTCCTGTCTAATCCCGAGACTCTTACCGTTGTACTTGTTGTACTTTTCGTATTTATCCGAATGATGTCTAGAAGTTTTGTGCAAATGATGACCCTGTCGACTGCTTATAATACTTTCGGTTTCGGTTAACGTGTCATCGTGGGACAACGGCGGGGCGGCACGACTCGTGAGGCCAGGAGCAACCTCGGCTCTCTCGTGTTTCGCTTCGCTGTGCGCCACGGAATCCGTGCACTGAGATGCCCCGTCGGACACGTTACTTCCTTCGGCGGATACCAGCTGAAATTTTTTTATTGAAATTACGATTGGGAACGACAATTACGCGAACATCAGGTACTCGTGTGTAGAACCGCCGAGATTTCATTGCGAGTGTTGAGCGAGCTGTTTACGAAAGAGAGTTGATGTGAAAAAACGAGCTCATAGATATATTCCGGCTTTATCATCAACGGTCCTGATTGTGCCTGGTACATGGGCGCATAAAATAAAAGTACATAAAAGTACCGCAAACGCTGCAACAGCTTCGGAACGATTGGAAGCCTGCTGCTCGAGTCACCAGTCCACTCATTCAGCGATCGAATTTGCTCTTAAATACTTTTTTCCGAAGAAAAACAACGAAAAATTTGTTTATTCTTCAGAAACTGCTTGCATTTTACAAACACTAACATTGCTGTGAATAAACTTGTCTCTCATCTTTGGCGTCGCTTTCCATATTTTTTGGTGATATTTTTTTTCCACCGCGTTGAAAATTCTACGGGATTCTTCACCGACTGTTTTGTTTTCCGCAAAAATTGTCATTTTCGTGTTGCTTTCTTGCCGTTTTTCAGGTAAATTTTCATGTTTCATCGAATCTTACTACAAGGAGCAGCGACTGCGATGTTTCGACCCTGCTATTCGCTACCCCTGAGAAAATATATTTATGGATTCTAGCGTGAATCGAACTAATTGCAAGTGGAAATTGCTCTTTGGTGTATTTAATTATTTCGCACTTTACATTAGTTTGGTGAATTTCGCAGTCTCTCTCAGCCTCTATTTTCTCGATTCAATTCTATGTCCGATAGCAGCGCCGATTGCTGTTATCAGATATATGATTAACTACGATTTTATTGCATATTTTTAAAGATTGTCGGTTAAAGGAAAATATAATAATTACAATGAAAAAAGTATTCGCTATTTTTTGCATGCCGCATAATTCTGTATGGATGTGAAGTTGGCATCGATGAAGCACAATGAGACTAGATTCAATGACCATCCTTTTGTGAAAAACTGCTTTTCAAATTTACGTTATATTTATTGATTAAAAAAACTTTATCTAATTTTCATTGTTTTCCAAGGATGGAACATTCAGCATGATCATTCCACTCATGGTGATCATAATTTCGCTCTAGTCGCTCGTGTGAAAAATTCAGAAAAATCGAACATACCCAGGAAACTACTCGTCCATTGAAGCAAGGCAAGTGAGCGTCGTCATCGATGATCTCTTCTTTGACGACGCTGTGAACAAAAAATGTAAACACAAAATCGCAACAATGAATAATCCAATGGCTTATTATGATCGAGTGATAGTCCCAAGAAAATTACAGTTTGGTTAACTGAAATATCAATGTCGAAGAAATAAATCATTGAAAAACCTTTACATTCCCATACTCGTATGTAATAATAACTATTTTATCATGTGAATATTCCTTTGTAGATACAAGGTTCAAAAATCATTTGACTTGTGCTAATTTACTATGAATTTTTTCAAATAATAATGTGTAATATCGGTAAGGAGAGCTTGGAAAACAGCCTACTTTATCCACTGAAACATAGTGAAGGAATTAATCACCTAAATTTTTTTTTTGTAACGCCTGTATCTCGAATGTGATGTCTACTTGTTTACTAATATCGATATAGCACCGAATCCAAACTTTTGTATCATATGCCAGCAGGGTGATCTTTGACATTGTCTCATACGTCTATAAACGTTCTTGGATACAATACATTCAGTTATATCTCGTTGCGATTTTCCATAAATAATATTTACACATTATTAAAAATAGAAAACGATAAATGAAATACAGTGAGTAACTGAATGTTTTCTGTCCTAGAGTCGAATGTTGGCGTTTAGTTTCCTGCAACTTTATTTCATTCCTGCTGAAATCGCACATGTTTATTGAAAGCAGTGAAATATCCTATTCGGTTGACAATTGTCTCGTTTTGTGCCAACTCCAAACAGTGAGACTCTCGGTTTTAATAGCCATGATATGAGAAATGCGTGGCATGGGAGAAAACAAGATTTCAGACTTTGCGGAATTGATCTTGTTTCATCCCCTGCCACATAAAATACTACAGATTCACTAATGAAAAAGACGAATACTGAAATTTGTTTTTTTTAAACAATTTGTTCCGAAATCACTAGAGGAAATCTGAACAATGACATGTGACTGTCACACCTCTTGGGTCGACAAGAGTCAAGCTGGAGCAATGAAGAACCGATTTGAGCAGTAAAGACAGATTTGAGGATAATTAGAAATCAAAGACGAAAGCAGATGATTTCGAAAAAAAATAAATGTTTATCGGAAAAGTATGCGTTATCGAGAAAATGTACTTTGATTTCTTTTTAATTAACTGACATGAAATATAACGTGTCAGTGAATCGTGACGTTGTCAAGTCTCCGAAGGATAAAAGCAACACAGTCTATTTTAGGCAGTAATCACGATGAATCGTCGTATATATAAACAACATTTACCCAAAATCGTCGTCCATCGATTTAAAGAAATACTTGTAATTTGGCCGATTGAGAACATTCTTAAAGTCAGCGAGGGTGACGCGTTCCGGTGATATCGACAGCTTTACCAAATACGGAGTCTCTTCGTCGTCAATGTGATAAATTATCTTGGTTTCTTCCATCGCAATAATTACACTTGGCGCATTAACAATCAATGGGAAAACACAGGAAAAAAACACACACACATACACACACAATCACCGAAACGTCTTGACTGACAACGATTTCGCTTGAAATCCAATATGGCCGATGATACGGCTGAAGCCGCGAGTAGTTATATAGCTCTCGATGAGATGTCATCCACCATTCGCATCCGCGACTACACCACAGGCACAGGCAGTCTTATGGTCATCAGTAATAATGATACATATCGCGATAGATATTGTTGTTTAATCACCACCGATATACTCTATCGTAGCATTTCCACGATGTTTCTTGACATTTCATTCAATCTATCGGTTTTATCAAATAATACCGTTTCACCATCCATTTCGTCACATTCGCACGAACGACTGAAATATATCAAGTAGTGCGTGTCCGTCTCAGCTTACACCCGTCACTCTTTTTTTTTTATCGCTCTCTTTATATACCTTTCGTACACGTCAAGGAGTATTCTCACAAGCGCATCAATACCGACTCATCGTTGGAGTTGCTGCCAAGTACCGGATGTTTTGTGATACATTCCGGATGAAAAGATGAGTCGTTGGTTGGTCCATTCCGATGGACAGCATCACGGTTCGACAAATAGCAATGAGCGCGTTTGACTCAGTGGCCCATGTTTAGATCATGTATAAAAAATGCTAACGAACAAAGTTACACGATTGATAATCACCGTATTTGGCCAATAGTCGATAATAAGCCGGTATTATATTTTTAAGAAAAAAGCGTCTATGTCAATTTGAGATTGTCGATAAAACAGGTGTGGAGGAGAGAGACTATTCTTCCGAGTATCTCTGGACAAAAAATAAATTTTGGAATCTAATTTACAAAATGACTGCAATTTTGTGGTACACGACAACTGTGCAACGTTTAAAATATGCGTTTATGGACTATACTAATTGTAGCGAAAATAAATGGAATCTGTATTCTTTTCGCTGGTTGCCTGACGTGGTAAGTTGACGCATATACTAGATACCGGTCATATTACTCGAATTCGTCATAGCTAGCTACGTGTGATTATTGTTGAAACGTATCCTACCACTACCACCATACTGCCCGCACTACTGTTGCACAAGTTGAAACGGCGCAGAAGCATCGAGCAATAAAAAAAGAGCGAAAAGCCCCTAGTGGAATCTTCAATATTTGTAAACATGGCTGTTGTGTTCAATATCAAAAGTTTTTCATCATAAACATCCCCTATTTTGTCTTTTTAACAACATTTGTTTCATTCCGCGAAGTATTTCCAATCGCATACATCTGCGTTATGACCCGTTAATTGCATCGAGTACCATCGATTGCGAACGAGCTGATTGAGTGTAAAGTACTCGATCGCGAATCAGAGGTGCATTAACCAATTTGAGAGCATCATCTCGAGGACATCAATCATTTTTCCCTTTGAAAATATCCATCGAATCCGTCGCTCGTAGGTTCGAAAGCTTTCTGAGCACTTTTCCATGCTTTTCATTCATGATTATTCTCTCGTCACATAACCTACAAATGTCGATATATTTTTTCACTTTTAGGTTACTGGCAACGGTTGTTCCCTTTTTGTTCAACACGTTACTTCCAATGTAACGTCACTGAAATTATATGGTTGTAACAACTCGGAGGACAACGCGAGCAAAATTTAAGTAAGCGTGCGTAGCGCACTAGGTTTTTCCATCCACGACGTTGAAATTATCCGAGCCGCTTCCTTCGAAATACGATTTTAAACAAAAAACAAAAATCATTTCAATGCTTTTCGGTGCAGTCACTTTGTAACCACCAACGTGTTTGTGCTTTGTTTGAACAATCAGACACTCTGCGCCAAATGACCGTAAATCTGCCATTACTTTTGTACAAGCTTCGATCGCTGAAAAAAACGCCGCTCTAGCCGTCAAACAACCGAACCCCATTTCTGGCAACGATGACGCTGTTTTTCGACTGAAAACACGTTAATGCTGAGCCAAAAAAATTGATGTCCGTTGCGCCAAACGACGAGCACCGAGTCAATCTTTTCGGAAGCCATTTTATGTCTCATTGATTTTTTAACCACAACCAGTAAAATACATCAGCGAAAGTACTTCTTCCGCACTCCGCGGCAGGTGATGAAATCGCAGGACATTGAGAATCCACTCTGAATTTTGAATATATTCGAATCTGTTTCTCTCCATCGTCAGGAATGTTTTGAGCGAACGACAAAAATGTAAATCGCGCCAAAATCTCAACTCATTCTTACGAAGCACGGAGCAATGGCGTGATACACAAAGAAAGAGGAGAATCAATCCGCAGACTTTTTTTTTGGTACCGACAGTACGTGTCTTACGTTCTACATGGATACCAGTGACTTTGACGTAATCATGAAGCATCCAAGATCTATAGTTCATTTGGATGTGGATTGCTTCTACGCTCAGGTGGAAACGCTGAGACATCCGGAGTACAAGTCCAAGCCGCTGGGTGTGCAGCAGAAAAACATAGTCGTCACGAGCAATTACATAGCTCGAGAATTTGGAATAAAAAAGTGTATGTCCGTCGAGGAGGCGCTGCTGCTCTGTCCAGAGCTGGTTCTCGTCCGCGGTGAGGACCTGACGAATTACCGACGGATATCCGCGGATATCTCGGAAATTCTACTGGAATACACGCCGCTCGTCGAAAGATTGGGTCTCGACGAGAGTTTCGTGGACGTATCGACGTTGGTCGAAAGACGAGGTCTCGAATCACGTTTGTCGAACGAAGCTCGCGCCAACGAGGACGGCGTCGGTGACGACGCCGTCAAGTATGGAAAAATTTTCGGTTCAACGGACGAGGAGTGTCCCTGCGGCTGTCACGCGAGGCTGCGAATCGCCGCCAAGATAGCATCGGAAATGCGCGACCGTATTCTAAAACGCATCGGGCTGACCTGCAGCGCCGGAATCGGCCACAACAAGTTGATCGCCAAACTGGCGGGTTCGCTGCACAAACCGAACGAACAGACGCTCGTCTATCCCTGGGCGGCACCGGCTTTGCTCTCGACCGTCGGTTCGCTCGCCAAGATACCGGGGATAGGAACGAAAACGCTCGGTTTGTTAGCGAGCAAGGAGGTTAAAACGGTGGACGACGTGAGAAGTTTGTCGTTGGAGGAGCTCGAATCGAGAATAGGAAGCGATTTGTCGAAGAAGCTCAAAGACAACGCCGAGGGTATCGACGAAACGATCGTGAAGCCTTCCGGCAGGCCTCAGTCCATCGGCCTCGAGGACGGCTGTCACAATGTTTCCCTCGTAGGTGAGGTTGAGGCGCGTCTCGGTGCTCTCCTCAGAAGACTCTTCGAACTGGCAAACGAGGACGGTAGAATACCGGTAGCGTTGAAAGTAACGGTGCGCAAACACGATTTTACGAAATCGGGCGCGACGAGCAAGCGCGAGACGAGACAGTGCGCGATTCCGCAGCATCTGCTGCATTCCGACAAGTCCGGGCTTTACGACAACGCCAAGATCCTGGCGCTCGCGATGAAGCTGTTTCATCGCGCGGTCGACGTGACGAAACCCTTCCACTTGACGCTACTCGGCGTCGCGTTCACCAAATTCGAAGAGCGCATGTCCGGCAGAAGCAGCATAACCTCATTTCTGAGGAAACAAGTCGCCGTGCAATCGGTGCTCGACATCAGCTCCGATGTCGGGATATCCGACACGAGTCTCGGTTCGCCGATGAGCATCAATCAGGATAGTAACGACGCGATCGAGAACGAAACGCACTCGAGCCATCTGGAATCTTCGCCAGGTGGCGCTGCGGCGAGTAACGGCGCGAGGTTGATTACCGCTAGTACGAGACACTCGCCGATAGGGTCGAGCCCGTGCAACATCGCCGACACGGAGGATACCTCGAACGAGATCGAACCATCGCCGAAAAAGACGAAACTCGAGGTTTGGCTGAGCGGCCGCAGGGACTCGCCGAGCAACGAGATGGCCAGCTTGAGACTCGGACCGTCGTCGCCGATTTCCACGCAAAACCCGACGAATTCAGCTGTCTTCAGATCGTTGCCTCTCAGCCTAGAGAGAGACGTCGGACGCTCGTGGCAAGGCGGGAAAACCAAACCAAACAATATACTTAAATATTTTATAGCCAATGAGTGATGAATTGATGAATTTTCTAATAATAAAAAGATTTAAGACAACACAGAAAAGAAAAAGCAGATTGAAACGTATACACTCCGTTAAGACTTCTTTGTTGAGATATATATTTACGCGTTGCTCATAATCGACGTCCTACGTTGTTTATCGTCCATTTCCGGACCCACGATTTCGTGCGCACGACCAAACTTTGAAGAATTTTTATCACGAGACAAGACCGATGTATGTTCGTCGATGTGTTCCACTCGGAGGAATAATACCGTCGGAGTAACTTTTAATTGCAATGATTTCTTCCAGCGAGAAAACAATAACATTGAAACAATGTTTCTCTCTTGGAACAGCGGATGTGTGAAAAGAAAAACAAACAAAATTGGTCAATTATTGTAGTATACGTTCGTTATCGTTGACCTTTCGAGATGCGAGAATATTTGGGTCCAACTTTCAAATGCACACATTCCAAAATATCTTCTCACGCGACGATGTACTTTCTTTTTTTTTTTTTTCAACAAAGTATACAAGAACAACTGATTTTGTAATTTGTCTGGACCGTTAAGATGTAAAATATAATACTGTTGTAAAAATTCAATGTGGTCTACGTTGTCGTTATTAACCTGATGATTAATTGGGCTATTTTGGCCGAGATTCCTCGTAACCCGTTCCAAATTTCAACAAACGAAACTTTGAAACGAATAAAAATTTCGGATAAACGTATGAATTCATTTCCTGCGAAAGGTAAATGATTTATCTACATTTTTTTTTTCAAAGAATTTCTAACTTTTCGAAATTATTATTATTTGATATCGATGTGGGTAGTACAATTTTTTTTCGAATTTTAGCAAAGCAATCCTCTCGGAACAGAATTATCGACGCTTCGTTCGATCAAAATAATTGCTGAATTATTCAGTCTTCATTTTTCAATTTTTTTTAGCAAAAGCAAAAGCTGTAGCAAAAGTGGCATTCGATAAACGAACAACGCACAATGATATCGCGTCTAAAATAATAACTGATTTTGCGTCATCCCTTGAAAGAGCCTTTACCCACCCCTATACGCTACAAGGGTGGTTTTTACCCTGAAAAAGCCTAGAGAAGCAAAAATGCGTGATGGAATAAAGCTCCTCGGTCACGATAGCGTTCTTTGTTGCGAGTGAAATGCGAAAAGTCGTATACGAAATAAACATTTCGATGAATGAAATATACGTTGAACGATACGCGCGATAATGTACGACGAAATCCATCGGGGACTTGGAATAAGAGGGATTTCGTAGTTTCGGCATTATCGTAATCCCCCGCACGTATTACTCACATTCCTCAACAAGAATCGGAAGCGAGGCGACTCTTAAAGAAGATGAATGAAGACGGGATGAAAAGAAGACGGCGGATTTAGGGCTTCAAATTTAACGCCCTTTTTTTTCTCCCTTCGTTCGGAGTCTGCGGGCAACGTTTTTCCAAGGCGAGATCGTCCCGGGAATTACCGCTTGTTCTCGCGTAGATTGCATGAGTACGCTTTTTTTTTTAACCGTGTCCACTCAAATCGGCCCTCCGGAGTGTCGAATTGTTCGTCGAGGTACAGAGTTTCGCGCCAGAGAGAACAAAAAAAAAAAAGATGACTGCAGACGCGGAATAATTTATTGATAATTCGCGGAAAACGTATATTTTTATTCATTTTTTTTTTTACGAGACGCCCAATGAGAAAAAATGTCCAATCATCGGTCCTCCAATTGCACGTAATCGTAACGATGCTCGAATCGAGAACGTTGGCAATTGGGAAAAATTTATCGCGTTACCTATAACGTTCAATAATAACCGTGATCCGCGAAACGCGTTCGAAAAATATTCCATGAAAAATTCAGTGGTAATCCCTTTTCCAATATAAACGCCATTGTCATCAATTTATTCCAGAATAATCAGATCTGCGGATTCCGGATCAGACACGCAGATCCCCCTACGAAGCACACGTTCTGTGTGGATATAATATCTTTTGTCGATTCTCCAGAGTTGCCAGCGTTTTTTCTCCGTCATCCTTTTCGTACGAATAATTATTCGAATCATCATTTTTTCGTTAAATTGCCATTTTTTTTTTTCTCTTATTCGACGTCCTCGCAATCTTACTCGCTGGATTTGCCGATTGTATCGCTGCCGTCAAAATTAAACGAGACCCTGAGACCGACACGAATTAACTCGTCAACTCGTTCTCTTTCGTCTGTCAATCATCAATGACGGTTTTCAGATCGAAGATATTATCCAGCCTCCGTATCTCTTTTTTGACTCTGAATCTCACGAGGATCTCTTTTAAAATGTTTTTTTTCCTCCGTGTCATCACCTTAATCCCACCACAATAGTAGCAGGAGCATACGTTTGACGTTCAAAGGCGGGGACGCCCCTATCATTTTGATCCCTGTTTCCACTTGGTTTGCAGATAACATATACGTATATACTCTTCTTTATGCGCGATGTATCCGCCACCCGCGAGATTCTCTCTGAATTTTCGCACAATTCATTCAAAATCCTTTCTTCTTCAAACAGACATTTTCTTGGCTATTCTGTGAAAAATTTTACTTCGATATCGCCCACTTCCGTCGCTTTGGATTCCGCCTCTTCTCCGATCGATTTTTCTCTCTAATCCTATTTTTTTTTATTTACCAAACGCTCCAATTCGTTTTATTTGTTTCAATCTCTCTCTCTCCTCTCACGCGGCGTTCTCCGCCCAAGTTTACCTCTCGTCGCAAGTGCGATACTTTTTGTCGACGTTAAGAGAGTGTGAAACATATATAGATCCTTCTAATAAAAAGTTGATGGGGTCCCGAAGTTGATCCTTCATCGAGGAAATATCGCGCGATTGTTGAAAAAAGAACGAATTTCGTGGCAAAATTCCGTTTGCGCTCTGATGCGCGCGTGTGTGTTGTTTTTGCTTGAATTTTACGGTTTTGTTGCATTTTCTTACTGATATTTCGAGTTTTCGCGAAAAACTCGACGAGTTTTGTGATCGCAGGAAAATTTGCGATGGAACTGGCTGTTGAACTATCGAAAATTCGGAAAAAAAAATGTTTTGCTTTACCCCGGACTTTGTTATCGTTGTTATCTAAAGTCAGTGTGTTTTGTGCCTTCGATAGAATTGATTTTTTTCCGGATTTTTGTATCATCGATAAGTACTCGAATTTCGCATTTCATTTTGGCTTTCGTCGAGATTGCACCTCCGGAGCATCCGTTGGAGATAAACCGCGTGTCAATACGCCTCAGCGATCGTCATATTCTATCGAGGGCTTAGCGAGTTGATCTTGGGAAAAAACAAAAGGAATTGATACCCGCAGTTTTTTGTCCGACATAAAATCGATTGCTCGTATGTTTTATACAATGTTGTCGAGACTTTCCGTATAACCAATTCTCCCGATGCCTCGCGAAATGCTTTCAACGAATTCGTAAGGAAAAAGTCGTTTTCCCTTATAGAAATAATAGTTTTCGTCTCGAGTGAAACAGAGTTACGAAAAAATAAGCAAAAGTCCGTCGCGTCTGTCGCATTGGTCGATAAAATGGAGAGGCAAAGTAACGAGCAACAAAACGAAACGTCGATCGGTAAATTGGAATCGAGACGAGAATATTTGGATGCTGCAGGGAGCAGCGACGATGCGGAGGAGCCGAGTAAGATTTATCATGGAAATTTCCAAAGTTTTAGGCCCACAGTGAGAACGTATAAAATTCATGCCGAATTTTCAAATCTTGCTGACTTTTTGCACGTTGGATGTTTCTCCGATCTCTCCGGAACCGACCCTGTGAAAAAGCAAAATTTTCTCTTCGAATTTTCGCACTTCGAGCGTCCATTAAGCTGCGACGCGTTTCCACTTTAATCCGAAATGGGCAACGTCATTATCAATTCTTTTCACGATATATTTGGTGGCACGTTGATAAGGATGGAAAAAAAGCTCTTGACAAACTTTCATACAAGTTTTCTCTTTGATATGCATATGCCATCTCACGCAAACTCGTAATAAGCGTCGCGTTGAAACTAATGTAATATGCTTGCTTTTCTTTTCGCTTCTTTTTTTTCAACGATGCTGGCTGGATTTCAGTTCGAAGCTCTGCTGCTGTTTTTGTTACTCTTTCTCCGCTCTACTTGGCCTCACCTTATGCAGACTTTAAGAATATTAATGCTTCGACCGTAATATGAAAAAAACAAATTTTATTTATTTTCAACTGCACTGCAATATATGGTAAAGTGCAAGAAAAGTATCGAACCGACGTTAAAATCATTTTTATCAAGTGGCAAAGGCCTTTTTTTTCTACTCTGTAATTTTACAGAGTTATACCTTATTTTTCGACAAAGTATCTACCTGCGTATCCGCGACGTTACAGAGGTCTATTAAATAAATCACGCGAGCGTCAAAATTCGTAGTACATCATATTGGTCATTTGCAGATCACACCCTCGAGCCAAGCCAATTTTGATCGCCAAAAACGATAAAAAAAATTTGCATAGTAATTTGCGTATTCATAATGATCGAAAATGTGACAAATGCGATGTTTTATGGATTATCGGAATTTATTACGTCAAAAATCACAAGAGCAAAGTCAAAAAAGCTCTTGGAAAAAAGGGATAATTGAGCAGAGATACCGGCGACGACATATATAACAAAGAAAGACATCACGCGCAAAGAGGTCGCGAAAATAGGATTAGTTGATCGTAAAAATCGAAGCATCGATGTAAACCGTACGACTTTTCTTTTTATGTTCATCCAACAGAAACAACGCGGAACGATCTCCGCATGCCGATATTGCAAACGCCAAAGATTTCTCAAAATTGATACGCACTTTGACGTCAAACCGTTATTTTGATTTCCGCCATTAGGATAGAGATATTATTTTTCGAGTACGTTTGTTTGTGACGATTCTTTATTGCAAACGTCAGTGCGATCCGAGTTGAAAAGTCCTCGTTTCTCGCGGACGAAATTGCCAGTCGGAGCTAGTGATATATTTATAAACATTTTCAAAGTTTACTCTCGTCACTGAGTGGAATATCATTTTGTATCCAGCCGGCTTATCGACGTATCTCTGGGTTGATGCACGCCCAGCATCGCGGATACATGCAGAGAAATCATTGTGCGGATGAGGCGGAATGAGTTTGCGAATATTTGCAAGGAAAACGTAAATTAATGGTTAATTATCGCTTGGCTGGGCTTGGCAGGAGTGTCACAGATATACAGCCACTGGTACATTATTGTTTATGGACCAGACAAGGAGTCGAATGGATGCGATTGAAACGGTAAAACCGAGACGAAAACATGAGACGAAACGGAAAGCAGCATCACTGACGAGTTTGATAACAGGGTCCAGGCTTCGGTGTGTGCTCCATGCACTAAAAGTTTTTACTGGCTAAACTAAACGAACAACTGCGATAACGGTTAACGCAAATGAATACATTATCCAACGGTGTTAGCATAACCAAACAACGATGAAGTACGCTCCGATAAATCTGTTGCCTCATGCGAAACAAGTTATGATAAATTCAACATAATTTCAATGGATAAAATACGTGCATTGGCTTGACGTTATTGAGAAAAGTTCGAACCGAAGGTAGACCATTTTTCCGTACGTATTATTATTATTTACTCCTGTATACACGGAGATGAATCTCTGATGTAAACCGGATTTTTTTTCTCATTTTCACGACTGTGGCGCGGAGGAATATTTTATATTTTTAAGGAGTAACCATATTGTTGTCCCGTTTTGCCGAAGGTAATCAAGTCAAATTTACACAGCGTCTCCTTGGTAGTTTCTTCATTGGGGAATTGTCGATGATATTTCCAAGGGTGCCTCCTCGGATGCCAGGTTTTTTTAACTTTAATAAATCATAATATCGCTGATGGTTAACTGCGCGAAATGATACTAGTTTTTTGTTTCGAACCATTGTGTACATCTGTCGGAAAATGCCATTAGGGTGCATCAAAATGTGCAGGGTGATTTATCGGCGAGGGTGTAGAGAAATGGGATAAACTTTTGCGTGTATTCCTTGCGAATACCCTCGGGTTATTGTGTTGAACAAACGTGGGGTGAATATGAGATCGGCGATGAGTTGGAATTATTATTTTAAGATAATATGGGCGCTAACGGAAAGAGGGAACAAGCGGAAGTGCAGACATTGCGGTGAGGGTTGAGTGCGGGGCGTATGTGTGAATCGGAAGAAGCTTTGGTCAAGCTCGCAGGTCAGCGTGTGTTTCGTTGATAATAGAGAGAAAATATCTCGCTCCCACGCTCGAAACAATGTGAAACTTTGCAGATTTAATGAGGGATCTGAAAAGTTGCGCGGTAATTAACATATTTTGGTTGCGTTGCTATTCATAGACTCCTGTATGAATCCTACCCCTTTCGGAAAAATGTGCAAAAAGAGGGCGTTACGCCGATGGGTTCCATAAATTATTTCAACCCGACTTTCGGAATGTCACGTCGAATCGTCTTGCAAATCGACGATTTAAAGGCCAGCGATTTAAAGGCCCATACGGCGATCAGATGGTGTCCGGCGCGCGAGTGTGACGGTAGGTCCAAAGAGGGTTTTCTAATTACTTTACGATAGTCGACGTAAAAAAATGAAATACACTCGGCGTTTACTTTTTTTTTGTCGCTACGCTTCCACGTCGCCTAATCGAAATTTCATTCTACTTCTCTCCGTGCTGTTACGGAGGAAGTACGAGTCGTATTTTCGATGCATTCAAGAGCATGCGACACATTGCGTTAAGAGCAAAGTAACGGAGTCGAGGTGTATCCACCCACGTGTGAGATTGGAGAATTGTTTAATTGTTGACGCAGTTAAGGGCTGAGCAAAACGGAATATCATTGTATACTGAGGAGTCGGGTGGTTTCCCTTTAAAAATGCTCTCCGATTGTACAATCGTCGTAAAATTAAGACAGACTTCAGAGTTCGAACACTCGGCTATGAAAATTTGGGATTAAAAATAATGGCATTAAAGACGTGAGAATTACGAATTTTGTATAATCATAATGGCAAAATCGTCGGGTCAACATTTGAGCTATTGATTTTGTCTCGATATAAAACATATTTGGTGAATATTTCCTCGCGAATTTTTCCAAAATTTATTTAACAAAAAACGTAAATTCTTTATAGCACGACGTCAACCCAGGGGTTCCATGAGGCTCTTGGGAAATTTCCGGTCCCGCCGTTAGAAAATGGCGAGACGATTCTGGAAATATTCAGATGCATTCAGGAAGGTGAATTGATCCTGTGGAGGGAAAACAATCGTTGCGAGTATTTTTTCAGAAATTTTGTCGTCCAGAAAAATTTGTCGAACGTTTTTTCACGTTTTTGTTCTTTTTTGGAACGTTCCGGGGGTTGCTTTCGTATGATTTTAAAGAAATTTTGCGAGCATCCTGAATTCTTGTTTTATTTCATTTTTACTACGATTGTACAGCTGGAGCGTTCTTAAGTTTATTTGCACTAAACGCGTAGCTCTGAGCCGGGTGTTGATGATAACGGTAGGTTTTGTACAGTTTACTCGTACTCCAGTGCACGTGAGAGGATATCCATATAATAATAAAAACGTAACTACCGCGAACGCGTTGAATAAAAATATTCGAAATTTGTAATAATCATTTTTACAATGCGAGTAGAATAATACGTGCTGGCAACGCACGGTGCGATACATTTTTGTACAACGTAAAAGATTTATTGGTGACGATAGGTTGCACAGGATGTGTATTATTTTTTCATTAATTCGCTTTGCTTTATTGTCATATATCTGTATTTTCGTGCAATAGGTGTTATGATTTATGAAGGATATATTTAAGAATAATCAACGTTCGTTCGGAAAATCATGTTGTAAAAAAAATTGTTATTGTGAAAAACTTGCGGATGTGGAATTCCGCGTTGATCAATGCTATCGTATTTTTACACGTGTTTTCGTGGGGTTTTCCAACTTTTGACGTTTCGTGGACGAACATACGTAAAATCAGCAATCAAGAAAAGCCTTTCTGTACCTCAAATACCACCGTATTCGTATAAATGGATAGATGTATGCTTCAAACGGTTGGAAATGTGTAACATCTAGTATTGATCTTCCGTGAGGGTCCATGTCCTTCCTCCGGCACCACACAGCGTAGTTGAGGGTGGTTCCCTCAACGGTTTTCTGGTTTTCATTTGCTCCAACAGACTCCCACACTGTTTAACAGTGTCTTTTTAATTTTTATTCTTTTCGACACGACTATAAGAGTCGGATAAAACGTTCTTCGTGGATAAATATCCCGCCAGAGTACGAATTCGAAATTTCCAGACGCGATTTTAACGAGTACGACCCTGAAGTATCCTGCTTGCCTTACAGCAAGGGAGGAGCTCCGAGCCATCTGTTTTCCCCACCAAATGTCACTTTTTATCGTTGATATTTAACAATTTCCACTGCAGGTTTTTCGAGAACAAAATGCTTTCGATACCAGATTATTAATGGCTTTCTCTTGTCTCGATTTCTTGATCTTGAGAATGGAGAGGATGGCTGTATGATCTGCGACAGACCACGAGATAAAAGGATTCTCCGCTGGTTTCATTGTTGTAGCTCGCTTCCGCTATGACGAGAATTTGCAGGAGTCGTTTAATGCTGAAATCACTCACGTCATGTACACGGTGTTTAAGAAAGACTAAAAAAACATGTATTACGTTCTCACTGGTGGACTGGTATTGATTTACGACGGTTTATCGTTTCGTAATCGCGATTGTGTCATGTTTTATGCTCCTGTAATCGATGGTTGTCGTCAATGAAATTCGTATCATTCCTTTGAATAACTTTTCATTGCAGGTGACGTTCGGAAGTCGCAAGAAAAATCGCCCTCGAGATTCAGGCATGTATACGACGAACAAGAGCTGAATAAATTGGTGAGCTCACTGACGAAAATAAAACTATCGAAAAAAAAGAAACCGCTGTGCAATAACGATGAAATTTCTTCTTCAAATATCGGACATTGTTCGGAAGACCACGACGTCGAGATTTTTCCTATGCAAGCATATTTCCACTCGTTAAATGTTGGTGAAGTAGATCGTGCTCTCTGAGCTTCAACCATCACCGGGTATGATAATGGGTGTGCAGGATTATACAGTTGGGCATAAAAAAAAAATATGATGCAGCAAACTTTGTTAATTTTTTTTCTTTTAATGATCCATATTCATCGCCTCCATAATTGAACTGGTTACATCCACCGAGTCTATGAAAACAGTATCGTCGCAGAGTTTGCTCAGGAATGGAGCTGCGATTGTTCAACCGCACTCGGACGATATACCCCTGACATTTGGAATTTTTGATAAACTCTGACGAAAATGAACTCGGATCTTTCAAACGATACGACTTGAACACTTATTTCTAGCGCATTACGGCCATTTGTAGCCTCTCCGGATCCTCGAATCCTTAAATCCTTACTGGGTTGTTGCTGATTTTTTTTTACGCGCGGGTCCATTGATTTTTTCGAATAATTCGAAATACTCGCGAGTCTCCGCTGCTTTTGAATCGATGGGCCATTGTCACGCTGCTTATTAAATTTTAGCTCGCTTTACCCATGTTTTAATTCACCCTTAACGGTTCTTCGAGACTAAAGTTAAAACACAACGGGGTGCAAAGGCATGGAAATGGATATGGATGTATACAAAAGAGGCGCACAGATGTTGTTCTCTGCGGAATATATACGCGCGGGAAAGTCGCAGATTAGAGTTCTACTTTGCAGCGGCTGCATCGTTCTCTGTACGCGTTTCACTCGCGATAAAGGCAACGAGTGAATATTATGCCATTTGCGTTCAGTTTTATTCGCACGAATCCCAATTCCGAGATCGCGGTATTGTCGTCATTATATTTCGTCTGCTAATTGGCTGTTGGCTACAAAACTGAACGTGCATCTATTCAATAAGCGAGTAACAATAACTGTTCTGTCTTTTTCATTGCTAATTAATAACAATGTTGTTAAACCAAAATTGACTGTCAAAAACTCATTTTTCAAATTTTTCGATTTATCTACATGATACGTTATTACACATTTCTCCACTGTGAAATGCATTTCGATTTCTTAATAAATTACAGTACACATGCGATGAATATGCTTGCTGATGACTTTTACTACTCTAAATAAATGTACTCAATGAAAATCGAGATATTTTGAAGACCGCGCTTGGTTCGGACTAAGATAATTAAAAAGAGACACGTTCGAGCGTAATTTTGAATTTCATTTTGAATAATATATTTCATCCACATCGTTTGCAGAAGCGTTCATTTGATGGGGAACAAAAGGAACCGCGATAATTTTTATAAACAATCGAAATTAATTTGCTCGTTTTAGGTACGAATTGTAAAACGTTTGACAACGTTGGGCGGCCTCGTTGAGAGCGACTGGAACGACCAATGTTATTCGAGCATCCGTGAATTCTTCAACAATCCAGACAAATCGATCTTGAGCATGTACCATCGTGATAACGTTTTAAAATCCGAGCTCAACGTTCCTCTCACACCGGTCCACGAGCTCATGTACTTTATTCGGGACCCATCGGAAGTCTTGACCGTGGAAAACTTTGACAATCACGTCATGTTCGGCAGTGTCAACGAAAATGTTGAGGGCACGATTCTCAAGATAGTGTCCAATTTACTAGCTCCGACATTTTTCAAAATCGACACGTGGCCCGACAGTATCCTTCTTGCGTATTGAAGCTTTGATGCTCTCTTATCGATTATCATAGACTTTGAACAGGAGGACGGAGACTTTGTTCGATTCATCGTTATTATTGATTTACCATCATCGTATCATTTATTTCGATACAATCAACCAGAATAGCGCTCGAGTAAATGCACGACGCAACTTCCGGAAAAAAAATGTTTTTTTAAAGACGCCTCTCGTGTACCAGCGACGTTTCTCCGATTATCGAGTAAACGTCGAAACCCGGGGCCAAAGCTCCTTTGGCGAGCTATCCACTCCGATTTCTTTCAGTCCCTCCCACTCGTTTCGCTTACAATTATTTTTCTAAACCGTATCGTGACCGACAATATTTCGCGCCGAATAAAATCGACGGGTCTGACTATTCCTCGCGATATTCTACTTAAGAACCGTTCAATGCATCATTTTTTTGTGCGTTTGATAAAAAAAAATGTCAACTCGTTTGGACTAATTTTGTGGGAAATTTAAACTTTTTCCTTTCACGCTTTCGAAAGCTCGAACGTCTTCGAGGTTATACAAAGTACTTTTCGAGGAGTCGGAGCACACTCATGCTTTTCTAACGTTTATCATAGAAAAATAAAGACAGCTCGTCTTTTTGTTTCGTGCAAAGTGGAAAAAAAGTGGATCAAGCATATTTTGCAGAGTATTTCCGAGATACCGTTAAAAAGGGAGGAGAAAAAAAATGACGAGCATACTGTTCGCTCGGAATCACTCCCGGCTATCTTGTTTTCTCTTCGTCGTGCTGTTAATGCGCATTTTTCTTCTTACTTCCTGATATACGCGAGTAGCCGAGTAGTCTGGGAATGAATGTGTCTCAAAGGGTTATCTTCAAGCAGAATGAAGTTATTGAGTTATACGGTGGAGAGCGTTTGTAACTCAAACCGCAATCCCATTAACGAAGAAGGTGGGGTGCAACCGATGAATTTCCGGAGAGTTTAGAGGCTACGTTGCAAAATGGAGTCAAGCGGAGATGAGCGGAGCAGAAAATTGCGGAGCGCTAAATTATTATAATTTATAGGCAAAATGAGATGCTGATGAGTCTCTCGAGGATAACTCGAACCGGAGCAAACTTCTAATTTCGATCCGTCATATTTGACTTTGTAAAATATTTTTCAATGATGATTGAAGCTCTACTTCTCGCAGCTTCTCGATCGAATTAAATATTTTCCTTGAGTCTATCGTCGTCGTGGTACATGCGTGAAAGCCGAGTTCTGCTCCAATCTCCACACGTTTCTGTGCAATCTCACGGATCTCAGATACAAGATGCTGGGTTTAACCGTCATGTACTTGCCGCTTGAAGGCAATGATCTGACCGTGGAGGAGGTAATTGCCGATAAGGAGCTTGTTAAACGACTGGAAGCGGTAGCGGTCCACTGGACTCATCAGATCAGACTCGCCCTTGGTGACCATGACCAATCCACCGCCCGCGAATTTCTCTGCCTAACCGACGAGTACGATTTCTGGATTTATCGATGTTAGTTACGAATTCCTAAATTGTACTTTACATCGTAATTATGTTTTGTCATATTTTACGTACGATTCGGTAATTTCGCTCAATCACGCATCTCGACTTCCCGCGGCGAAATGCGTTCGCCGGTTGAACGGCTTTAGGGTTTATAATTGAATTCGAAATTTTTAAAGTTATCAATTATTAGACGAAGCAATACGCGTGAAATTGTATTAATTAGGAAGAAGGATAAGCGTGTAATGTGACAGAAGAATACTGCCTTTTTTTCCGAATAAAAAGCATAAAATAATTAATGATGTACAGTCGCTCGTGTTGGGCAATGATAAGTTCCAAACTGATATTTATTTTCAGACGAAAACTTGTGCGGCTTGAGTTATCAGATGCAAAATCCCGAGGTGAGACACGTTGTCAAAGTTCTTACATTGAGTCAATCAACGTATCTCAGGCAAATTGTCGCTCTCACCGAAGAGATCGAGCATGGAATGAACGAATCAAAGTCCAACATCGAATATCTCAGCCTTCTGAAAAAGCCATGCATGGACTTGAACGAGTGTTCGAGTCCCGGAGCGACAAGCCCTTATCTCACGAAAATTCTGCACATCTTCCGGGTTATTTGGCTCAATTCGCCCTTCTTCAACAATTATGAAAAAATGAGCAACCTCTTTATCGCTTTTCACAATCAAATAATCACCTTTCTGAAGAGCTTCGTCGATTTCAAGGATATTTTCTCAGGAAACACAAGACGAAACATGCAAGTGCTCACCGAGTGTATCGGAGCCTGCGAAAACTACAAGGACTTGTACAATAAGGTTTACGATTATTTTGAGCGATTTCTCGATGAGATAAAAGTGATGCGATGGTCCTGCAATCTTCTTTCGAATTGTTATTTCTCGAGAGGAAACGTCACCTATCTTTTCATCGTGGCTTTTTAGTGCCCAAGATGTTGGTCGCATCCTTCGATACTTCAATCGACATCGCATTGCCGCAATCTCGGTTAACGTATCGGGGAAATGCGTGTTGTCAAGACGAGCGACGTTTGCTCATATTTCAGGCAATTACCTTCCCCATTTATCTTTTTTTACTTCAGTTTGCAGATGCACACAATAATTGTACATCTCAATCCTGGGACCTGCCTAGAGACACGGTGTTTCGTCATATTGACACATTTATAGCTCGATGTTACAACATGATCGAAATTTGTCAATCGATGATCGATTTCGCAAGGTGAACACGAGAAATATCATTTTGTAAATGTCGGTTTGGCGCACGTTTGGCTATTTCGGCGTGTGATTCACCACGAAAACGAAAAATCCAGCCTGAATTGACGTTTGCAGAATGGACGAGACGATACGAATTCCCGCGCCCCGTTTCGGTGGCACCAACGGCCAAGAGTTTGAAAAAAATTGTCAAAAAGTCGAAAAGTTGTTTTTGGAACATTTGCACGCGATAGAAAGAAATACACACAAAATATTCGATGTTCAGGAACCAACGTGGTACGACGAAATGTTCATCTTCCGTGGGCGTATGAAAGATCTCGAGATAAACGTGGAAAATATCGTCACGTCCGTCTTTGCTTATGTGCAGAACGTGCATGAAGGAATCAGCAGTTTATACGGGCTCAATACATACATGAACCGAGAAAATTTGATTCCACTTTTTGACAGAAAAACAACTTCGGTGATTATCACGTCGTCCTTCGTATAGGAGATGAATCGTCTCAATTCGGAAAATATACTCTGTAGCAAATTAATTAAACGCTCTCCAAAAGAAGCAAAAATATATAAAAAGCGCTAAAATAAAAAAAAAATTATTTTCACCCCTGATTGAGCGTTCAAAATTTTCCAAACAAAAAGTCAAAACCATTCAGTCAGATAGCCTCAAACAAAAGTCACGAAAACCAGCTATAGCGAGTCACGATAATTACTTTTGAGTCTTTTTTCGAAAAATGTGAAACTGGCATTTTCCAAAATTTCTCAGGCCTGGAAGATGTTTGGCGACGAGATCCAAAGCGCCAAGACGGAAATCCTCGAACAGCAAGAAGCGCATTCCTCGCTGGCTCCGTACTTTGCGGGGCAAGCATTGAATCTTCATTCGCGAACCAACAGACTGGAGCAAATGAAAAATATGTTCGTCGATGCTTCCTGGATGCCGTATTCTAATATGAGCGATGAAGTCTACCACCAACACAAAATACTCGTCGGTTGGATCCGGGACGCGTGCGTCAGCCTTTACCAAAGGTGGATTGACAGCGCGGGCAATGATTTGCTGTCGCGATTGGATCGATGTCTCATGCGGAGAAACGTTGATAATCCTGTCTTTTTGGAATGCAACATCGATCCAGGCTTGCAGAGTTTATGTCGCGAGGCACGTTACTGGAGCGCCCTGCAATTCGAAATACCCGTGCACATAAAAGTGATAAATAGCGAGTGGGACAATTTGCAGTTTGTGTACGAGAGCGTCCTAACTGTCGTTCGCTCGTACAACAAAATTCTCGGAGGTAATTGCGCAAGTTTCTTCTTTTTTTGCTGCAGATTGAAAGAAACGACGCTCGCGTCGATGCTAGGCTTTTGTATTTAAAAAATTGATGCGGGATAAACTGCTCGGTTGTTGGGAAAATTACGCGAAATTGAGTAAAAGGATGGAAATTTTTAAACGAGATATTTCCGCGCACGTGAGTGTCATTACATCGTGTGCATCATGCGATGGATGTTGAATGGAAAAAAGCGGACCAATTTTTTCAGGAATATCGGAATATTCGTTTCTCTCCGTTTCCTGCAAAGGAGCGGCGTGTTGAGACGATTTTGAAAAAAGCGAATCGCTGTCTTTCCGCTGAATGAATTTCTTCCGGCACTGCTACTTAAGCACGAGCCTGATGCAATTTGTGTTTTATCGTCTTTTACAAGATCAAAGATTTTGAGCGTCATTTGACGTTGTCCCTGACTGATTTAAATTTCGTTGTATTTTTCTTCCACATTGATCAGCACTATCGGCGGAAGAACTCGGTCTTTTTCGAGAGTTGATCAAGCGTGTGGACCACAAGATAAAACCTGGTTTGACGAAGCTCACGTGGCATTCGGACTTGATTGACGCTTACATAAGAGAATGTTGCGCGCAAACGGCGCTGGTGAGTAGCTCGCGGATTTATGAAATTCTCGCTAAAGGGATTGAGGGCTTTGGCAGCAGATTTAATTTCGCTGAAAGTACTTGATTTCGTCGTCCCTGTCATACTTTAATCGACAAATATTTGCCCAAAATTTGTGAAAAAACAACGCATTCTACGTTATTTGGTGTCCCTGTACATCGCGATTTCCTTCTCGCAGGGAAATCCGATAAAAAGCAAAGTTCGAAAACTCTGAGCAAAATTGGTCGTGTCAAACGCAAAAATTGGACTTTGGGGTCGACAAATTAACGCTACTGCCATTCATTTTTTCTTACAATTCCCATTTGACATATCCACATTCGATCAACGGTGATGTCGATTTCACAGCTCCAAGAAGTCCTCGATACTTACAAAAAATCAAATTTCGAAATCCTGAGAATTTGCGAACATATATGCGACACTTCCATTACGAAGATAAAGCCGAATCACACGTATACTCTGGGGGAATTGGAGGAAGAGTTGCAGATCGTGAGGTATTAGAGAAAAAAAAAAAAAACAATCTCGGAAAAATATTAAATTCGAAGGAATATTAAAAAAAAACGATTTTTTTTCTGCCAAAGATTTCTGTCTGTCAAGGTTTGAATAAATCTAGTGACAATCTGGTTTCATTACGATATAAATTCACATAACTAACGAACTAACGATGTGTTTTCCAGAGATTCCGTCTACAAAATGATCGTCGAAAACTACAACACCATAATCCAATATGTTCTTGTGATTTTCGAGGGGTTCCAACCCGTGATACAAGACGTGAGTATAAAATCATACGCACTTCCTCGCCACTTTCCTTGCCCCGTCGTTTGTGTGATGCTTAAGGGGGGTGTGGTATGTCGCTATCCGTATAATCATGATTTACATAAGAGACATACGTCACTACGCGCAATGATCAAAAAATGATAGATGATGATGATGGAAGCGATTATGTCGTTCGGTGGTTGGATGCGTAGGCTGCGTACAGTAAATATAATATAGCAGATATAAATTATATTGCTCGCAGAATCCTGCGAGTTTGCGAGGCTTGACAGCCCTCGATATTGATTACAATTGAATGTAAACCCGAAAAAAGGGACAACTTCATCAGCAAGGCCGAGTAACAGTTTCTTCGAAAAAAATTTCAAATGAAAAAAAAATAGAATCGAAATATTCTGGGAGAGATTCTTAAAGAATTTTCCTACTCGCATCGATGTTTTTTCCAAGCTCCGAGGGAGCATTCAACGAACATGAATGATAACAGCATTACTGTAGCGTTTATATTTTTCACCGCAGTGTACGGAAGATTGGAAAATATTTTTGTACAATTTGGATGCCCTTCTGGAAGAAGCCTTCAAGCTTTGCATTAAAAAATCTTTGAATATAATGTATGAGGTTCTTCACGGTGATGGAACAACCCCGCCTTCGCCGATTCTGCTACTGGAGGCTGACCTCATCGAAAATAAGGTCCTCCTTGTCGTCATTATTCTCAAATCCCCTCATTGATCGACGATCCTCCGATTTAAATATCGCGAAATATCTTAAATACCGTTATAGATCGTTATTTCACCGCCGTTTGACGAGATCGCCAAATTCATAGCGAATATATTGAACAGCCTCCTTGAACCGCTGACACACATTTCTCGAATCGCAAAAACGTTCAACCTTCAAGAAGGAGACGCGAAATCTTTCTGGGCTTCCTACGCTCACGACGAGTCTTTCGACCAGATTCAAGAGAGTCTTAACGACGGTACTATCGTGTTCAACTCGTCGAAAAAATAATCTACTCTTCAACCGTCAACACAGCCTCCGATCAATAACACTGTCCTCTGTGATTTATCTCGTTCAGAGGCTGCGTATTGTTTCACGATGTTGCAAACTTATCAAAAGACATGGGAACCGTTCAAAGACATGTGGGAGGTGAACAAGGATTTATTCGTACAGAGGTGAGATGAAGTATGCGAGTGTGAAAAATTACACGCTCCAAAATTCAGCGAAGGAATGAAACAAACAAGAGACAAATGTATACTTTGAAGTTGCCAAAAGCAACTCAAGCATCAGAGCACAGTGATGAGGGGGTGAAGTTTCGAAGAGCATGCGATTGGTCCAGCCTCCCTTTCTCTCCACTGACGTCACTGTACTCAGATGCTACTTGCGACAACTTTTGAAAAATGAAAAAATTGGTTCCCCTCATAGATACGAAAAGTTGAAACCGACAGCGGTTTCCTTCGACGCTGACATCAGCAGATACACCGAAGTGGCGAATAACGTGCAGATGCAGGAAACAATAACGAGCACACACTTCGTCGAGATCAACGCTGACCGTCTGAAGGCTGCGATAATTGAGCAGTGCTCCTTGTGGCAACAAAAGCTTATTCAGCTTTTATTGCGTATGACCGAAGCGAAAGTCGACCATGTTTACAGATACATCGCTGATAACGCAAAAATGTGAGTTGATATTTTCGCGAAAAACGTTTGAACTTTGCTGAAACGAAAATTTGCAACTTTTCATTTTTTTTGGTCCAGTTTCGTCATTCGATGTCTCTTTATGGTTTCGTCGTTTCAGAATAAGCAAAGAACCCACGGATCTCGTGACGATGCAGGCGGCGATACACTCGTTCGAAAAACTCAGCTCTGAAATTCCGAGGGAGGAAGAGGAATTCCCCAGGATACGAGAACAGTATCAGACTCTGGGTGAGCCAATCATTTTTCAATCAAAACGTCGAGATGGACTCTATTGTCCGACAAATGCGGGTAATTAAAATTGGTTTCCAATATGGTGCCGGAATGGTTGCTGGGAAATTTCTCAACAAACTTTCCCATTTCACCGAATGATGATTATACGCGGAGTAATAACGGATAATTTCGGAATGGAGAGCGAAGGTTCGAGCACAAAAGAGAGAAATAATCAAAACGATATGTTTTAAAGATGGAATTATCTGGTCATAACGATAAAATAAAGAACATTTGCTACCTTGATGCAAGAAATACCCTATCACTCTCGTATCCGCCTCGTTGCTTTTCCGGAAAATCAGTGTAAAATATTTCAAGCGTTTTCTCTATCAATGAAAAAAAATATATATTCCAGAAAAATACGAGGTTCCAATGACGTTTGAATTCAAGAGAAAAGTCAAAGACATCGATCGATCCTGGAGTGCTTACTGCGCACTGCTGTCATCGACTGAACTAAACCTGCAGGATTTGAAGGTATCGTATTATTCATGCAAAAACGATCAAACGAATTCTCGTGCATTCGGAAAACTACTCCGGAAATGCGCATAAATTAACGCATCTCCAAAGGCTTCTGCTCTATTTTCGAAACGAGTTACAAAAAAGGACAAGAAAATAATAGTAAAGAATACGTTTGGAGAAAGATGGTAGAATTATATCGACATTAAAGAAAGAGTAACAAGAGAAAATCTCTTGTTTCTGTAAATTACACGTTGTCATTAAAGTGTGTTTTTATCCAAGGAGCAATTCAAGAGCCAATTGTTGGATCAAGCGATTGTATTGAAAAGTAATTGCGCTGGACTTTTGAATAGATTCCATCAGGATGGACCGTTTACCTCGGACTGGAAAACAAAAGGTAACATCAATGCCTGATCACATTGTGTACCGTGTATTCTTCGCGTTCTTAAATCCTCGACGGACACATTGAGATCCTCCGGCGCAGACATCAATTTTCTCGACTTTAGGGTTCCTCCAGTACGTATACATCTTGACATTCGCCTGGTATCGCGTCGAGTAGACAGCACAAAGTTTAGGGTCTCTGAAACAACGGGGGTTTTGTTGAGAAAAATTGATTTTTGAGCCTCGCCAATTGTTTCGTACTTTTTTACGCTTCGCGAATTGTTAGCCGATTCTTCGATCGATTCTCCATTGATTGAAACAATGTTACACCCCTCGAGGAACTGGAACTTGTTAACCATCATTTCCTCGATGATTTTGGACCATTTTGCGACGTGGTGATTTTTTTAACCTTTCAGACGCGTTAACCTGGTTGAAAAATTTTCGACGTCAGTTTGACCTTCTTCGTAAAACGGAGAACCAGTTGAAATCGAATCTTGCGACTTTTGGCATCAGCCAACCAGTTTCCTCCGATCTGAACGACGTTGAAAAGGTATTTTATTCCTCGTGGCAAAACGAAAATAATTTTTATATGCTCGATGAATGATTTTTCATTCAAAGGACATGACAGCCATCGAGCTAGTGTGGAGGTTGACTGACGAGTGGGATAAGGCCTGGGAACGATATAAAACTGGTAATTTTTGGACAATCGACATTGAGAACATGAGCAGCACCGCGGATGTTCTTTTTCGAAAATTGAAGAAACTCTCGAAACAATTGCGAGATCAAAATTGGGAAATCGTGGAGCATTCGAGGTACGCCAATGTTTTTTTTTTTTACATTTTTCGTAAGTTTCGTTAATGGCGGTCATGACAATTTTGGAATTTGGAACTTTTCGGGGTACACCCAATTTTTCTCAGATTGCGAGTGGACACATTTCGACGCACGTTGCCCCTCATAACGGACCTGAAGAATCCAGCGTTACGCGAACGTCACTGGAAAAAAGTCAAAGCCACCGTCGGTTCTGATTTCGATGAAAACTCAATCAGCTTCACGTTGGACGCAGTGGCCGAAATGCAAATGCAAAATTTTGCTGACCGTATCAATGATATTTCCACCGCTGCCACGATGGAGCTCGCTATTGAAACGGTAAGATTTCGGAATTTGTCGCATCCCAATGAAATCGTGTTTCTAGGGGAAAAAAATATTGCACGTCGCGTTTTCAAGATTAGAAAATCATTTTTTTTTAATATAATCGCAATTATTCACCATTCAACTACCGATGATGGAGCCTCAATTTGTTTGTCCAACATTACTTTATCTTGGATAATAATAATTTATAACAACGAATTTATACCTCCCTGCAACATTTCGAAAAAGGCTCTTTTTAATGGCAAATTTATTTACGGAGTTTTTACAATATTTTTACATCAGAGTTTGAAGAAAATAATCGAAGTTTGGGAATCTATGCCACTCGAAATGGTACCTTACAAAGAAAAAGGTATTTTTAAATTGAAAACCGTTGACGACATCACTCAGACTCTGGAGGATCATCTCATTCAACTGTCCATGATGAAATCTTCCAGGTGACGTAGCTGGAAAATAGAGCTAAAATATTAATCTAAAAAACGATTTATAAAAAATTTGAATTCCAAAGTACCTGACTAATGACGAGACTCGATTAAATTTATCGGTGCAGTTTCGTCGAACCATTTATAACGGAAGTTGATTATTGGGAAACAGCCCTTTCGACCATCAGCGAAGTCATTGAAATGGTTCTTTTTGTTCAGCGTAATTACATGTATCTCGACAATATATTCAACGCCGAGGACATTAGAAAACAATTGCCAAAGGAAACTGATGATTTTGATCAACTCACCGATTATTGGCACAAAATTACATCGAGGATGGCACGAGCTAATCTCGCATTACCAGCCTGCCGAGAACCACGTATGGCACTTTAATCGTACTCCGCATTCAATTTTTGTTCGTCCATCACTCTGCGATTTATATCCCGTTGAAATTCGGAATTCTCACGTCCTCAAAAAAATGTCATCATTTCGAGAGAAGCGCGAGGAAGACTCGGAAATTTGAGCTCGTCTCACTCGAGCCTTAAATTCGCGCGAGCTTATTTTTACCGTCAGTGTCTGCTGATCGAATTGCACTCATTGGCATGCGAGTCTGAATTTTTTTGAATCTTCCTTTGAATTTTTAATAATTTTCGCAAAGTCGACATTTCCTTCCGCGTGAAGAGCGTTTAAATGATTTTGGTCAGAAAATGGTGAAAGACGTGATACTTTTCGTGAGACGGAAAATTTCAATTGCTAATGAAGCCACAACGCGTGGAGGACTGTATCTTGGCTGAAAAAAGGTCCGAATGAGAGAGCGAGGGAAAAAGCCGGCTGCGAGGAAGCAAAAAGTGCATGGAGAGCTTGGGGAGGTGTTAGAAATAGGAAAAACGTTCGGGATAATTCTGTTAGCGTCGGTGAAAGACAGCGTTATTATCTATGAGCTCGTGGCGAGAGAGAGAGAGAGAGCCACAGAGTGCGAGTTGGCAGAGGGCCGAGAGAGGGAAAGTTGCAAACTGTTTTCGGAACACATTGGAAATTAAGCTCAGCGTTGAGGAAAACTTGTATTGCTAATAATCATTATTTTCAACAGCCCGTCTGCCCAATATTTTGAGCAAGCTCAACGATAAGCTCGAAGAGATACAGCACGCTCTTGAACAGTATCTCGAAACCAAGAGGCATGTTTTCCCGAGATTTTACTTCATCTCGAACGATGATCTGCTGGAGATACTGGGGAATTCAAAAAGACCCGATCTGGTCCAGCCTCACATCAACAAGCTCTTCGACAGTATCAGTGCACTCAAGCTCGTCAAGGTAGTTGAAAAATTCATTTGCATCAAAGTTTTTCTTTTTTTTTTCAACTACTCGAAATTTTTTCACTTTTTTCTTCTAAAACTTTTTAATCACGGAAAATGATGCGTATTTCTTCGAGAATCGTTTGAATAATCTTGATACTCGACGAGAAGTAGGTAAGGGATTGATCTATGGGGATGAAACTGTTGTTTTTTTTTGTCTCAGTCTCTCACTGGCAAGCACTTGGCAGAGGGCATGTCGTCCAAAGAGGGTGAATACGTAGAGTTTCTGCACTCTGTTGTTCTCGAGGGTCAAGTGGAGTCTTGGCTCTGCGACGTCGGTGAGTGATCATTTCATCAATTTTCCTCCTAAGCTCTCTTTCCAATTTATGCGAAAACGGTCTCTACGTAATGTTTGGTCCTTTTTCGCGATGTCCATTTCGTTGCTTCGATAGAAAAGGCCATGCAGCACAGTTTGAAGGAAGCTTTGAGGCTGTGCCGAAGCGATCTTCGGAAAATGCTTCGGAAACGAGAAAAGTGGGTTAAGGAATGGCCAGGCCAGCCGGGAATAACGGCGACGCAAATTCAGTGGACGACCGATTGCACCCGAACGCTTCTACATTGCAAGTATGAGGCTAAAAGCAGATAATTTTGATCAGAGACGAAGAGACTTTTGATTCACTGTAACGAGACAATTAGCGTCCCACACTTCATCCGTAATATCGCTAATTACTCTCAAGTACTTGCATTTTGGCAGTAAATGGTCCCTTTTGACTCCACGTCAATCTCAAATTCGCCATAACATTTTTAAGCTGTGAAAAGGGACATTGTTGATTCCATTATTAATTTCACTTTTTCCGCTGTGATGCTGTTGTTTTCTACCTAACTTTGCTTCGCCAGAGTTCTCGAATCGAAAAAGCCCATGAAGAAATTGAAAAAGAAACAGAATCAGGCGTTGACGGAGTATTCCGAAGCGATAAAGGCTAATCTCGACAAACTTCAACGTTGCAAATTCAAAGCCATAATCGTTATAGAAATACACGCTAGAGATGTCATCGAGAAGATGTACAGAAGCAGTGAGTTTTGCCTGAAATTGAATGAAATTAGATTTTTCATTGTAATGTCGTGGTGACGGAAATACATTTTTCATTCGTCGCACCTAACGCGGTATCCATTTCCGTTTGTCACACACCTTCGTAATAAAATGGCCTGATTTATTATTATTATTTTTAACACAAAATGCACCGTTGATACAACCGCAGGCTGAAAAAATGCCTCAACTCTCGAAGCGGAAACGACGATTACGCGACCGATTTATCGAACGAGTCTTATCGTGTCTTTCGCTCATTTATTTCCTCGGTATCGTCCGCAGACTGTCGAGACGTTTCAACCTTCGAATGGCTGTCTCAACTACGCTTTTATTGGGACAAAAACATCGACGACTGCGTTGTCCGACAGACGAATACATCGTTCCTCTACGGTTACGAGTATCTTGGAAATTCGGATCGACTCGTTATAACACCTTTGACAGACCGGTAACACGATAACCTTTCGACCTTGAGAATAATTGCATCGCACTAAATGTACGTTTATCCGTGAACACATCGCCGATACCCGCAAGGCGATTCCAATGACCTTTGACCTGTCTATTTAGCACCGCTTACCCCAAGCTCAGTTTGCGAGCATCGGAATGGAACGAATCACCGCATTCTACGGCGGCGTTCGTTCGGAAACGATGAGAGACCGTTAGCCAAGGTCACGGTGTGAAACCAGCTGACTACCTTAAAATTTCGAACCCGTTTTCCTTTTTTCCCATACGCGTAAAATCGATCGATGCTAAACTGGTCAAAGCCGCGGTGACATTTCCACGCAACCGGAAGTGACACTTTTTTTCACCTTTTCCCGGGGGTTGGGGCGCTAGGAACGATAGAGTCCGCGGTGCTCGAGGGTGTATTCGATTTGTAACGTCATGTGATTTTATTCAAATTGCGATCTGATATCGAGGACAACACGCCCAGAATCTTGAACGATGTGCAACGACGTAGCGCGATTTGGCTGCGGCATGTAGACGGCACCGAGAAAGGGACACGGTTCTTGATTGTTAACGGAAATATCGATTTAATCTCGATAAAAGGCCGAACGCGACAGTGCGATTTATCGGCACCCCGTCTCTCGATAAATCTTTCCCCGTGCTCGCGGATTTATTCCATCCGCCCGGATACTTTCGATCGCCCTTCGTATACTTCGTAACGGGCGTTCTGTGTCGTTAGTATATCGACCATACGGGGGAGCATTCACTTAGCTGATTACTATAGTTTTGGACATCGAGAAGTTCGCCCTTATGCACCGCAGTGATTTCTTTGTACAGACTTGTCCACGCGAGAAGAACAAGAATCTTTGTAATCGCACAGAGAATCACGTACATCCCGGACGTATTTTTTTTTCCGAAACGCCGCAACCGGCTCGAATAAAATTTACGTCGGCGGGCGACGGGCGGGAATCCGGCAAAAAGTGTCGAGGCTTTTTACGCTTTGGAAATTTTTGTTCTTCGTGAGAGACGTACGAATCGCTTTACTCGCGCCTCGCTCTGACAGTCGCGCAAAGTTCTCACCCATCAATGAGAAAGTATATTCATTGCGACTCGTCCGTCGCGTTTGAACGGTTCGATTCTTACGACTTTGGTGAAAATTGAAGCATCAAAGTTTGGAAACGAATGCTGAAGCTGATGATTAACGATGATACAAAATATGTAGGGCTACTTATTTTTTATATATTCGTAGAAAAATATCGATCTGGGGTTTATAATCTTCACGCCAATTTTGTAGCGCAGGAGCGAGCAATCAGACGATATGTAACTTATTTGTAAAAGATCTTAGGATTTTTATTATTTTTTAGATTCTACAGCTTCGAGCATGGAACGTAAATGACTTTGCATTGCTGAGCTTCTTAAACTCGTTAACGACGTTTATCCCGGTAAATTGCATTCCGCTATTTTCATCTCCAGCTGCTACATCACGTTGACGACAGCCCTCCATCTTTATCGCGGCGGGAGTCCCAAGGGTCCCGCTGGAACTGGAAAAACAGAAACCGTAAAAGACCTCGGCAAGGCGCTTGGCTTCAACGTCATCGTGCAAAACTGTTCAGAGGGGTTGGACTACAAGAGCATGGGACGGCAATTATCTGGCTTATCGCAAACCGGAGCTTGGGGCTGTTTCGACGAATTTAACAGGTGATATATGCACGCATGGCGCAAACTCGTTGAAATTATTACGAGAGTATCGACGCCAAACGCGCGAGAATATATTGCATCTTTTTTTTTCAAAATAAACAAAGATCGGAATCAATCAGAATTCAAGAATTCAGAATTCAATCAAGATCAAGAATTTACATTTTATCGGGCTTCGAATTTGTAAGGATAAGATTACAGAGTGTTTGAACGAACCCTTCCGGTTTTTATTAAGGTAGTTCTATCGTTTTATCGTTTTCTTAAGATTTTGTTGAAAATTTGAATACGTATTCTTCGATGTCATATATATGTGTGTAATAAATTTTGGAAGGTTTTACCACGTGGAAGTTGAGATATTTATTGGTAAAAATCACAATTTTCGGTAGTCTCTCGTAAGAGCGCGTGTTAAAAGTTGCATTTTCATCAATGAATATCTTTACTTCTACGTGGTGAAGCCTTCTAAAACTTTGCATACATTTTTATGCAACATCAAAGAAGATTTCTTGAGTTTTCCAAAAAAATCTTAAGAAAATTTTTTTCGCAATTTTTGTAATTATACAGCAAGCACATATCACCTGGGATGACCGTGAATTTGGAGTATGCTGTTCTTTAGTCGATTTGCAACAACTTTTCTTATTTAACCGAAGCCCGCGAACCATTTTGTGTGTGAGAAAAACTGCAAAACAATTTCTCGATTTGAATCTAACGATAGAACTACCTTAAGATGACGATGATGTAAAATTGTGAAAAAATTGAGTAAAGCGTACACGTCAAAGAGCACTTTTTGCATCCAATGCAGAATCAACATCGAAGTACTGTCCGTCGTGGCGCAACAAATTCTTTCGATTCTAACTGCCCTCGCGCAGAAACTAACAAAGTTCGTTTTCGAGGGTGAAGAAATTTCTCTCGTCCGCACGTGCGGAATATTCATTACCATGAATCCCGGCTACGCTGGACGTACCGAATTGCCGGACAATTTAAAATCCATGTTTCGACCGATTTCCATGATGGTTCCCGACAGCGGTATGATCGCAGAGATCAACTTATTCAGCGAGGGATTTCAAAATACCCGCATCCTTGCGAAAAAGGCATGCGACTTTTTTGTTTCCATTCAACGTTTATCCCTGCACAGATTATCGATCGATGTATTTTATTCAATCTTTTTTTTTTACGTAAATTGATTTCACATTCCGAGAAAAATATCTTGTGCCAATTTCGATTTCTCCGTCAATGTATATTGTTCATATTTATAAAAAAAACATAAATACCCGATTACGGGGTGTTCAACGAAAAGATGGCGGCAGGTTTTTACCGTGTTTCGTTTTTCCATGTATTTACGTGCAGGTATATACGCTCTATACCTTGGCACAGCAGCAACTCAGCAAACAAAATCATTACGACTTTGGTCTGCGTGGAATTGTCACTTTGACTCGTTATGCTGGCAGGAAACGACGTCTTCATCCCGATCTGTCCGCGGATGAGGTGAATTTTCGTAGGATTAATTAGGATTCGATTAATTCTGTCGTACATCGAGTTTCTTTTTTCTTTTGACATCTCGTGGCTGCTGTAAACTCCCGATAATTTGCGCAAGAATTCAAACCACCGGTTTTTTCGTTTTGTCGTGGTTTTTTTTTTTCTTAATTTTACAGATAATCATCTTAGCCATGAACGACATGAATAAGGCTAAACTCACCGCCGCCGATCTGCCACTCTTCAACGGTATCACCTCCGATCTATTTCCGGGTGTCGAAGTTGCCGCTGTAGACTATGAGGAGCTCGTGCATTATATACGCGAAGAGACGTTGAAAATGAAGCTTCAGGCGAGTTTTCAGTCTCTAACGTTTCGGAAATCCTCGCATCCCTCATGTCGCGGTAGCAGTAGTTGCGATAATAGCTAATTACGAATTGATTCAATTGCCCTCGCGACACGTTTCTGCCATTCGCTCGAAACACATCCCGCGAAACGCAGAAATTAAGTTTTTTTCGTCAATCGAACGATCGATCGAGAGCAAAAAAAAGTTCTTGCGAATTGCGTCCGCTGACCATTTCGTTCTTCGAGGACGGAATTTCGAGTCGTTTTTGCGCGAGAAATTCGTACAAAAAAATCGCTCATGCCTCTTCGACGGTATTAATTACTAAAAATGTGAAATATAACTCAGTCACGATGGCAATCCGACACTCGGAGTGAAAAGTCCTCCACCCGAGATGACAATGCGAAAATACGCAAATTTTCGTTGAGAATATGATTTTTCTGACACACGAAAAGAACATTTTCGGAACAAAGATAATTTTAGAAAAAGAAATTTCTGAAAAGCACGTTAAAACCGTCGTTATTTCGTTACAGTAACGATATTTATTGTATTAATTGAGCAGAATTATCGTCAATTTAGCCAGTTCCGATGATATTCACGAAAGTAATAGAGCTGCAAGAAACAAAGAGCTCGAGACACTCGACGATGATCGTCGGTCGATCAAACACCGCAAAGTCCGTGACATGGAAAATTTTGAGGAACACGATGAATAGCATGAAGCTGGCTGGAAAGTTGGGATACAACTCGGTTACCGAATATCCAATCAACCCCAAAGCCCTGAGCTTGGGTGAATTATATGGCGAATACAATTTATTCACCGGCGAATGGCTGGACGGCGTCGTGTCTTCGATTATGCGGAAAACTTGTGCTGGTAAACTTTGTCGTTCATTGATTCCCTCGAGTAAAACAGTGCCATTCAACGTGAACATCGTAAAGTTGTAAAAAATGATAAAAAAACCTTCAAAACGCCTCTGGCACAGCTTTTTTGAGATCAATTATTATACAGTGCAAAAAACAAAAGATGACGATGATGAAAACGCATAAATGCGCTTTTCTTCATTTTCGTACATTTTCAGAAAGAACTCCCGACGAGAAATGGATATTGTTCGACGGACCGGTTGACGCCGTCTGGATAGAAAATATGAACAGTGTAATGGACGATAATAAGGTGGGCTTCCGTTGAACGTTTCCGCGAGTCGATTATTCATCGAGTCGACGTTATCGAGGAAAACCGCAAGAATTAACGTGTAATAACCGATTTTTCTCCGAAACATTTATTCAAGATCCTAACGCTGATAAATAACGATCGAATTATGATGCCGGAGCAAGTGTCTTTGCTTTTTGAAGTCGAAGATCTCGCGGTAGCGTCACCCGCTACCGTATCGCGTGCTGGAATGGTTTACAATGATTACAAAGATCTAGGCTGGCGTCCGCATGTTGATTCTTGGTTGGATAATTACAAAGAGCAGCCCGAATTTATCGAACAGGTATCCTTTCTCCCCGACCCTGGATACTCCTAACGCTCTGCTTTATGTTTTTTTTTTAATTTTTATGGCATAAATAAATATGTTAAAAAATGTCGACCGTCAGACGATAAGTTTGCAAGAATCCATGATTATATTCCACGTTTTACGATGTTAATTGTTGAATGTGGAGCATGAAACACTGTGACAAAAACTGCATCTGAATTTCGAGATGAAATTAACTAGCTTTAATTGCGTTAAAGATTAACGAACACTTCGAGAGATTCGTGGATGTGTTACTGGAATTTAAACACTCGAAATGCGTCGAACCGATTCCCGTTCCCGAATTAAACGCGGTACAATCGCTCTGCAAACTGCTCGAAGTATTCGCAACGCGCGAGAATGGTGTCGAGCTCGGAGAAGACAGAGACGCGTTCGACTTGACTTGCAAGCTGTGGTTTCTGTTCTGGTAAAAGCGATTCACTTTTTTTTTTAAGCGACGAGTGAGAAATGTTCGTTTTTGTGTTTACAGAAAAAAAAACATGATATAACGAAACTACGCCGCGTTGGCATCCACTTTTCTCTTTCGTTTGACACCCCGATTTTATGCAATTACCCCGTTGCACACAATTAGCGATAAAACGGGCAATAAATCATTATCCCGCGTTTTCCAACAGACTCGAACGTTTTTTTCGACGAGTTACTTTTCCCACAGTATGATATGGTCATTGGGTGCTTCGGTGGATGAAGGGGGAAGGGAGAAGATTGATACTTTTCTACGAGAAATGGATGGATCGTTTCCCCTTCGCGATACCGTTTATGAATATTACGTCGATACGAAACAGCGCAGTTTCGTCTCTTGGGAAGAGAAATTGTCACAACCGTGGAAATTCGCAATTGGGTACTGAGTTTCACGTTGCGATAAGGGTTTAAAAAAAGATTGCTTCGCAAGGGATGTCTTCCGTACAAGATGAAAAAACTATTACAGAATTCCTTTCCACCTATTACAGAATTCCTTTTCACGAAATTATCGTTCCAACGGTCGACACTTTACGTTACACATGTTTGATCGGCGCGTTATTGTCGAACGACTATCCGGTGCTGCTCGTCGGGCCTGTTGGCACAGGAAAAACGTCGATGGCAAAGTTGGTACTGGATTCCCTCGATCCGACGAAATATTGTCTTCTCTCTATCAACATGTCGGCTCAAACGACGTCGAAAAACGTGCAGGTCGATCGAACAAACGCCCAATCGTAACATCCGTGCCTAATAATCCGCAACGTTGCTTATAAGCATAAGAAAACTAATTATGATTTTCAGGAGGCTATAGAAGACAGGATGGAAAAACGTACGAAGGAAACTTACGTTCCTACCGCTGGGAAAACTATGATCACCTTTATGGACGATTTTAACATGCCGATGAAAGACGCGTATGGGTCTCAGCCACCCTTGGAATTGGTGAGGCAATGGATCGGTTATGGATTTTGGTAAATTTATTAAGCATCCGTATAATGGAAATTATAGACACTATATTTAACGAGCCATCGCGGTCATTGCAGTTTTACCGTTCGGTACACTCCCGGGGTTGATTAGAAGGGATGGCGAAGAAAATCTCCTTGGGAATAAGCGGGCAATCGTTATTTCGAATTTCATTTGCATATTCGCGGATATAAATAATAAAAAGGAAAGCCTCGCGTTTTTCGTCGTCGCATATTATATCAAATGAATTCCACAGTTTGAGAGCATGAGCGAGATACGCGAGAGACCGCTTTTTTTTTACTTTAAACCAACCGAAATTGCACTCGCACGGAGGTACAAGCGGAGTCGTTCGAAACTGCAGGTCGCGCTCGTACTCGCAAACTTTCTCGCTATACGCGTATATTTACGCGAATAAAAATTTCCTATTTATTTCTTGGTCCAACCTCTGAGAGAATTGACAAAAATTCAAGGAATTTCTGCAAAATTTGAGCGAAACGTACTTGTACTTTCGAATTAATCTTCGAATCGATGAGATTGGCTGGTGGGAACGTTACGTGAATCGCGAATTGAATTTGAAATAAGTCATATGGAGGATGAGTGACTTTTATCGTTTGCGAGAAAAAAATATATCGCCATTTTACTTACGAAAAGAACATTCCGACTCTCAACGTCAAAGGTACGACCGGCAAAAACAGACGCGGAGGTACATCCAAAAGATGAAACTTTTAGCGTCAATGGGACCTCCTGGTGGCGGACGTCACGCGATAACGGAACGCCTGCTTACGCGTTTCAATACGATTAACATAACGTTTCCGGCTGAAAACCAAATTGCTCGCATTTATGGCACGATGTTGAATCAACACTTGCTCGATTTCCATCCGGAAATCAAAGGAATCTGTGAGTACAGATATCGCGACGTCCTTACTTCGATAACCCACAGTCCGACAATCACGCGAACATTTTATAGCCGCGATAGAAATAAAAATGAATTTTCTGTTCTCTTACCAACTTGACGTTGATGGTAAAATATCGTTTTATCGATTATTTCGAGTATTTTTTTTTCGTAACGACCATCTACGTACTAGGAACATTTATTTGTGGTATTTTTGCCACAGCCGCCGACATAACTTCGTCGACCATAGAATTGTACAGCAACGTTGAATCGAAGATGCTGCCGACTCCAGCCAAGATGCATTATTTGTTCAACTTGAGAGACATCTCGAGGGTGAGTGAATATAGGACCGTGCTATGAATTAATCGTCTCAATCGTCGAATCATTAAAGCTTTATCGCTGAATAAATCGACTAACCATGGAAGTGGATGAAAGCTATATTTCATCCCGAAAATGTATCAGCATCCGAAAGAATATAGCGCGAGGAGGGTCGCGAATGCATCAGTGGTTATACCAGGATATGTTCCGCCCTGTCGGCTGATGGAGCCAGCGGTCCAGAAAAATCAATGAACGAAAGCCCCCATTTGCCTTTTATCATATTCCGCATTTCTGCATAATTGGTTTATGCCGACGTCCACTTTCGTCGGCATCGAATTCACACATTGAATTCTCCTCGCGACGACGGAAATGAATTTGCAAAGGCATCTTCGAGTATTCTTCGAACTTTTCGTCATTCCAGAGATGGTCATATGTCGTATGTGGTATTTTTGCATCGATCGGTTTAGAAAACATTGAATATAATTGTTTTTCAATTTTCCGATCGCGAACAACCGGAAATGACCGCGATATCTGGGTGTAAATCGGCCGAAAAATGTTGCAGCGGAATATTCCCTTCTAACAAATGCTCCGGCGATTTTTATATCAATGTTCCTTCAAATTCAATGTGGGATCGCCATTTCCATTACACTTTTAGGCTGTCAACGAAAAACATAAACGTTTCGTAATCAGTTAATTTTGATTTAATTGCCAAAAGGTGTTTCAAGGTCTGCTGCGCAGTCACAAGGATCATCAATATTCCAAGCAGACGTTTCTCCGACTGTGGATTCATGAAACATCGCGAGTTTTCAGCGATCGCCTAATCGATGAAAAGTAAGGCCTCCGGATTCATGAATGTATATTCCAGTTTGCGAACGCCACATATTTGTTTGCTTTTATCAGTTCTGTCGTGCATGTACGGCTCTTCTTATTCCTTACCTTCCTTCCTTCCGCTATTTCCTTTTATTAACTCGTTGATTGTCACACAATTCCGTTTCTATGAGCTTCCTCCCGTTAAGTGCGTCTGCCACCGTCTTTGCGTAGTTGTCTCGCGACAGTTGCAGTAAAAAGTTATGGTCTACCAGCCATTGTGCGAAAATTGGTTTAATGCGCAGGATATTCGAAACACATACGACGTAAAAAAGTATATCTTCGACCATACATTACATTCCGCCTTCGAAAGCGTTGGCGGTCAAAATTGTAGAGATTTTCCCAAAAACCTCCGTGATATATTCGTTCATAATTCGGAGCCAGCAGGACCAAAAATCTGGCCCACAGTACCCAAAGATATTTCCGGATCTAAACGGTGGATTTCCTGTCTCAATTTCGCGAGTGATCATGGACCCAACATCCTGGTCCTGTTCTCCGAATTTTCTACAATTTTTACGAAAACACTTTGGCGAGACAACTACCTTAATAATTTATCAAATCTGAGAAAAAAAAACATTTCTAGAGACGGCGAATGGTTCGTTTCTGAATTGGGTGAGCAGCTCGGCAAATATTTCGACCTGACTTATCACAATCTGTGTCCGGACAAGCGTTCGCCAATTTTTGGTAAATCATTTTCGTGCATCGTCCATCGTAACTTCCGGTTATATCCTGGATTATTACGCGTGTCCAACTTACGCGTCTAATAGAATTTATTATCTGTCATCAAGTCGAGTTTAATCTACGATCCATTTCGTCATTTAAGACGATTGACATTTCGAAGATCGATGGAGAAGATATTTAGCCATTGTTTCCAGCCTGTTATCCGTTCGTATGCTCCTAGGTAGTTTCATGAATCCCTGGAATGTTTACGAAGATCTGACGGATATCGCCGCGATACGACGATACATCGAAGCCCAAATCGACGAGTATAATTCTCTGCCAGACGCATCTCACCTCAACCTAATTCTCTTCCGTGATGCCATAGAGCACATATGTCGCGTCGTTCGTGTAATCTCACAGGTAACTTGCCACCAGATTGCCCAAACAAGTCATTTTGACTGCTTTTTGATTTCAATCAGAAAAACAATTGTGTATATAACGACACAATCTCTTGGTAAATTTTTTTCGTTGTTTAAAAATATTCAAAATTACTTTTAAACAAATTTCTTTGCACATTAGTTGTTCTTTCACAATGCAGTCATTTTGACTGCTTTTGGGCACTATAGGTATATACCAAATTCCAGTCTTTGGAGTGTTAATCGTAACCGTAACATCGCTTGTATGATCTCGAGGAGGAATTTCGAATTCTTCAGTGCAGACACGTTCATTTCCGTATAATCTGACACCAGATTGCCCAAACAAGTCATTTTGACTGCTTTTTGATTTCAATCAGAAAAACAATTATGTATATAACGACACAATTTCTTGGTACATTTTTTTCGTTGTTTAAAAATATTAAAAATTACTTTTAAACAAATTTCTTTGCACATTAGTTGTTCTTTCATAATGCGGTCATTTTGACTGCTTTTGGGCACTATAGGTATATACCAAGTTCCAGTCTTTCCAGTGTTAATCGTAACCGTAACATCGCCTGTATGATCTCGAGGAGGAATTTCGAATTCTTCAGTGCAGACACGTTCATTTCCGTATAATCTGACACCAGATTGCCCAAACAAGTCATTTTGACTGCTTTTTGATTTCAATCAGAAAAACAATTGTGTATATAACGACACAATCTCTTGGTACATTTTTTTCGTTGTTTAAAAATATTCAAAATTACTTTTAAACAAATTTCTTTGCACATTAGTTGTTCTTTCACAATGCAGTCATTTTGACTGCTTTTGGGCACTATAGGTATATACCAAATTCCAGTCTTTGGAGTGTTAATCGTAACCGTAACATCGCTTGTATGATCTCGAGGAGGAATTTCGAATTCTTCAGTGCAGACACGTTCATTTCCGTATAATCTGACACCAGATTGCCCAAACAAGTCATTTTGACTGCTTTTTGATTTCAATCAGAAAAACAATTATGTATATAACGACACAATCTCTTGGTACATTTTTTTCGTTGTTTAAAAATATTCAAAATTACTTTTAAACAAATTTCTTTGCACATTAGTTGTTCTTTCACAATGCGGTCATTTTGACTGCTTTTGGGCACTATAGGTATATACCAAGTTCCAGTCTTTCCAGTGTTAATCGTAACCGTAACATCGCCTGTATGATCTCGAGGAAGAATTTCGAATTCTTCAGTGCAGACACGTTCATTTCCGTATAATCTGCCACCAGATTGCCCAAACAAGTCATTTTGACTGGTTTTTGATTTCAATCAGAAAAACAATTATGTATATAACGACACAATCTCTTGGTAAATTTTTTTCGTTGTTTAAAAATATTAAAAATTACTTTTAAACAAATTTCTTTGCACATTAGTTGTTCTTTCACAATGCAGTCATTTTGACTGCTTTTGGGCACTATAGGTATATACCAAGTT
Source organism: Heteropelma amictum (assembly GCA_959613375.1). Classification (NCBI taxonomy): domain Eukaryota; kingdom Metazoa; phylum Arthropoda; class Insecta; order Hymenoptera; family Ichneumonidae; genus Heteropelma; species Heteropelma amictum. The sequence goes on along the minus strand of OY390720.1, from coordinate 6,952,413 downwards.
CCAGTCTTTCCAGTGTTAATCGTAACCGTAACATCGCCTGTATGATCTCGAGGAAGAATTTCGAATTCTTCAGTGCAGACACGTTCATTTCCGTATAATCGAAACGTTCATTGATCTTTCGATTTTTCTCGCGATTCTAAAGAGCCATAATTTTTCAAAGATGTGGTAAAAAAATTATTGACACCGCGGTTATTTTGCAACCAGCCACGTGGGAACATGCTGTTGATCGGCGTCGGTGGCAGCGGTCGGCAATCTCTGTCGAGAATAGCCGCTTACATGTGCGATCTCAGCACGTTCCAGATCGAAGTCACAAGGCAGTATCGAGTTCCGGAATTTCGCGAAGATCTCAAAGCTCTGTACTCTCTCGTCGGGGTGAAGGCGAAACCGACGTGCTTTTTATTGAACGATACGCAGGTTGTCGATGAGCAATTTCTCGAAATCGTCAACAACATGTTGAGCACCGGAGAGGTTACGAATTTGTATAAGGCTGATGAGATGGAAGACGTAAGTTTGCAATTCAATTTTCTTAAATAACTCCTTGATTCGATTAGTTCGCGCTGAAGTTCAAGTACCTTCTTGCGTCGAATTGATTTTCCTCAGACCCGGCTTACGTTTCGAGTTTAAATTTCCCGAGACGTGGCAGCGTCTCGACGCCTAATAGCATGAAAAAAACAACGAGTTTTTACGAAACAATGCGCGTTATTAGTCACTACAGTAATATTCCTCGTTGATTGATTCAAACCGGCAAAAAAAATCATACAGTCAAAAATCAAACTTTGACTGTATTTTCACTGTCATGACGATGAGATATCGTCAATTTTCGTTGAGGAATCCTTCAAAAATTCTCGTAAATCGGTATTTGTCCTGTGACTGTGAGTGCAATTTTGGTAGTTTCAAAAGTTTCGACGAGAATTTACATTTTCGAATTTGTCGATGCAAACTGTACTTTTCGGCGTGTAGGCGTTCCGGATTAATGTTCAGGTGTTTATTTGTCGATGTGTATCATTGGCAGATAAAAACCCGTCTTACACCAGACGCGACCAAAGCGGGAATATTGCCGACAACGGAAGCGATTTATTTGTTCCTCGTTCAAAGAGTTCGATCGAATATGCACGTGGTATTGTGCATGAGCCCGATCGGTAGCGCTTTTAGAAATCGTTTACGACAGTATCCATCTCTCATCAATTGCGCGGCGGTCGATTGGTTTCTCCCTTGGCCCCGGGAGGCTCTCCTCGAGGTTGGAAACAAGTTCCTCGCGAATGTGAATCTGACCTTGACGATCACCGGCGAGGATAGAGAGGCGAGGGCTCCATTTTTCTTCCATTTTTCCCACTGAGAATCCTCCTTGTAACTTAACGTAGATTCTTGGGTATAAAACGCCACTGCAAAAGTATAAATCCCACGATAAATATTATCGTAAAATAACCGTGAATATAAAATCCGACATGTTTTTCTTGTTTGAATTTTGTTCATTCAAACTCGATCCTGTCCGACCAATTCCGCAGGAAGCGACGAAAGCCGCCTCTGCGAAAGTCCTTCAACCTCTTCGGGAAAGACTGCGCGATGCCGTAGCCTCGATTTTCTCCCTGATTCACGATTCGGTAGCGCGATACTCCGATAAAATGAGGGTAGACACGAAGAGACACAATTACGTGACACCTACGAATTTCCTGGAGCTCGTCGCGCAGTACAAAGAGTAAGCTGTCCGATGATTCGTGATGAAATTATTTTTTACAAGAAAACGCGATTTCACCTGGTGTAATTGCCGTCCGACGATCATTGTCGCGCAAAAATCCTCGCGTTTGATGAAAAAATCGCTGAATATCCCGTTTGGACGATGGCGAAAGATCGTTTTGACGATATTTGTCCCATTCGCTGATAAATAAAGCTCCCACGTGACTCTCGTTTCTCGTATCAAGTTTCGTCAAAGTTAATTTTCGGTGAAACAGCATGTTAACGATCAAGAGGAACGAACTGGTCGGACAGGCGAACAAACTTCGGGGTGGCTTGTTCAAGCTCGACGATACGAATAAAAAAGTTCGTGAGATGACTGTCGAGCTGGAAATTACGCAACAACAGGTGATTCAGTCAACGAGAGAGTGCGAGGAGTTTTTGTCGACGATCGTTAATCAACGTCGTGATGCTGATGAAACTCAGAAGCTCGTGACCCTCAAGTCGATTCGCATTACTCAGGAATCCAAGGATTGCAAAAAATTGGAAGAGTTTGCGCGTGCGGATCTCGCATTGGTCGAACCTGCGCTGAACGAGGCTATGGCGGTACGTTTGTTTGTTTTTTCTTTTTTTTTTCACCAAAATCTATCTCAAGAGGCACGAAAGAATGTCACGCCGAGTGTAATTACGAGTATGACTCTTGAAACAAACTTGATTCCGGCACCCCGGTTGATTGATGGATACTGTAATTCTTGTTCCAAAAATGACACGTTTCATTTGTCGAATTATCATTTTTCCACCGGAAGCGATCGTGCGTCGTCAGCTGGCAGATTTTACCTCGCGACTGCCTCGAGTTGAAGCGAGAAATGTTGTTTTTTTTTTTTTTTGGAAATGCCTGAAGGCGATTAGACGAGCGTCTTATGGCGATACACCCCTTAATGACTCTTTCCGCGAATGTCGAACAGGCTCTCGACGCGTTGAACAAGAAGGATCTCTCGGAGATAAAATCATTCACTCGTCCTCCGGCAAAAGTCGAAATGGTGATGGAAGCTGTGATGATCCTGAAAAACTCGGAGCCGAGTTGGGCAGAGTCGAAGCGACAGCTGGGTGACGTCAATTTTCTAAGTACGGTATGTTTCGTTGGCAAAACCTCGACGACGACAATTACACGTTTAATCACGCGTGACCTTGCACATTTTGCGCAACGCACCTTGGGTAATGATGACGTAAGCGGTGTGAGACACTCCGGTGGAACATTTTGAGGGTGCGAACGAGCTTTCGGGTTTCATCGAGTGGCGATTTCACGCCGAGTTGACAAAATGTCCGTTTTCAGCTCCGAGACTTTGACAAAGATCATATATCCGACAAAACGCTGAAGACCATCAAAAAATATACATCGAATCCGGAATTCGATCCCATAAAAGTTGGGGTTGTATCGATCGCCGCAAAGTCACTGTGCATGTGGGTAATCGCGATGGAACAATATGGAAAACTATACAAGTACGATAATTACTTGATTCACACGCACGCAGTTTCGTCTTTTTGACGATTCGAAAAAAGTGCCAAAAAATCCTAATCCCACAATCTACCTGACGCGTAGGATCGTTGCTCCTAAGCGGGAGAAGTTGGAAGCTGCGCTCGCATCACTGCGCCAGAAGGAGGATCAGTTGGCGGATGCTGTAACGCAATTGCAAAAGCTGCGCGAAGAGTTGGAGAGACTGCAGAAAATGTACGACGCGAGGATGAACGAAAAGGAAGATTTGATTGCACAGGTAGGCAGCTCGAGACGCAGAACACATTAATAAACACGAATCACTCGGTGTTATCCGTTTGTAAGAGCTGGCAAGCAAAAAGTGTTAATAATCGTTGCAAAATCATCGCAAAAGCAAAGCCCAATTTTTCATCGACCTACCCAGAAGCCTACGTGAAATTGCAGTGTGTTTTATAAAAGATTCCATTCAAACGTGACGCGCGATCGTGCGAAATCGTCTCGAAGCACCAATTTCCGCGAGAGAACACTTTTGACGAGGCAACTACCTTAATAGTCGCCATTCGGCGTTTCCATCCCCGAGGATAACTCGTACACCCAGAAAAAAATCTATTATCTTCAAATAAAACCTATTTAATTTGAATAGATTTTTTGCTTGGCTCCTGGCAGAATAGACTTTTATTCAAATTCAATATATAAATTTATTTGATTCAACTAGTGTTATTGGTGTTATTTAAAAAGTATTGGAACGAGCCTGGAGTTAGTATTGAAAGTAGTTGTATAGGATGTGATGACCCGAACGGTCTTGCAGTGGTGGGGACGGTCCAGTGACGATGAGTGAACGGAATGGTGGCCCTGCCGCTGGATGGTCTCGAACCCGGGTCCTCCCGATGAGGGCGATGAGCGCTAACCACTGCGCTACGGCTACTTATGATTTTTTTCACTCGAATCGTCTATAGCTCAGTAATGCTGGACCGTCACAAGGAATTGTAGCCATCATCGTAACTACCACCGCCATAGCCTTTCGGTTATTAATAACGATGCTTGATATCAGCATTCATGCACTATACGAAAAATATTTCTTATAGTATCATTTATATTCGTGTAATTTAGTGATTAAGTATATCTCAATGTTAAATAAATATATATGTTAGAAGCGAATACATAGGCAAATCAAATCAAATAAAAATTTATTTAATCCAACCAAAAATTTATTTAATTGTAATAAATGAAGATTGAATAGACGAATCTATTCAATCATAATAGATCTTTTCTCTGGGTGTAACCGATGAGATGAGATTTAAGAACGAGCCGCACGTCCATCCCACATATCTATCGCTCTCCGTTAGGAAACTTAATTATAATCACAAGCTTTTCTCGATTTATTTCGATCAGACCGAACTCCTAAAACTGAAATTGGAAAGAGCGGCGTTACTGGTGGACGGTTTAGCGGGCGAGCGCATACGCTGGCAGCAAGCCATTCAGTCACTCGGCACCGACTATGATTATCTTCCCGGTGACTGCTTGATGTCCTCCGCTTTCATTTGTTACCTCGGCCCTTTCGTATCCAGTTATCGCGAAGAATTGATCGCGACTTGGCAGCGAGAGGTACGAATCCCGTAATTATATTTTATTTCAAATTTTCTTACGTCGTTTATTTTTATTCATCCATCGTTCACGATGATACTGAAATTGTTTTTCGGCGACCTATCTTCGCGACGTCAATTTTTTTTGTCATTTTCACCTCGAAGGTACTCTCGATGGAGATTCCGTTTACTCCCAAATTCGATATCAAAGATTTCCTCAGCGATCCAACGACGATCCGAGAATGGAACATTCACGGTTTGCCATCCGATGGCTTCAGCACTGAGAATGGAATAATAATAACGGAAGGCAGGCGTTGGCCACTCGTCATCGATCCGCAGTGTCAAGCCGTTAAATGGATCAAAAATATGGAATCCACGAACGTCAGTAGAAAAATCCTTCTTTATTCTTCGAATGTTTTCATCGATTCGTACGAGTCTCACGATCCTTCGAACATTCAGGGCTTGAGAGTTATCGATTTTGGGAACTCTGATTGCGCGCAAATTCTCACCCAAGCTATCCAACTGGGCAATCCAGTGTTGCTCAAGGATGTCGACGAAACTCTGGATTCAATTCTGAAACCGATACTCCAGCGTTCTTTCGTTAAGTTAGGTAATGATGAAGGTTCAACAAAAATTTGCCAATTTTTATCCCGTACTTTTGTTGCGCTAAAAAAAAATCAGGAGACCCCTGGACATTTCACACACGCGCACGAGAATTTTTTTCAATATGTCCGCGAGCTACGTGGTGAAAAACAGGAGAGAAGAAAGTATGAAGAAATTGTTGTACTTTATTCATTTTTATGAACTTTCCGTGCATGTTTTCGCAGGCGAAATTACGATGATTAAATTCAATGACAAGATGATCAAGTACAATAACAAGTTTCGATTGTTTATCACAACGAAACTTCCAAATCCGCACTATCCTCCCGAAATATGCAGTAGCACGACGTTGTGCAATTTCGCCATTAAAGAACAAGGTAAGTAATACTCCAAAGTTCGTGTATTCCATCCGCTGTACTTTGGAGCCTGCGCGAGCTCATATCGACATTTACATACTAAATCCACTCGAAAATTAAAAAACTTTTTCTCCTCTAGAGGAGAGAGTGTGGCATATTTCGTCATATACAGTCAAAGATAAATATGACGACCGTTTGTATTCATCGTAGGTCTGGAGGCTCAACTTTTGGCGATCGTCGTGAGGAAAGAAAAGCCACAGCTCGAAGAGCAGAAGGACAATTTGGTTCTGACAATCGCCAATGGCAAAAAAACACTCAAGAATCTCGAGGACAAAATTTTACTGTGAGCTCATATTTCATGTATCGTACGTGCTAAGAATTTTCCCAAGCGGTATTTCGGGTTTCGTTTTATCGATCGAAATGAAAATTCATTCCAGAGAAATTGTTTGCATTGCTGCATTTAAAAAAATCAAAGATATTAAAATCAAATGATACGATATTGTATAATAATTTTCATTTATTGGAGAAAAAATCTGCTCAAAAAATATTCTTCGTTCAATTCCCCTCTGCCTCTTGAAATTTGTCTTCAATGTCCCCTTTGATGATACAGTATTGCGTTCGCGTTTCGCAAAAGAGGAGCTCATCGTCCTTTGAAATCCCGTGACAGCCACTGGCTTTGCGTCAAATTATGAACAACCAGAGTTATTCGTGGAAAATATTTTTCCTCAGCCTACTGAGTACCACGTCGGGATCTCTTCTGGACGATTTGGATTTGATTAATAGCTTGCAAACGTCCAAAAAAACGTGTATTTCCGTCCAAGAGTCTCTGGCCATAACGGAAGAGATGGAAAAAGAAATCGATCAAGCTCGAGAAGCCTATCGATCTTGCTCCAAACGAGCATCCATACTGTTTTTCGTTCTGAACGACATGAGCATCATCGATCCGATGTATCAGTTTGCCCTCGATTCCTACATCAGTACCTTCGTTATGTCGATCGATAGGAGCCCGAAGATTCTCAATCTCGACGAAAGAATCGACGCCCTCAACGAGTTCCACACTTACGCTATATACAAGTAAGCCTTTTGCGACGTGATTCAAGAAAAAACGCGATTTTTCGACGTCTTTTGTTTTTTTCTTCTTTCAAATTCTCGTTTTTTTTTCGTTTTTCACAGGAATACTTGCAGAGGTCTTTTTGAGGATCACAAACTTTTGTTCTCCTTCCACATGTGCATCAAAATACTCGAAGATCAAAAGAAAATTATTCCCGCCGAGTATAATTTTCTGCTGAAAGGTGGCATCGTATTGGATCGCGAAAATCAGCCGGATAACGTCGTTAGCAGCTGGTTACCGAGCGAAGCTTGGGACAATATTACCGAATTGGATAAACTTGCTGGATTTCACGGAGTTGTTTCGTCCTTCGAACAGTTCCCCCGGGATTGGCACACCTGGTTCGTGTTCACAGACTTTGAATTTGAGTTAACGCGTCGATATACATGGATTAAGCACTTGTACCATGAAAAAAAAAAAAAAAAAACATTTTTGCTACATCGATATTTGCAGCCATCTGTCATTATCTAAATACCACACGTAATTCAACAATTTCACGATTCCTGGGTCAATAAATCGTAAATCCACACGTGCTACAATTGATAGCAATTTAATCGCGAAATTATTATGTCCGCCGTGTGAAAAACGAAAATTAGGTACCTCAATATGGAACCGGAAGTGAAATCATTGGTCGGAGAGTGGGAGGAGAGTTGCAACGAATTTCAGAAGATGCTGTTTGTGCGGAGCTGCCGATTAGATCGGCTACCGTCTTGCATGGCTTCCTTCATCGTTCACAACTTGGGCCGGAAGTTTGTCGAACCACCGATACTCGACGTAAAAGAAGTCTTTGACGTTTCAATGGCACAATCACCGTTGATATTCGTTTTGTCACCCGGAGTTGATCCGACCAATACGTTGATTCAATTGGCCGAGAATCAAAACATGCGCCATCGATTCATGTCCCTGTCTTTGGGTCAAGGTCAATCTCCGATTGCAACCAGGTACGGACAAAAAACTCAAAAAGGGTACTCAAAAAAGCGAGGTCCTAAGGATCAATTGCAACGTTGCTGCTAATGTTACATCAATTTTTACATTTTTATTCGCTCTCCAATTGCACCTACACGACATTGTACTTTTTCGCTCGATATACGTTTTTTTCCCGTCAGGATGTTGCAAGTCGGAGCGAAAGAGGGCTCTTGGGTGTTTCTGGCGAATTGCCACCTATCGCTGAGTTGGATGTCAAGCCTTGATAAGATCGTGGATATGCTACGAACGAGTAAAATTCTTCATCCCCAATTTAGGTATGATTTTACCGAATCAATTGCCTTTTTACTACCTCGGTAAACTCGTTTAACGTCTGAGCGCGTTTTCAAGATGTCAAATGGCAATTTCGCGTAAAAACTGGTTTTTCGTCTTGGAGAACTTGCACTTTTTTCGATTGATGATGACTTTCACGGTAGTCGATGGTAGGCTTTTTTTGAAATTCGTGCGAAAAGAATCATCGCCTCAGTCACGAGGCAAAAGATTAATTAATTCAATTGCTGTATTTAAACACTTCTGACACAAGTTTATCGGACAATTGCGATTTTAAAACAAGACGACTATTTATTATTATTATTATTATTATTATTGGCAATTTGAGCTTCGCAAATAGATCGGCATATACCGTATAAAAAGTCTGCACACGATTAATAATACACTCTGCTCTACCACTCTGAGTACCAAAAAAAAAAAACATAAATTCCTCGTTTATTTTTTTTCGTCTTTCTTCGTATAAACACAGGTTGTGGTTGAGCTCACGTCCAACTCCTCAGTTCCCGATATCTATCCTTCAGGCGGGTATCAAAATGACGACAGAGCAACCGAAAGGCTTGAAGACGAACATGAAACGTCTTTATGGATCGATAACGGAAGATTCATTCGACGTTTGTCACGCCAAGTCGAAATACAAAAAATTGCTCTTTAATCTAGTATTTTTCCACTCCGTTCTGCTGGAACGTAGGAAATTTCAACAACTAGGCTGGAACGTTATTTACAGCTTTAACGACTCTGATTTTGAGGCAAGAGTATTTTTAACGACTGGAAATCTCACACACACACACACACAAATTTATAAAGTGACCACGCGCCACTGCAGTATGTGTTAAATGAATTATTGATTACTCGACAAAGACAACAAAAATTAATGTACACGCGAATGCTTGAAAAACGAACACTTTGAATGGATGTACGGTGCCTTCATTTAATGCCTGGACATACTGGGCACACTTCATTCAATGCCTGGACCAGGCATTAAATGAAGTGTCTGTACATCCATAATGGGAGTCTCACGTCAATGTGACAATCTGCTATGTAAATTGCGTGAAAATCGATCCCGTATTATGTACTTATAAGGGCTTTAAAATGGCAGGTGTCTGAAAATTTATTGCAAGTTTATCTGGACGAGTATCCCGAGACTCCATGGGACTCCCTGAAGTACATGATAGCGGGGATATGCTACGGAGGTCACGTAACTGACAATTGGGATTACCGACTCCTACTCACTTATGCGCAGCAGTACTTCAACAATGACGTTCTGGACTCGGCTTATTATCGGCTTTCGTCGCTGCCTACGTATTACGTGCCGCGAGATGGCTCGTTGGAATCGTACAGAGATTTTATAACCATGCTTCCGAGTGTTGACAAACCGGAAGTATTCGGTCAACACACAAACGCCGACATAGCGTCGCTTATTATGGAGAGTAAATTCATCTTCAAGGGACTCATGAATCTTCAGGTGGAAGTTGCTTCCGGTCGCGACGAATCGAACAAAGGAGATGAGGTATCGTGCCGTATTTTTATACACACCGATGACATTTGTTTGGACATCATTTAGGGGCTCGTAAAAAATGTATTAAATTTGCAAAAGTACCCGCTGCGCGACCACATTGTTCGTGGCGAGTACACAAACGCCATGTACAAAATACAAATTTGCCGGACGGGAATATTGACGATGCAGTCGAGTTTTGTAGAAAAATGTCACCGTGGGTCGATGGAGCTTTCTGACCCTCGGATTAAGTGGGTAATGGACCACCGATCTCCAGGGGAGAAAACGAATATTTTAACCGACTGAAATTCCAACCCTCGGACTTGTAAATCGACTTTTCACGTACGACAACCCACGACGTGCAAACAGCTTGAAAATCAGACTTTGAATGTCCGTGTTTCTCGTTTGCGGAAATGAGGATGACGTTTGACAGGTTTATCTCGTAATTGAAGGTAACGCAATTGGCGATGGACATAACATCGAAGATTCCGGATGCCATTGATTACGAAACGACGGAGAAGTTGATCGGCACGCACAAAACGCCTTTGGACGTGGTTCTTCTGCAGGAGATCATTCGTTACAACGAATTGATCGCAAAAACTCGAAGGAACTTGATGGATCTGCAGCGAGCGATCAAAGGATTGGTTCTCATGTCAGCCGAACTCGAAGAGATATTTACCAGCCTGTACGAAGGACGAGTGCCTTCCGTCTGGCTGTCTGTTTTCTCGTCACTGAAACCTCTCGGATCTTGGACGAGAGATTTCATAAGTCGCGTCGAATACTTCGCGACCTGGGCCCAAACGACTCACCCACCGGTCTTGTTTTGGCTCTCCGCTTACATTTTTCCCACTGGATTTCTCACGGCTATCCTTCAGATCTCCGCGAGAAAATGGAACCTCTCGATTGACACACTGTCTTGGGAATTTGACGTTAGCAGCATGGACGAAAGTGCCATCGTTGATTCACCCACGGTATCTTTGATCCTTCGATAAATTTGCCATCTCTTTTTTATTTTTTATTCTTGCCCGCGTATGACAGTCAACGGGAACACGAGGGAAGCCGCCGAGTCGATGAATAAAATAAAAACGGAACGTTGGATAGATTGGAAAATAAAGATATTTCGTCGAAATTGAATTTTTCGAAAAGCCCACAATTTTTTGGGTTTTTTGAAGAATATCTTACTCCCTAGGAAGGATTTCGGCTTCCTCCGACTAATTACACGTCGTGCCTACTGAATGTACTAAAAATAATTTTGTGCCCCGATGGCGATTATTTTTTTATTCCCTTCCTATTTTGGAGCATTGAGAATAAAGAAATGAGCACGGTTTTTTTTTCTTTTAATGCACCGGAAATAATTATTCACCATGAAAAATAGAGATTTAATTTTCAAAGTTTGTTTTACAGGATGGAGTGTACATCAGATCGATCTCGTTAGAGGGCGCTGGATGGGACAAAAAGTCAAGTTGCCTTATCGAACCATTACCTATGCAGCTCATCACTGATATGCCCGTGATACATTTTCGGCCTACGGAAATTTTGAGAAAAAGGACGAAAGGTAGTGTCCGTTGATGGTAGAAAATTAAATAAAAACCAATCGGCGATTAACGAAGGAGGAATAATATGTTTTTGTCCGTTTTACGATGAATATTTCAGGAATTTACACCTGCCCTTGCTACTATTATCCGCATAGGGCTGGCACTCAGGGACGTCCGTCGTTCGTCGTGGCAGTTGATCTGAAATCTGGATCCGAAACTGCCGATTATTGGATCAAACGAGGCACCGCTCTTCTTCTCAGTCTCGAAGTTTGATTTTCATAACAATTTCTTGTTTTCCCAATACGTCCTCGATCACAGTGAAAAAAAACCCTATTATTATTTAAGATGCAGAAATAATTCATTCGGATTATCTGTAACGAATTAGCGTGGAAATAATAGAAATGATTTTTCAAGAAAGCTCGTTTCATTGAGTCGATGATGAAAATCTTGACTGATTTTAGACGATTTTTGGTTAAAGTAATTCAGTTCTCGTCATTTTAAGCCTTTTATGCTCAATTTCCGAATGAGAAATTTGATAACGAGTATCCTGTCGAAATAAATCATGAAAAATGAAGAAAAAGATTGAAGCAGGCTTCGAGGTATCACAAACGAATCGAAAAATAATTAATCGCGATACGCCGAAAGACTGCAAGATGATGAAGATGAGAGAAAAAGATCATTTGTTCGAAACGAAGATAATTTTAGTGCAAGATTAATTTCCATATTATTTTTAATGCAAATGAAAGTTTAAAGCGAATCCAGCGCGAATCGCTTCGACAAATAATCGACTCGTATCTCAACCGTTAGCAAGGCGAAAAAGATCCTGAATCTTCGAAGCGCCAGTGAATTTTTATCGCGATATTATGAGCGCGAGAATTCAGAACCGTGATAACTCTGAATAACGCGAACTATGTGCGGGAGACTTGTGCGCGGAAGCGGAATTTCCCTTCCGTCATTCGGTAAAAAGTGGTCCGGTATGAAAAAAAAAAAATTCCTAAAGATCATCGTTCAAAAAATAATCCATAATCACACCAAAATTCAACGTTCCACTCAACTTTCCCAATTTTCGGTCTGTTTTTTCAAAGTAAAAACGATTTTCCGGAGAACGACGAAAATAAACAATTATCGCTGTTTTTGAGTCGATCCAGTCGTCACGATATCGTTCGAATGATCAACAAACGAATTCTCTTTTAATGTCCCATAAAAATTCCAACGTTAGTGAGCCTGCAATTTTTTTCACGGGCGGAAACGGAATTTCCCTTCCGTCATACAGTAAAAAGTGGTCCGTTATGAAAAAAAAAAAAATTCCAAAAGATCATCGTTCAAAAAATAATCCATAATCACACCAAAATTCAACGTTCCACTCAACTTTCCCAATTTTCGGTCTGTTTTCTCAAAGTAAAAATGATTTTCCAGAGAACGACCATAATAAATAATAAATAATTATCGCTGTTTTTGAGTCGATCCAGTCGTCACGATATCGTTCGAATGATCAACAAACGAATTCTCTTTTAATGTCCCATAAAAATTCCAACGTTAGTGAGCCTGCAATTTTTTTCACGGACGGAAACGGAATTTCCCTTCCGTCATTCGGTAAAAAGTGGTCCGGTATGACAAAAAAAAATTCCTAAAGATCATCGTTCAAAAAATAATCCATAATCACACCAAAATTCAACGTTCCACTCAACTTTCCCAATTTTCGGTCTGTTTTTTCAAAGTAAAAACGATTTTCCGGAGAACGACGAAAATAAACAATTATCGTTGTTTTTAAGTCGATCCAGTCGTCACGATATCGTTCGAATGATCAACAAACGAATCTTCTTTTAATGTCCCATAAAAATTTCAACGTTAGTGAGCCTGCAATTTTTTTCACGGGCGGAAACGGAATTTCCCTTCCGTCATACAGTAAAAAGTGGTCCGGTATGAAAAAAAAAAATTCCAAAAGATCATCTTTCAAAAAATAATCCATAATCACACTAAAATTCAACGTTCCACTCAACTTTCCCAATTTTCGGTCTGTTTTCTCAAAGTAAAAACGATTTTCCAGAGAACGACCATAATAAATAATAAATAATTATCGCTGTTTTCGAGTCGATCCAGTCGTCACGGTACCGTTCGAATGATCAACAAACGAATTCTCTTTTAATGTCCCATAAAAATTCCAACGTTAGTGAGCCTGCAATTTTTTTCACGGGCGGAAACGGAATTTCCCTTCCGTCATACAGTAAAAAGTGGTCCGGTATGAAAAAAAAAAAATTCCAAAAGATCATCGTTCAAAAAATAATCCATAATCACACTAAAATTCAACGTTCCACTCAACTTTCCCAATTTTCGGTCTGTTTTCTCAAAGTAAAAACGATTTTCCAGAGAACGACCATAATAAATAATAAATAATTATCGCTGTTTTTGAGTCGATCCAGTCGTCACGGTACCGTTCGAATGATCAACAAACGAATCTTCTTTTAATGTCCCACAAAAATTCCAACGTCAGTGAGCTTGCAATTTTTTTTCACGAGCTGTCTCGATATTTATCGAGACAGCGGATACTATATTGATTGCAGAATTTAAAAAACGTGTATTTATATACGTGCTTGAAATTATTATTATATACATATACAGCAGGGTGCAAGGGGCAGGTCTGAGGGGGAAAAAAAAATAGAGTACAGACGACTTCCTATCTCGCGAGCATGAGCACGAAAATGCGAGGAGGAGAGGACTGTGTGTTGGCTTCCAAGCAATCGCCTGCAGTTCTTATCGCTTTATACACGAAATAGATATATACGAATAGATTTTCCGACATGTAGCTCGCCAGTGCCGAATTGGCACGTTCGCAACGAGTCGATCGTAACGATGGGAAAATTTTCGAATCTCTAGTGCACCGCTGTACGTGCAGTAGCAGGTACTATGTGCTTTTCTCACCGTACAAGTGGAATACATATCTTATATAGGAGCATGTTTGGTAATCGGAATGCACCCCTCCTTCCGCAACACTCACACAAACACAGACACACCGAGGACCGGCAAACACACGTACATGCACTCTTCGAAAAAAAAAAATCTTCCATGGACCTACTCGCGGTGCTCTGCACGTGTTCACACCTACAAATATACTCGTACGAAATCATAAGCTGCTTCGGAAGGAAAAAAAGACAGACGCGACAGTCCGAAAATGTAAAGCTTGCAGGAATAACGCAAATCCTCCCCCAGAGGTCTCCATCTCTTCGTACGTCCAATTTGTTTGCTTCTTGCCGGATACACGTCTCTCCCTTGGGCGAGGTCCATCGTACGATTAGTTCCATTTCGATTATAAAAAAAAGACACAAATTCCAGCATCCGCCGAATATCGAATTTTTCCCTTCAGACGCTCGTCCTTACTTCGCAAAGTCCGCGGATTTTCTTCGTCGAAAGTACACACTGCGATTTTCGGAAATAAGATCAAAGTAGCTCCGTTGCGTCCTTTGTCGACTTTCGAAAAGGGTTCTCGTTATGAGGCTTTCGGTGTAATTTCGCTCGTCCTTTTCGCAAGATCACAGCTTCTTCGAGGAGCCTCTCGCGCTGGACCTTTTCTCGCAACACGGTGGAATCGACGGGTATTTTTGGGTTACGGATCATCAACCGAGCCAGTCCGTGACGATAACAACAATCCATCTTGCACGTTGATACGGAACATTGTTTTTTATGCAGTTGGTACTTTACTCTCGAGGAGCACAGCTGGCTGGCTCTTGGACGATCTTTAAAAATATTTGTATCGAGTTCGTCTCTGGCCATCGCTGGAGCTTTCGTACATGGCTGTACATAGATGTTATTTAAATGGGAAATACGCCGAGCTACCCCGCGATACTCGTCAACAAATAATAAACTCTCCTTCAAGAAATACCTTATACCGCCGGTATTACCGTCAAACCGCTCTTGCACTGCGTTTAAAGTTTATCCCTGCGGAGTTCTTTCTTATCATAATCGCATTTGAGGATAATGGAGCAAAGATAATTTGTTATCGCGACATGTCATGGAGCAGAAACTTTTCAAATTACACTTCGTTCTTTTTTTCTGCCACAGAAAACTTTATTCCATTCGCCTTCGTTCGCCCAACTATGTCCCACCATCACCACCACCCTTACACCCGTCCGAAAAATACGAGGATAGTTGGACACTCGCGACGTACATCAAATCAACATAATATTTCTCCAACCATTATTCTCCACACTTGGATCGCGGGTGTGTCTGCTCACCCACTTAATCCAAGGTATATCAAATGGGGTGGCTGTCTGCTCTCGAAATATTTAACGCTGAGAATTTTCAGCGTTCGTCCCTCCTCTTTCGCGGTCGATTTTTCGCGTTATCGTTGAATTTTTCGGACGAAGGACGCTGTAACTTTGATGCGTTGCGAAACCTTTGAGCATTTGAGCCTCGAGCTTTTCGAACATTCGCGGGAAACGGCACACTGCCTCCTCGAGATGAAAAACACACGAAAGGACGATGGAAATTCAAAGACAGGTTCATTCAAGTTCGCCGCATTGGCCACCTTAAGGAAACAAACAGCCGCCGCTCGACGATAAATAAAGGAGCGCGTTGAAAACACTCGTCCGGAAGTATAAGGGTGGTTGGACACTCACCGCGTCCATCAAATCGGAATAATATTTCTCTAACCGTTATTCTCCACTCTTGGATTCCGCGGGTGTCTGCACACTCACTTAACCCGAGAGACGTCGGATGGACCGGCTGTCTGCTTCCAAAATATCCAACACATTGAGGATTCTCCGGGCTTTCTCTCGCTCTCTTTCTCGGTCGATTTTGCGTTGTAGTTGAATTCTTAGACGAAGGAGCGAGTGAAGGGAGGAGTCTCGTCTTGTACGTTCGCTTTTGAAACATTGACGAGAAGCGGCGCTGCCTTATCGTCATGGAAAACCCATGAAATGGCGATGAAAACCCGAGGAGAAGTTCATTTACATTCGCCATATTGGCCATCTTGAGAAAATGAGCATCCGTCCCTCGGCAATAAATAAAAGAGGGCATTGAAAACACTCGTCTAAAAAAAAAACGAGGGTAGTTGGACACTCACCGCGTATACCAAATCAGCATAATATTTCTCTAACCACTATTCTCCACTCTGGGATCGCGCGTGTCTGCTCACTCGCTCGGCTCGAGGGACATAAGATAGGGGTGGCTTTCCGCTTCCAAAATATCATCCAACGTCAAGGATTCTCCGCTGTTTCTCTCCCGCTCTCTTTCTCGGTCCATGCTGCATCATCGTTGAATTCTCAGACCAAGGACTCGCGTCTTATACAGTCGGCGTGCTGTCTTTCATGCGCGGCCAACCCTTTGAACACTTGAACTTTTCCCTACGTTCGCGTTTCAAACATTCACCGAAAACAGCACACTGCGTCATCATTATGAGAAGGACGCGAAATAGCGATGAGAATCCAAAGACAGATTCATCAACGTCGCGGTCGTACTTTGGCCAAAATGGGAAAAATCATACCTCGAGGATGATCACGATGTACGATTTTGAAAGCGAATGAAACGAAGGTTGCAAAAATCGATCTGTAAACCGTAATAAGCTATTGAAGGGTAGACAAAAGTGCCTTGACTGTCGGTGTGAATCCGCACTTTTCTGCCCTTGGCATTTCACGCCGCGGTGTCATATACGATCCTGCAAAAATACTGATGCAATCATACATAGCCCATCGTTCTTTCACAGAGTTCGCGGTTGGTTCTGTCATTCTTCAACAGTGGTACATCTCTTTTAATCCGGTTTCCCGCAATACGTCAGAGCATCCCACCGAGCATTCAGGTTTGAAAACATAAAGAGGGTGAATTCAAAGCATCTTTGGGCCTTCCTCTAATTAAGATAGCTGGTTTTTCAAACTCGTGAATCGTAAAACCAACCAGCCGTTCCCCAATTACCGGCGTCTCATTGCTCGCTCTCTCCTTTCACAATATTTCGATCTACCACATGACGTACTGTTATAGTCGACGTTTTTTTTTCACCGTTTCCGTTCTTTTTTTCTTTCGGCGATGCGATTTTCCATTCTCCTTTTGTCACTTCATGTTCCTTTTCTCGTTGGCAATTCCGACAGTCGTGGAGCAACAACGTAGGTACAAGTGACATGGAATGATGGTGAACATGTATTTACCGCACGAATTGCTACAAAAATTCGCAGCTTCCACCATCCGACGCACGAATAAATTCATAACGCGATACTTTTGACATTTAATTAATTTTTCGTGCAGTGTTTTGTTCGTGATATTTGCGATGAAAAAAAGTAGCCATTTGTAAAAATTCCATTCGTTTATTTATACCATTTACATCGACTGATTTAAGTGCATTATGATTGTGAAAAGATTTCTTTTCGTCGTTTTTTTTATTGCACAATTATCGCTCGAGGGTGGATGAAATATTATCGAAACAACGGCATGTGTCGATTTAAAAATCATACTTTTTCGAATTCATTCGCGTTCTTTTTTATACGTAATTTCAAATCAATAATCTGGTGATTAATCATACTCTCGCTTGAGACACACTACAAAAACGAAGTTGTATATTGCCGCGCAGGCAAAATTATTGATTTTATTCGCTTTTGCGAAAACTTTGCCAAATGCTGAAGAAACTTGCCTCCGCTTTTGTCTCACTGGCTTTCACTCGAAAATCCCTCATCACTACGATTGACACTCGTCATGGCAGATTCAGAATCGTTAAAAAGCCAAAGGTAGCTTCTACACCAAAGCGCAGTTCCTGTGACGACGCTAAATCGAGATTGTAATTGCAACTTTTGGTCCATCGGGGTAAAAGATCGCAAATGCAGCGTGGATTCAGATCAATAAGAGAGCGTGGAAGTCGTCACTCGTGACGAGTCGTCGGGCGTTGAAATTCAAAGAGAAAACGGCTGCGAGTAGCGAGAGCTGCGAGGGCGGAAGCTGCGAGCAGACGAGGCGAGGAGAGAGGCGGATAAAACGTGATAAGAAGAAAACAACGATAAAAAGGGCAGTCGGAAACTAGCTGCAAGTTCACGTCCCCTTAGGACAAGAACGTCATTTTTTTTTATGAAGAGCAAAATCCATCTGCTCCGTCGCTACGACTGCTCATATTCAGCGATAATTTAGGAGCATTCACTCAATTTTAAGTACTTTATTCGACTAGCACCGAGAATTTATGGATGTTGCAAACGTTGCAGCTATTTCATGAAATCTCAGCGACTATATCTCAGTAAAGAACTTTCAGCGAACGCCCGTTTTCACTTCTGAACCCATCGTATATCGTTTCTGTATCGCCTTTCGTGGTATTTTTCTGCAAAAGTCTGTGCTTTTTGTTTCAAGCTTCGCTCGAGACGCTCTCCGTTGGTCCGGAATCTGTCTGATGTTTCTTCTGAGGATGTTTTTGCATGAAAAAAGGCTTTGCATAAAAAAAAAGTGTTTCGACCGCGTAATCGTACGTGTGATGTTTTTTTTATTAACCGAGCAGTCAAGTATAAGGAGAAACCTTCGAATTTAGAGCATCTAATTTTTCGCCATCCACCGAGCTTGCGTATATATTCAATCTTTTGTTTTTCTATTCGTTGGCCGCTATCCTCGCTTTTTCCAATCTCACATCCACGGGAATGGCTTTGTTTTATTTATCTCCTTATTCTCATCGTGCTATCCTGGCGCCAGGAAACCATACCTATCTCGGAATAGTGCGCGATATCAAGAATTTCACGTCGTCATTTTTCAAAACTCACACGGCTTCCTGACTATGTTGTAGTGGCAAAATTTCAATTCCTGTTGTCACACAGTCTACCGTGGTGGTCGCGAGAAATCTCGCACTTCGAGCGCATATATCAAACTGTATACTGCAACATTTTCATGCGGATGTAAGTTTGACAGTAACAGCATATACGAGATCGTGGTGGTAGCGGTGTAACTCGATATCTTGCAAAGTTTCCTTCAAAAATAGTATCTTACTCGTGACAAATGTGCCGAGGACGTTTTCTGCAAGATCACAGCATCCATGATGAAAAGGATCCACGCGATGTGTTATTATAACGGAATATCGAACGCGGAACTGTGTACGTGTATTTCATTATTTTTCTTTCGATCGCAATTTTTTAATAATTCTTTCGAGAATTTGGCGATTGAAACAGTCGCGCGACCTCCTCGTTTTTGAGTCAAAACTGGCTTCGAAATAGTCTCTTTGAAATTGCGACGGATTTGCGACATGAGCGGAGGTATACAAAGAACTCTATTTATAGGGAAAAAGCAAGTATCATCGTAGAAATACTTCCGATATCGGTAAAGTATTCATAACATCAAAGGAATTTTTATCGCGCTCGGAGAATAATTCAGAGGCTTCGAAGTGATCAATTACGAACAAAAGAGCGGAATAACACAGTCGTTTTTTCAAGAGCATTAAAAACGAAAATGAAAAGACGGTTCGTCGGATGAGAGTCTTAAGATCTCAAGAATTATCGGCAATGCTGGCAAAGTGCGATTGATCAATTTTTATGTAGCATCGAAATTCGATAAAATCGCCGGAAATGAAACTTTTTCGAAAATAACGTCAGAGCATACAACCAAAAGATGACAATTTTCGAGTTAAAAGCTTTGAAAAGTTTATGCATATAGCTGTAGAAATAAAACAATATTTGTACTCATCGCTAGAGCGAGTGGTAGCTTAGTCGTGTGCATCTCCATAATCCTTATTATGCCATAAATCCCAGCTCTCAAATCCCCAAAACGGATTTGCGGTTGATAACAATGTGACATAAATAAACATGAAAATTGATAAACGTAGACATAATCGTTGTAAAAACAAGGGTGCAACGTTTCAAGCATGTTCCAAAAAATGTCATCTGGTCGATTACTTCTTGAGTTATCGCGTGGAAACTAGCTTGAAAAATGCTATTACGGTGTGAAACGTGTTTAAGGTTTATTGTCCTGTTACAGGAGACGCGCCAGGATGGAAAAGTTTATGACGATCGACCAATCACTCTGGAATACGTGGGAGGGTAAATTCAAAATGGCTGCATGCCCTTTCACGGATTTCAAGAGTAATCATCGAGCAAAAAAAGCTTTTGATCGAAATTTAAAAATGTATGGCTTTAAAAAGGTATATGCAGTCTCAACGGAACCAAAGTAGAAGGGCAATTTCCAGGGCTTCGGAAATCGGAAAAAAATCAATCATTTATCCAGGTACCGAGTGCGACAAATTTGCATTATAATGATATTAAAAGGTTCTCCACAAATTGTCCAAAAAAATAAAAAATCTCATGTTGAATGAACCATGGAATTTTTCGTCAAAATTGTATCGATATGTTTTGGATTTTTTAAGAAAACGAAAACGAAAACGATTTTTTAAGAAAACGAAAAAAGTTTGAAAAAAGAGGGTAGAAAAAGCGTTAAATCTTAACATTGTCACTACGCTTATTTTTCAAAATTTCTGTGCTCAGTATCCTGCATGCAATTGATCTTTTTGAGATTTTTATTGCATTACCAAGCACTCGAAATTCCCATTCTATTTTGGTTTTGATGAAATTGCACCTGCCATATACATTTTTATCCACGCGAGACCGCCGGACGTCCACCAAAGGTATAAAAAAAACGCCGCAAAATATATCAGACGAAAAAAGACACACGGTGTCTCACGACGGCGCTACGTTTTTTTTTTCATCCGATTCTTACACCGAATGTCTGATACCGAAATATTATACTCGATTCGCCCAAGGGCGTAAAAAAAATGGGAAACCCGTGCCACTGTATAGTTGTAGCGTCTCGGCGATATATTTGATATTCCGCGAGGAATTATCAGTTTCGGAAAAAGTGAAATTCCGCTCAGCGATTTAATGCACCAGGCGGTGCACGACTAAGCGGTCACCCAATCGAATAATAGACGTATATATGTCTATTATAAGACGGCTCAACTTGGGAGATCGCCAGGGCAGTACGCTGCGTGCGTACGAAATATAGCTGTCGATCCCGCTATAATTCTCTACCAATTAAATCAATATCTGAAAGGAAAAAATCGTGCAAATTGGAACTTTGAACGTTGCTTCATCACCGCTCGCGATAGCCCCGAGTTCTAGTTGGGTTAATGGCGTTTGGATGTCCAGAAAGTTTTCGCAGTGAAATAAATCGGAATGACAAATTAGTACTTTTCCATTCTTCATTCTCGAATTTTTAAGGAAACGTTTCTTCCAAACGTACTCTTCGTTGATATTGCAGCATTCATTAGAAATGAGAAACCGATTTTTCTTGAACGCTGCGCCATCCGCGTTGCGATCGTAATTTATCTGCGTGAGAAATGAGCTCTCAGTGATACTCTACCTCGGTTGAAATATTTCAAAATCGCAGCATGTAGGAGCGGTAAAATAAAGTTGTTAAATACTTTGGAAATTGCAGCCGATGAATTATTTTTTTTTATTAAAGAGTCCACGCGTTCGGCTATACTTTTTCGCCCGAAATTACCTCTAGATCGAAACTTGTACATACGCATGATTGACATTCTGAGACATTATGTAGGTACAACACATACGTGTGTACTGTATATCATATACATTATTGCAAGTGGAAAATACATTACGATAACAGAGAGAGCTTTCCTGTGTAAGGGAATGCAAAGATAACAGATGATTCATCAAGCTACATAATTCTGAATAATTTGCCGCGTCCATCCATAATTAAAATAGACCATACCTTGCGCGAACAGCGTTGATCTCGGTTTGTACTTATACTCCGCCAATTTGTATATTTCAGTCTGTCGCTTTATTATTTTTACTGGGGATGGGTGCTCGCGATCGCACGATTGCGCTGATTTTTTACGTAATTTTATCATATCAGTGCTGATATCAGTTTTATCACATTTATCATTTAATAATTTAAACAAAACATACGCGCGCATCAGAGGTTCATTTTAAGATTTCTGGAGAAGAGCCGAAAAATAAGTCGAATTTTTTATTTCAAATTTTCAATATTTCAGGAGCTTATTCGATCGGAAATTTTCCGCTGATCACGAAACCCACCGACTTTTTCCCGCAAACTCGATATTTCAATGAGAAAATAGAAAGTAATTGATAAAATTCGTGTTATCGCATTTTCGGACGGAAATATTGGGTTTTCGATGAAATACCGGTGTGTTTCGTAATCAGCGGGAAAAAATACATGGATGTGGACCATTAAAAATCATTTTTGAAATCCAAAATTTTTCGTCATTCCCTGCCTCCAGGACTGCCTCTGCCTGGAATGAAATTTGAATTGGTTCACTAAAATGTTTGCCATTTTTTTTTCATTCGAGATGGACACTCCGACTTGTGCTTATTCTCTTGGCAATTGACGAGGCTTCAAAATGCCGTTTGGTTTGTCCGGATATCTTAATTTTTCGATTTTTGGCAGATTTTTAAAGTCGGACCACCGATTTTCGCCAATTTTCCCATACATACATACCCCTTTCGCGTTTTTTTCGCCAATTTTCAACATCGATTTTGAGGGTGAAGGAATCGAGCTATCGGCATATAACTTTGACCATTGTTCAAGTCTACTCGAGGGCTTTTCAAAACACCCCCAAAAAATTTATGTAGCGTGATTTTTAACCTAGTTATAGGCTTTTGAAATTTCGGCTTTTCGACGATTCTGGAAAAGTAGCCAAAATTAACTAAACATTTTTTTTTTCGAATTTTCGATAGTTCAACAGCCTGTTTCATCGCAAATTTTCCGCTGATCACAAAACTCATCGAGTTTCTCGCAAAAATTCGAAATATCAGTAAGAAAATGCAAAAAAACAGTCATATTCTTTGCCACGAAATTCGTTCTTTTTTCACAGACCAATCAGGGAACGAATAAAACGACAACAATCGCGCGACATTTTCTCGATAAAGGATCAACTTCGACACCCCATCAACTTTTTATCAGAAGGATATGCTGAAATTCACTCGCCATGCACTTTATTCCATTCCTAGGATTTTCACGAAATTACATCGCGCATTCGAAGCGGCGAGACATGCTCTGACACGTTTAATGTAATTTTAATGAAACATTATTGACGAATGAGATAAAAACTATGTGCAGTAAGTCGCGAAATTGGCAATTGTTTTTTTTTCCCGAATGCATTCATCGTAGTATTCCGAACCAGCCTGGTGCAATTTCGTTCATATTTTGAGAACAAATTTATCGTCGAGACGTCACAACGTATCAAAGTACACGTTTTATTGATCCATACAACCCCCGTGAGTTACCGTTGATACATATATTTTCCCTGAAATTGACAAAAAAAAAGCGTATATACATATATTTATCCAAGAATTTATGTGCATCGTTTCGTTGTTCGTAATTTACAACACATACATCCAAAATTCGACGCGATATTTTTTCAACAGTTTCATATTTCATCGTTAAGGAGGATAACTAATTTTTCTCCGCCAAGGCGTATCGTCGTTGAAATTTTTTCCATTTTTTTGCAACGATAACAGTGACAAATCTGCTCTGAAATTTATCAACGCTCGTAGCGTATAATCTCATCGGTAAAAAAAAATGAGAATTTTTCTTCGGTCCATTCGCGTTTGACGAATACAACGATATCAAATTTAAATATATTATATAATTGGTTATTGACACGCGGACGGGCACGCGCCACTTGACCCAACGAATGTACTTGATTCGCCAGTAAAGTACCTTCCGCCACTCGTATATTTCCCACAAAGCAAAATGTCAAACGGCGTACGTATATGTAATTGTGAATTTTATAATCGTTACACGCATAGCGATTCTTCTCGGTCTTTTTCGACAAATTCGTGTCCGCAGCATCGCCACAATTTGGCATGTCCACAGCAGTAAAACGCACTCGTATTTCCTTCGTTAGTGCGAAGGTTCGAGGGAGATTCAATTCAATTTCCTAAGAGAGTCTTTAGCGTTCGAGGATATTATGCAATCGGTGAAAGCAGGATGAGGGTTGATGGGAAGAAACAAAGTAAAATAAGGGCGGTGAACCCCAGCCTACCCTCTCAGCTACCTTAACGCCGACTCAATCTTCTCAGAGGGTGGCGTGTACACTGGAGGAGGCTGGGGGTAGCTTTTCCATTCTCGCTCGCTCCTTCGCTCAGCCTCCATCCGTCTCGCTCTCTCTCGCGTCAT
Source organism: Heteropelma amictum (assembly GCA_959613375.1). Taxonomy (NCBI): domain Eukaryota; kingdom Metazoa; phylum Arthropoda; class Insecta; order Hymenoptera; family Ichneumonidae; genus Heteropelma; species Heteropelma amictum. The sequence continues at coordinate 6,928,227 of OY390720.1, read as the reverse complement.
TTTCCATTTTCATCTTCTCGTCTCTGGCAACCGCTTTCTTTCTATTCCTCCCGTTTACTATCAGCACGTCTCGCTTACTCAGCCTCTCAATTCAGGGACGAGGATACGAGTGCGAAAGACGCGGAAGAGGGGCACTCGCGAGCAAGCGCTGCTCGAGCAGTTGGGTGGGTATATGGACTTGGGGTAGTAGTATCTGGCAAAATCGCAGGGATGAAAATATGAGGACGAAAGCAGACGGGGTGGACACGGCTACGCGAGAGACGGAGATGGTGCACGCGGGTGCGGAACGTGTGCGCGAGCGCAGAGCCGGCGCAAACCGTTCGTGCAGCATCCTCGTCAGTTACAACTCGGATATTGTCGCGTACACTTTGATCGTTGTTATTTCGTCGAGGCGCGAGCACCATTTTTCCGCTGCCGGTGCTTTTGACAAAACTGCAACCCGATCTCGTTGTAAATGGCACGCGAGGATTTTTATAAAAGACTTTTGGCAAAGCGAGGAAAAAACGAGCGAAAGCAACGATAATCGCGCTACAAGCCATAAACTCACGTACCGACAGCACACCGTCCAGCCTTTTGACAAATTTTTTATCACATTTTATACACCCACAAAATTGATGATCCATCGTCAGATTTTTCGTCGAGTTTATGCTCATCGTTGTTGTTGAAATCGAAAAAGAAAAGAAGAGAAGAAAAAAAACGAAAATTCGTACCGTCGTGCACGCAGGAGTGTTTCGTTGTGCGATAATCGATTAACGATTTAATATTGTTGAAAATACGCTTTTAATTACGTATTGACTGTAATTTAAGTGAATGTAATAAGTGCCCTCCTTGTATTTTTTATACGACAATTGTGGAAGTGACGAACGGAAAATAAAGTGCGCTATGGATTGTAAAAGCGGGAGATTCCAAAAAGCCGCGATCTACCTTCTGTTTCTCATCAGCGGTAAGTCCCTGCGCGATTTATATGCCTCGTTGATTCTTTTAATTTAAATCCACTTTTTTGTGATTATATTCCGAAACTTTTCGAGCATCGTACATCGTCTCGAGAGAAAAAAATTGCGTTTTTTTTTACTTTTCGTCCAATCGAAAAAATCCGGTTCCAAAATGCTTCGTTCGTGTGAAAAATTCTGTCCGATCCTCGAAACGTACATGAATATTCACTCGAACATCGATGCTCGAAAATCCGTGCTTTTTCCGGCAGTTTCGATAGAAATGATCGCTAATGAAAGACTCTATCAGCTCTTCGTTCGCTTTTTGAATGACGACGTTCCGACTCGAATTGTTTTACACACGTACACAGCGTATACGCACGTATATACATGCGCGCGCGCGCACACACATGACTAACAAAAGTATACAAATGATTTTTGAAAAAACTTGATTTTTCAACGCTTTAAATGTATTTAGAAAGAATTACCAATTTCTTTACTACGGTATAGAGTTTTTCTGGATTTATTCTCCTGCAATTTGATCCATAACTTCGTTGGATCGTTACTTCGGTCGAAATTTCGATGGATTCTCCACGCTTTTCAAAAGCATACGTGGACTAAACGCTCAAACTAAACATTTGATTTGTTCGTCGGACATTTTCCAGATTTTATATTCACGCAACCGTCGGTGTTCGACGAGAGCAGAGTTATCGACATTTTCTCATTCTCATTTCACGTTTTAACAGCGACTTTAATGCTGATTCTGACAGCCAAATGGCCATTGTTTTTACTCTTCAATACCGCGCATCTCTGCGTGCATTTGAAAATGCGAATTACGACGAATATTCCGCCAGGAATGCGTTTGACTGCGAGAATTAAATTCCGTTCGCTGTTAGGGAAGCGATGCTCGCATAAATATTGTGCGAAAAATAGTATTGAAAAATTGGTAAATATTCCTCGTCGAGTCCTACTTTTTTCTCCATCGAGAAAATGCTTAGCACCATAAAAACGCATTTTCCCACAGAGGAAAAAAGGAAGAATCTTAACGCGAACGCGAAAAATGTGTTCAACGCGTCTGTTACATGCGAAATCACAATTATGTCACGCAAACTACCGTGGCTGAAGCAGCGCTTGTTCCACCACTTGTCGTCCTTTTGAGAAATTATAATTATGAAAAAGTTTGCGAGTGGTAACTTAACGTAGAAAAGTTGGATATTTAACTCAACGACGATGAAGTTTTACCGCGGCGTGGAGCAATTATAACTGGTTACATGTTTCATATAAAGTTCGAGTTGTTTCCACACGCTAAACACAAAAACATGGGGATGAATATACGAATCTGCGTAGGACTGAGCAAAAAATTAACCAAAAAAATTCTCGGGCCTGACGATTCGTTTTTTAATTCTCGAAAAAAATGTCACGTTTCGCGTCAACGTGACAATGCTCCGCTGAACGGACTTGTCTCGAATTTTATACACAATTCTCCATGTTTTTCGTGGCTTTTGTTGAAATTCCCCGTCTCGAAGAAAAAATTTACGGGAAACCACAAAACGTCTCAATAAGCATCTTTTTCCGCGTGTTGAATGAGTGAAATTTCTTCATTAGCGCACAACCGGGGATTTCCATCCGACCCCGAGTTGTATAATATTAATGTACCTTTTTAATATACCTTTTTTTTCATAATCGGTCTGTGATTTTTCGCTAATGCCGAAAAACGACTCTTACCTCTGTACCGTAAATAACTATCACAATTATTATCACATCACGTAATAATCAACGAGTTTTATCGACGGTTAACAAAAAAATTCTCGGGCCTGACGATTCGTTTTTTAATTCTTGAAAAAAATGTCACGTTTCGCGTCAACGTGACAACGCTCCGCTGAATGTTGTCTTGTCTCGAATTTTATACACAATTCTCCATGTTTTTTGTCTCTTTTGTTGAAATTCCCCGTCTCGAAGACAAAAATTTACCGAAATCACAAAACTTCTCAATAAGCATCTTTTGAAATTTCCTCATTAGCGCACAACCGGGGATTTAAATCCGACCCCGAGTTGTATAATATTAATGTAACTTTTTTTCATAATCGGTTTGTGATTTTTCGCTAATGCCGAAAAACGACTCTTACCTCTGTACCGTAAATAACTATCACAATTATTATCACATCACGTAATAATCAACGAGTTTTATCGACGGTTAACAAAAAAATTCTCGGGCCTGACGAGTCGTTTTTTAATTCTCGAAAAAAATGTCACGTTTCGCGTCAACGTGACAACGCTCCGCTGAATGTTGTCTTGTCTCGAATTTTATACACAATTCTCCACGTTTTTTGTCTCTTTTGTTGAAATTCCCCGTCTCGAAGACAAAAATTTACCGAAATCACAAAACGTCTCAATAAGCATCTTTTGAAATTTCCTCATTAGCGCACAACCGGGGATTTCCATCCGACCCCGAGTTGTATAATATTAATGTACCTTTTTTTTCATAATCGGTCTGTGATTTTTCGCTAATGCCGAAAAACGACTCTTACCTCTGTACCGTAAATAACTATCACAATTATTATCGCATCACGTAATAATCAACGAGTTTTATCGACGGTTAACAAAAAAATTCTCGGGCCTGACGATTCGTTTTTTAATTCTCGAAAAAAATGTCACGTTTCGCGTCAACGTGACAACGCTCCGCTGAATGTTGTCTTGTCTCGAATTTTATACACAATTCTCCACGTTTTTTGTCTCTTTTGTTGAAATTCCCCGTCTCGAAGACAAAAATTTACCGAAATCACAAAACGTCTCAATAAGCATCTTTTGAAATTTCCTCATTAGCGCACAACCGGGGATTTCCATCCGACCCCGAGTTGTATAATATTAATATACCTTTTTAATATACCTTTTTTTCATAATCGGTCTGTGATTTTTCGCTAATGCCGAAAAACGACTCTTACCTCTGTACCGTAAGTAACTGTAATCACGATTATTATCACATCACGTAATAATCAACGAGTTTTATCGACGGTTTTCACGTAGACGCCAAACATGCCATTATTCGTACAACCGTAACATAAATATAATGATGGTACACTGTTCCGACGTTTCTGACGTGACAGCTTGTCACAGCTGTCAGGAATAGGCGATTGCGAATGCGAAGAACAGAATGACGACCGCCGAGCACCACGTATGCGCTAATAGCATTACCATAAATGAGCATTATATTATTCTTCGGATCGCACAGTATTTTCTCTTCCTTTTCCCAATCGATGGGAACAGAAACTGTGCATCCACGGTCCATCGCACAGCAGGATTTTCAGAGTCGAAAAAAATCATATTTCTAGTCATTTTCCATCAATTAAAAATTACTCCACATCTTTTGTTTTTTTTTATTATTCCAGGAATAATTTTTTTTCTCTTTGAAGATAAACCTCCCCAACTCCTTGGCTCTCTCGCTCTTTTCGAGATGTATAATCGCCAAAGTTTGCACAGCCTCTTATGTGGATGTTTAATTGTCATAATTGCCATAGGTATTATTTTTGACCTGGATAATGATTGTCCTGTACGTCGTATGAAATTTCCATACAATGGTACTGTCGCGATAACTCGGTTGGAATCGCGGTAACGATATGCATAGAGAGTGCATGTTAAGTGAATACATACATACGCGTTAACTATTTTAAATGTCCACTTCAATTATATTCCTCATTTCATTCGAATAACCGCGGTGCACCAAGCAATATCTGTACCTCGTTTGCGAGCTACCGAGAGCTTCGATAATTTTTTATTTACTCGCCAATATGACAGGAAAAAAACAGGCTATGCTTCACGAATGTAATTGCGTAGCTGCGCTTCGTGCGCAAATACGATCGACGACGATAAGAGAAAATTGCCAACGGGTCCTCTAATCTAAAGAGATTTATTTTATATTCTCCAACAATACCGAACTATCCTGTGATTTTTCTGTGCTTACGATGATGATGGCGAAATTGGGTCGGTCAATAAGCGAAAATTCCGCGCAAATTTTCATACACCGGATGAAAAACCTCTTTCATGAAAAGAAAAATCCTGCGGAGAATTTTTTTTATCCATTCGATCAAAATGTTACCCGACGGATTTGCAAAACGTGCATTTCGCGATGTTCTCTCTATCGTCATGAAATGAGGGTCTTGATTTTAATTACGGAAATTAGTGTGTCATCGTAATCATCGTCTGAAAAGTTTTTTCAGCATGTTTCTTCGACATAATGAACGTCGATTGTCCGGGATCGTGACGAACGGACGAGATAAGTTGATTTACCCGCTAAACTCAAATTTGGAAAAGAAATTCTGCACGAGACGTTTTCCATCGCGAAAAAAATCGGACTTTTCGTACGAAGAATGATTGTGGTATGTTTTTTTTACATCTACGAGTCGAAAAATTGATATACACACGTTCTCCTTTTCAATCACGAAAATGAAATGAAAACACCGCCCCAAAAACTGATGGACTTTGAACGCCGAGATTTGACACACAATGATATCTTTCATCGCACAGAAAAACATGCGAGACTGCGGCAGACGAATGAAAATTTTGGTCCTGGATGCTGGCTGGCTGTAGGTGGAGTATTATTTGGAGCGATATATCGAAAAAGTGTCAATTAAAAAATAATTGTGTACTCCGGTGTATGGATGATTGCTGGGACGGGGAAAGCAGATTTAGATTGCATTTTATAGGTCAAGTAATGCATAATAAATATCGGCTGGTCTTCTAAATTCCCAATGAATTATTCAAATGAAAAGAATTTTTGATTTCTGTTTGTACTGCGTTGATTGAAGCTGAATCGATATTGGAATTTATTTTCGTGATAATTGGGTTTATTAGTGGATTAACTTGATGCAAATAAACGTTTCAACGAAGATTCAATTAACCGTAATCAAAATTTCAATGAAGCAAGCATTCTTGTTAACGGACAAAACCAAAAGCAAATTGTATTTCTATTTGTAATGCATCTACTAGAAATAATACGATGTTAATCGTCGTTTGAATGGAAATAAAACAAAATTCGATTTGAATAAAGCAAATATCCTATTTATCGAAGGTAGAACAGAGCAATTTCGATTTTTCGTCTTCGATAGCATAGTATTTTGGATCGATTACACTTTTACCAAAAAAAAACGGATATCTGAGTAGGATTGCCTTCGGATATCAAGCAGTTGTGTTCATGCATGAAATTTTCGTTAGAGCGTTGCGTCATAAGAGCGAGGTGGTGTCCGACCCTGACTGGAATTTTTGATCGAGCTGTGCCTCAAGCCGAGGCTGAGGACGAGGCAGAATGACGAAAAAGTCGCGAGATGAAGTACGACGACAAGGACACCAGTGAAAAGTATGACAACGGCGGTCGAGGGCGAGAATAAGGGCGGTACAAAAAACCCCCAACGAGAGGACGTGACTGCGATATTATTTTACCGACGTGCGTGTTCTCAAAACGTCTCATTATTGACCGGCCATTGATTCCTTCGTCTTTTCCATTTTCAACGTCGCCTTATTTACGTTGGTCACTTTTTTAAATACACGATATATAGCATTGAAGATTCACCAAAAAATAAATCTCGTCAATGAACTCGAAAAAAAATGGTTGTCCAAAAAAAGTGTTTCCCGTAATAAAAATCAAAATGGATGAATTGGAACGTCAAAAAATGCTTCGACCGCATCCAACGGATGCTTTTTCCACCATTCGACGATTGCCAGCGAGCAATTGACGATTTGGATTTCGTTATCACACGCTGAAATTATCTCAGGTCCACTGGGATTCAAGTTATCAGCAGGTTTCCCCCTCGTTCTGTTCTCTACACGTTAATTCCACAGCCACCCCGCTATACGCGTTTCCGGAATTCCCTTTTGTCCTTGCCGAATATCGAAAAAGCTCTTTTTTCGACGCTTTTCCTCGGCGACGAGCAGTGAATTACCCTTTCTTTTTTTAATTTGCATTTTTACGCTCAAACTACTCGTTGGTTCCGCGAGGGGTGCGTCGGGCGGTAGGGGGATGAAGTCTCGCGAGAATTTTTCGTCCGGAACCGATCCTGCAATCCGATCAATAGCGAGGAAACTCGATACCTTTTTCAGCCTGCTTATTCACGATCTTATATCCCCCGTGTTATGAAACTATCCGCAGGTATTTTTCAGGTAGCGCTGTTCTCGTTCTTGGCGAGTCAGATGGCGTTGAAAATTTTTCCGTCGCGAAGTTTGCGTTGGACGAGCTAAAACTTTCCTCGCGGCGGTATACGAGAAAGTCCACCCCTTCTCAACACACAGAAGGGATGCTGTCCATCGAGCATATCCTCCTGGTGTTTCCGGTGTGCTGCTGCGAGTCACGGTTCAGAGTTTTTATTAACTTTGTTGGTATTCGCGGGCTCTAACTAGGATCGCTAAAAATCCGTAAAATGCAACGAAACATTGCGGGGACTCATTACAAAGCTTGCAGCGCCCGAACGTCGATTTCCACTGCTTTAGTCGTACACCCAGAAAAAAATCTATTATCTTCAAATAAAACCTATTTAATTTAAATAGATTTTTTGCTTGGCTCCTGGCAGAATAGACTTTTATTCATATTCAACATATAAATTTATTTGATTCAACTAGTGTTATTAGTGTTATTTAAAAAGTATTGGAACGAGCCTGGAGTTAGTATTGGAAGTAGTTGTATAGGATGTGATGACCCGAACGGTCTTGCAGTGGTGGGGACGGTCCAGTGACGATGAGTGAACGGAATGGTGGCCCCGCCGCTGGATGGTCTCGAACCCGGGTCCTCCCGATGAGAGCGATGAGCGCTAACCACTGCGCTACGGCTACTTATGATTTTTTTCACTCGAATCGTCTATACCTCAATAATGCTGGACCGTCACAAGGAATTGTAGCCACCATCGTAACTACCACCGCCATAGCCTTTCGGTTATTAATAACGATGCTTGATATCAGCATTCATGCACTATACGAAAAATATTTCTTATAGTATCATTTATATTCGTCTAATTTAGTGATTAAGTATATCTCAATGTTAAATAAATATATATGTTAGAAGCGAATACATAGACAAATCAAATCAAATAAAAATTTATTTAATCCAACAAAAAATGTATTTAATTGTAATAAATGAAGATTGAATAGACGAATCTATTCAATAATAATAGATCTTTTCTCTGGGTGTATGGTCTAGACGCAGACGGTTTATTACATACATCAAATCAATTTAGTACGTTAGTTTCTCCATAGCTGGGTGAGTAATTATAGAGAGCGCGAGCGGAGATGCGTGAGGATGGACCACATATGCCGCGGCGCATGGAGCTTCGATTGGCGAGCGAAAGCATCGATCAAATCCGGCAATCGAATTCGGGCGCGGCGCGAAAGCCAACCGTAAACTCGAGCGGTCGTCGGAAGCTACAGGGAGATTTATTTCTCGCGGTACCAAACGCAACGAGAGACTTTCTCGCCTCTCGCGTCGCGAATTTGTGGATCAACGCGCGATTCGAAACAATTTGTCGCGAGAATCAAGCGCGAAATCGCACCTTCGAGGATATTTTTGCCAAAATCGCGACAAAAATCCAAAGAGAATCAATCGTACCCGGGCGACACTGCACGGAAAAAAATGGCCTGTGGATTTTACAGAAAAAAGTCTGTAAAATTTACAGAGTCCACTTTCTGTAAAATTTACAGATAAAATATGTATTTTTTACAGATGGAATTATGTAGAAACTACATATTTTTTCTGTAAATTTAGATTAATATTCTGTGAAATTTACAGAGAAAATATGTATTTTTTACAGATGGGATTATGTAGAAAGTACATATTATTTCTGTACATTTCACATAATTTTATGAATATTTAATGATAAATTGTGTAAAATGTGTAAAAATGTTCTATCATTATTGTTGGATAACTTTTCAAATAAGAACAAATTATTAATAAAAATTACAGATAATTATCTGTTAGTTGTGCATTTTTTAATTTTATAATCATAATGCGTCAGTTCTCGGAAATTTTATCGATAATTATTTTATACTCTTGACTTTCTTTGTTTTTGTTCATCGGGACGGCCGTCTAATCAAACGTAATTTGACACCTCCATTCCCCTCCATTCCCCAATAACTATAATAATGAAGAGGGGTAATCAGGGGAATTTACATATGCTACATAGCGTTGCTCATACGTACGAAAAAGTGGCGTCACTGTCGATTATTATGAGAACCTATTTCACTTTTCTTCATTACTTACGAATTTGATTTTCACATTAAATTTTCAGTAATAATGATAGGAGTTTATCTGTAATAATGACAGCGAACTTCTGTAATTTTAACAGAGTAAATTCTGTAATTATAACAGAGTGTATTCTGTAATTATTACAGAAGTGTATCTGTAATAATCACAGACTCAATATGTCAAATTTACAGATTTAGGTTTACAGATTTCAACATGTAAAAGTAACATGTACGGATTAGTAAATTTTACATAAAATGATTTACAGATAAGATTCTGCAAATTTCACAGACTTTTCTGTAAATTCCACAAGGCAGTTTTTTCCGTGTGGGCGCAAAAACGTTCAACAACAATAACATGAAAAAGTAATCAACGAATTGTAGAAAAAAAACACGAAATTCCCAAAGATATTCGCCAAACTGCTTCTCCTTTCGTATCCAAATAATTCGTTCATTTTTTTTGAACACCCTCCCACTGATACTCTACACTCTGGGTATCTTAAACACGACCGACTTTTTTCGGACCTTCGCAGTATCGCCGAGTGCGCGAAATCGTCATTTTATTCACGTTTCGTCGAGAGGATACGTACCGGAGGTCCGTGAAACTAAGGTAGATTCGAGGAGAATTTAGCTGGATTAAACTCGTCGTTAGTCGTTGTACAGAAGCGAAAAAAGGGGAAAAGCGACATCTATATTATTTAAATACGCTTTTGAAACGAAACAAGAGGGAAGTCGAACGTTGATGGGATGCAACATTGGATCGTTATGTAACGACTGACTGAATCGCGACGTACGGGGTGTTTGCGCGTTGTTACGAGACGTCGCAATTAATCCGAACGCTGTGATCGAGAGCAGGAGCTCGTGTAACTGCATGAAAAGTAACCGTTTTATACCGTTACAATGAGAACACTCCCGTGCGTCTGGTTGCGTACATATTTGATCAATTTAGTACTCGACGTAACGCGACTCTCGGCAGAAACGTGTGCGCACTTAAACAATCCTAAACATTTGCAGCCACTCGTGCCACCGCCGCTTTTCCAACGCTGAACGATCCACTTCTTGCCCAGCCAACACCCACCGCCCAGCCTCTCTCATGCAGAAGTTTAGCGGCACCCACTCATCATGTACTCTGACCCATTCACCACCTACCCGGCTACAAATGTATCCAGCTTTCAAGCTACCTGCCACCCACTGACCCAGGTCAGTGGGTAAGTGCCTGACGGCACGGCTATACAGCTATAATATCGCCCCTGGATGGCTCCTATCCAAGCTAATGAGAATGAGTCAATATTAGTTATCAAAATCTAGGGTGTAGACGAACGTTATTTTATTACTGTCCTCGTGTTTGACATATTTTTCACGGGCGCATTATTCGAGTCGTATCGTTCTGCGCTATTTTGCGCGGATACGTCATTGAATTCGCCGTAGTTTCGAAGTTCTTCACGGTTTTAGAGGGCCGAAAGCAGGTTGGCTTTAAACACCGAATGAAGCCAATGGAGACAGCAAATTGCTATTCGCGGCAAAAAAGATTGAGATGCAATCAGACTCGCTACTGAATCACACGCGAAATGGGAAGATACGGAGGACCTTATTAGTATTTTCAATTGTCCGCAGTTTTGAAATTCTTCACCGTTTTAGAGAGCCAAAAGTTGGCTTTAAACACCAAATAAAGACACCGAATTGCTATTTGCGGCAAAAAAGATTGAGATGCAATCAGACTCGCTACTGAATCACACGCGAAATGGGAAGATACAGAGGACCTCATTAGTATTTTGAATTGTCCGCAGTTTTGAAATTCTTTACGGTTTTAGAGAGCCAAAAGTTGGCTTTAAACATGGAATGAAGACACCAAATTGCTATTTGCGGCAAAAAAGATTGAGATGCAATCAGACTCGCTACTGAATCACACGCGAAATGGGAAGATACGGAGGACCTCATTAGTATTTTCAATTGTCCGCAGTTTTGAAATTCTTCACCGTTTTAGAGAGCCAAAAGTTGGCTTTAAACACCGAATAAAGACACCGAATTGCTATTCGCGGCAAAAAAAATTCGCGACTCATTACTTAATCACACGCGAAATGGAAACATACGGAGGACCTCATTAGTATTTCGAATTCTCCGCAGTTTTGAAATTCTTCACCGTTTTAGAGAGCCAAAAGTTGGCTTTAAACACCGAATAAAGACACCAAATTGCTATTCGCGGCAAAAAAGATTGAGATGCAATCAGACTCGCTACTGAATCACACGCGAAATGGAAACATACGGAGGACCTCATTAGTATTTCGAATTCTCCGCAGTTTTGAAATTCTTCACCGTTTTAGAGAGCCAAAAGTTGGCTTTAAACACCGAATAAAGACACCAAATTGCTATTTGCGGCAAAAAAGATTGAGATGCAATCAGACTCGCTACTGAATCACACGCGAAATGGAAACATACGTAGGACCTTACTAGTATTTTGAATTCTCCGCAGTTTTGAAATTCTTCACGGTTTTAGAGAGCCAAAAGTTGACTTTAAACACCGAATAAAGACACCGAATTGCTATTCGAGGCAAAAAGAAATCGCGACTCATTACTGAATCACACGCGAAATGGAAACATACGGAGGACCTTATTAGTATTTTGAATTGTCCGCAGTTTTGGAATTCTTCACCGTTTTAGAGAGCCAAAAGTTGACTTTAAACACCGAATAAAGACACCAAATTGCTATTTGCGGCAAAAAAGATTGAGATGCAATCAGACTCATTACTGAATCACACGCGAAATGGAAACATACGGAGGACCTCACTAGTATTTCGAATTCTCCGCAGTTTTGAAATTCTTCACGGTTTTAGAGAGCCAAAAGTTGACTTTAAACACCGAATAAAGACACCGAATTGCTATTCGCGGCAAAAAAAATTCGCGACTCATTACTTAATCACACGCGAAATGGAAACATACGGAGGACCTCACTAGTATTTCGAATTCTCCGCAGTTTTGAAATTCTTCACCGTTTTAGAGAGCCAAAAGTTGGCTTTAAACACCGAATAAAGACACCAAATTGCTATCTGCGGCAAAAAAGATTGAGATGCAATCAGACTCGCTACTGAATCACACGCGAAATGGAAACATACGTAGAACCTTACTAGCATTTTATTTTCACGTCTCAGTCAATTAATAAACGTCGCTACGGAGCGTCGTCAGCAGGAATAAGCAGCAAAAATAAGTTGAAACGTACTACTGGCAAGCCCAAAAAATCGCTATTTTCCTGTTTTTATGACTATTGGAATTATTTAAAAAATGGCAAACTAAATGGAAAAAAAAAATGGTCAGTCCGTGTTATGATTCAGAGTCAAGACCTTGGAGAAGATTCTGTCACGGTTGATTGCCGCTCTCGTATCGATTAAAGCGTCGATAATTATTGAATTAAACGTCGAATTCTTGCTGACGTTGTAAACGCAGGTTTTGTCGAAAAATAAAAATAATTGCGTTTCGTTTCAGGTGCGACTGGTGTGAAAAACCTTGAGATGATAGTGCCAGCAATGGTAAGATCTGGAGATTCAGCTCGGTTTTCCTGCCGCTATGTCCTTGAAGGCGCCCCGCTGTATACCGTGCAGTGGTACCTTGGCGAACAAGAGTTCTATCGCTACGTTCCGAAAAAATTACCACCTCAACTTGTCCATCCGGTTCAGGGTATCGACGTTGACGTAAGCCTAGGAAGAATTTAATACAAACATAATATATTCATTAGACGTCCCGAATTGATTTTGACGATTAATTCCGCTCACGATATCGAACTTTCATCAAAATTGTTTCTGCCAACCGGAAGTACTTGAGAAGAAGGACTCTTCGATAATTTTCAATTAGCGCGCATAAAATCTGTTTGAAATATCGTTGAGAGCGACGAAAAGGCTTTTTTTTCGAAAAATCTTCAACCAAACTGCGTTTTTGAATAGTATTCGCACAAAAATTTGTGATATTTCGACAATTGTAGAGAAAAATCTCGCTACAATCTGGCATATCTTTGCGTCAATAGGCACTGCAATCCAACATGAACGACGTCGTGCTCAGAAATGTGTCCAAGGATGCAGCGGGCACGTATAAATGTGAAGTCTCAGAAGATGCTCCTACTTACCACACAGTCTTCCAAAAGCAGCTCATGCAAGTCGCAGGTAAATTCGCAGCCGTGCCGCACTAGTCACGAACGCTAAATCGTCATTTTCATCTCGCATTCCGCATCTGTGCGATCCTCGAGTTTCCTCATTCGGCGTCGGGCGATACAACTTTTTCCGAAAAATTAAACCTCGTCCAAAGTTCCAATCTTGTCTCCACCCGAGTCACCACCTGCTTCACGGGACATTTTCCTGTTTTCCATTTCCGTTTTGCCATATCTCAGCGTGCGAAAATTCCTTGCAACGAGCGACGTGGATTTTTTTCTGTAATTCGCATTTTACACAAAGCTGCGGTGGAATCGAAAAGTTCGTTATTGACGCTAAAAAATGTGCGCTAGCGTTCGATACTTGATTCGAAAAAATTAAGTGTCACATGCACGTTGAAACCGACCGGAAATGTTTTTCAATTAGACGTCCCGGATACGGAGCCTGTGATCGAGATCGAGAGACAGCGATTGCCGAGCGGCGAGACTCTTCGGGCGAATTGCACGTCGGGCACTTCTCAGCCTGCCGCTAATATTTCATGGACCGTGAACGGAGAGACCGTGAGTATCGTCTCAAATTGTCGTTCCTCAAACTTTGAACCGCTTACTTTGCGACATCGACGACGACATCGATTCTCGTCGAGGAGTCTGCTAACAATTCCAGCCATCTCAAGTTGTGTCAACTTATCCCGACTGAATAATTGTCGCGTGCCGTCAGAGAGCGTTTATTATCCTCGAAACTTTGGAAAATTCTCGAACCTGCGCGAAACACCGTTGTCACAGTAGGGAGTGAAAAATGTTGGGTTCCTCGGATCAGTTTACATACTTTTTTCAGTTAAATGATACGACAATGCAGTACAAAACTTGGATCCGAAAGAGCGCGCACGGAAAAATGGAGTCCACTCGCTCCGGTCTCGAACTGAAGGTTTACAGCGAAATGTTCCACGACGGTCGACTGCGGCTCCGGTGTTTTTCCAACATCGCGGGAGTTTACACGGCGACTGCCGAGGTTGATGTTAACGAAGACAGACCGCTTATTGCATCCATCACCGGAGATGCTTCCCCGCACAGTCACCGTAAGCAGGACAGAAATTGATTTACAGGACAGACGGCGCGCTCTCAGCCACGTTATCCTTCTCTTTTCTATCTCCGCTGATGTAACAAGAGCCACCGAGCCTGTAGAGTCATGAAATTGAAAGAAAAAAAGATATAATCGTCGAGAGATACGCGTTGAACGGAAAAAAGAAGAATTACGATGCAGTGAGAGAGGCCAACGTTCTTTCCCGTCACTGGCTTCCATTTGCTTCTCATCGCACAATGAGCGTGACGGTCCTTTTTGTCATTCAGGCTCCAGCGGGGGTAAACATGACGGATTAACTTCGATCTTAAGCTGTCAGGGATTAGCCGGGGCAATCATCGTGAGTGGCACGCTGATCTTCCCCGTCGCGAATCTGAGGTAGCTCATCGCACATTCGTCAGGATCGGATGTAGGCGACGTCTGAAAATGGTTGAGAATATGAAAGAGGAACGCCGCGTTCGTAAAAAGAAGTATAAAGGAAAACCTGAAGATACTCGATTACCATCGTCCATATAAACACCTAGTAGTCTAGGGCTTCCAGTTATATTTGTTGACTATGTATGACGTAGATAGACGACGAATGATTTGTAACGAAGAACGTTCGCGTTGACGACTAGTAATAATTATTAAACTCGTGATAACGACGATGATGTATGATGATTGCTGTGAAAGAGCAAAAATGGAAAAACAACAAACATACAATGCATACACACCAACTACGTACACTTAACTCGAAATATGTTAACTTTGATGTAAATTGTTAATAAAATCAGCATTTACATATACCTTTGTAAAGCATAAAGTAACATTGTTAACTGCCGTGTGCCAAGTTATTCCAAAGACGATTAATCCCCGACGTTTCCTCGGCGTCAACGAATTTACATTCCTCGTGGTTCTTTGCGAAGACATTTCGAATTGTGTAATTTAGTTTTCACGGATGGAGACAAAAGTTCGTTTTTCGGGAGAAGTCCTCAATGACTAAAATCGAAGGGAGATCATCCTGCAAACATGTATGAAAAAAGAAGGATTCGCCTGATGGTTAATCGAGAGATACTTTGCGAATTTACTTTTGAATTTATTTTTTCTGCTCCACCGATAAATTCGCTGTATTATTTTCATGACTCGTACGTATTTTCGCGCAAATTAATGATAATTATCGAGAAGATCGCCAACGGTCTCGGGAAACGCTCCAATCAATCGTCGATATTTGCGAAAGAAGGAATCACTCGTTGCTCGAGATCGTAATAAAAGAGGAGCGAATTAATTGCACAGACTTTGTGGAATGGACCCGGAAATGCGAAATCTCACGACTCACGCGATGAGGGGTGTGAATTATTTCCACGATTCAATCTTGCAACAGGATTGAGAAAGGAAGATATCTCATTGCACGAGAATCCTCTTCGCCTGTGCAGCAAACGTTTTCATCCGCCAGGCACTTGGGGCACGTCCCATTCTGCTCGGTTAACTTTCCACTGCACGAGAACGTGCGCGAACGGGGAGAGAAATATTCCGAGGCAATTGACTGGAAAGGCCCAAAAGGTAACGGCTGCGAGACCGGAAGAAGCAGTGCACCAAAGAAGAGGTCCGTTACGTAAGAATACGCCGGTAGACACGAGGTACCTCGGCTTAAACATAAAAACGAAATGACACATGGTCGTAAATTCGGGACATCATTCATTCTAGCGGATAATCAATGACAAAACGCTTACCCCAAAACTCACCGGACTCCATACCCCACTTCTAGATTCCGAGAATGGTGCACCCCACTTTGCAGCTCCTAACGAGTCACGCGGAAACCGACCACGTATTTAAGGCAAGTCGCTCTCCCTGCAATCAGGACTGAGACTCGGAGCGAAACAGTCAGGTGCTCCGATGCGAGGGAAAAACAACTCCACACGCGGAAAACTTTGGAGCATTATCTTGAACGTGTTCACCGAGGATTTTTGCAAGTTTCCTTTGTTACCAATCGACCTACTCATCGATACTCGTCACCACGATGCGTCGATTCTTTAAATTACTGATAGTATCATGGTGCTCCATGCAACTTGCACCGTCACTGGCTCACCGTGTCAAATCACCGGATGTCATCAGCGACAAGAGTGCAGTGGTCCGTGCCAGGAGACAGACGCCGTATTCCGAGGATCGGAACCACGGATTCAAAGCTGCCGAAAAGTGCCGTGAATATGCCGAGGCTGTAGCCGGTGGTAAGATTTCTGACGATCTCAGCGGTCATCCAATGACGGGAAGGCAATCATTTCGGCCTACGGGATATCCTCATATGGCTGCGTTAGGTTGGATCGATGGAGAACAAGTTTCTTGGAGATGCGGTGGCACTTTGATTTCGGAAGAATGGATCTTGACTGCTGCCCACTGTGTTGATGATAATAGAATAAGTCTACCCTCGGTGGTGCTTTTGGGTACCAATCGTTTGAGCGATGATACAGTTGGCCAATTAATAAACATCGAGAGTGTAACGGTACATCCAAATTACCGATTTCCCGTTATGTACAACGATTTGGCTTTGATAAAATTGGAGAGAAAAGTGGTTTTCGCGGCGAACATCAAGCCTGCCTGTCTTCACCTTGGGAGCGATGAAACGCCGGAAAAGGGCTGGGTAACGGGTTGGGGGGGCATGGGACCCCATAAACTGAGCAGCGACATTTTGCAGCAAGCGGAAATCGAGATTCTTGACAATGGTGACTGCGAGTCGACTCAGCGTTACTCGATAGAATTTCCGAATGGCGTCATACCGAGCATGGTGTGCGCTGGTGATGCTAGCGGTGGATGGGAAAAAAACGTATGTGAAGGTGATTCCGGAGGACCACTTCAATCCCTCCATACAAACGGCCGTCTCTACCGGGTTATCGGCATCACGAGCGTTGGAGGCAAGTGCGGGATTGACCATCATCCGGCTATCTACACGCGCGTTTCGCACTACGTCGATTTTATCGAATCGATAGTCTGGCCTTGGAACGCTTGATCGTTGATTTCTTCAGATGCTGCGGCGTCAAGCCTGGCGCTACTGACCAGGAATACTTTTGGAACTTCATTTTTTCGCGTTAGATATTTGCCCCGAAGAAGATAATTATCTTGAAACAATCTCCGAAGGAACAGCGGAATTATACTCGTGGTGGAAGAAAATGTTTTTGCTGCATCTACTACCGACAGTCCTGTAACTGAACGAATAAACTGCATTGAAATAAAAAAATTCACGAGTAGTTTTAATAAACCCTAAGATGTCATGGAAAGAAAAAAAAAGTGTGTCACATAGAATTTGTGCAAACGTCATTGTACGAAGAGTCTCAGAACCCCTGTTTTGCTTGCTTTCTTCTTGCCGAAGTCTACATTTATTTTCGTGTGAATTAACAGTGTTTATCACCAGGATGGCTAATGACGTCAGGCTCCAATGGTTGTGGAACCGATTGTATTCAAACATTCATCGTCATGAGAACAAGGCTCGCTTATGGATCGCGATAATAATAAAGGAGAAGCAAATTAATTGTATACGTATTATGTTTGCTGAACGAAAGAGAAACATAAAAACCGAGGACCAACACGATCAGAGATCGTTGGGACGATATAATAAACGCAAGTACCAGAGGTATGGATTACTTTGACCATTTAATCCCGATGCAACAAGAATAACAATGGAAGATATTTTATTGCTTACGAATCATCGGTATACAGTGGACGTCCTCATCCGCCGGCGACTGGGAGACTCAAACTTTCCCTTATTGGGGAACACGCGCTACCTGGAAGAAATATTTCGAGAAAATTGACTGGAAGAGACCAGAGGGTGTACGTACAAAGGAATACAGTCAGCGCAACAGGTATCGGCCGGTAGACCGGAAGGAGAATCAAAGCAAAGGCAAAGTTTCATTATTGTAACAATAAGCCGGTAAACAAATGAAATTTCATTTTGAAAATGAAAAGAAATTACTCGTGTCGTAAATCCTGCGTATAATTTATTCCAGCCGATTACCAATCACGAAAGGCGTCGCCAATCACCGTTTACGTACATTACATCTTGTACACCGATTGGACGACAAAACTGCATATCCCACTTTACAGTCTCTGACGAATCACTCGCAACTGCGACGTATTTAAGGTGCCACACTCTCGCTACTGCCAGGACTCGGAGTCTGCAAGTGAAACAATCAGGTACCGCACTGTGAGGTGAATAAACGTCACGCAAATCACGCAGACGCTTTACCAGTGCGATTTTTCTTAATCACGTGACCTCTACAGGCACTTCCACAATGGTACAACATCTTTGTGCGCGAACAACGGTGTTTACAGGATTACTTGGAACCACACTGTTTTAAACGTCCGGGCATCTTATCCCGCTTGACTTTGGAAAGTCCGCTTCGAGGAGCGGGTGTACCGAAGCCGAGGAACGACCTGACGCAGCCGGGAAGACAAAAGTTCGATCGAGACTATCGCAAATCTACATTGTTACCGAGAGGCGTGATCTTCGCTAGCACGATGCCTCGATTGGCGGATTTATTGATATTTTCCTGGTGCTCCGTGCTACTTTCAACGTCACTGCCTTACAATCCCAGTTTATCGGGTGTTCCGCTGAATCCCAGAGCGCGGTCTTACGTCAATCATCGAAGATACCAATTCAAGTCCGTGAAGAAATGCCACGAGTACGCCGAAGCGACCGTGCAGGTAAAGTGGGTCAAGCCAATATCGGCGTCCCGTCCGGTAGCGATTCCCGTTGGCTGCACCAAGGTCAATCGGTTGGTAATGGGTGGTACATCGGTGCAGCCTAACGAATATCCTCATATGGCTGCTTTGGGCTGGATCCACGAAGGTCAGAAGATAGATTACTACTGTGCGGGTTCTCTGATTTCGGAACAATGGATCTTGACCGCCGCTCACTGCACCGATGGACCGCTGGGTAGACCGGATGTTGTGCGATTGGGTACCGATCGTCTGAGCGATAACGCAACTGGCGAATTGATAAGGATCGAGAGTATAACCAGGCATCCGACTTACCGACCTCCCGCGATGTACGCCGACCTGGCCTTGATAAAATTGGAGAGAAAGGTGACCTTCGGGCCGACCATCAAGCCTGCCTGTCTTCACTTTGACTTTGGTGATGCGCCGGAAAGGGCCTGGGTTACGGGTTGGGGCAGAACCGGCTCCGGTGAGCAGACTAGCGACGTCTTGCTGAAAGCGGAAGTCGACGTTATTGGCACCTCCGACTGCGCGTTGATCTACAATGTCACGACCGCTGTACCGGATGGTGTCGTACCGAGCATGATCTGCGCTGGTGACGTTATCGGTGGTTGGCGCAAAGACACGTGTCGCGGCGATTCCGGAGGTCCGCTGCAAAACCTTCATCCAAACGGCTGCCTCCTGCAAGTTATCGGTATTACGAGCTTTGGACAAAAGTGCGGCACTGCCGGTTTCCCGGGTGTCTATGCTCGCGTTTCTCACTACATTGACTGGATCGAATCTATAGTCTGGCCGTAGATCATTTGATCGTCAATTTGTTCGTTCGAGTGTCGCGCCAAAGACGAAACGACTCCAGTTCTCCGCTTCTTCGGACGAAAATTCACTCGAAAGACGAGATTCATCTCGAATCAATCGCCGAGCGAACGACACAATTTTGACTCTAATTTGAACGTGGTTCGCGCGAACTGAATTTTCGTTTTTCTGTATCAACCTTTCAAAATTCTGCAATGAAGCGAATAAATTTCATTCGAATAAAATAATTACCTTGTTAATTAAATTAAACTTGAGACCTTGGGAACTGATTGTGAGCGTCAAACGCTATGTTTGTAAACAAAATTGGATACGAGTTTTGTAAAATGTCAGGCGTCGGGAGTGTGTAAAATTGCAATCACAATATTGATCGAAAATTTTCGCCGAGGCGTTTTCCCGTGCGAGATTCATTTGCGATTTGAATGAAATGTTTTAAAAGACTGCAAAGAAATATGGACTGCATGGACGACTCGGCACAGTTAGTTGTTCCAGCTTGGCCCTGACGATTCCGCTACACTTGTCGATTATCGTTTCGTATCAATTTTATTATTGTGATTAAATTCTCACCGTCTTATTATCTGTCCATAAATTTTTACGATAGCGTTCAGAAACTTAGAACTTACAACGAGAGTTGAACGTTTATCAGTCATCGCTTGCACCCGATGCGCACATCGTTCAAGATTCGATAAACTAACAATTTTTCGTGAAGATTAAAATTCGTTTCTTATCGGCCTCGTTGAACGATCCTCACGGACGCACATTACGTACATGAAGTACTGCGTTGTTCGACAGTATGTCGTGTACTTGCGATGATTTTTTTTTTTGGTGGAAAAACCCACGTCAAAAATTGGGATAAATCATTTCGATGAAACATCGTTTTCCAAACGATTTTATCTAATCACTGCGGAATGCACAGATCGCTCTTTTATATACACATAAACGTGGTCGGACTGATAAAAATGCAATAATAAATAAAGGGTATTGGAGATGTTGATGTGCTTTGTTTGTGTTTTGCATTGATATTTTTTCTGCGATATCTGTTATGCATTGCACGTGTAATTTCATGAAATTATCGATGGATCAATGAGCGAGCAAATCGACTTTATTTTAAGCGGGCAAAGATTATTCGGTTCGGATTAATCTAGGAAGGTTTTTGAAAAAAAAATATCTTATTTCACCAATCTCATATTTTCCGTTTTATCACGAAACACTTTTATTCGTTTCGCGCTATAATTGCACTCGTACCGAATTCGCGAGGCTTTACGAGTTTAATTAGCGCAATCTCCAGTGATCTCCTTTCTCCCAACATAATTGTACGACACGAATAACTTTTTTTTTGTCAACGTGCAACATTCCTGAAATTCCTGAACGTGATATAGAAATTTATGATTATTTCGTATTTTCATATTTTTCTGATAAAAAAAAATCGTGCGGGTAATTGATTTTTTACTACAAAATATCGTCGATCGATGCAAAGTGGCGTGAAATACTTTTCCATGATCGTGGAACGCTGGTTAGATCGACCGAATTGCTTGAAAATACGAAAAAAGAGAATTCGACGTCAATTCGTATCTTGGGACAGATTTTC
The DNA here is from genome assembly GCA_959613375.1 of Heteropelma amictum. Classification (NCBI taxonomy): domain Eukaryota; kingdom Metazoa; phylum Arthropoda; class Insecta; order Hymenoptera; family Ichneumonidae; genus Heteropelma; species Heteropelma amictum. The sequence continues at coordinate 6,906,790 of OY390720.1, read as the reverse complement.
TCGATCGATTATCTCTATTAACCTTTGAATCAATCGGGATCGATAAAATAATAATACTCCGCGTAAATCTTCGTTGCCTGATTTAATCAAATAACTCTGCGCAATCCTCCCACTTGAGCACGATAAATTTTTGACGTACCATTATCGTGTGAAGCTTTGTCTACGAGCAGGCTGAATAGGTGAGGGAGCGATGAATATATAAATGCTTTGGTCGCGAATTCACCGAACGCAGAGGGTGCCCGCGCACGAGTAGGGTAAGTCTTTGCTTTTTCGTAATCACTGCAATTTCGAAACAGGACGCACTTTTATTATCACAACATGGTCATCTTTTTCATCGACTCCTACATCATTATATTTGCACGTGTATTCAGAAGAAAAAAAAACAACAAAAGCTAATTCGAGGTGCAAAAATCAAAATCTTGCAATTTGAAACTGCACGAAAATTTATTCATCCATACACTCTTGTTTTGTAAAGTGTACCACCGGCTATACGCGAATGGAGCTTGTAGTAATTTCATAAAAATCCACTTCTCTAACACTGTAAATCGAACGGAAATTTCACGACAAACTTTTTCTTGCGTTTAGCAAAGACGCGAAAATGTTGTTGGGAAAAACCATGTAACACCACATTGTAAATATGCGACTGAAGCTACGGTTTTTTTTTTCGTAAACTTGGTGAATATCGTTGGAGAAAAAAGTGCGATTATGCAGTCGTTACGACACTGTCATTTATTTAAAAAACGTTCGATTGAGATTTTGAAAACACGAGAAAAAGAGGCTGCGCTTCGAGTAACCGAATGGCCGGTGGTTCTCGCCTCGATCGAGACAATCAGTCGATCAAGGCAAACGCCTGCTGAGTCGTAGGCCACTTTTGATGTGCACTCCATAATGCGTAAATTCGTCACAGCCTACTGGAAGTCATTATTGGGATGCTATTTCCGATCAAAATATTAATTCGATTGCCACTCTCGTACGTTGCGAAGGATGATTGCTTTTTTCAAAGTTTACCACTCCAAGGCCGATCGGTATTCGAGAAAAAAATGTACTCAATACTGCCGCAAGTGAAAACGCATAAACGCGTTCGAGTTATTTTTTCGAAAGAAAACTGGGACATAATTTTATTTTACCTGACATTCTGTTCGCCCGTTTTTTTAATTATCGAATAATATTACTCGTGTCCGAATTTTTTTTCAATTGCAAATCAGTTTTTTTAAAAAATATTTTACCTTTTTAAAAAGGCGATGGATGGATTGGAAAACTAATCTGGAAAAGTACACATCGCGAGCTGGATAAATATTCACGTTTTTATTCCGAAGAAGGAAAAGACTCGGTTGATTCAACCACCATTTTTCACTACATAATTCACGCGAGAACGTCAGAGAATGGCAAACAAATCAAAATGTCATTCCCGGATTTGCCGCAGCTGCGAGGCATTCTATTTCAACTTGACCGCTTCAGGATCTTACAATTTTTCCATCACTCAACTTTTTTTAAATCAAAATATCGACGAAAAAGCGCATTTATGATTTTCTCAAAAAAATATTCATGCTTTCTTTCATTTCTTCTTTTTATCGTGACAAAAAAACGGAAAAAACTTTGGCAATCTTTGCCAAGTAAAAGCACAAACACTTTTTTTTAGCTGTCCGCTCTAGGGCTGTTTGGTTGTTAATTATTTTTTCGTACCAATTCAAGGTACATTTTGCAAAATTTATCATTTCGTTGAAACTCCGATATGATAGGTGAATTATTGATTTCGCGACTGTCGTTACAGCAAAATGATGTTGAAATTGGCGATTGCCCTGGCAGTGGTTGCTCTCGCAGCTGGAGAGAAGAAAAACTATGCGAATTACAAAGTGTTCAAGGTCACCCCAACGACCGACGAGCAAACGTCATTTTTGCAACATCTCGCGACGAATTTGGACGAAGTAAGCGAGTTTCGAACGATCGAATGAAACGTGTACGGATCGATGTGTGCACGGACTAATTTTTCAAGATAATTCCCCTAACGAGTGTACCCTCTGTTGACAGTATCATTTTTGGAACGGTCCGTTCAACACCAACGCACCGGTGGAACTGATGATCGCGCCTGACAAGATCGAAGATTTCGAGAACCTCATGAGCGCGGCTGAGCTCACGCACGAAGCCTACATCGAGAACGTTCAGGATTTGATCGACGCTGAAAATCCTGTGCACGCGAGAATGGCGCTCTCCGGCTTCGACTGGACGAGCTATCACAACATCGACGAAATTTACTCATTTTTGGACAAACTCGCCGAAGATCATCCGGACAAGATCGAGCTCGTGGTCGGCGGCAAGACCTACGAGGGCCGCGAGATAAAAGGAGTCAAATTGTCCTTCAAGCCGAATAATCCTGGCGTATTTATCGAGGGTGGAATTCACGCTCGCGAATGGATATCACCGGCGACCGTCACTTATATTCTCAACGAGCTACTGACCAGCGACAATCCGGATGTTCGAGCGCTGGCGGAGAGCAACGACTGGTACATATTTCCGGTCTTCAATCCCGATGGCTATGCCTACACTCATTCCAAGGTGAGGCTTGATTTCAGGTGGTACGACGGAGAAAAAATTTTGAAAAAATCACACCTACGAAAATTCCCTAATACCGGAAAAACTAGATGCATCGTTCAAGCTGTTATTTCGAAGGACGATTGAATTCGCTTGATACGAAGAGAAAATGAGTTGTCTTAATGTTTTTTTTTATTTTTCTTTTTTTACAAAAATTTGTCGGCAACTTTTTCGCATTTCATTTCGGTTTTGGTGGAACTGTACCTCGAGTACATCCAACGGCGATCGTTTGCGCGAATGAAACCGAAAAAGTGGTCGACACTTTTTGCTCATCGTGACGTTAAACGACTCAACGACTTTTACTCTGTTTTTGCTCTCTCTCTCAGGATCGTCTATGGAGAAAATCGAGAAAACCCTACGGAATCTGTTACGGAGCGGACCTGAATCGCAATTGGGGATACAAATGGATGCGTGAGATTCCCTCTTCTATTTTGGACATTTCATCCGAATGATTTTCAAAATTCAGCTCGACGAATGTCCTATCGACTTGATTCATTTTTTTCTTCCATTATTTCGGAACAGAGGGTGGTGCCAGCAGAAATCCCTGCGCCGAAACTCACGCTGGTGAGGCGGCGTTCTCGAATATCGAGACTCGAACGATGTCAGAGTACATAAAATCGCTTTCCGACAAGATCTACACTTACATCTCGTTTCACAGCTTCTCGCAGCTTCTACTTTTCCCATACGGCCACACGAGAGAACATCTCGATAATTACGACGATATGGTACGTTCGGATTCATCGAGCCATCAACGAGCGATCGCGTTTGGACACTGAAAAGGAAAAAAATGTTTTTTTTGTAGTCTACAGCAGAAGCAACCTCACCCCGTAGACAAGATCGTTCTTTGGATTTAGGGAATTACCAGCGAGCCTTCCTAAGGGTTAAAAAAGTTGTTTTTATTTGAAAATCGCGGCAAAGTCCCTTCGGTATTGATGCCTCGGAAAGTGGTTTAATTTTCTGCCATGTTTGTAATTTTGAGTCAAAACGCTTTTTTCACCCCTTTGGAAAGTCACAGCTCGAAAATAATGCCGTGAATCGAAAGAACGAGCGGTTTTGACGTTAGGGCGACGTTACGTCTTTTTCCGACTGAAAGAAAAATCCTCGCGTAGTCGCTCGGACGAAAATGAACGATAAACACTTTTATCAGATCGAAGAGTGAGGAAACGCGAATTCGTTGATTATATCGATTATCTCATTAATTAGTAATATATCGAAACGATGATTGCAGTATGGAGTTGGTCTAAAGACGATTCAGGCGCTCGCACAGAGATACGGAACTCGTTACCGAACCGGAAATATCGCCGAAACGATTTGTGAGTATCGAACGGAACGAAAAATATGTGCTCACTCGTTGTAAACAATTGGATTATCATATTATCGTCGAAAAATGCAGATGTCGCGACCGGAAGTTCCGTCGACTGGGTAAAAGCCGTTTTGAAACTTCCGTTGGCTTATACTTACGAACTTCGTGACACGGGCAGACACGGCTTCCTCCTCCCGGCGAATCAAATCATCCCAACGGGTGAGGAAACGATGGATTCCCTCGTTGCACTTTTCAAGGAAGCCGACCGTCGTGGGATCCAAAAGAACACGAACAATCCCTCTGCCAATCGTGTTGACTGATATCTTTTTGATAATAAAACAAAACACTGTGAAAAAAAATACCATCTCGTCATGTATTCATGCATACTCAAAAAAAAAAGTGAAAAAATAGAAATAAAAAAAAAACGATCTCAACTTCTTCGAATCATTTTTGCGAATGAAAATTCGCTCGAAACTAGTTGATTTTCACGCTCATCGCTGGTATATTTGATGAAGAAAATAGTTCGATGGGACAAGCACGTTTTTTTGCTTTTGTTCGTTAACGCGTCCTTTCGAAATAATGTGAACAATTTCCGAAAAAAACAGGTTTTTTTTATCGATTTTTATCGTCAGTTCTGGGTAAGGCTGCTGGGCCAGGCGAGTGGCCAAGAAATAAATTCAGCAAACTTTTCACGAGTATTTAAAAAAAGGAGAGTTTATCTCATTCAAAAGGCAAAATACAGGTATACAGGAAATGAAAAAGACTGCAGACGTGTATATCATGCGTTGTTACTCTCGCGGTAGCGGGTCTACTGTATTTCACAAACGCCAATACGTAGAGAAATCAAACGTGACACCCGATGTATACAAGTTACATCGCGGAGCTTTCGATCATTTAAAAAATAGTCTTTTGATAAATATATTTTTAAAAAACTAGAAAATCAGGTCTCCAGGACCATCGGAGGAACGTCTTCGGATGGTCAGAAATGGAATAACTTAGTTTGAAAAATTCGCGTCAAGCTGTACTCCGACGTGGCTTTTAATAGTCGATTATTTTTTCCCACTTTGTAAAGTCGATTATTCGTGCACGTTTGGCGCAGGAGATGCAGAAAATAATAATGCTAATATTCCTCTTCCTCGTCATATCCGTAATTATATGCATCGTCTTCATCGTGTTGTCTCAGCATTTGCCCGACGGACAGCTCAGTTGGATTAAGTTCAATTTCTTCGTCAGCCAGATCGTCGTTCTCAGTTCCTGAAAAAAGAAGGAATTAACATTACGCGAATCACGTAATGTCGAAGTCGATTTTATGACCGCTCTCACTTTTTCATTTTTCTCAAGTGCTCAACGAGAAATAGGTAGTTTCAAGCGTCTTACCGACATCCGGTGTCTCGGCATCATACGATTCGTGCAAAAGTTGCGCCGAGTGCTTCGACGAACCGGCCAAAGGGCCCTTTTCCGCCTTCAGTGAAGTCTCGACATTTTCCGTTCTCTCGGAGAGTTTGCCGTATTGTTGAGTCTTCGAAGTTGGCTGCTTCTTGCCACTGTTGACGCAAAAAATTCATCAACTCGTACGAAAAAAAATTGCAAAAATGCAAACGAATCATAGTGTCGAGAAAATTTGCAGCCGATTTTTAGTCACTAAAAATACTTCCGCGAACGGCAATTACGTTGAAAATATATACATACCGTGAAGGAACGGACGTCGAAATTTCGTTATTGGGGTCATCTTTGACGCGCGATACTTCTTCACTGCTCTCACAGACGGTGTTTGGTAACCCAACGTTCAAATTTCTCAAAACTTCGTAATTGATTTTCGATGAAATTCGTTTTTCCTGCAGCATCTTCTCGATCGCTTCGCCTGTGCAAATTTGAGTGCAATAAATAAATGGGAAATGCGAGGGTAACATCGCTAACATCGCAAAAGTCGCTTTGTCGAAAAAAGCACTCGGAACGAGATGAAACATCGAGCGATGTTAAAATCGTCAAATTTCGCGATATTTTTACCTGCGGTACTGGCGGTGCCTTGATTCTTGTTCCTCTTTGCGGTAGTACGTCGTTTTTTTCTTTCCGGCTTGCCTTCTTCCTTCCCTTTCTTGCGTTTCTCCTCTTTCACTGTAATATCAATTCTCAATAACGTACTTTACACGCGTTCCGACACTTTCATCTTCTTTCTTTTTATCGCATCCACAAAGTCACTCGGCGAAATAATAATCGCGATTTTACAAACGCCGCAAACGATATTTCCGGTGTTTCCCCCTCAGACGTACGATTTGATCAGATAAAATACCACGCGGATTCGTATTTTCTTCGGATGTTTTATTAATACGAAAAATGTCTGTTTATATCGACCATTTTTGCCGCGAAACCATCGTTCGAGTTTGACAAGCTTATCCGATATGTAAATGTATGATGGAACTCAATAAAAACGTACCTTTTTGTTCTTTAAGATAATCAGCGTTAACCCTGTTCCATAAATTGTGCTTCGAACTTGCTTCCTTTTCCGACATGATATAGCTGTCTATCTCATCGTCGTCCAAATCGGTGATGTCAATTTCGCCGGATTCCTACGAACAACAAATTTTCAAGTCGTCATCGCGACCTCTCCGGAGCGCTCAAGTGAGGCCCGATATTACGTGAACTTACATTCGTAAAAGCGGACGTTATATTATCGTCGCAATTTTTGTCCTTGTCTTTTTGTATTCCATTTAATCCCATCGACGCAATATCAGGACCTGCGAATTGCGAGAATCGTCGATGATATTATTCGTACAACACGGTGAATAATTTTGAAAAATTAATCACAAAAAAATGATAGTTTTTCGAAAACACCGCGATCGAATCGACGAAACAAAAATATCATTCCGTGGCTCTTCTTCGCAAGGACGAAAACCTACCGAGCCCTGTAAGAAGCGGATGCGAATCGGCACGCGATTTTTCCAACGCTGCAGGCACTTCGGGATCGTCGGGATCGCTCTCGATGCAGTTTTTTATAATCTCCAGATTACTCTTTTCGACGAATCTCCTTGCATCCACGTCTTCTTCCGTCAGGTCTGCATAGTACCGATATGACGTTAAAATTATTAAAAAATTATCGTTTATTTTGTTAAATATTGCCCTGCCATCCAGCATTCAATCGTTGTCAAAACTTATATGGCAAGAATTTTTTCCATCTCGAACATCCGATTTGCGGAGCATTACGTTCACTTTGTTGTGTTTTCGTCTGATTCAGCGATGAATAATGCAAAATCCATTTTACCCGCAGTTGCATGAGAATTTTTGACGATATTCGTCATAAAATTTCAAAGTTTCGAAGCACTGAACCGCGCAATTCGCTGCTCAGTAAAATAGATCGTGTATCACGGAATTAATGAATAATATTATAAGTCATATTACCATCTCGGTTGTGATGGGATTTCACGAGTTTCTGAGCTTCCAGCTGTTTGTCGATTTCATACTGCAAATCGTTCAGTTCGGTATCTAGGTTCTCCAACTGTAACAAAGAAATGATTGATACAATTTTATAATGCGAATAAAACTTCGAATCCAGCTGAAAGGATCGTTGGAACGATCGAACTGTTTGAGAGTTTAGTCGGAATGATTAAAAGTTTGCGCGAAAACGCAGAGTTCTCACCTTCTGGAGGCGTTCCCTGTCTTTTTTTCGTGCCACTTTGAACGCTGGTGGATCTTGTTCCTCCTCGAGGTCAACAGTCATAAATTCCTCCAACGTCAGTGCACTCGACGGTGTATCACCGAATTCGATTAGCCTGCCGAAGCGGGAGGTAGAAATTTGGCGAAAAACATTTTCGCGTAAAAAAGAATAAGAGGTTTTACGATAAACGATTACGTAAGAGGGTAATCAGCGTTAATTTTTCTGTCTACGGTTTTTTTTCTATGCATCTAAATTATAATGGAAAGTGTTGGTATTTTTTTTCTTCGATTTGTAATCACCAAACACTCTTGTTGACTTTTTTACGTTTGTTACACCGTTCGAGTCTCGTTCTGAGCCTCTGAGACATTGCGGGAACAAAAAATAGATTTTCTTTTTTTTTAAGGTAAAATCTCTAAATTTCATTTAAAAAAAAGAATATTACACGCGATTGTAATCGGATTCAAGAAAATTGCCTTTGGATCGAAAATTACCGGAATCGGCAAACTTCAAAGTTGTCACGATATTGTATAAATACCTTTTTCGCAACGTGGATTCGTGAACTTTGACAATTTTTATGATATCCGCTGGTGATCGATTAAATTCGTGTAACCGGGCAGCCATCAATAGAGCTAAGATTGATAAAATAAACGATCAATTTAGTATGAAATTGTTTTGCAAAAAAAAGCTGATGAATCAACATTACGAATTATCGAGTAATGTTTTGGTAAAGAATAATATTTGTATAATCTATTTTACATTTGTCTGCTCAACTAAACGAAGGCTTTTTTTTTCGTGAGCAACGAGCTAAAAGAGTCATTTTGAGCTTCGATGTACAAGTTGGACCAAACTTTCAAATTTGGTAAAGCAGAGATGTCGTGAGATTTCGAAAGAAGAATAAGCTTAAATTCATGAAGAAAATGATGGCAAACTTAAGACGAAACGGAAAAGACGTACCTGCGCCACATAATCCGGACGGTCTTCGGCCGCTGTGGATGCTGTCGCGCTTCATTCTCTGTACCAATCGCAATGCCGTCATTGATACTTCGTGCGTCTTTTCTCCAAAATCAAGTTTATTGGCGAACCTCATGATGTACAGACATGGATCTGGGACACGTCGATTTAAAAGCAAAATCATTAAAAAAAAAAAAAAGATCCTGCATGACAATAGCATTATTTTACATCGGCATGTTGATATATATTTTTTATTTATGTAAAACGTTATGGATAAATTGTAAAACGCATTCGAATTTTATACAAATTTCATGCCCTGCAAGAATCTGTCGATGATGAATGACTAATTGGATTTCAAACAACCAATGCAATAATTGACATGAATTATTCAAAGTACTTTATAGCTCAGTATATGTTATGCAAATATTTGCAGCGATCGATAAGCAAGAAAACTGTATCATTCGTTCTTATTTTTTTATTTTTCATTCGAAAATTGGAAAACGAAATGAAAGCCATTGGGGAAGACTTGAATATCGGAATAACGGTTTTTGTAAAAAGACAGCCTCGTGAGATTTTTCGAAGAATAATTTGAGCAACTTTTTTGGAGTAACACTTTGGAGACGAGGACAGTGTATGATACGATGGAAAAAGTGGCCTACGATTAATGTTTCAGAATCCAAAAATCCGGCACGTGCGCATACGGATTTTTGACTTATCGATAATGCTGCAAAAAAATAAGGTGCATAAAGTTCATGGTTGATTGCTGAAAATGAGTTTACGATAATCTCGTAAACGACAAGGGTAGCACATTGGGGTGGATGTTGGAAATGATAAATTTCCGACTTTTAACTTGGGAAAATTGGAAATCAGAGTTATTGTATCTGCGTCCGCAAAAAAATTTGAGCGAAATATAACATTGTTGCTTTTCGAAAGTTAATATTATGCTTCTTTTCATTAGTCATCTCAGAGGGAATACCGTCAAATCACATTTTCCAGCATCTTCGTCTCTCAAACGGAGGCTGGTTCAGCGGTCACTTTCGACGGATGAAAAATGACCAGTCAAATGACACGGTAAGGTATCTGTCCTATATAAATAGTTTCGTGATTCGATCGCGTTGTTATCATGTACCGAGTGGGAGGGAGATGACACGCTGATGACGAGTTCATATAGCTCGATAATTAAAAATTACACATGAACATAACTCGCCGTCAAGTTCACATTACTCATCGAATATTATCGTGTAAAGCGCAATTGGCTACTTGTGAAAGTGCGAGGATATACAATTGATTATAACGGAGGTGTGTTATCGAGACAAAACATTGAACTATTATTGAACGACGAAGTTTTCTAGGAGCCTCGCTCGTGTGCGAAACGTTAACCTTTCGCAATTCATCTCGGGGCTCGTAATATCGATCATTGCATTTTATCGTAATCGTATCATCAAAGTTGTAAATATTTACAACAAAAACATATATACTGTTATGCATAAACACTTGCAGCAATATATTCGGAGTGCTAGTGTATATAAACGCGTGCAATTCATGAATTTGTGACTTGTATATTTGCACGGAGTTTCGCGTGCATCGGCCCGTTCCGGACGTTTTCTTCGAAATGTAGACAAACGAATGAGTCACTTTCGCCATAGACTGATCTACCGACTTGGCCGTTGTTTACGAAATCATGTTTACTGACGGTAAAACTTTACGAATCTCATTAACTCAAGATTCATTCAAGAATCTCATTAGTTGAAGCAAAAATTTAGACAAACATAACCTCGCTTTCGCCATTACATTTTTCAAATGTAATCGCTATTCGACTTTGTCGAATTTGCCATTATTCGCCTGCAATCTTCAAAATTTGGGTCTTCGTCTCGTGTAGTGTTTTGCAAAAGTTTTTGCACCCAATACCCAAAAATAAAAAAAAAATACATTAAAAAGTTTTCGACAGACGAAATGAAAAATAAAAATAAAACGAGAAGCTAATAATGAACAAAAAAAAATCATTTTTTCGTAGAGCTTGTGAAAAAATTATTTCAGACTTTATTTTGTCTTTCCAGTTGTGCATTTTTTTAAATAAACATACCATATTTATGTCAATATATTCTCGCTCTTTTTTGAATTTACGCAATCTCCAACGTCTTTGCAGCCGAGTCACCCGGCAACAATGTCGCTGGCTCTCCTCCACCGGGCATACCGTTTTTACCGCCGATGATTTTACAACGCGAGGACATAATAAATCAGCCTCAGAGCGCGCCTGTATCGCCATTGTCGTCGCTATCATCGCCAATCTCGCAACTGAGCTTGCCGACGTTCGAAGATTGTACTCAAGATCCAAACTGGCAAGCGACAAAGTCGACGGTGCGCGAACGAAATGCCGTCATGTTCAATAACCATCTTATGGCGGATATTCAATTTATCGTCGGTAGTCCAGGTAAAGTTATCGTAGAACGTCGGGAAATTCGTTTCAATGATAAGAAAAAACTACCGAGCACGAAAATTGTTGAAAATGATGGTGAAAATGAAAAATAAAGCGAGAAGAATTATTCACGAGAGAATTTTCAATGATATCGAGTTTTGGACAATCAGACTTGAATTTGAATTCCTTTAACGTCAGTTTTGCACGGAAAGAAGAAGCTTTTTCGAAAAATACATTCAATTCCGTGTGAAAGTACTTTATTCGTTTGCAGTTTGAGTACAACAATGTAAAGCCTCGTTTTACATGGAATTGAATCCTTGTCACAGGCAAAAGCGGTAATTTTGACGAAACAAATTTATTACAGGTCACACGCAATCCATCCCGGCTCATAAGTACGTATTAGCCACGGGTAGTTCAGTATTTTACGCCATGTTTTACGGTGGATTAGCGGAAAACAAAAAAGATATCGAAGTGCCCGACGTAGAGCCCGCTGCCTTTCTCGCGCTTCTGAAGTAAGTACAATTTTCGACAATATAATTTACATAATCGGAAACCCGATAGATGGCGTGACAGAATAAAAGATGCAGCGAGTGAACCGGGAACAAAAAGAAAAATCGTAAAGATATGTTTAGCGCAACGTGAAAATATATTGAAATTCGATCGAGAATAAATTGTATAAATCACAATTGTTTAGAAACTCGGAGAATATTCTCCTCACGCGAAGCACTACACGATAATTATTGAGAATCTGGAAATCGTGGCACTCGGTGAGGGAAACGATTTTTTTCGAAATATTATTTCGGAAAGCCTTTTTTCCACATTTCGAAACAGTCTAAAATCGGTGGCGCTAGAGTAGGCATTTGTACGACAAGAAAGCTCGAACGCGAGACGAGAAGATGCGACGCGATGAGAAGCATTAATACTGATTTATTTTTCAAACGAGATGATGTCCCACTCGCGTGGTAAAATTACTTCGCAATTTCGCGGGGAATCAAAATTTGACAATTCGAGTTTGGGGCACCAGTCGCACCGATATCGAAAACAGCAAAATTCCATTTTCCAGATACATGTATTGCGATGAAGTCCATTTGGAAGCGGACACGGTATTGGCTACGCTGTACGTAGCTAAAAAATACATTGTCCCGCATTTGGCACGTGCGTGCGTCAGCTACTTGGAAACTAGCCTGACGGCAAAAAACGCGTGTCTCCTCCTGAGTCAGTCCCGTCTTTTCGAAGAGCCTGATCTTATGCAACGATGCTGGGAAGTCATTGATGCCCAAGTAAGTTGAGAATAGAACAAAAATTCTCCCAATACGTTATTGCAATTAATGTGAGATAATAACTGAAATTATAATAACCGAACTGTAAATCATGAATAAAATCCTTGTACAGCCTTCCGAATGTTGTTCCTCCAATCTCATCAGCTTTTTTCATTAAAAATATAGGAATTATGCATATGTTCGAAACGTTTGCATAAATCAGTGTGAAACATGAACTTCCGGGTGCCATTATCATTCTCATCATCTGTATAATCGTTATCGAACGTTTAAAAAAAATGTAGGAGACGATTTTCGGAGTTACGATTTTAAGATCATTTTATCGTCGCATTTGAAGATAAATGCTTGTGAACCCTGGAATTGTTGAAACATCATCTAGATACGAAAGATAATTATCATCGCGACAAAATTAACAGATTCGACTAACGACGCATACACTCCAGAGTGATTTACAATTTTTTTTACCAGTTTTTCAAATCTTTGAAGCAGAACATTGCCACCAAATTTGGAGTTTGACACTGATCCGAAGGCACGCTCAACTTATCTTGATTCGAAATGAATATTTGAATAAAAATATGTTTAAACTCGAAGAAAAAAGAACTTTGTCTTTCGGGGTCGAAGCTTTCGCGCGAAAGGTGAAAATAAGCGACAAACGACGCGAAAAGCTTGATCGCGACGTGCGATCGAATTTCATTTCAACTAACAAAAATCGAGTTTTCGCTTCTGTGCTTTCTGGACAGCCTCGACGCTGGAGAAGCTTTTCCCTTCGTGGCGTACGCGCAACGTATTCGTTAGAAATGGCAAAAAAAACTCGCAGATTAAAAAAAAAACACGGAAATGTCCTCCGTGTCGTTTTTCTTTTTGGACAGAGTTCCGAAAAATCTTCCGAGACGATTTTCTTTTCGAAAAAACAATCAACTCTTTTTCCTACTCATTCGGTTGTACAAAGAATAAGTTTCATTAATAAATAAATAAAAAGAAAACAGAAAAACCTTCGACGCTTCGTTCAAGCATCCTCGATTCTCGTCGCTGTTTTACAATCATTCGGGAACGTCTGCCACCAAGGTCATTAATGACCTGGCAAAGATTTTCGCTTTTTTCACGTCACTGCTCTCTATGCATCATGAAATTAACCGACAGGAAGCGTTAATGAAGAAAAACTTCGTTCACAAAATATTCAACAAAGCAACCACTGTGTTTTCCTTCTCCAATTCAACCAGCAGTAATCTCTCACACATTTACTTTGTCCATCACACGTAAACTACATCCGTCACCAGCTATTTTCACGAGAATTAAAAGAGTAATCGAAGAGCAATAAATACACAAAAAAAAAGCAAAAAAAGTATGAAGCCAGTGGTAAAGTTTGTCGCTTTTGTTAAAAAAAACGTTAGTGATCGAACGTCGAATCAATCCGCGTTAAATTTCTTCGGTATCGCGAATGAAAATACCGTTGACGATTGATGAAACATTTGTCGACAGGCTGAGGTGGCGCTTAAATCCGATGGTTTTCTAGACATTGATATACATACCCTCGAGTCAGTTTTATCCCGGGAAACATTAAACTGCAAGGAAATTCATTTATGGGAAGCCGCGCTCAGATGGGCTCCCGCTGAGTGCATTCGCCAAGAATTGGACCCTACACCCGTCAATCAAAGGCGTCTTTTAGGTTGGCTCAATCACGATTTTTCGCCGCCAATTTTCCAACTCTATTTCTGTATTCTTCGTAACTCGTTCGCCATTTCGTAATGTTCGTAGGTTCGGCGTTAAATTTGATACGAATCCCGGCGATGAGCGTGGAAGAATTCGCCAATAGCGTGGCGCAAACCGGCATTCTCTCGCAGCAAGAAACGATCGACCTGTTTCTACACTTTACTGCCAGTACAAAGCCTCATCTGCGATATCCCATCAAGGCTCGACAGGGACTAAAGACTCAGGTAATTTTTCATTTTTTTCCTCCCGCGATAACGATAAAGTACGACAATTAACTTTTACTCGATGCTATTCATCGATCTTTCCCCGCTTTGAAGGCACCTACGTAATAATATCCGCAATTCTTTCCATTCGTCGGCTCTCAAAAAGCATCTTTTAAAATTTCAGCGTTTTTAGGGCGATATTCCGATTTTTATGCCACAAAGAACTAAACACAAAACTTTTTCCTACCATCATGTATTCATAAGAAATTCACGTTCAGTGAAATTTTCGAAAAAATTTTGAACTCAGCAGAATCTTCAATTTTTTCCATTGATTCCCTTTCCGATCCTTTTACCGCTTACTCGGGAGAGTAATGTTGATCGGAAGATAATAATTCCTTAAAAATTCTTCACAGATTTGTCACAGATTCCTGTCGTGCGCTTATCGATCGAATCAATGGCGATACAGAGGACGCTGCGACTCGATTCAATTCAGCGTTGACAAACGTATATTCATCATCGGCTTTGGATTGTACGGGAGTTCGTCGGGCGCTGCCGAGTACAATGTGAAGATCGAATTGAAGCGATTAGGCCGGAATCTGTCGGAGAATCACACGAAATTCTTTTCCGACGGATCGAGCAGCACGTTTCACGTATATTTCGAAAGTCCAATACGCATTGAACCGGAAAGTTTTTACACGGCGAGCGCGATCCTGGACGGCGGTGAATTGAGTTATTTCGGACAAGAGGGCATGTCCGAAACTACCGTCGGCAGTGTAAATTTTCAATTTCAATGCAGTTCGGAGAGTACAAACGGTACAGGGGTTCAAGGAGGACAAATACCTGAATTGATATTTTACGGTCCTCCGGTCGATGACTAGCGTCAAGAGGAGTTTCTTGACATTCGGAGACGAAGAAAACCACCCCAGCGCCGCATGGAGGATTTATTCCAAACTAAGTTGGCCGATCAACGATTTTAATGATCCAAAAAATGGCTCGAGGAAATTTACAGGACGGATCATGGATTGCTCCGTAAGATAATATTTATGTACCTAAAATTCATCGCGGGAAAATGCCATCGGTCGCTTTATGACATTTTTTTTCCATAGAAACTACGTTTCTTTCTCCATTTTTTCCTCAATTTTGTATTTATAAGCGTCAAGAATGTGACGATGTAATCGAATATCAATTACGCTTGAAGCTAATCATTTCTCCGTACACTGTTACGATACGTTATGACGCTGCTTTAGTTAATGTATATAGATCTATAACAGAAACCACATTCTCCCCTGGTACTTCGACGAAACCCATTTTTCACGTTTGTAAAAAAAAAAAGGTCCGCAGACCGGAAGAAAATAACTGTCACTCCGTATACGGGAATTATTTAGCATCGTACCGTATCTAAAGGTATTAGTTGATTAAAAAATAGCTCGAGGAAATGAACATAGCGGGCCATTGATTTCTTCTTAAAATAATGTTTACATGCTTAAAATTCATCGCGGAAAGATTCCGTTTCAGGCTTTGAGAAATTCTTCGAATAGAAACTACGTTTTTACTCTCGATTTCTTCGGCAATTTTGTATTTTTCAAAATCGAGCAGTGACGATGTTGTATAATGGAATATAAATTATACTTGAGGTTTGTAGTTTCTCCGTACGCTATTACGATTAGCTGTAACGAGTTGAGTTTTTTTTCAGTTAATGTATATAGAACTGTAATAAAAAATAATATTCTCCCCTCGTACTTCGATAGAACCTATTTTTCACGTATGTAAAAAAAATCTACAGATGGGTAGAAAGTAACGCTCACTCCGTACAAGGGAATACTTTAGTATCTCATCGCATCCGAAGGTGATGAATGATCAAAAACTATCGCTGCATATATTTGCAATAAAAGAATTTAAAAGCCAAGGATTTTACGAATTCGTTATTTCCGCTGTAATTCACATATAGAATCGAAGAACTTTCGTTCTTTCAGAGACAATGAGTCATGCTACATATTTACATTTTATGTACTACATATTTATTCCCCGTATTCGATTGTCAAGTTTCAATTGCAAAGAATAGACTGTTCAAGCTCTCGTAAAACGAACGAGTGAACAAAGTATTTCTAACGATCGTGCGATGAATGATTTTTCGTCGATCCTCGAAAGATTTCAACGTTTCTATCGAACAGCTGGATAAATTTCGGCTCATGGTTTTTGAAAAATAGGAAAATCTTCGAAGAATTTGTACAAAGTGTATCCTGATGGATTCGGACGATGGGGACTCGACAGATCGAGCTTTTTTTTTTGTTTTTTTTCAAAGTATTCGTCTTTAATCGAATATCGAGGATGCTGTTGACAATAACATACATAGTTTGTCGAAAACAGTGATGACAACTTACCCATCGAAGGAATGTTGATGCAAAGAGCTTGTGTGAATCGCAGATAAGTACGGCCCAGTTCGTGAACACAAATCTGAAGAACATCGCTGATGTCGATCAACATATCTGTTTCGTAAATTAAGGATGAATTTCCGTATCACCGCGAACTACGCCATGTGCACCGAGGGTCCTCGGATATCGGAGATATTAAAAGGATACGAGCCGTTCCTTCCGTTCGACAAGTGATGTAAACACATGCCGCGTGATTGTGAGCCTGCTTCCGGCCTCTCGTTAAATGCCGACTGAGTGCCATTTTGTAGAAATTTACCGACGTATCGATGCAATGCTGATTCAAGCTTGAAAAAAACAATCGGAAAATACATCGCGGGCCGAATAACTTTGGCACTGAAAGTCAAAGGGTTTTCGGAAGAAATTACGATGCTTATGTTGTCCAGGTCTAGGTCAAGTCTACGTCAGGTCTACGAGTGTAATCGTAGTGAGATCGAATGGATGAAAAATTGACAGTGTCATTTGACAGACAAGCCTTATCTGGGAAATAAAATTGAGCTAACGTCTCGCTCTTTATCAGCTGCATATATGCTCTACATTAGCGACAGTTGGTACTTTGAAAAAATTATCTTTTTTGTGATGTAGAGAAAAAATACTCACTGCAATTGCATGCACAATTGCGTGATGCCCTTCTTTGCGTTTTGTATGGTTATTTCTCTGGACTCTTTGCCCTTGACATGATACGCTGGAATTACATGAGAAATTCGTTTTAGAATGTAGGAAAAATCACCTAGAATTTTCTCTGAGTGAAAAATAAGTGAATAGCGGTATCATGATCCGATACTGACCTGCGCCGAATCCGGCAGCTCCGCCGGTACTATCGTTGGCTACGAACTGTCCGAGAACCATCATATTTCCCGATGGCGATTCTTCGAACGTCGTTTCGCTGACGATAAGTTGATCCTCCAAAACGAAGCCACATTGCGTACAGACGGCATCGCCACGTGCCGGATCTGTTTCTATTTCCGTAGATCCGCAGTTTTTGCACTTGTTTCCAGACATCTGCCGAATCACCGGACACGGGCAATTATCGTTATGCGCTCATAGTCTTGCGACAATTGTCAGAGAATTTTTATTGCAATTTTTCAGAGAATTTTTACTCATAAGCAGTTGCAACTTCAATCACTTTTCATTTTGCTATTTGCGTGAATAAATGAAGTATACAAGTAGGATGCTCAAATGAAATTCTTAGGAAACACATGGTGCAGACTATCGGAATATAGAATTGCACATACAACTCGTGAAATGGAAAAATAACAGCAAAAATAGGAACTTGCACTGCCTCAGCTTTTACGAGTTTCGTATCCTTTGAATGTAAAAAAAAGAATCTAAGGAACCGCCTTGAGACTTTGTTGAGAAAAATGTAACTGCACAGAGCATGAATCAATGTGTAAACTATCATCGCGGGATTGTTGCACTGTAAAATTACACAAAGTTCCATGAACGTATAATGATAATATTTTTGTAAAACAAAGCTTTACATTTCTATTTCTATACTTTCGTTGTGTTTATGACGAATTTTTTCATAACCTTCAATGTCTACTCTCGATACGTTTGTTGCTTGTAACGGAAGTATCGTGGCTTTTTATAATTAATTCGAATTTTTCACGACTAATACAAGAGTGTGTATTAGAAAGCGAATTTGATGGATTGTCCTACCTTTACGTCAAATAACCGTATGTGCACTGGTATTATAGATGCACTTGACCTCTCAAGCAGAAATCGTCATTGAAACTATTTCAACTATATACACGCGCTGAATACAATTATCAATAAAGATGAAATTTAATACACTTTGTACGGATAAAAGACAGGTTCCGCGCAACGCAAAACTGAAGCTAAATACTGTTTCGATTTGTTATTTGTAAATCGCGAAGAGTGTCGTTGCTACACTATACTTTATTCGAACGTGAATTACCGCGGTCTTTCGTTTGGTTTTCGACAGTTCTCGGTAGTGTTGTTTTGATGATGAACTGCGGAGTGTGGACCAGTGTGGACCAGTGTGGACAGCCCGTGAAGGTGTGCAGGGATCCCAAAACCAAAATCCTTTGTGAAGTGCGCGGTGTGTCACTCGCGCCGCTTGGTGCTGCCATCTCGCAATTTTTTATCTCTGTAAAGCGGCCCGTCAATCGAATATTTCTCTTTACGATTGTTGTTTTATTTTCGCTCTGAATTTTAACAGAATTGGCAATTATCGATAATTTTCAACAAAAAATAGAGAGAGTGAAATATATTTTTGTGAGTTCTCGCCGACAGTCGGTAAAGTAGGTCCAATGTATTTGCCTGTTTGTGATGAGTTACTACAAGTGACTCTTTTGTGAAAAACACACACCACACACACTCTCCGCATCTTTATTCTTTTTATAGCCTATGCCAATAAAGCCGCTCAGTAGTTTTTATACGCGCATGTTTTTGGTGCGTGGAGACTCTGGTGATAGCTTTGAAGGCGTTCGTTTCATCGCGAATCTGTCTTTTCCGTGTAGCACAAGACAATTTAATTTTCATGAATCTCGTTCTGTATGTCTGTAATCCATGAATATCGAGATTATATATTCGTTCAAGTGCGGAACTGGAAGTAAGGATAGTTCCGCCAACAGTTTAATTAACCATAAACAAAACGGCTTCCAAAAAAAAACCGTCGAAGAACATGGCGGAGACAGATGAGTTAGAGGTAAGTTAGTTACAATATCACTGAAGTTGAAAATTTACTGACATCACAATCGTGATAATGTCATTCAATTGGAAATTATACACGCTAAACAGCTGATTCACTGAAGAGATCAGCACGATGGGATAACGGAAGATAAACGTTTTTAAAGTTTTTCCTCGGCAATAATTGTAAAGATATTTCGGTAATAAAGATAAAGACTCAAGTTGCGCTGTTTTGATAGCCGAGTGCTTTGTATCATGCTGATTGCAATATCACTCGTCGAAAAAATCACGATCATTATTTTTACCGCTCGCGGGCGTGTATCATTTGATAACAGTGACAACAGCTGAGCAATTTCCACCCGCCGTATTACGCTTCCGGTTCGTTCGGCAATTTTCCCTATAATACATGTAAATATGATATTAAAACGGATAGTAATCTTACTATTATTGTTTGTTGGAATTATCATTATTATTATACGACGTAAATGGCTGAATTGACGAATCCACCATTTATGATACATGTGGCAGTGGGAAACAGCATGTACGGTTTATTCCAATGTGTAAAATGCTCCAAAAACGTGCACACATTTTTCTTTACTCATTTATCTCAGTTTTTTTCATTTGTATCATCGGTTTGTTCCAATACCCAAAAACATGTGTCAATCGTGACGTTACACGTTCGTTTTAGACGTCAACTGCGAATGATTACCGCAGTAGCGCCAAGGCATTTTCAATATTTCTTTTTAAACGCATTATACAAATCTTAATTGTGATTTTGTCCAAGTTTTTGTAAAATTTCGTGGCTATTGGCCATATTACGAATTTGAAATAATCGAAGAAATTTGTAGCCCTGTCACACACTTTGAAATTTTCGAAGGTTGATTCGTCAACAAATTTCGTTGACCAATCTACCTGTTTGAAACCCTCAACCGTGTGAAACAGGACGAATGTTTTCCGCTACTTAAACTACTCCAAACTCCGAATTACTCAATAGTCGAGATGAAAAGTTTTTGAACCTTTTTTTTTCAAACATCATACATGTATTAACTACGATTTTCTCAAAATTACTGTACAGATTGATCGTATTCCGAATTTGGAAAAGTCCTTATCAAAATTCACACCATCGTTATGCGAGCCGTCAGAGAAAAGGCGTGTGTATTTCACTTTTTATTTTGCAGCATTTTTCCCTGAATAAGCATCCAGAACGGGAGAAATTAGAAAAAAACTTTCGCGCAAGTCGAAGAATCAGTTGCCACTAATTTTCAATTTGCAAGTCAATATTTCTTACAAAAAAAGAATCGAGATCAACAGTAAAACGGTGTTTGTGTAATTTCGCGGAAAAAGCATTTCGTTGCTCAAAAAACCGCAAAGTTTCATACAACTCGAATTGTTCTCAAATCCAATGCGAGTTTGAGCGTTTGGGAGAGCAAAAAGCACGTTGGAGATCGCAAAGATCGCGACTTTTCGCGAATTTTGACCTCGTGCTCCATGTATTCGGATCTCATAATGATTCATTTGTTTTCCAGAATATGGTCTTAAGTTTTCGAGTATCTGAGCTCCAGATGCTTTTAGGATTTGCCGGTAGAAACAAATCTGGCAGAAAAAACGAACTTCAAACTCGCGCGTTAGAATTATTACGTCTTCGTTCGCATCCAGTTCAATTGAAAATACGCGAACTTTACAAAACTATACAGTAAGTAAAAATCTAGCTTGTTCCATCGCGAATCAGTGCTCCCAAAATTGCAATAACAATCATGTTAGCTTTTGGTTCGAATGAACTTTGACAAAATGTCGAGCAATATTATCACACCGTGATTTTGGAATGATGTTTTTCATAGAGCGGATCAATTAGTGGCGCACCAAATGTATGGGCAAGGCAGCGGTACCGGAGAGTCGCAAATGGACCAAAATTTACATCAACGGTCCGAAGATGCTAGGTGAGTGGCGGTTTTTTTTTTGTGAATTATTCGATAAAGACAAAACGATACAGACGTATGCCGCGTTACATTTACAGGCAGGGTCACACGCAATCGTGGGTCAGAGTCATGCGAACGATGCGACAGAACCCGTCCAGTCAATCGACGGTTTCTCCCGGCAAGGATCTCCCACCCGCGCATCAAGCATCGCTACCACAGTCTCAAGTTGCTCGGGCAAACCCTGTTTACCAAGCGCCCGGATACACGAGCGTTGCACCACAGGTGAGAAACATCGGCATTTCGTTAAACGAATATTCCACAATTCTGTACTTTATGTATCAAGCGCACATAGACATCGAACACGGAAGCTTCCCATTTGCCATCATTTATATCGAGCCTACATTTTTTCACTCACAACGTTCATAAGCCTTTTGCAAAAAGTCATTCCACTGAATACCACCAATGATACCACTGAAAAGCTACGTCTCCGCAGCTTTTCAGGTACAAAAAACTGACTCGCCGTCTTACGCGCAGGGTTTATCAGTGAAAAACATATTTCGGCGGATGATGGCTCGAGTAACGATTTCTCGAGGAAAATAACCGCGTGAAGGCAATGCAAATTTGAATGAAAATTTTAGTTAATATCCGGTGTGCCAACGAGAGGCAAATTTCAACACGAAACGACTGTTTTCTGCGAACATCGCGTTGATGAGCTCGTGGGAAATGTCGGTTAATTGTTGGAAATAGAAAATCTGGGGATATCGATGTGTATCGGGGAAATTTCACGAAATTGGCCGGAAGAAAGCTCGCGGAAACAGGATAGCGGGAAATACTCTTGTCGCTGCAACGATATTTCATCTTTTACAGCGACCCGGCAGCGCCGTGTACCCTCCATATCCATATCCCACGAAAGTATTGGCTCCGCCGATGCAAATTCAGCAGCCCGCTGAATATCCCGTTCATCCGGATGTCCGACTGAAGAAATTACCATTTTTTGATCTGTTGGCCGAATTGCTGAAACCCTCTAGTCTAATGCCACAAGGTTCCATAAGACTTCAAGAGAGTTCTTTCGTATTTCATTTGACGCCTCAACAATCAACCGACATCGCTAGTTCGCGCGATTGTCGCTCCGGAAGTAAAATGGATTACACTGTACAGGTAATTTTATCGTGGCTGATTTTATCTGACGTAACGATATTCAAGTGGGATTAAAAAAGTCTCACTATCGCTTCTCCATTTCTTTTCTCTTCAGGTACAAATGCGATTCTGTTTGCAAGAAACTTCGTGCGAGCAGGAGGATTACTTTCCTCCGAGCGTCGCCGTCAAGGTCAACGGAAAATTGTGTCCACTACCAGTAAGCAATGTCATTCCAATTACGTCGACAGTTTGAATGTTTTTCGCAATAAAATTCTCAGACGAACTTGCAACGGAAAAATATTAGATTGATCGTCGGCAGATAAATGTTTACCATTCGGTTTTTCTGAAAAATCCGTTATTTTTTTATTAACGTTTAGCGAATGCGTTGAATCTTCTGTTTATTTATTATTCTTCGTGATATTTCGTTGAATCTCTGAAAATTTGTCGGTCATTAGAATCCTATACCAACGAATAAACCGGGTGTGGAGCCGAAGAGGCCTCCGAGGCCTGTAAATATCAGCCCGCTGGTTAAATTATCCCCAACCGTCGGGAACAGTATACACGTAACATGGTCAGCAGACTATGGCCGAAGATATGCGATCGCTGTATATCTCGTGAAGAAACTAACGAGTTCGGAATTACTGGGAAGATTAAAAAACAGAGGAGCTAGACAGTCGGACTACACGAGAGGATTGAGTAAGTATCGGCACATTGTTTCATCTTCTTGCGTATATTTATCATACTTTTGAATCGCATGCAACTTACGTCTGACCTTGTTACGGAATCACCCAAAAAAAAAACAATTCTTCACACTCTCGCGTGCAAACAAAATCATAAGGAATCCGAGTTAACTAGGAATGAAAAAGAAACAAATGCCGCGACGGTTCGCTATATTTTGAAAAACGATGAAATTCGCGATCGTAAAAAAAATGGTCGCGACTCTTTTCAATCAGCATCTTCCATGAATAAATAAATGTGTGTTTCCGCATGTATCCGTGATGAATTTTTCAATCGAATATTTTTTCAGTCAAAGAGAAGCTCAACGAGGACGCCGACAGCGAAATTGCCACGACGTCTTTGCGAGTTTCGCTCGCTTGCCCATTGGGGAAGATGCGAATGAGCACTCCCTGTCGAGCATCGACGTGTTCCCACTTGCAATGCTTCGATGCGTCGTTGTTTCTTCAAATGAACGAACGAAAGCCAACTTGGAGCTGTCCCGTATGCGACAAGCCGGCTCTGTACGACCATTTGGTCATCGACGGTTACTTTCAGGAAGTCCTGAACTCGCACAAATTACTGCCCGACGTTAATGAAATTCAACTGCTTCAGGACGGTTCTTGGGAGAACCTGGTTCTGAAGAAAGAAAAGGACAAAGAAAAGTCGGAGAGCAAAGTGGATGCGAAGAAACAACGAAAAATCGACGTTGACACCGTCGATTTGGGTAAGCAAAAACTAGACAATTAACACTAGATTTACCAGCTATTCAAACATCTCCATTTCCATCAAAGGTATCTTTAAATACCTGGGGAATCTAGCGTTAAGATTCGTTTCGCATAATTGGAGAGATCTTGTTTGATCGATGGGAGGTTGAAGCGGAAATGAGAAACACGAGAAAAAAGAAGGGCAGTCTAAAATTGCACGACCAGTCAAAATGACTCGTCTGGTAAATCGAGTGTTAATACCCATAATTTTCTTCTCCAACGATAATGATCATTATTGTTGAGTGGACCATTGAATACAATTTTTCTGCTCGCATTATTTATCGCCGACAGCTAAAAATTGCCTGTCGCGAAATTTCATAATCTGACGAAAGATTGTTGTTTCAACGATTTTTCACCCCCTTCAAATAACTCGGAGGAGGTAGATAACTTGTGGACGAGGAGAAACTTATTACCTTTGTTATATGCCATTTTAGACGAAACAATTGCTACTGATCAACCGCAGAATGCGGAAGAAAAAAAGCGGGCGGTCGTCATCGACTTGATTTCCGACACGGATGACGAGGATGACGATTCCGATCCGACCCAGAGTGTGAGCAAAATGTCGTCGACACAGTGCTCACCGAAAAAATCACAATCGAGTGTTCATGGCGATATTAGTAGCACGAGTGATTCCCCGGAACTAATGATTATTGACTTGGAGTAACACGATTTTACAATATTTCTCGAATAATAACGTGAAAAGATGTCGGACGCAGCTGGACGTCTCTGAGAATCGATAAATAAAAATTTCTAATTGGATGTATGTTGCGTGAATCAGGATATATCCGAGGTGCTTTGCCTTTCAGCGAGACACCTTTCGCGAGATCGTCGTGAATCGATATTCTCCACCTTAAATTCATGAATTTCAAATGTATCATTTTTGTCTGTGCATGATCCATTTTTTTGTTTCGTCCATGATGATTTTCTTCCCTTTTTCTTGTGGATTATCAACTCTGACTGGTAATTGTATTAATTATAAGAACTGGAGTCTTGTATTTGATTTAATCTCGTGAAATGAATGTCGTTGCGTCCATTGATTGGTTGGAAAAACATGTTTGACGTTTGAGTGTGCGTAGCCGTTGAATACGTAAAAATGATTGTTCTTTGCACTCAAAGTTCGTGGGATCGGGATGAATCGATCAAAGTTGAAAATAATTGCGATGGTCAACGTTTAAAGTCACCGAAGGGAAAAGCGAAACGGTTTTCAGAGTTTTCGCCGAGTCCTCTGATGGTTTCAGAAACAAAAGAGGAAAAATACACGTTGCTTTTTGATGAAAAACAAAAAGAATGGTTATCTTCTTTAAAAATATCATCGAAATCGTAGAATTAGCCGGAAACGTTGTGATAACATTTTTCCGTACATGATTTATGTCGTATAATGATTGTCATAGGCATTTCAGGTATAATAACAATCTCTTCTTTGTTGATCACAACGAAAAACGCGATCGCTTGAAAACAAACGCTTTCTTGAGAAAATTTCATCCCTGTATGTTCCGGTACACTTTGGTCGATGTTGTTTAGGCCAATTTTTCAAATGGTTGTTTGAAAAGTTTGTTACAGCGATTTATTTCAACACATTTCAGCCATTGATGGAAGTTTCATGAATTCTTTACGAATTTTTCCTAGTATGTTACTCGAACGAACGGTGCATTTGACAAATAAAAAAGAACGATGTTTATCGGCAGAGAATCGATGAAAAACCTTTACCGTGTAAGGGTCAGTTGAATCGTGAATAAGAACAAAAAGATTCATCAGTGTCGTCGATCGAAACAGTCTTGTGATTCTATGGAAATTTGTCGTGCAATTGATATTTCATCATGTTATCAGACACAAAAATAGAACGGTTTTGCAAACGCTGTCCATGTTTGCAGCTCGAACGTTATCGCGGTGTCGGTGAATTGTGGGTACTCGCCTTTCATATGGAAAGACTTCAGGGTCGCGATTGAACTATTGCTAGATATTTAACGAATAAGTTTCGGCGATTGCGCGGTGTTATTTCATATTGAAAGTGATTTTCGTTCTATCGACAGTGGAATGTCCGTGTGCTTAGTCGATGTTTTTTCAACAATCTTGAGGAGAATAATTGTGCATTGTTGTGAAAATGATTGTGCACACGTTGGTGGAATGGTTACTCCGGCATGCAAAATGAAAAATTCGCTTTGAATTTTGTATCGATGAAGTTTGTTGTATTTTTGATGAAACGTACGGTAGGAAGAAAAAATCATTTTGTCGCATGAGAAGAAATATGGAAAAAACGTGTTTCGATGGGTTTAGAAAATAAATTGACACGGAATGGTGAAATTGGCAGCATCACGATCAGAATCCGATTGCGAAAAACACACGGAGCTTGCATTAAAAAATCAGTGTGTTATTCAATGACGAAATCTATGGAAGAAATGAACAAACAACAGTGCAGTGGAGTAGAAATGAATTGACGGTGAATTCGTGAATTGAAATTAAATTTCGATGCCATTATGAAATCTGCGACAAATATATCGATATATACCTAAAAAACTTGTTATTTTATTGTTACTAAAATTCACTATCACATCTTTATCACAATCTCTTCGAAACAACGAACGTAATTTTGAATCTACAATCTACCTCTCGTGATTGAATATTTGACAGTCATTTTTCATACGGTCATATGACCAAGCGTTCATAGATTACCAACTATGGTTTTTACAGCTTTGAAAAATAACGATCTGTTTCACGTAATAATAATTATATATCTACGAACGATTCTCCACGAATGAAAATCGAAAACACTTGCTTTCAGAATTTTGAGTTGAAGCAGCAGCGGTCAGCTGATCTCAACGCGAACGGTCATTCTTTTCGAAATACTTATTTTCCTTCGTCGCGATCTGCACTTATCCGTGAGTTAACTTCACGGAGGTGTCAAAAAAGGACTCTATTGTCAAACAATGATAATCTCCCGGACGAAAAAATGATAATAAAACGGATGAGCGAAAGCGAAAGGCGAGCAACACGCCGAAACGCACTTTCACTCGCGTAAAAAACATTGTGTACCAAGCCCTATGTAAATATAAAAGACTCGCGATAGTATATCCGGTTTTGTAAATTTACATCTAAACGATATAGGATCCCACGTTGTATATATGAAAATAATATCGAACAACCATTTTACATAATAACGAATTAATCCGATTCGTATAATGTCGTATCAATTATATAGAAACACTACACTAGGCAATACGTTACAAGAGAGTTTGGATGAACTGATCGAGGTAAGTAAACTTTCTATCTGAATATCGGAAATACAGTTTGGGTGCATAAGTATTCGGAAAGACACATGGCTTGATAAAACGTAACACCTTCCGTGTCGTCAACGGAAACGCAAAGTTTCCATCGTAAATTCGGACGAAATAAAATCTTCTACCGATGATGTACGATTATCAAAGATATAATTTCAATTATGCTATACAACGCTTGTTGATCGTTATTCGGAGAAAAACACAAGTCACGTATTAGTCGCAACTTCAATATTTGAGGTTATGGTGGCTTTCAGCTTTCGAGAACGACACACAGTGAATATTTTTCTGACCGATGGGCTCCGCATCGTGGCTTACGGTATCTGCCTCGCAGTAGTGATACATAGAGCAGCGATGCGGTTGCTAACAGCGTTATTGCGGCAAAGCTTCATGACTTACGACAATGTAATATTCTTTTACAGTATGGCCAGATAACACCGCAACTTGCCATCAAGGTTTTATTACAGTTTGACAAAGCCATTAACCAAGCACTAGCGACAAGGGTCAAATCACGATTGACGTTTAAGGTAATTACACAACGTATTACACAACTTATTTACCAAATGTATCATCAAAATTCCTAACTTTATATTTTTTCACCATGTTTATTGTACCAATATAAACCATTCAATTTGTGTTTTGAAAATTCCCAGGCGGGCAAATTGAACACATATAGATTTTGCGACAATGTATGGACATTTATGTTGAACGACGTTGAATTTCGCGAAGTGCAAGAAGTCGCCATTGTCGACAAAGTGAAAATTGTTGCCTGTGACGGGAAAAGTAAGTATCGGCCAATGTTAACATCAAGGCACCTCGAAAAAACATATAGAATACCTGCTGTTTTATTCTTTTCCACGATTCGTTGGGCATTCGAATACATCCATCTTCTGGCTGAAAAATCATGTAGAAACAGGGATGATGCTTGTAGAAAACAATTTTTTTGCACTTTTCGATGATAAAGGGTACCTTGAGCTTTTCAAAACTGCATCCGGCATTACCGTTCCGACGGATAATTTGAAAAATACAGGTTGACGAGTTCTCGATTGTGTAAAGAAATTTATTGTTTTACCGTGCTGATTTAATTACTTTGTACATGAACACGATTATGAGAATCGCATTTTGACAACACAATTGTGTCAATGAAAAGTCGAATCAGAGTGATTGATTGATTTTTTCGTTACAGGCCTGGATATGGACGCTTCTGCGAGAAGATAAGTGAAATTATCAACAGATGATAAATCGGCGATGTATTACTTCCGTCTGCCGATTTCGGGAAACGGATGAATTTATCAAAATACCCTGATGAACTACGGAGCACGAATTCCGTTATTAAATGCGACAGATAAATCGCTGGACTCGCTCGAATCCCCAAATACGAATGCTATCCACCATAAATATTAAATTGACAGTGCGCTGAAACGATATTGAAAAATAATAATAAAACATGATATAAATATTTCATTCGTGATTTGTCTTTATGTCCCAGCTTTTGACAATAAAAATTTCGTTTTCGCAACGCTAACAGTCACGCAAGCTTTATACTTTTCCAATGTTCTTGTGACGATCAAAGTTTTGAAAGAAAATATTTATTCGTGAGCCGAGGAAAGCAAGTCGGAAATATTTTGGCAGTTATCATCGTAATTTCGTTATTAATTATTACAGTAATACGTAGAAAAAAGATAATTGAGTTTCTGTGTTATCAGCATAGTTCGAGTGTATCGCAGGGAATCCATTTCGAACTTTCTAGCGCATCCCACATGTTGTAATCCTGCTCGATAATGTCTCTGTTTAGTTTGTCGATATCCACCGGAATGGAATGTTCTGTAATAATGAAAATGTCCATTGAGAAGAACGGATGGAAAAGACAAAAAAATATCAATTTTAGCGCGTTTTATCATCGTCATCGTTCATGTTCCAAAGGAAGAAAAATATACATTAATAAACTTTGGTTGGTGTGATGCAACATACCGATAAGTTCGAGTTCGTCCTCTTCCGTCTTCCGGTCCAGAATATAACTGTTAATAGACTCTGACATCGGCTCACTTTCATAATACCCTTGTTGCCAAGCGCTGTAACTGGTCCAATAAGACGACGTGTCGGAATAATTGTACGCGTCTGAGCTCACATTCGAAGAGGAGTACTCTGATGCTGATTGTGGTGGCATAGAACTGGAAATTTTTAGAAACAAAGTCGTTAATTTGTACATAATAACCCAGTAATGTTCATCCCAAATCTTCGGTAGGTTTTTAACTTCAGCAATTTGATTTCTCTGTTTGAAGAAAAAAACAACGAGATAAAGAAGGACGTGGAATAGAAGTTTTCAGGTCAGAATCAAATGGAAAAGCGAAGAGTTTCGTTGAGGAGAAATTGTACTTGGATATTGCGTCCATGAACGTTTGAAATTTTTAAAAGCTTCCGGAATATTTTTTCATGTGCAGAATCGCTTGTTAAAATCGCTCACCCGGACATTTTATTCCATGGGCGTGGAACCGCGGTGCATATTTTCAATGCGTTAGTGCCGAGGCCACAGTATTCGTCCATCGTTACTAAACTATTTTTTTGTTCCTCTTCGTTGGCGAATCTGACGAAGCCGTACCCTCTGCTGAACCCCGAACTGTCCAAAATTACTTTTGCCGTTCTGATGGAATTATATTTCGCCGCGAAGGCTCTGTACAATGAATAATCGTCGACATCCGTCGATAAATGACCGACCCATATACTGTATTCGCGGTCAGCTGCGGGCTTGCCCGTTGTACTGGCATGGTTTAACCGGAAACGTACGGCCTGAAAACACCCAACAAATTTGGTATTTTTTCATTCATTAAACGACATTTGTTTATTCGTTCATTGCTGAAAACAGTCTACAGTTGTACCGAAAAGCAATGTCTCATTTTATTCGACAAAAAATGAGGAAACCAAATTCCGCGAGTTTACAGAGCTTGAGAAATTAGTTTCATTCAACTTTTTACGAATCGGCAGTATCGGTAAAGCATAATCGATGAAATCGCTCTTTATGAAGCTTTTTTCTTATATTCTTTGTGTAATTCACAACATTTTATGTGGATTGATCGTTTTTTTAGATAGACAGACGTGAGAGGGAATAAAACTTTATCAAATTCTGTATTACGGGAACATCTTACCGGACTCGATCCTGGAATAACTTTGCCATTTAATTTGTGCATCGCATCCAGGGCCATTTCGTCGGTCGGAAAGTGAACAAAGCAGTAACCAGCCGGCTCGCCCGTGTATCGATTCCGCATGACTTTCACAGTCTGTGGTTGTTCTCCCATTTTATGAAAAGCATTCATTATGAAGCTTTCCGTCATATATGGCTCCAACTGTAAGCAATGGAAATGAATGTTGACCCTTGAGCAATGCGATCGTAAATAAAATACAAGCTAAAATGATAGTACAGCATTCTAAAGTTGATATGAATCCAAGAAATGGTTGGGAATAAGGGCAATTTAACTGTTCCTTCGGCCGAGAATTTGACCAGAAAAAGGATATACCAAAAGGCGGACGTATCAAAACGGTTATCGATTTTGTCTTTCTCCCATCGTCACTGGATCATTATTGCAACAAGGCTTCACCATTGCATACAGTAGCATAAATAATGAATCTCGAGTTATTTTTTTCAAAAGGTAAAAGAATCATCGGAAATGGCAATTTGAGTAATTATCAGTACTAATGAGTAAATAAAGGCAAAAATTCGAAATGATTGTGAGATTCGTGGTAAAAATAAAAATTCCGCGCACATTGTATACCTTGCATCGAACTCGAATTATAACCTAGAATTGTCGGGAAGATTTCAACATGCAATCGAAAATGAGTGCAAATTGTAAGTAACAATTTACAGAAACAGAGTGTAAGCATACAATGAAAGAGAAAAATGCATGGTAATGAATAAAAAAGGGCTAGTTTCATTAGCTTGCATCAAACAAGAATCATAACCTCGAAATTTTTATAAATCTGTGATGTATTAACGTGTAAACATAAATTAATTATCGCCAAACGAATGGTCCCGGCGAAATTAAATAATAGCTTGAGGTTAAACGATCAATCAATGAAAAACTACGTTTTACCATGTCCGCGATTAATAACAATACTTACACCTCCCATCCACAATTGACACAAAATTATCGGTCCTGCCATTTTTACTCCTCCGTACAGGTTTCTTTTATCACCCGAAAAAATAACAATTGTCCACGATATTTTGAATTGAACTTGATCATCCACAATAATGTATTTTTGTAGTAACAAAACAATTGTATTTTCTCTTACAATGCTATACCATATGCCGAGGAGAAGGCACCTCCAAAATCACAAGAACACGAGAAATGAAACCGGCGCGCCAATTTCATAGAGGTTACATCTGGTTACATCCGCGCGGTTTCTCACAAAAGTTGTGTGTTTATTCTGGTCACGACAGTGTAGAATGTCAAACTACCGCGAGTCTAATTTGTATAAAGTAAATTGTTTTCTACAATTTTCGTCTGTTAATTCATATACTCGATTAAAAAAAGACATGTATATAATAACATTGCCTACCAAAGGAAAATTCGCACACATTACTACGATATTTGACGTTCTATGGTCGTTGCCCGGGGCAACCGCTCATCGCATCAATGTCAACTTTCGAACGACATCCTCAGTATTGTGCGATTCTCGCGTATATCGACGATCTTATTTTTTCAAATCGTTGAACATTATTTTACGAATTTTATAATGGCCGAAGAAATCAAAGTAGAAGTGATTAAGAAGACTCAGAAGTCTCTGGGAAAATATATTAAAAAACCTCCACTTACCGAGAAACTACTTCGCAAGCCACCGTTTCGATTTCTTCACGATATCATATCAGCTGTAATGTGTTTTATTACAATTCATGTTCATTTAAAAATTAACATTAATTCACAGAATGATGTTTGTATGAAAGTAATTGATGCTCATTAGTGTCAACGGCTAAATTATCTTTCCTTGTTTTCACATTTTATGACTCCTGTTCGAGAATAAATTTTCAATTTTGTTTGCTCAAATTTCCATAATGAACAAAGCATCGTGGAATTAATTATGTTATAAACACTCGAAACCGGAATGTTTTTAAGAATCTTAACTCCATAAATGTGTATGAGTTATACGAATAAATATCCATCGATCTTCCAGGTTATTACCGAAACCGGTTTTCTTGCCAATTTATTCTCCGATGAAGAGTTAAACGCCGACATCAAAGGCAAGGAAGCTAAAATTGCTTTTTTGACCAAATTAATAAATGTCGTCAGTAAGTATGATTTTTAATTCCATATACTTGAAATGTACATTACAATGTTCAATTTTGGCATCCAAAGATCTAAATTTATTTAGCAATTATGCGGTCAAAAACAATTATTGCATTGAAATTATTATAAAAAAATATTTCTCGAGCCTTGGTGACATGATATTTTCACAAATTTACTAAAGGGTTTTAAAATTTTACGAGAAAACGGGATATGCAAATGTAGGAAAGATCATTATTAATATGTGCATAAAATTTTAATGAAGATGGGAAATGGACGTCGATTCGCGTAGTCACGACGCTAATGTTTATTTAATTACGTGAACTAGGCCTAGTTCTTTAATCGAGGATACTTATGCATGTTTTTTAAGCTTCTCACTAATTTCTTAATTGCAGCACAAGAAATCCACCTCATAGTTATCACACCATTTCCCTTCAATTTTATCACTCATATTCTCTGCAAATTGTTCTCTTTACGAGCACGCGTCCTATTACCGGTATAACGAATCAATAACGAATCAATCAACGATAGTACGAATCAGAGTACTCTTTAGTACTCTCGTACCAAACAAGGTCAACAATTTTATGATACAAAAACCTTCTTCGATTCGTATTCAACGCGTATGCTTCAGCGAACTAATGGTAAATCGTCCCGATAAGATTTGGTTACAGGTAGCGAGCTTAAGGTGCGTCCTAGCAAAGTCATTGCTGGTCTGGAACCCACAAAAACGAATGAATTATTGCAGGCCATCGCAAAAGCTCTTGAAAAGAACGTATGTCGCAGATTATATACTAGTAATACTCGTTTTAATCAATCGCTCGCTTAATTTGAATTCAATCAATTCGGTAGCTCGTTAAAGTATACATTGAATTTGTACCAGTATTTGAGAACAAATTTTCAGAAAAAACTTTCTTGGTCACTAGACCATTTGTCACTAAATTTTCCGCCGTTTTCCTGGATTCGCGACACACGCGCGAACCTCACGAGTTCTTGCGATCTACGATCATATTTCAGATCGACAGTGCGGAAGCGGTCAATCATTATAAAAGCAGTTTGGAAAAGGACTCGCGGAACTTGTCGAAATCGACGGAGTCGAAACAAGAAGTTCCGAAACCGGTTGCCGCAAAGCCGAATGCCTACTCCAAAGGAACATCGGAACGGAATGACACGGTTGGGGAACCGAAAAGAGCATCCACGAGGAAGGAAAGAGAGCGAACTGACATTGCCGGGAAAAAGGACACCGCCTCGAGCAAAAAACCGAAACAAGTTCGAAGAGCGAAAAACGTCACTGTCGATACCCCGCGGCTGAAGGTAAATAGACTTTTTCAAATAAATTTCAAACGCTTCTTTTCCACCGATCGAATAAATACGAAAGGATCATCGCGGTGATGTTTGCACTTTTATGCGATTATCGTTTACTTCGATCTTTTTTTCTGCACTTTTTTGCAGAATTCCATCGACGCATCGGCAAATAATGCAAGCGTGAACGAAAAATCTTCCACAGAGAGTTCGAAGCGAACCGCCAAAACGAAAAGTGCTCACGTGGAAATTGGCGATGCCACTGAGACACAACCACCTCAATCGTCATTGGAAGATCAAAAAAGATCCGAAGATGTCGCCTCTGAGGCAATTAAAATTGCTGCTATATCGGAGCCTAGTGAAGAGAATCACAGTGGTTCAAAAAATACCCAAAATGTGCCCGGCGATGCACAACTTTCGGAAAATCCACCCGAAATCGCCCAGCCCAGGTAACAAAATGTTTGTAACATAGCGTTGAATTAATGCTGAATATCGTCATTAAGATTCGATATGCTCCGAATGGAACTGAATTATCGACAGAGGCTCTCACTCGTGGTGCCGAAAAACGCATTTTTGTTGCGATATATCAAAATTCTTTCGAGTATTTTTCCATCTGAAATTGTACACGCAATTTCGTTGACTTTCGAACGGTTCAAGTTGCCTTGAATCAGCAGAGTGTTCATCAGTGTTTCAGAAAAAGAAGCGTCTGCATCGAAAGATTCTTCGCCGCTCGTGCATGGCCGACCGGCGAGTGCCAGACCCGCAGCGCCAAAATTACGGTGGAAACTGAATGTCGGGGAAAGACTCGGCGCACCGTAAGTGAAATTTAACGGCATTTAATTCAATGTAATGTTTTTTTTTCGTTTTTCCTGAAATTAGTTGCGATTCTCATGAATCTGCTTAGGATAAATTGTAGAGGATTTGATGATTCTTGAGACGATGGATGTTATTTTCAGGGAAGTGCCTGAGACGGAGATCCCCATGGTGGACGATTTTGATGATCGAAACGACGACAAGGAGAGTATGGTGGTGATGGAAACCGACGCCAGTGATTATTCAGTGTTCAAAGATCGGTCTAGAAATTTGAACGCCGATGCAACTCAAGAACACGGATATTTGGTCGCTCAAATCTTAGAAACTCAACGAGAGTTGGCAAAAACTGATACGGTTGACCTCATCTCCAATAAAGACGCGTCTGTAAGAGCGATTGATTCGTCAGTACGTGCTACCAAAAAAGAAGAAATACAAATGGCTGTAACAAGTAGATGAAGAAAAATCTGCGTTGTTTCAGGAACCGGAGCGAAGCTCGCAGAAAAACTCCGAGACTATCGCGAAAGAGGTCGATAAACTTCAAAGTACGATACAAACCTTGACACGAGCGACGCATCCTCTGGGCAAATTACTGGATTTTCTACAGGTATTTTGTGCTATAAAGCGTTTGGAACGTTTCTTGAACGAGTTTACGGAATTTGGACTTTTATTTTAGGAAGATGTAGAGTTGATGGAGAAAGAACTGTCGGAATGGCAGAATCAATCGGGGCAGCTTGCTATCCAGTTGGAGAACGAAAAAACGTGCGTATTTCAACACTTTATTTGCAAATTTTCAAAATTACGAGTCGAAATTGTTCGGAAGAAAAGTGAAGAAATCCAAGGAACGTTACAAACGATGCGGACGATGAGGGAACTACGGGTGTTTTTTCTGCCCTCCCGTATGTCGAGTCCCCTCGTGATGCTCGTTTGTCTTCGTGTCTTCGTTTTTTTTTCCGCGGCACAGATAACGAAAGATAAATAAGTGGTCTTTTATCATTCTCTTCGACCGGCTTTTTTCTAGCTCGGTGTCCGTTTCTCTTCTTGTTTTTTCACAATACCTTCGAGCACTGCAATGCTCATCATCCCAAAAGCGTTTTACCAATATTATTACACTTTGAGGTTATTTTTTCACAGAAAATCCGAAGCTGCCGTGCATCCATTGAACGAGACGTACAATGGAATTCAAGCCAGCATAGATGAACAACTGAATAAGATATATCAAATTAAATACAATATCACAAGAAACAACCATAAAATTCAACAGTTGCTATCGGGAAGGTCATGAATTTCAAAAGTCCGCGATCGTCTAAATTTTTTTACAAAAAGCGTCCGACCGTGGCGAAAAACGATGTTTCCGGATGAATTAATTGATGGAATGAACGAGTGTGATTTAGCTGTTGAAACACGTCGACATCTATGTCGAAATGAAATAAAACAAAGTACACGTTAAACGTATGCATAATTTCATGACTGCATGTTTTCTCAAAACATCTGACTGGCATCGATTTTGTAAAATCTTGGTTCTTTCGATCAGAATAATATTTATCGAGCAGCGAGAGTTCTCTCGGAGACCGAAGGTTGGAGTATCGAAGAGGCAACATTGGAACCCTCGGCGCTCAAATACTCGGAGTGACAAAAACATCAACGAAATTTTTTAATAAAAATATATATGTATGTATACAATATCTTTCTCATCTTTGGTAAGTTCAATTTAACAATAAGATTTTTTCACGAATTGATAGATGACGACAGAGCGGGAATGTTTATCGGTGCACGGTAATCAATAAGTACATAGCAATGCACAAAATAATTTCAATATTACACGGTATATACATAATATACACAAACATGAGTATAAATATATCTTTTTACGCTAATATTTGTATGCGCTTTTTTTTTGCGTCGAGTATTTCAATATTTCGAAGTAATTTTAGTTTGCGCGTAATTTCATGCGAGATAAAGTAGCAACGCTGTTCTATCTCACAATTCACACTCAGCGTCCCAATCTCTCGGAATGATGTCTTTCCACACTTGGAACAGTTTGGTTAGGGTGCAATACTCCGAACATCCTGGAACTTTCATGAGATGAGACTCGTTGATTTTCGTATTGTTCAAGTACTTGACCTGTAATTCATTTTTATTTTCAATTTGGTCGTTGTAAATATCGAAGAGATTACCGCCAGAGAAATGGCAAAATTGAGAAAAAAAAAACGATACCTGAACTTCGTAATCACGATCTCCTTCACCGGCCAATAATTCAAATATGAGGGCAGCACCGTAGTCAGGTTTGTACATTTTTTCGATAAATCCCATACTTCGTAACAAGGTTATGAGCGTAACGTCATGTGCCGAGTACAGATAAAGCGTTCTCGTTTCCTTGTTCTTCACAAAGTCGACCATACGCTCTAGTATTTCTTTTAGCAATGGACCTGTGAAAAAAAGCAAAACGCAGTTGACGCGACTGATAAAGTACACGGAAACGAACGAACGTTTGCAAAATAACGACTGAATGAAAAATTCTCTACCAGCCCGAAGTCTCTTGAGGACATTGTTGCTGCTGAACAGCGCGTAACTTCTGGCTGCGATATCGCGCATCTTTTCGTTGTAAAAGTTCTTCGTCCATTCGGGTAAGACCAAGCCATTATCCTCCTGCAAATAACACTTTTTTTTCACTCTCGATCATTTCTAACCTCAATTATCGGAAAAAAATGTTTCTGCATCATCGTGATCCAAAATGTCCGTCCTTGAGCGTACGAATTTTTCGAACTTTCAGTCTTTGTCAAATACTCGAAATGCACTCTTTTCCGGGTGTGTTTTTTTGTATATAAAATTATTTCTCCTACCTCAATCTCGAGTGTATTGTAGAGTAATTCGACGTCAGTTATCGTTTTCATTTCTTGTCCGGTGTGTTGTCGCAATTCGGCGTAATATTCGGCAAGTTCAGCGTCGGATCTTTCGGACTCGTTACGATACGTCTCGGCAACAGCAGCTTTCATTCGCGGACACGGCGCTTCTACGACTATCAACTGCGCGTTTGAGAAAAGGGCATAAATAATTTCAACAACGCTTTATTCGATCGCTTTTTCGCGCGTTACTTCGCGAGACGCCGAATCGATGGAAAAACTCTTCTACCTTGTCTAAATTTCTCGGCGTTGCGTGAACGGGTATCGGCCGCCAGGGCAAATCGGCAATGAAACAGTCGCCGGGCTCCGGATGATACAATCCCGCTAGCAAAGCCTGTGCCGACATTATACAGCGATCGGCGTAGCTGCTTCTTACGAGAACTTTGGAACTCTCGTACTTTGAGCCTGCCAGTGTTCCATATTCGCTTCTGATCCATTGACCAAGAGAGTACTCTTGTACCATTCCTTTCTAAAAAAAAAAATGCCTGTCAATCTTGTGGGTATTTTAGGGAAAAATGAAGTCACATAGACAAAGTACCGATTATTCGTATTCGATAGAATTATTGTACTCTAGGCGAGGGAGGTAATTGAGCGATGAAAAATGATACATTTAATTTTGCAACTGTTTTGAAGGTCGTTTTTCACCAGCTTTGAATTATAAATAAATACATCAATTAACGTAAAAAAGCAGGATGAAGAAATGCAGAGTAACGTAAGAAGGAATTTCTTCTTTTTTATATGTTTTATCTCACCTTCGTCAAAGAACCCCAACCGTCTTCCCACTCGTAATTTATGTACGGATCTTTGGGATAAGTTTCCGTCGGTGTTCTATCGCCATGACGAAATATCTAAATGAAAGTTGAATCCTTTTCATGAAAGAGTATTTTTTTTAAATGTAGAATCATTTGCGAACAGAATAAAAAATACTCACTATCGCCACCTGTCTCAAACGATGATTGTTCGTCGTTGCTGAAAATGCCGTATAAGCTATTAATACCGCTCCAACCGCTATGCCCAACACTATCACAGAGGCGAATACTCCCCTCCTTCCTGCTCGACAGTTTGTCGCCAAAAAGCTTCTAGTGTGATCCATTTGACTGTTGAAAAAGCCCTCAGATGTCATAATTGAAGAATAACGAGAAAAGCAATATAAATGATCAAAACGACGATAATGATAAAATTCAGTATTTACTTTAAGAAACTAAATATACTTGGGGATAAGCTTTTCGATTTTAACGAATCTCACCATGAACATAATTATAATAAACACCATTGGTGTTTATTCTTTTATCGATTAAATGTGTGATTGAAAAAAGGTATGTAAGACATTTTTTTCATGCTCTCGTTTGAATAATCCCGCGCTTTTACTCGCTGCGCCAGAGTCGGCGCGAGAGGGCGCAAACAAGTCATCGCGCATTTATCCTGTTGCTGCTACGATAAATTTACACTCTCACCTGACGCGATGCGTTCGCACTGGGCTTCGCACGTCCGTTCGTACGCACATCGCCGTTATTGTACATCAGAGAAAACTTTAACTTACGTAATTCGATACAAAATACGACGAATAATTGACTAGTCTCGACGGGATTATCGCGATGTACTTTCTATTCCTTTTATTGTTGAGCGTGAATATTTATCGCGTGCGATACATCGTTGGGCAACGAGACAGACGAGGATTGTTGGTTTTCGCGTGACCGTAGACGCGCGAATCACCGAGTGCACGTTGAAGCGGTCAACAACCGTCTGTACAAATAGCGCCATATGCGAAACCCGGAATTTTACTTACCGAACGATATATACATACACGACGACGATTGTACGATTGTAAGCTCGTGAAGGGAAGACGCGACAGCCTCGAGCCTTTTACCCCCACCACTCATAGGATTACCGCGCGTCTGTTTGATCGCGGCGGGTTATCGCGTCCATGCTTGAACTCTGTAAAGATCGCCCAAATGTCGGAAACTTTTCGCCCAGTTTTAATTGCTTTATTCATAGGCAAATCATTCAAGAGGGCGCTGTTTGCCATCCTCGCGCTATCGGCTTTCGTTCAACGTGCTTTTTTCGAATAATTTTACGCTGCTAGGATTTTCTTCCAAACAGAAATTCATGATTTTTTCGGACGCACAGTTTTTCCCATTGAATCGAATGAATCTTCTTTCCTAAAATTCATCGCTTTTACTAGATCATTCAAAATAATTCCGAATCGTTGGTTTTTTTCGTATGAATAGCGCGAGATGTGCTCGAGTCGACGAAATAGTTATTTTTTCACTGGGTTCAAATAACATTTATTATTCAGAAGAAAAGGACAAAAGACGGAATGCTATACGTTTATACATGGTACACAGAGCGCACGATTTTTTTCATCATTCTTCTTCCTCGTAATCTTATTCTCCTTCGTTTCTGATCTCCTGGATCTTAGTAGTACATGTATATCATTTTTCATTAATATGAGTCATTTATGGACTTCTTTCACACATTTTTTCATCGAAAATTCCGCGACAAGCTCGCAATCGTTCCGCCGGCAATTACAGATACGCAGTTCTCTCTTTTCAGCAATCCTCCATCTTTATTTTATTAATTACGGAGCAATAATTCACAGGAATATATAGTAACATGAATTTTCCTTATAATGTATTGCAGTTTTTCAATAAATAACAATAATAATGAACATTTATGATATTTTTCTTGCGCCCCTCTCTCTCTCTCTCTCTCTCACGCTTCCAGCATCACTTTCGTAGGCATCGAGTTATTCTCACCCAAAAGTTTCAGCGACAAATAATAAATAACGATGGAAAAATGAAAGAAATTCTTGCCCATGCGAAAAATAAACGACGAAATATACAAATTTAATTCTACCGTTTTCGTATTCTGAAATGTGGATTTTTTCTTTCATGGACGTCTCGTACTATCTTGGAATAATTCCATCCTGTTATTTCCTACTCTTTCCCGTCCTCTCTACGACAATATTAATCAAACGTTCCATACAAGACTATCATCTATAATTGATTAAAATCGTTATCGATCTAATAATCAAAATTTGTACAAGCAAATTTTAATTCTACAAAGAACAGTCCTTTGTACGAGAGGCAGAGAGAGAGAGAGAGAGAGAGAGAGAGGACGAGAGATTAAAAATAGCGACGAATAATATACCCATTTTACGTTTTCTCGTCCAAACATCAGAAAAAAAGCTTTCCACGCAGTTTTTCAAAGTATCGCGCAGCGGACTAATTGATGGAGTCTTGCAAAGTTTACGATCTACCTTTAATTAGACAGCGACACTGCGATAAGATAATTGAAGATCATCGAGAGGAGAAAACACGACAACACGTGCCTCGAACTATCAAAGTCGGGAGAAGGAGAAAATACAACGAGTTTGCAAAAAGAAAAAAAAAAAAGCGCATGAACGCGCGTGTCGAAGCTCGTGCTTACCCAAGCTTCTCCTTTTATCTTTTTTCTCCTCTCGCAATCGAGCCAAAGAGGTGAAAAAAAAAAAAAAAAGCGAAAAAAGAACAAAATTCCGACTCGCGGAGCGCGTGGTTCGCCGGTTATAAAAGTTTCCGGTGTTTTGCTTCGCATTCGCCTCGGCTGAATTTCTCACGGTAATCCCGGAGTGCGTGCAAAATGAGAACCGTTACGGAGAACGCTCCATTTTTTTAAATTATTTTTTTACCGGTCGGTTTCAAGTCTCATACATACATATGTATACTGGGAGGTGTATATATTGTTATGATTATTAAGATGAACATCACTGACCGACTGACTTACTTCACTGAGATCCTCATTTTACTATTATTTGATATCAATCGGGCCATCCATGACGGTTGCTATGGGGATAAATAGACATAAGAACAGACTTACGAGAGACTCGATCGCGACCGGACGTAAGAGGAGAACTCTCAATTTAACATAACGAATAAAGACTCTTTCTTTTATAATAAAGTTGTTAATTTATTAAATACCCGCGCGCAACAATATGTATATTTTTCTTTTTTTTCAAGAGTGCTGCTTGGAAATGCAAAAAAAAGTGAAAGAAATCGAGCCAGTTGGTGATTAATTACACAGACGAGTTGAATTTCATCGTTCTCTCCCTCGGGATTATCGATTTAAAAGAAGCTACAATCAACATTTTTTCCCCTCTTTTTTGCGTTATGTTTTTTCGCGTTCTCTCCTTCTTTTTTCATTGCGACGATTTTGGGTTTTACGCCTGTACGGAGCGACGCCTTCTTCCCGGCCCTCCGGCGTAATTTGCAGCAGCGAGACCCATAAGATGTTTCGCAGCCTGCGAACCGCTGAAGCCTCTGCTCAGACCGAGATCCAAGCCACGTTTGTTACTGGAAGAAAAAGAAAAACGAAAGGAAAAAATGACGAAAATATCGAAATAGCCTGTCGTTTTCGTTCTTCATCCGTCAGTCTCCTTGTCAGACTCACTTTTCAAGGTCGCGATCACGCACGAATGT
The DNA here is from genome assembly GCA_959613375.1 of Heteropelma amictum. Lineage (NCBI taxonomy): Eukaryota > Metazoa > Arthropoda > Insecta > Hymenoptera > Ichneumonidae > Heteropelma > Heteropelma amictum. Next base: position 6,865,060 of record OY390720.1, on the reverse strand, counting down.
ACCAATGCGGGAGAGCCAATCCATTATCACTTCCGGATCTTCCTCCTCGAGTTGGTCCCAGTATATCGGACGTCTGCACAAAAAGTCACAATTTCTCTCAATCTTTCTGCCCCTCGAGACGAAAAAATGTAACAGGAAATATACGATTCGGCGTGTAGAAATTCAGCATCAATTTTCTTTACAAAAAAATATCTCACGCTGTTGTGTAAAATGTAACAATAATAATAATAATAATAATACAAATTGTACGTAATAAAAGTAATATAAATATAAATATAATAGTTCTCTGGTAGTATTATTATATTATTTAGAATTATATCGAAAAAAAAAATGAGTAGACTTCAAGGAGACAAAAAATGCGGGGGTGTAATGAAAAAAAAAAAAAACGTTCGATCCATCGTCGATTTATACGACATCCGGTGTAGTTGTTTGCGGACGTTTTGCGATTAGACAATCTCTACATCTCGGAGCAGAAAGTCCGTATCGTGTATTCTCCCTCACGAGGAAAAACTACCCCACGCATCGCATCCCTCGAAAATGTGGTCGAACGAGTGGTGTTTTTCTCACCGTTCGCCGAAAAGGGAGGAGCACGAAAGAGTCGTGATTCAAAGGTCTCGTCGCGATCTTGAGTATACATATACCCCGGATATTTTTGCCTCTCGAGTCGCGAGGGATGGTGAAAAAAAAAAAACGATGTGTGGACAAACGCGGCTCGGAGAGTACATGGCGAGATGATAAAAGAAATCGGAGAATATGGGGATCGAAGAGAGACCCGGGGACGAAATTCAATTCAGGCCGTATTTGAGTAATTGTCATGGGCTTTTTTTGGACTTTTATATTTTGTTACGAAATCTTACTCGGAAGGACAAACGTGAAGGGAAATTCTGCATCGAGCTCGATCTATGAACGAGCTTTTTCTCAACGCCCGTCGTGAGAATGATAATCACTTTTTTTTGAAATAATAATACAAATGATGGATCGCATCGAGGATGATAAAAATTCAGTAAAGTCGTGAAATCATTCATCGATTTTGTGTTTTCCAATCATTCGTCGATCATCGGGGAATACATTACATGTCGCTGTTTGTTTGTTTCATTTTTCAAAGTGCTGATATTGAATTTCACGGATGGGTGGGGTGATAAAATTTTATAACATTTGAAAAATGATGTCAAGTGCGATTTTACAGGGAATTTGTTGTTGGTAATGTTCGCGCGAAATTATATAGGATTATTGCAACGAAATGGGTGGGAAAACGCGTGGATGAGGGTTGCGACGATAAGATTTCGGATTTGTGTCATATTTCATTCGCAAAAACGAGAGGTTTATCATTTTCGAGGGCAAACATGACATAAAGACTCTCGACTCTACTGTTTTCGTATACCATTGTCACCCCCATTGATCGAATTAATTTTCGCGAAACTTTGAAACGCACCCCCAAACCGCGATTCGCGTTGAACCGTTTGCGTTTTATTTCTCTTTGCCGCTTGTCACATCACTGCGAATTAACATTCGCACCCACACTCTCGGCGGGAGTTTCGTTCGCGATCAAAATTTATACACGCTGAAAAAAGGAAAAACCTGCGGCTAGATTCGCAAATGGGAAAACAAATGAAAAAAAAAACAATTTTTCAATCTCCCTCGATGTTTATGCGCTTCGACTGCGTATGCTCCAAATTAAAAAGCTTTTCCGCCTCACCAAGCGTACGAAATGGATTGCGATACATCGTCGAATTTGATTCACACGGAAGAATACGTGTGAAATAAAAGAGAATGGAAAACGTCGACCGGAGACAGGTTCGTGCGTAAAATAAATGGGGAAATAATGATATTTCTGTTTGTCATAGAATTTTTAATTGATTCAATTGTGTGACAGTATCGAAGGAGGGATATTATTCACGATGAATATTTTGAAATGAAAAAAAAAACTCACTGGTAGGGTACAGCTTCGACCGCTGCCATGACGGTGACAATCGCAAGGCTTGCCAATGCCATCCACGCTATTACTCCTTTCTGCATTTTATGAATTATCGGTGATACTTTTCTCCAGCGATCTGTAACATTGTAAAAAAACAAACTGTCACTTTCAACGAGGATTTTCATGGCAAATATCCTCGAATTTCGCAGTTTTTTTCAGCGCGCAATTTAATTTGTAATTTTCTCACACGTTTGCACGAAAACGTGGAGGAAAATGGTCTTTTTCTTGTTTCGAAGCTGTAACCGTGAGTGTACAGGCCAGGATTTGTTCGAAACGTTTTCTGCTGCATTACGCTGGGGCTGATTAATTTTGTGGAATGATAAAACGAGAGAGAATCGCTGGAGTTGATTTTGAGAATATATGCGGGTGTTAATTAGACCTTAATTGAACTGTAAAATAAATAAGGGTCGTAGAGAGTAGCAAAGGAGCGAAGAAGTGAAAGGACCAAATTTTGCGAAACATCTCCGGATGTAATTGTCGAGCGTTAATTGACTGTTTGCATAATTAAACAAATGCACCGGAATTTCTTGCCCGTTTTTTAATCGCAATTATGTTGATTGTTCTCTCGACTCTTGAAACGTCGTTTTATTGAAAAAAAGGCATAGCAATGAAATAAACGATTTAAAAAATGTGTAATATGAGATTCGTGAAAAAAACAAACGCGTATTTCGAAGAATGACAATTTAATTGCCGACCATTTTCACTTTTACACCTTGAAAGGGATTTTTCGAAATGTACATTCTGCACGAACGGTAATTGTGGCAGGGTGAAAAAATTGCGAGCTAATAGAGATATACGACGAGAAAAAGGGAGAAAGAGAGTGCGAGGGAGGAGCAAGGCAATTTAATTGCAGGGAGATAGTTGATTGAATAAAAACAGGGGCAGAAAATATAATCTCGAACCTTTGTCAGATTGGAGTAATTATAAGCTTTGTACTGTAGGATTTTTCTTTTATGCTTCCATGAGATTGAAAATTTAACTTGCTGGTTCGGAGTCGTTGGTGTCTGCGCGAAAAAAAAACATTAAGGTAGTTAATATTGATTAATAGAAATTACAAATTCCGATGAAATTATTGATTTATTTTATGTTCGCTGGGATTTTTCATTTGGTCCTTTCACTTCTTCGCTGCTTTGCTACTCTCTACGACCCTTATTTATTTTACAGTTCAATTAAGGTCTAATTAACACCCGCAATATTTATTATTCGAAAAATGGTATTATCATATGTTATTTGAGATATATGTTACAACATTGTTTTCAGAATAAAAAGGTTGTATTTTCCATTTTTAAATGCAGTTTAAATTGCATATAATTTGCTAAACTGTTTGCTATTTAATAAACTGTTAATCTACAAAAAATGTACGTCAATGAGTGCAGTCTACAGATTTTCTTGAACCAACAGAGAGAGCTCTGCAAGAGTTTAATAAATATCGTCGAAAGATTCTCTTTCGAGAAAAATTCATCGAATTATCCGTCTGTTGCAATGCCTCAAACAGCTTTGTGGAGTCTTGCTTATTCGCACAATCGTATATTGAAAGGACGAATAACGTGACTCTGTAATGCGCGTTTAATCCCCGAGGAAAGCAAAGTTCTCGAGCAACCGTAATACGCAGCTTCGTTTATCTTATTTTCAATTGTTTTATTCCCAGAATCGTCGGAAATCTCCAGGATTTTTGCCTTTGACGTTACAAAACTTTGAAAAATTCATTCAACGGTCCATGAAGACCATTGCATGTTCGCAATTTTTTATTTTTATTATGAAAAATCGTAATTACTTATTGTATTCAGTAACATATGAAGCAGTGAAAAAATGTGATTTTTATGTTATTTGGAATATAGATTATTCGCATGAATAATTTCGTACGAGCATGAAACAAGTGAGCCTTCGACTTTAATTGAAACGTTTATCTTATTTTCAATTGTTTTATTCCCAGAATCGTCGGAAATCTCCAGGATTTTTGCCTTTGACGTTACAAAACTTTGAAAAATTCATTCAACGGTCCATGAAGACCATTACGTGTTCGCAATTTTTTATTTTTATCATGAAAAATCGTAATTACTTATTGAATTCAGTAACATATGAAGCAGTGAAAAAATGTGATTTTTATGTTATTTGGAATATAGATTATTCGCATGAATAATTTCGTACGAGCATGAAACAAGTGAGCCTTCGACTTTAATTGAAACGTTTATCTTATTTTCAATTGTTTTATTCCCAGAATCGTCGGAAATCTCCAGGATTTTTGCCTTTGACGTTACAAAACTTTGAAAAATTTATTCAACGGTCCATGAAGACCATTGCATGTTCGCAATTTTTTATTTTTATCATGAAAAATCGTAATTACTTATTGAATTCAGTAACATATGAAGCAGTGAAAAAATGTGATTTTTATGTTATTTGGAATATAGATTATTCGCATGAATAATTTCGTACGAGCATGAAACAAGTGAGCCTTCGACTTCAATTGAAACGTTTATCTTATTTTCAATTGTTTTATTCCCAGAATCGTCGGAAATCTCCAGGATTTTTGCCTTTGACGTTACAAAACTTTGAAAAATTCATTCAACGGTCCATGAAGACCATTACGTGTTCGCAATTTTTTATTTTTATCATGAAAAATCGTAATTACTTATTGAATTCAGTAACATATAAAGCAGTGAAAAAATGTGATTTTTATGTTATTTGGAATATAGATTATTCGCATGAATAATTTCGTACGAGCATGAAACAAGTGAGCCTTCGATTTTAATTGAAACGTCATTTTCAAGTTATAATTCGGTTAATGGTACTTTTAAACGAAGTTCCATATTGCAGATCGTTATAAATTTCTTGACGCGTCGGAGGTCTCGGCTGTGAGGATTGTTATGCGTTTCTTGCTTAACGAGCTGAATGCGTTGTGTGTGCACGTATAGTCACATGCATACTATTTCAGATAAATAACTGCACAACTGTAGCTCAATATGACGAAAGACAGAGAGGGAGAAAGTACTTCTCCTGGATTATTCTCATGCCCAGAGTCCTGAGGGATGCATTTCCGGTGTACAATCGTGAGAAACTTTCCCGTCTGATAAATATATGGCGAGAACTACTCCGTTGAAGCTCCTTGGTGTTTATATTTGTGTGCACGTGCGTGTAATTGTACAGTCACAAAAGGAGCCTGAGAGACGTGAGTGAGCTTTCCGTTATACACTCTGATGTAACAAGAAAAGCTAAACGGGGGCAGGAAAATTTATACCGGAAAGCACGATCCACGTCTTGGCTGTGGTTTGAGCTAATTAAGGCAAGGTACGACCAATCGAAATGGTCTCACTGTTCGTTTCGTTCGAGTACATTAGTCCAATGTCAACCTGCAGTTTGTTCGTTCGAATCGTCATTTCTGCCTCACGATATAAAACGTCATCTTCCTCAGTATTTATCACGATGGAAAATATTTTTCTCGTTGTGTAGAAAAATATGGCAAAAAAATATATTTCGTACGAAAAAACATCAAATATGATTCAAATTTACCATACGTTTTGCTGTTTTTTCTGACGTCTTTAGTTTCCGCATTTGCGTTATATTGGAGTAATTATACACGAAAAATAATATTCTGAATAAATATTGTATTTTGAAAAAGCACGTTTATTTCTATATTATTTCGCGTTCGATAAAATGATGCATATATGCACCCAATTCATTTTCTCCTGGAATTGCATTTCATGATAAAGTGGATATCTCCGTCGTACACTTTTCCCCATAAAACATTTTTGACCTGACGTACCATCGTAACTTCTCGTGTAGCTCTTCATTTTCCGACGAATCTGGCACGTAAATAATCATTTATATACATAAAGCGTGCAAGATTCGTTTCTTGAATAATCGCGTTTTTCGCGAATGCATGAGAAAAAAACCGATGCTGTGCGAATTATTTTTTGATGTCAAATTTCATTGAATAATCGTACGTGGTTAGTATCAAAGTCACGATGTGAATTCGAAAATATATTTAGCCGTGATATATAAATATATTATGTATTTGGGAAAGATAAAAAACACGTGTGATTGCTGTATGTAATATATTGACTTTTGGATTCGGTACACGCGTGACCTACGTTTTTTTTTCGATAAGAAGTCGTTTACATAAAAAAAAATTCTGCAAATAGAGCAGAAGATTGTAAAAATTTCAAGTCGTCAAAATCGATGATTCACGTTTTTACGTTTTTGCTCACGAATCCGACTATCCACTTTTCATCAATAAAATATTCAGAGACCACCTTTTTTACAGCTGCGAGTTATCCACTCGTGCAAACTCGTGTTTCGACCGATATCGCTGAAAAAGGAAAAAAACGACGATGGCGCGTGTCTCGGATTATCACGTTTTTCTGTTTCCCATGAATTTGATTTGCACAAAAAAAAACAAGCAATATCTATTTTCCTACGACGAACGTATTTCTCGAAACAATATGCAATAACAACCATCGTTGTTTAGAAGAAAAAAAATTCCATTTATATTCGGATGCTGCGAATGCCAGATGTTTTCGAGATTTTCGCTAGATCCGTTTCGCTCCAAAAACGAGCGATCTCGCCCTCTGCGATAGCGTCACATTTTTTATAACTCCTTTTACGAGCATCGGGAAAAATCTCGATAATGAAATTTAACCACTTCGTCACGTAAAATTCAAGTCGTAAAGTCGGTTTTGCCAAGATGCTTCGATAAATTGTGGCGACAAACACGGTGAGAAATAAATATTTCGAGCGTATAGGACCAGAATGTATCGAAAACACGATAAACACGAATGGAAGAAAATGTATTACGCAACGAAATAAATATATTCGATGTGTGATGAAGATTTTCATTTTTATCGCAAAAAATATAGCTCAATAAAATTCTCTGATTTTTTTTTTCAAAGTACCATTTTTGGAAACTGGAAATTTGACACATTTTCGCCAAGAGTGGATAGCGAATTTAGAAAAAGATATTAAACGTTGCATGAATTATATTTTTTTAAATGGCAGTTAAACAATTCTCTCCGAGTATCGAGCAAAGATTATGCCCTGCGGTCCTCCCTTATCTCGGAAAGCGAGATCGGCGAAGCGAGTTGAGGTGCACGAGCTGTACGGGCACGTAAAGTCGATTAGAGGCTTCAAAGAGAGCTTCGATAACTAATTTTATTTACATAATGTACCATTCGTTCGCTATGACTGAATAATTGGTGCTTTTTTTCTCCAAAAATCGATAATGGATCGAGGAGATACCACACGCGGAATTTTTGCGGAGCGTGAACTCGACAAAAAATTTACCAAAAAAGTAACGAAAATAAAAGTCGGTCGAAATTCTTTTCCATCATTTTACGCTTCATGAGCAAACTTTGACAAGTCCTCCGAAGTATCTTTGCCGATTAGAAATTGAATAATTGACGCTCGTTCAATACACTCACCGAAAAAATCAGATAGAGATAAAGAATTTATCATCTTTTTTCGTTTTTAAATGTTGAATAAAAAGTTATAACATGAAATTGCGACTTTTCCACGATTCTGGAAAGGTGACGAAAAATGAGTCGAAATTTTTCCGCTGATCACGAAACCCACCGACTTTTTCCCGAAAACTCGATATTTCAATGAGAAAATGCAAAAAAAAACAGTCAAATTCGAATAACAATCAATCGCGCGATATTTTTTCGATAAAGGATCAACTTCGGGACCTTATCAACTTTTTATCGGAAGGATTATATAGTTGACGTGTCACTAAAGTGTAGATGCAGTCCCCAAGTCATGCATAAAGTATCGATAATTTCGTAAATTGAATAACGCCCACAAATCACGCCAATTTGTCGTTAATTTGCCGTCCATATGTGGTCCAGTGAGATTTCGCGGAGGGCTCTCGAGAGATTGGTTGCGTAAAATTTGTCAGGCTTGCTTCGATACCCCCGAGAGTCAAGAGGTTATTCATGATAATTCATTCATATATATACCAAAATTTTTATCAATTCCCATTTAATTGATATTTTTTCATAGGTTGACGTAATCTCTGTTGGTGTTTCGCGATTTTATCATGTCTTTGCATCATCGGTATTGTGTAAATTCTGCAATTCCTTTCTCGTTTCTTTTTCGTTCGTAATAATCATCGCCCAATGATAGTTGTCACTGTGTCATGAAAAATTTTAATTCATCATCAACTAATCGTCTTTGACAAAACAAAGTAAGGAGAAAATTGAAAAAAAAATCGTATCCAATCGACAAACGTGTCTGCACTTTTGTGTAACATCACGATATTTTCATTCATCATTTATATTGATTTCTGAAAGTTTTGAGATGAGATTAATGAGAAACAAACATGATCCCTTTGCTCAGAGTTTTAATGTAGATGTAGATTTTTCGCAACATTTTCGAAGGGGGTCTGCTAAGCTATGTAATAACAGCAAAAAAATCAATGTTTGATAGTATTATCGTGAATTTCCAAGCGGGTTCAAATCGTTCCGGATGAAATCTCCCCTTCGTCAAATTATTTCAACCGATCCGAAAAAATATTCGGACGTTGCAAAGTTCGAGTTACGCAATATCAAATCCTAAGCCTGTTTTGAATCAATCATTTCTTGCCCTCTTTTTATTCATCAGAAAATTTGAAATTCTCATCTCGAAGCTTTTTCCCTCCAGCTTTGTATTGATTTCACGCTAGCACGTGATTCATCGAACGAGTACCAACGAGTGTCACGAAAAATTATGCAAGCTAGTTATACGTTTTCTCAGTTATTCAAAGTGTCGATACAATCTGTGGATGTCGTTCCAAAAATATAATTTTTATATTATTTAAAACGTCGCACAATTTTGAACCTCGCTTGGCTCAAAGCCAAACACGTACGGAGGATTAAAAAAATGTCAAATCGCAGAGAATTCGCGTCTGCAGAATCGCTGGGAGGTACATGGAGAAGCAACATAATCCGTGCGAGGAATGAGACAAAAAGTGACACGAAAGGGTGGAAAACTCGGTGCAGCGTGGGAGTTTTTGTTGCAACTATCGAGTGCGAGAACTGCAATCGGGAGGAATATAATGGGACTGGAAGGGCTGCATATTTTAGGACGAGTCTAGGCTTTTCCCCTCATCGTTTCCCTCCTCTCAAATTCTGTTTCTCAACTGAAATATACAAAGCACGAGTCGCAAAGCGTTCTCACGTCACGTTGAAACTTTAATCACGGAGCGATTTCCAACACTTCCTTCATCGCCCGCACTTCTCTTTACCAAGTCAGAGCGTTTTTTTCGAAACGTTCGCTTTGGGAAAAAAAAACCGAAACCCGTTCCGCGCGTAAGGTGATGCGGCTTTGGTGACGGTTCACCGAGCTGCGATTGGAAACCCAGATTCCAAAGGCAGCAAAAACAGAATTTTTATGAAAATCACGAGGAACCTTGCGATTTTTTGTTAAATTTCATTTTTAATCTAAAATCGTCGTTATCGTTGATGATTTCTTGAATAAATTCATCGTTCTCTCGTCAATGACGATTTTTCGACAAAGATCCTGCTCCTTGTAGAAAAAACAACATTTTTCAGAATAGAATAAATCTATTTAGAAAAAAAGATGTTTATTTTTAAACGCCGTTCGATCGTGTTGTGGAAAACACGAAAGTTTCTCTGAAAGAGAAAGCCTCTCTCAGCCGCTCTTTCCTGCTTCATTAATCTCAACGATCAGAAACCGTTCGCGTTTACTGCAATTTCGCAAGCTGTACACTCAATTTCGGAGTCATAACATCCCACGCATTTTGCCACAGAAGCGAAGACACGCGAGAGTCCAAATTTGATCGATCTTTTTCCTTGCTGACGTTGCAAACGCGGACAGTGCGAGAGGTTTTTTTTCGAAATATCCTTTTCGTTCGTCAGCGAATCCTCGCTGTGTCACACTGTACACGCGAAATCTATCGTCGCTTGTCGCGTTGAGATAAATGATCGACCTGCTGGTGATTTACAAATGGACCAGAAAACTGAACGATGCACTCGCAGTTTGCTCTCCCTCTCGTTTCCATTTCTTCGTCACTGTATATCCTGATTGATGGAATAAAATTGCCAACGTGCTTCCGTCACGATCGTTGGATTTTCATTCGCAATCGGCAATGGCGCGAATAATTTTTTTACGACACAATTCTCGTTAAGGGATGTTGAAGCAAGAAGAAAGATTGAAGGAACAGGTCGAGAGTCAGCCGGTTGGAAGAATTCAAGGAAGATTCTCGGGATATCTTTCTCGAATTCATCCCCTAAAGATCGTAGACGTATTTTCTACGTCGCGGATGCTGCAATTGCGAAATAAGTAGCATGCATGCGAACGTTCTTTTATAAATTCTCGGCATTCTCGCTGCTCCTTGGGTAACGTTGAAAGTTGTTTCACAAGATTACGGAAAGTTTCGTCGATCCGAGAGAAAGGGTCGAAGCGACGAGGGTAAAAGTTCTTACGAGCATTGCATACATTACGTGTATATACTTGCGTACTCGCGCGAAAGGACATACAATCAAATTATACGAAATTGTGCAATCAAATATGCATAGCTGTCCCGATTGCGTTTCAGGCGTGAGAATTCTTGTTAATTCATGCATCTTCGGATGCTGCACAATAAATACATTCCGGATGATAATCTTTTTACAAAGATCCGTCAAATAACGACGATCAATCACGAGGACGAGACGATTTTTATTAATCGCAGAAAAAAAGTATAAAATTGGTGAAAAAAATACTGATCGGCAAAACTTTATTCATTCTCGATCTTGCGGCTGACGACACTGAGCCAGAGATGCTGCGTTGACGACGTTATTCTATATCAATCAAGATCCAACTATTGAAAAATTAAATGGCTGTATTAAAAGTAACATAAAATTGAAAAGTATAAATTGCAAAGTATAAAATTACAAAAATTCTCAAGAATGATGAATTTGACAAGAAAAAAACATAATTATCGAGACGAAGAAAACCTTCATAAATATTCGTGCTCTAATCGCACTTCTTTACGGTATTAATGAAAAATTTTCATCACGCGCACAAGGTGTGTCTCGTATAGAATATTCCTCTGCGTCTACGATTTTTCGTTTTATCATGGAAATAGCGTAGAAATGGATGGAAGAAAGAACCGTTGAAATAATATTTTAATTTATCCGGCAAGTTTGCTTTCCTCGGAGGGTGGAACCCGACGAGGCCTTGTGTGCATACAAGCTCCTCGCGATAAAACGCGCGGGTCGTGAGACAATGCGTCAGGGATTTCCTCTCGCTGGAGCATGCGGGGGCGACGTGAACTTTGTACAACGAGGATGAGAAAGTCCTGTCCTACATACACAAGTACGTGCATGTACGTACAGATGAAAAATGTGTGCCAACAGACACAAAGGCTCAACAGGATATTAACCGGTAAGTCTCGGAGTCTTTACGCCCTTCTCATTCCTCTAAACCTTTATTATACATATATATTCGGTTTGATACTCCGCTTAACAAACTATTCATTCACTCGTACATGAAAAAACGGCGGCGTCTCCGTGTATACACGCGGACGACACTTGTACCTCTACATTCGTCTCCCTCGCTCTCCCGCACTCCCTGGACCACTTTTTTCCAAGCCGCATACGTCTTTTTCCTCCGATACAGCTGAGCTGTCATCTCGGACGAGAAACAAGGGGGGAATTTGAGAACGACGCGAGAAGAAATAATGGACAATTTGAAACTTTCGGGGTAGAGAAAAAAAAGTTCGATGAAGGAAGAGAATCTCCCCGATATGGCGTCGAAACGCATAACTTTTGAGGAGAAATTTTGGAACGAATTATTGTTATTAATATTTCTATCAATCGACTACCATTATTTGTAAGTGGGGGATTATTTTTTTTTTTTTACATGTAAATTTCTGCCGTACGTACGCGGTGTAATGCATCTGCGTGATGGAAACTCGGACGAATCTGCGCTCGCAGTTGCGAGTTGCATAGAAAAAGAGACTGAAGCTCAAAACGCTGGAACAAAACCGGAAGTGTTGCTCGTTCGTGTGCACACGTCGTGAAACACGCGTGTGTAGGATAAAGATAAATATACATGTTTATGTTTATGAATATAAGGACAGAGATAATAAAAAAAAGAACAAGGAGGGAGCTCGTTATACCTGCGAGAAAAATGTGTTTCATAATTGGGTCGTGCGAGCTCTGGATGCTGCGTGCGTATATTTCCTTAAAAAGCTGACTGCGAAAATGTTTAAGAATATTCCTTACAAAGCTTTCCAACCATTCGAGACATCAAAATTCATTCGGATCTCAGGTGTCTCTGAGCGATTTTTTCTTTGCTAATAAAATTTTCGCATCTCTTTTGACGAATGTGAGATAGCTGTGAAACATATACGGTTAAACATGACAATGATGAAATACACAGATTCGCGTGGGACAGCAACTCTGTCATTCCCCAATTTTTGACAAAACGATCCAAATAACGAATTTATGTTGACTTTAAAAATAAACGACGACCGTGGAAACCGTTTGAAGATTTTTATATCAGTATGTACTCCGTTTGTGTAGCAAAGAAATCGTCGGAGAAAACCATCAACTGGAAAAAAATTCGATATTCGGTGATCAAAAAATTGTTGATGAATCCTGCGAATTTTTATCAATCGAAAAAATCTCCAGTCTGTAGCGACTTCGAGCGTTTGTTCTGTTGAAACGCGGGGCATTTTTGAGTAATTTTTTTTCATCTCCCGATTATTGTTCTCCCTTCAAGTATTAATTTCAGCCGGGGTTCGTTCAAAACGTGGTCCCGTCGAATCGAGGTTGAAGAAAAACCTTTTTTTTCTGCTTTTTCGTATACATTGCCGAATAACAGACCGAGGGAGCGATTGATCAGAATTTTATTGCTGTGGAATCGTGAAACGTTTTGTGAAGGTGAAGCCAGAAGGGATGGAAAAACGAGCGCGTACGTGTGCATGTAAAACCTCGACAAAACCAGTTGCCGGATAATTGAATTCGTCGTTGGCGTTCCTGCTGTGCTTTGCTTCGTGCTACTTCCCTTCTCGTTTCCCCATCGTTATACCGATCGCTTTAAATGAAAAAGGCGTATCTATTTTACATATTCATCAACACCGAGGCCATTACGCGTTAGCCCACCAATGAGAGTATGCACGTTCATATTTGTGTATGGAAATAATATGAATATCCGTACGTGTTGCGATTCGACGTTACGCTGATGAATTGTCACTCCTGTCCCCCAAAATTGGACCGTTTATCGAATAACCTCTAATCAGGACTAACAAGCATCTTAATTAATGCAACCTTCTCGCAAAATTCTAGCCTCTCGTCCGGTTTTAAAATTGTTTCATCCGAAAAGACTCGAAGTGGATGATTCGATCAGATATTTTTCGTTTTTTGATTTAACGAATTAAGTTTTAGAAACGTTTTCAGGATAAAAGTGGTGTAAAAATGGTGTTTCAAATTTTCATTTAGAATTTGACAAGGTATAGAACAAACTTTCATGACCGCGGCAAGGGATTGATTGATGAGTACATTGTCAAATGGTATGGAGCAAGGAAACCAGCGAAAATTTATAACCACGTGGTCGTGCATGGAATAATTAAGCAGATTGTCCTGTCGTCTGTTTTGCAGTGACAAGGGTGATTAAACAATGATGAATATTGAAGAGTTTAAACGACTGTGTATGAAGATAGGCGGAGTTTATGTCGAGAGGTTTATCGCTCAGTAGTACGAGTCGATGAATGGTCAGTGGCGGCTGTAAATCTCATTTTTCTCCACAAAAGGATTTCGCATGCAAAAACAAAAGCAGATCATTCGAAGACGCAAAAACGGCGAGATGTTGCGAAAAATTGGAATAATCACATTTGGCGAAATGTCAAAAATGGTTATTAATTCTCACGTCGATATTTCTTCATTTAAAAAATTATTGACCTGACCTGCGACGTATATTTGCTCGCGAATAAAATTAATTTTTCTTCACTGTACAGTAAAAACGACAACCAAATATGTATCAGCAATGATTCATCTCGATAACAGGAACTCGATGTATGATGGGAAAAAAATATTTCCGAGACGCCGCGGGGGTGATATGAAATACGACGAAGAGAAAAAAAAACGAGCCAATAAGAGCTTACAACCAATTGTCGCTACTTCCGGTTTACCTTTCCTCTTGTTCAAACACACTCGAAACACTTATACACCCTTGTGTGAAACAAATTCGGGATAACTCTCATCTCAGATCTAAGAGTGACAAGGTCCATCTCGATAGACCCTTTTTCCTCTCCAACTCTCGGTAGTAAAGCAACGAAAGATTGACGAGTTCTCAAGCCTATTTGGAGAGCTCTGACGAGAAAGAGAATGAGAAAAAGAAAAATGGATTTACCGATGGAACAAGACATAAGATAAAAATACCAGAATAAACGATACGTTGGTGCAAACGATCCTCAAATTTTCGCCCTTAAGGGCCAACACTCTACTCCTGCTCGAGAAAAATAGAAAAAAGTATGATAATTCATTGCGGTCATGTATGCTACGTAAATGAATACATTTTTTTCACGATCTTTGCTGACATATATATGTATTGAAAAAGGTGAAATACACACGAAATGAAAATGAAAAAAATGCCCGAAACACGAACAAAACGAGTGTAAATTTTTAAGTGAATTTGAATCTCCTCGCGAATGGAAAATTTGCGACAATTATGCTACAAGCTACTAAATATTATGTTTCGTTTTTTTTCGCCCAAGAGAAAAAGAAACATCATCGCCTAATTTGTCCCTCTGACGGTGATGGCAGTTACAGGGGATGATGTTGTCGGAGCAGATATTGAAAATAGTTTGCGGTCCTTGCGACAGAAAAATCTATCATTTGATATATCGTTTCAGGTATACCAAAAACCATTGAAAAGGGTTTTCATTAATTTGAAACAATAAATTAGCAAAGTTTCGTTTTTTTTTCCAAGAAACCAAAGTGGCGTCGCTCCTTTCAAGGTGCTTCTTATAGTTTTTCTTTACGACAGGATTAATCATGATGGGAAATTCTTTACTGCACAGCCAGTTATCGTCCATCAAGTCTGATTTGATCGACGGATTTTAATCAATAATAGTGTGATATAAAAAAGGAGATATTACTATAAAACTGACGAAAAGCCATGGAGGATTATGAGATTATGAGATGTACATATGTGTATAGTGATCTGGGTTTTATAATACCATCGAGGATATAATATATATTCTATGGTATTATAAAACACAAGTGTATATATACGGGATAGCAGGGTAGTCGTGAAATAATAATATCCTCTCAATAACGATTAAGCAAGAGACGCTTCACGATATTTTAAGGGGCGAACCGTTGAAAGAGTCGTTCGAGGGGATGAAAATGTTTCGACTTCTTCTGTCCTCGTACTGGATTGCACACGACGGAAAAAAAAATACAAATAATTATAAATATTGCGTACTTGAAAACTTTTCCACATAAATCCTATTTTTGCATATCTTAGATATTTCTCAATAAAACATTTTATTATTGACAAGCATTGTCAGGCATATCGCAATTTAATCGAATATCTGAAAATAGTTTGAAGCTTCCTATCTCGTAAATAAACGAAAAGATTAATGAAAAATAATATAAACTGCTCTATGCACGTCAAGGCGTCAAGCTCTCGATTCTCTACGACGAAAATATCGTTATTTTAACGATAATAATAAAGCGTAAATTTTTTCAAATTGTCGTATCATGTCCGTCAGTTTAAGAGAGAAAAGAGTGTACACAGACTGATGGAAAATGAGAGTCTCTACTCTCGGTATTTCGAACGTCAATAGCAGATCGTGATTTTTTATTCGTCGTCAGATTTTCATCCCACTCGTATTCCTCCTGTGATATTTCATTTTCACTAAAATAGACACAGTGTTTCGCGAACAATAGGTAAGTCAATTAAAATATCGTTCGGCCGAGATCATGTCGTGTCATTCGTGATGACATCGATTGTTAGGATTGAATAACGAGGAGCAAAGTTCGTGAATTGAGGAAAATTTGTGCATCCTGCGATCACGAATTGATGAGTCACCAACGAGTCGTCAAGAAAAAGTGTATGAATGAATTAATTGATCCCTTTTTGGAGCACCGTAATTTATCATCTTTTTTTCGACTATCTGTACAATTTGTTTTTAGAATAAATTATTGTTTGAGTGTAAGGTTATAACGAAGTTCATTAATTGCCACGGGATGAAAAAATTCTCGTACAGGATTTTCTTTTTTATATGAATTGAAAAAATGTTACATCACGACCAGGATCTCAGGGTGAATAATGACAGTTCGCGATTAATCGATTTCTTTCGCCGCACGTTATTATCACGATCTGTGCGATTCATCTTTTTTTCAATTATTCTATCGTGTGCACATTGATGTATGATCCAAGTTTTTATATGTTGTTTGTATCACAGAAGAGTGGAGAAGCAATTTAAAACACGCGATAGAGTGCGTATACGAATCGAGTTAAAAGAAGAGTGTTTATGCTCGTAGTTTGTAATACATAATAGCTTATCTAGTGTCTTTGCTCGCGTCGACTGCATACTTTTTTTTATTAAGCGTTATTAATTGAACCTATGGTTATTAATTGAACTTATGGTAAAAACAATATGTTGAATAATATGAAAATTTCAGGGAAAATAATTCGTCCAAGATGAAATAACGAAATAAATTAATGATAATAAAAATATATATAAATAAATAGATATATTGTTGATAATTTATGAATGGTTTGAAAAATATAATTAAGTATTATTGACGAATTAGCATCGTATAACAAAAATGTCATATACGTGCGATTATACTTGGGAAAATTTTTTATTTCGCCATTCGCAGTGTGATGATAAATGGAATATGAGACGATCGGAGGTAGTTTCACGTTGTTTATAATATCAGTAAGGTAAATTGTGACTCACAGGTCCCTGGAGCAAGTGCAACTTCGTTGTCGCTGGTAAGTGAATTTTTCCTCATTGAATTTGCGCGACCTTGTTGCAGACATGCATTATTTTATCGAAAATAATGCATGCATATCGGGCATGCATTATTTATATTATCGAAAGAGAACTCGTCTCTGCCTGCATTACGAAAATCGTTGGAAAAATTTGGTGCGCATTATAGTGGCGAGAGCAAACTGGAAATTGAATTTTCCACCCTTTTTTTCATGCAATTTACGACAGTAATATATTCATTTTTTAGTCAAAAAGAATTTTCTAAAAAATAATATAATAATTCGAATAAATAACAAATGGCTCGTACTATGTGCATTCGAAATTCAATATCTGTAAGATGGATTTGAAACGTGTGAAGATAAAAGGATTGAATCTTTTATTTCACGTATTTCCAAAAAAAAAAAAAAACAAGAATAATAACGGTCCTTTTTGACTAATGGTTAGAGAAAAAAAAACGTTGAGCGTTTAATCGTGGAATATCGGACTAGCTAAAAGGTTAAAAACGAATGAACCCGAGACTGTCGAAATGGTGGCAGAAATAACAGGGAGAGAATTCGGTAAAATTGAAGCGGACGGCACTCGTTTTTATGGAATATTTACAAGCTCCGATAACCAAACGCGAGAATTCGGAAACAGCAAAATCGAGAAAAAAAAACAACCTCGAGGCTCACATTCGTCCGCGTCTCGAGTTACAGAATTCCTATTGGATTAATTTCGGTACGGAATCCCAGAAACTTTTAGACCTTTATTTGCCCACTGAAAGTATCGATGTGAATGCAAACAAAACGTTCAAACGTCTTTAAAAAAAATACGATTTTTGATGCTTCTGACCTCACGACTAGAGTGACCGTTGTGGGCTTGAGATGAAAGAAAATTCAACTTTTATTTCATCACAGGAAGAATCATCGGATGATTGAAATGCACGCAAAATTACGGTATCGACTCACAAGGAGCTTTATTCGAAAAGCCTTGAATCGTTCGAAGAATGCTCCCCGAACTGTGAAAGAATTGATCGGCTTATCGATAAACACGCGCCAAGAATTTTGCACAGCGAATTCTAGAATTCAATAGGAAGTTTGTTCAATTTTCATTGAATCTGAATCCAAATCCCATTACTCGCGGGAGAGTGGACCAAAGTGCGAAGAAATTGCCCCTGATCCGATTAGATGCACATACACAATGAAAAAAAAAAGTTTAACAGGCTTTGAACGAGCGTCCATCTTATTTCCGCAATTGTTGACAAATTTAATACACTTTGCACAATTCTTTCCATCACATTTTCCTTCTCGTCACACCTGTTGATCGAAACGAATCAAACGACTGTTGAACCAAATTAGAAAATATCGAAGATAATTAATAACAATTAAATAAGAAAATTACACGTGGTATATGCAATAATATATTATTGCGATAACAAATAATATTTTTGTGTTCGTTGCATGAATCAGTGACTCTAAAATTAATAACTCGAATATAACTGTAATGAATCAATGACAAAGTGAGTCAAATTTCTTAAACAAATATCGAACGACATGAAGTAAGGGGATGAGATTTTTTTACTCAATTTTTCGATATCAGGTTAATGTCGAAGTGGCCATTTATGGGCGAAGAATTTCTGAAGCTCCTGCTCTGAATTTTAGGAAAATCCATGTGCTTTTTTTAGCCTGTATACGTCAATTGTGCCTTTTCCTTCGCGTGCCTTTTGCCTATGATGCTCGCACTTGTATGTTACATGTATATACGCGAAGAATCCTTTTGGTATCTTTATCGTCATTGTTGCCATCGTTGAGAGACCGCGTACTTGCACATTCTTCGCGAGTCATTGGCGGCGTTTTGAGAACCGGATGAGAGTGGGTTAGAAAAATGCCAAGACGCTTTATCAAAGGACCAAAAAGGTTCCTTGTTTGCGGATTCGAGAAGAAGAGAACCGCGAGATAACTTCTGACGTCACTCAAGCAATTTCAATCTTTCCAATGAGCATTATTTTTCGATTGGAACGCTGTCTTGTTTTAAACGAATTCTTCGTGGACGTTCGACACGAGATGAAGAAGAAAATACATGGATGATAAAAAAAATCTGGTTCAGGCAAAAATTTTGGAAATTTTGAAAAATTCTGTGATAAGAGCAGTCTTTTCAGTGTTTTGTCGACGTTCGCTTCAATCGTTTGCCAGTGTATTCTTCGCCATTCTCTAGCTTTATCCTTTTTTTCCATTAACTCCTTCCGTTTGTCCTTTTTTTCGGGGACACGACTTTTTTTTTGGTCCCGCTCGAAAACGCTCGTAACGGCACCAACGTTTATACGTGCTCCGAGGCTTTTTCCGCGTGTGCTTCCTTTCGCTTTCATCTCTCTTTGTTCTATCGCGTTTTTCCATGCTACTCCGCCGTTTCAATGCCAATTTCGTTCGAAGGCAAAAAAAGATGGTACGGAATCACGAGGAGCACCGCAAAGTTACGTTTAGGACGAAAGAAATACACGCGAACATCTCAGAGCCAAAAGGGCGCGATTCGTATGTCGAAAACGACTTGAGGGATGCTTTTCAAAACTTTAGCTCGATTTTCGATGATTCATTTCTCGGATATTAACGAATAATTCGGTCTTGCAAAAATCACAGTTTGATTATTTTACTGTTATTGTTATTAAATATCTTGTACGTACAACGGAGTTTCCACCCCTAATTGTGGCATTGCGAAATGATTATGAATTGCAAAAAGATTTACCGAAAGACGCTCGAAAAGAGAAAGAGAGAAAAGAAAAGAGATTGCAATATTTTCCTTGTACGATTCCGATCCGACTTCGACCTCGACTTCAATTTTCAATTAATCAGAGAAATGCGGAAGTGGGGGAGGTAAACACTTTGAATTTCAGATTGGAACGTGCATATTAGCTGCAAATTAACCTCGATTGAATAACTTAATTGACTCATCGATCTTCCGATTAACTCGAATTCCTGCTGATCACATTATGCGCCAAGGAATTTCCAAGTGGGCCGTCGGTTAATCAAAAGGGAAGCGTTTTCCGGAAGTTCAGATGATGGCGCTGGAGAGCAGCGCGGCTTAACTCACGAAACTCGTGCATAATTTCAACCCCTTACTTCCGACGATATTGCATTTATTTCGTATGTCAGACTCTTGTCTTGCGACGATAAGCAAAATTTCGTCGAAGAAAAAAATATGCGACATTTTTAAATAAACTTCTAAAATTTCTCAACAACATTGCCTCCGAGCTTTTCATGAAAAATCCGTACGAAACACACTCGTTTGATCTGCCATTTAAATTCATGGTTTACCGCACGTTTGGACAAATTTTTTTCAAACCCCACTCAAACGGGTTTGAAAAAACAATAATAATCCAAATAAGCCTTTTTTATTCTGTGTATCTACTGTATTAAATATACCTTCGTTTTGATAGAAAGGCGTACGTATGACGAGAGCTCTCCAACTGCCATATATGACACGAAAAAAATCGATAACAAATTTGTATGCCATATGCCATATGCATATTTTGTACACATCTATTATATCTAACCGGTTGAAATCAGCCCCAACAGCTTTGAGTGTTGGCTTTCCCCTCGATTCATCTCATTACATCGCGATGCAGCATCCCTCGAGATGCAGCATACATCACCGTAATCTCAGCATTGGCAGCGAAATAAAATATATTTCGGAATATATTCCAACCGTATTTTCCATGTAAAATTCAACGTTTCGCAATTGCCAAGAGCCGTAAAGAAAAAAAAGTCCAATCAACCCTAGATCAGAAACAACGACGTGAATTCTTTCCAGGTGGATTTAATGAAACTTAACTTTTCAATGATTCGTAGTACGAAGGACACGGAAAGCGATGACATTTTTTTTTTAGATTTAGTTTCAGAGTGCAACGTCTCGGCCTAAAGGTTTTCATGGCCCTCGTGGAGATAACAGGGAGTCTTGGGGATGACCAGTGCAAATGTAAACCCTTTAAATTAAAATATAAAATATAAAACACAAAAATTTTATAAAAAATTTACGCGACCGTCTGCGCCGGTCGAAGCTTGTGGAATTATTCGTCAGGGGGATGAAACATCCTGAAAGTCCTTTCCTTCCTGCGTAAAAAAGTTGAATTCTGCAGAGTCATCAAGTTGAAATGGAAAACAGAGGAAATGACGTTGATCGTGGCACGCATAAGCGGCAGTCAGAGATCGATGGGGAATCGAATTATTCTACAGAAATTAATCTGCTATTAATCGTTTCTGTCACTGAGATTAATTGGTGTTTTTGATTTCCTCGGGTGAATAATGACGATAAATTTCCTCCGAGCGTTCGCTTATAAAAATGAAAAAATATTCTCAAATCAAAGATTAATCATCTTTCGAGCTTTTTTTTCGCGAAACTGTTGTCCAATTAATATTTCATTCCCGTTTATTTTCAAATCTTGTTTTTTTTTCTAAAAAAAAGCAGAGGAATTTCTGTTTAAACTCGGTTATTATCCTAGCTGCACTACCAAGATACGACATTTCTTTTTGCAGCTTCGAGTTATCTCGACTAAATGCTTTTACTACATGCTGTTTTTTTGCATACTCTTTATTACACATTTTATGAGCACTAAAGTGCAGTTCCGATAAAATGATTTATTCAACGCGGGTCTGAGGGAGGTGAAAAAAAAGATCGAACGAAATTCTGAAACAAGAATAGCGCGTTTTTGCCTACCTACAGCGTATATAAGAATTTGTTGTCGGCCACTACGAGAACGTCACAAAGTTTCTTGTGCACCGGAGCATCTGGTCCGACGCGAAAACGGAAAGAATAAAATTAGTTCCCGACCGCGAGACGACGATTCCATTATCAATTTCGTTTCCTCTTCAACCATTTTGACGCGGAATCTTATTGTAAAAAAAGTGTCAACAGCAACGCCTGTAAATTCTATCGCGATAAAATAAATTTTCTATGTACGTGTTTAAAGTTAACATTTTTTTTTACCTCCATGAAAATACCAACAAAATAACATTTCTTTTGTGATAACAAATTTTTTTTTAAATAGTGACATTGAAAATAATTGCCGCAATGTTAAAAGAAACAAGCGACAGTTTGCACCAATAACGAAAACCGGAACTGATGATTTCAGAGGCTGACAAAAGACGATAGTGGGTGATGTAATAGATTTTCAAAATGATAAAATGATTTTTTAAATTCAGTAAATTGCAGTCTGCAATTAGCTCTGTCTTTGTTTTTATCGTGACATTTTTATTCCAGGTTAATTTCGTGTTGATCAAATTCAACAACTTCCTGTCTGTAATAAAATAGGCGATCGAATCCGTTTGTTATCGATACGTAACGTATTATTATTCCACTTCGTTTTATTCGTCAGTAACGATCATTGTGCCATGTAGAGTGTAATAGCGATGAGGTATAGTGAATAAATATCGTGCAAACTCGCATCAACCAGTCTTTCGAGACAGCTTTGGGAAGGGATGTTTTTCAATATTTTATGATGCCACCAGTTGCGATCGTACACGACACATTCGACAGAGCGTCTCTCCATCACTTTCGCTCCTTCGAATTTTTCGATTTCACAAATTCAAGCGGTATAACGACTGTACCTTTATCGGCAAATTGTCCAATTAAATTGATATCCGCTATTTTTGTTTTCCCCCCGACGTAAATCCTTTTTTGATGCAAAGAAAAAAATGAAACATTGCTACGTTATGTAGGAAGGAGGAGAGAAAAAAGATCCTTCAATAGAGATATGATGAGAATAATAAATTCATTTTGAATAATTCAACGTGTCTCTGGATGTCCTTATGCACGACACGATTCGCCAGTTGCGACTGTTCTCTTCTGAAGCTTTCGATAGTTTCGTATTTCGACGTGGGAGAAAGGAAAATCGTTCGAGACTTTTATGATTACATTTGGGAATAGTGATGGCTTTCTGAGCACGATTGAGAAATGGCGTGAGAAAAACTTTGTCCGAGATTTATCGGATATCGAAGTAAGTCAGGGACTTACATCGAATATTACGCTCAAATGTGTACGCATTTATCTACACGAATCCTACATCGTTGAGGCTGACGAAAATATCAAAAGGGAAATCTCCATGAAAATGAGGTGGTAATATCGTGGTGCAAGTGACATTCGCGTACAATTGTCTGACTCATGTTAAAATCGAAGTGAGGTGTTCTTTTCGAACTTTACAGCTTTATTTATTTTCTACCGCGTCTTTGATGACTTCTCATTTCCGTGACACTGCTTTGCGGCGTGTTATTTGCATTGACACTCCATGATAATCAACCGAATGCGGAAAAACAAGTTTGGAATTAAATAAAAAAGTTGTTAATTCAGAAAGTGCTTCTGAGTGACGAAATTTTTATTGAATAGTAAAATAATCCATTTGCCAATTCCATAGCAATGTCAGACGAGTTCAACAAGTACGTGGAACGATTTTTGTTGCCTTTGTGAAATGAGGGATCAATAAATAATTTATGAATACATAAATCATAAAGCTCCTGTCAGATCGCTAATCGTTGAATAACGACAGGACGATTATCGACGAGAAAAGTACACAGCACGTGCGTGAAAATTTTGACAACTGAGGGTAAAAATAACTCAAAGGCAAAATGAATCTGTTGGCAAGAATCTTCTATTTCGAAATCGTTTTTGAGCGCTTCACATCAGAATGCTGACGTGAATAAAAAATCCCCATTGCGAATCGTTTAAAGAGCAAAGTAGTAAATATTCGTCAAGTATAAACACGTTTTCACGATACACTTGTATGAAAAAAAAAAAATCATTACACGCCACTGCTGAAAAAAAATAAATCCCCTTGAACAAAAAAATATACAACCAATTGTCCGCATTTGTTCGTCTTTTTCAACTCGTTGTAATATTTTTTGCGCGTAGTGCCGTTTTTATTTTCAATTTTTTCTTTCAACAATTTACGTCAAAGTCGATAAATTATCGTCATGTCGATTGGGCGCTGTTGGACATGTGTGTTAAAAATTTTATTGACAAAACTTACCGAGGAGCGATGTTTATCGGACTCGAGTTCGTTGATGTTGCGTGTCGGTCTTGAACGAAGGACGAGGGTGGTTGTGAGAGATACTCGGACTCGCGTATGCTTTTATATAAACCCGCGACTTCTCGATAACGCGGAATATAGCACCCTTCCACCCTCCAACAACGCCCACCCTCGTCCAATCAGGGAAACCCACCCCCCACGCTCGCGATCCAGAAGGGGAGTCGGTACAACGAGCTACCCCCGACAAAACTACCCCCGTGTAACCCCTAAACTGTAAGACCGTCAAGTCGTCACCTTTGATACCGATCCCTCACCACAATGACCCTCTCGATGGCAGCTACAGGTGTCTCATAGCGAGCCATATTATTTTTTCGTCTATACGATTTTTCAAACATAAGTATAATCGATGTTGAATATCCTTTTTTTTCCTCGTCTCTGCGATATTTCCTTTGAATTTTTCAGCAATTTACAGCCCTCTATTTATACATCTGTCACAACAATGACAGATTTATATTTATACCTGGCAGCGAAAATTATTGTCAAGAGTGTCATCGTAAAATATTTGCGTCGAAATTTCGCACAATTACTTTGAAAGCAGAGATTCGATATATTTGTTTATCGAAGAATTATCGAAATAATTCCGATAGAAAAATCATCCGCTGAATAATAACCACCCTTCTGAAAATATCTCCACAGCGATCCATCACTCGAGTATAAGAAAAACAGTAATCGGTGAGTCGGAAAATTTGAAAATTTCCTTTTACGTATATGAAAATCCGGTAGGTGGAGTTGATTTTGCGAAAAAGTTCGGACGAGTGAATCGTCGCGAATTTACATCAGACAAAAGTTGAACACACGTCTGTGTGCGCTTGTGTGCGACACTAAGGAATATTTATCGCGAGTTCTCGTTACGTACGAAGAAACTGTACAACACGAAGCAAAAGTCCAACGTACTTTCGATTAAGGTCTGGCTGGAAAAACTCCGGCTGAAATAACAATGAATATTATCGTTCCTCGTCATTATCGAGTTTTTGCGACGTTAATACGCCATTGAACGCGCGCAAATATACTTTTTTCAATTGTAATTAACAAAAGTTATGTTTTTTACATCGTATCCGCATGTTTTGGATTTTTAACATACCTCCCCCCTCTTTTTCCATATTTTTCCATAAATTCATGAAAAATTATTCCGTAAGCAGGGACACCAGCTGCGGTTACAGTGTAAAATATCCCTTCAACTTTAATATCATGCAATCGGACTTGCCTCTGAATTCCTACTCTCTTCGATATGAAAGCTGTACTTTTATCGCTTCCGGTTTTTTTTCATCTTCATGAGAATACAAAACGCTCTTGGCACTCGTTTGTCACTTGTCTTTTTTCAGCAAAATCAACGAGATAGATATATTTCTACCTCACTATTATTTTTCAATTACCACTTTGGCGTTTCTCCCTCTCTCTCTCTCTAAAGCTCTCCCATGCTCCATACTTCTCCTGTAATAATAACGTTGTGTGCGTAGATTATATAGCAAACATTTTCAACACTATGGCAAATCATTGAAACTTTCATTATCGTACAGAGAGAATTTGGAATTTATTAACAATGTTTTTAAACGTAATAATAGGGAAGAATTTTCATTGAAAGAGAGGCACGAAACGCGCGTAAAAAATTCGGCTGCAATGGGATGTAGATTATGGGAAAATGAGGTCTCAAGATCGTCATCGTGACACACAAATGCCTTGTATTTTGTATGTATGTGTATACAAATATCTTTGTAAAAATGGTAGGCTTTAATAACGAATTCCGCACTTCGCCTCCCACCCCGATCCCATTTCTTCCCTTCCTGTGTCTTTTCATCATTTGTATTATATTACGTCATAGGAGTATAGTACACGGAAGCGGATGAGAGATGATGTAGCTATATCCGACGAATGGCTCTCAATTGTTCAGTCAATAATGAAAAATTGTAAACGGCGAAAAAAAAAATGTTCACAGGTCCAATCTCGAATAATATTCGAAATCGTTCGTTTTTTCATAAATTCTCATTTTTACAAGTATAACAATACTTGTGATACACGTATTTGTTCGCCAATGCCATAAAATTACCTTAATTATAAGAATGTTATACAAGAATAATTATAATTATAAGAAACAGAAAACAACAAACAAATTTTTCAATCAATTACGCAGGCGAATAAAAACGAAAGATCGCATTAACGTTAAATGATACCGATCCGAAAAAGTTATTTAAAATTTGAATATACCATTGACTGGATTCGTTGGTTTTCAGCGGAATAAATTGCCAACTCGTGCCGTTTTTTACGAACGAATTATCTTCTGTTGTACATGACGTTGAATTTTTTAATTTTTAATACGAAACCCAATGACGATGACGAACGATGACGAACGCAAGTACGTTCAACGTTCGAAAACCTGCACGTATCGCACGCGAGTGTCAGAGGTTTCATCGTGCCGTAAATTACGAGACGACCAACCGATATTAGCCAAAATGCAAATACGTATTTCTACATGAAAGCAGCATGTAAAAAAAAAAAATGTAAATTTCACGTTGCATTTGTCACAATAAGGCTTTACCCGAATAATCGTGCACTGCACATTGGACCTGCCCGAGGACCTATTTACGCGACTATGAAACACGCCCCTCGGCAATTTCTAGTGTCGCCCCTTTTTTTCTTCATTTTTTTCCCATAACCCACTCCAACCCTCCGTGTTTCTGTATAATGATGCAAACGATGCGAGAGTCCATTTTGGTAATATCCCGGAATGAAATGGCGAGGAAAGTACTGCAAACGACCACAAAAGCACCACCCCTCTCGAACTAATAATGCGTAACAGTGTCATCAAGGAGAGAAAAGAAAAAGCTACACGTAGAATCCGTGGAGCACGTCACGGGGATAAAAAGATGGTCGATAATGTTTCTCGAATTTTCAATGGCAATTTTTCTTTTTTTTTTTTTATATCCGAGATGTTCAATTCCGTGTATCCTATCGGCTGTGCGTTGGAGAAGCGCTGGACGATGCCGCATAGTCTCCGCTTGGCTATTTTCGCGAATGGTCGTCGCACCAGCATAATGTCGCGTTGAAACAAACGTACGAGGTCCATGGCCCTCTATCTGGGACGAACATGTGCAAGAACACATATCGGGCATCCGCAGAAAGCAACAACGTGGATTCTATTCGAACAACCCCTCTTCTAGCCACGCAAACTGCTGCCGTGGCAATTGAAGGAGCGCGTTAACCGTGCGATTTCGCCAGCGGAATGCATACACGCGGTTTGCGCCCTTTTCCCTCCAAACAACCCCATTCAAGTGCAGAAACCATCGGTGGTACTTTTCATCCTCAACTGTGGGACTAACGGAAGTGGGACTCTGCTGGACCACGGAGTAGAAACATCGGCCAAAGTTTCTCACTGTGACGGAGGTTATCGTCCACACACAGCCTCCGCTTATCGAATTGACGATCCTTTCTTTCGTCAAACGGGTGGAAATGAAAGTTAAAGCGAGGCAGATACGCGATCGTCAGACTCGAATGTTTTTATAAGTCTCCGATAAAGAGGGATCGATGAATTTTCGAGAGAAATAAACGATTTTTCGACAGATTTTTGCTGAATTTCAAGAAAAAAAAGAACGAACACGCACCTGATTGATGGAAATAAAAGATGCAGCGTGAGATGATGTATACTTTTTTCGAACTGTTAGTTTTATCATCCATGTTGCACGCGAATTCGACTGAGAATAAACGTGGGAAAGGGGAAAACTGATCGATAATTCGTCGGTCACTGTGGCTTTTTCACCCAGCGTTACTGCAGCAACATCCGGTATTGCAAATCCGTTTAATCAACAGCCACGGTCAGGGCCGACAATTCGCAGTTATATCTCGGATGCGGTAAGAGAGAGAGAAAGATGGAGAGGTGAGAGCGAGAGAGGATTCAATCGATTCAACGCCTTTATGAAATTATCCTTCGTTGGAGACGTTGTACGCAGATATGACGTTTTCTATGCCGAGTGGAAACGATTTTATTCCCCCGGAATTTTCAACCACCGCGTGCGAGGATCGGGGGACATGGATGATAAAAATCTCACGAAGAAAACAATATTCAGTCATTGATTTTTAGACAGGCAGTCAAAGCTCGTTCCTCCTCGAACAATTTTTTCAAAGAAACTAAAACAAGCACTCCACCACTCGGTTCCCAAAGGAAACTACATATTGCCGGATAAAACAAAAAATCAGACTCAAACTGATGATTTATCGTCGAGCAAAGAGTCTCCATGGTTAAATAAATTCCGCGCCAATCGAGTCACATTATCGAGATAAATGTCGAGTGTAAAAGAAGCGTTACAAAGCTTTTTCCGTTTCGCACGAGCGGGAGAAAACGAAGAAAGCGGAAATAATAGCTTCGAGAGGACTCTCGGGTCACGTATACCGCGTGTAAAAGGCAGCTTCGGGAATCAATAACTTTGCTGATGATTCATGTTAATTCCTTGCATGCATATATACATATGTTTGCGCAAGATTGATGTAAAGTTAATGCGATAAAAATAAATTGACGGAACTTCCTTTTCCTGGCCAAAGTCATCCTCACAAATGATACATTTATGTAATCACGTGAATTCCAATTGATAATGAACAACGTTTATTTGAGATGATAAAATAATCAACGATACAGAAACAACGCCTTCAAGACGAGAAACGTTGTATCCACAGAGAAATCCAGAGAGCCTTCTTCGGTGTGTTGATATCGTGAACTACATATATTCTTCGCGATACCTTCTATTCGATTTGTTAAATTTTTTTTTGCAAATGATCAATCGACAACGATCGAACGTTGAATCAATTTATTGATTTTTCTTTCGCCCTCTCTCGGTATTTTTTTTTGTTACCCTCGAAGGGATGAACAAAGCAGACACTACAAAGTTGGCGCCCCGAAGGCTCGGATCGTTAAGTCTCGTCTGGCTCTGGAGAGGAAAAGCGCCTTTCGTCTCCGGTTCTATATATCGTTATTTCTCCGTATACATATCGCTCGTGTTGCTTGTGGGATTCGTGAAAAAGCATCGGTAGCGAAACGACTTGCATATATATATGTATATACATACATATACATGCATATATATGTATATATAGTATACATAGAAATATAAAAAACGAGGGTCGTTTAGAAGCTTTTTCGAGTTATGACCTCTTTCCGCATACAAGTCAATCGTCGTTTAATTCGAAAATCTATCAAGCTGCAGCAACGGTATGAAGAAGAGGTCGAGTATAACACCAAAGTGTTTCAAATATTTGAATAAATCTTGCCGATTTTTTTTTCCCTCAAGTATACATATATAGACGTTCAACAGGATTCGACAGTAATGGCTGACCGTCGAGGTCGCATAAAGCTTCTCGTAAATGGAATTGATTTCGCTGCGTTTTATGCCTGGGCAAATAAATCATAAAACTTCTCGTTTTTTTCCGTACGTACAAATAAATATCCTCCATCGCTTTTTTACCCTTTTCTTTATACATACGCGCGTTTATATCTTTGCCATGCCAGAGGAATTAGTTGCGAAAAATATCTCGTTTGTTTATTTGCGAATTACGCCAAATTACGAGGCACCCCTTGAAATTCGACGATTAATTTATTATATGCACTTTTAAATCGATCTATTCGTACGAAAAATACTCCATAGATGCATCGAGGTGTTGAGAAAAACTCGACACTTGATTGTGTTTCGTTAAAAAAAAATTGCCATCAAATTCACGTTGCAGCGAGGCAGCATCGTGTCTTTTACGAGATCGCATGATAAAATCGGATATATTCGATTTTTAAATGCTCGACGTATATATTTGTAGTACCACACATATACCACGTGATGATGCCAAAGGGATGGAAAATTGAATAAAATCATAGCACGCGGTATCACTGACATTCACTTTGTAAATCTTGTATCTTTGTGCAGCAGCGAAGCTGCCCGATGTCCCTGCAGCAGAGCAACACGCTTTGCTTCTACGCTCGTGAAAACCGTGGTAGTTTGGCAGGATTCTAAATCACACTTATACCTCTCGCCCATATAAACAACGGAGTTTATTAATCATTCTGAAAATGTAGCACGATGCTTTCCACCATGGTGGAATTACCTGTGCTCATATCCGGTTGTGTATGAGATAATTATAATGATTATTACAATGATTATTCACTATTGACGCAACGCCTGTCGCCAAGTAATTAAAATGAAAATGTTCAAGCATCCAACATTATTTTATTTCACTCTTAGTACTTTTATAACATACCGTTAAAATATATCGTTAAAATTTTATCGATTTTCAGAATTGTCACGATAACTCGTGTATTTTTTTCAAATTTTAATTCAATGATTTTAATTAATATCTTGTATTAATTTGTACATCGTCGTAAACTTGTTACAACTTTTTTATAACTTTTTTTTTTTAAGTGTTATTACGTTTCAGCATTCTAAATATAGATACACATCTATGCGGGATAAATTATTTGGATTTCATTGTACAGATATTTATATATTTTCATGTTTTTTTGTACACACCGATATTGACTGTATTCATGACTGTCGTAGGACTTTATTACTCGCTATTTCTCCGGAAGTGCGAAAAACGACGTTATTGTTGTGCCTTTCCTGACGTGTACACAGTTGACGTTCTCCTTATTTCTATTCAAAATTCGGATTCCTCTTCGCATCCATCTCCGAGCTCTCGGTTTCTTGCTTCTCCCTTATCTGTATTGAATTATACAAGTATATTATGTATTTGGGTGTGTGGGGAAAAATCCGAATTTTTTTTCCACTCGGCTACGCCAAAAATCGATCGAATATCTCGAAACAACAATTAACTTAATTGATGAGCCTTTGCTTCAAGTTTCAAAGGTCCCTCATTGAGCTTTTCGATTTCCCACCAGTTCGACGTAAGAGGAATCTGCGGTTTGCTACTTTTGAATTTTGAATCTGGCGAACAGTGATGGGCAAAACGTTTTTCATCGATTTTGATATAAAAAATCTGATCCATCTTGATTTTTTCAAAATTTTCGGCGTTAATTTTGAAAAACCACCGTTGAAATGTTTTCGCTATTTGAAAGCTCATTGATTAATGGAACGTACTTTTTAATCCGTTTTTATTGATCGTGAAAAAAAAATTGTCAGTTTTTTTCCGCACACCCTAACGTATATAGTCATGAGAACTGTTCTGACATGTTATTCGTGCGCAAACGGAAATAATATTTATCATATGAGAATTCAGTGTCTGTATCGAAGTAGTCACATCGAAAGGAACGTGAAAATAAATGCTGGAAAAATGGTAGGTTGCATTTTTTTCACAGCCCTCCTACGCTGCTCTTCTCACTGATTCTTCGAAATTTACCAACGCGTTGTTGCCAATCTGATAATAGTTCTTGCGGCAGTAAAAAAAACATGTGTTATTAATCCAACAAAATGTTGAATTTTTCTAACGAAAAGATTTTTCATCGCCTCCTTTACCCTTCAACCCAAAATAGGACGAGGCTGTTTCGAACGCGATCAGTTGAGAATTGAATGTCTCCGAGATGATTTCGTAATCTGGTTCACGTCTTGAACATTGTCGACGAAATGTGTTGATGTATTTTTCGATATATTCGTCAGGTTTGTTATAATTATAGAAAAAATAGTTTGAATTATGATGATTATTGACATTAAGCATGCGGTGTACGTTTCAAACGCATAGATTTTTCCATACATACCGTGAAAAGAGTGTACTCCGATGATATGATGACGCTGATAACACCTCGTTGTCGAGAAATGTGAACACCTGTCCTGGCAATTGATCCTTTAATTTGATCGCCGTGCACACGCGCTAGGATCAAGGTATCCTTTTCCACATATCCGACAGAATTTTTTATTGGAATAATAGTTTTACGTCCACACGTGTCCAATTATGTTGGACTGATTTTTCGCCACTTTTTCAGAATTGTCGAAAAGTCGAAATTTCGAAGGCTCGTAACTACCCTTTGCTTTCTGATGGGCGCGGATGTTTTATTTAAATTTTTAAATGCTTATTTGATAAAGTTCACACGCGCTAGAATCAAGGTATCCTTTTCCACATATCCGACAGAATTTTTTATTGGAATAATAGTTTTACGTCCACACGTGTCCAATTATGTTGGACTGATTTTTCGCCACTTTTTCAGAATCGTCGAAAAGTCGAAATTTCGAAGGCTCGTAACTACCCTTTGCTTTCCGATGGGCGCGTATGTTTTATTTAAATTTTTAAATGCTTATTTGATAAAGTTCACACGCGCTAGAATCAAGGTATCCTTTTCCACATATCCGACAGAATTTTTTATTGGAATAATAGTTTTACGTCCACACGTGTCCAATTATGTTGGACTGATTTTTCGCCACTTTTTCAGAATCGTCGAAAAGTCGAAATTTCGAAGGCTCGTAACTACCCTTTGCTTTCCGATGGGCGCGTATGTTTTATTTAAATTTTTAAATGCTTATTTGATAAAGTTACGTAAAAAGTCAAGGCGCCGCAGCGCAATCGTGCGATGGCTCTTGTGAGCGCGATCACCCATCCCTATAGTATTACATAAATATTTATTCGCGTGTTTCTTGACGCAAGAGTTTGCGCAAGAACGAGCGTGAGTCGCAAATTAGGTTTGTTAAAGTCACACTTTTCGTCGCCGAGGGAGATTTAGACGAAGATTCCCTCGAGACTGTTCAGAAGAGAAGAGACGAGCTTGAGTCGATGCTTGGATAATGAGTGACGAAACGACGTTAAAAAAGCTTTTAAAAACACCAATGTTGAACCTTCTACCTTTGTGATATATATATTCTTTTTAACGAACGTGCACAGACGTTTTTTTTTAAATCGTTGAATCGCCCAGCGGTGTAAAAACGTCAGAGGAAGGTACGTGGGTGCACCAAAGTCGTGACACAGATCGGTAGAGTCAAAGATAATGCGGGTTTCGGAGCTGCATTCGTCGAGAGTTTCTGCTCGTTACGGAATGTATCTCTTCTCTCAAGACGCTTATATCGTTACGACACCCTGAGGCTAGACAATCAAGGGAACGAGCGTCAACGTGACAGTGGAACATTATTCGTACCACGCTGGACCATTTTGGAGTTTCCTATCGTACGCGATAAACAAGGCGCGATGTACGAATTTATCTGGCGTCGCAAGGAACCTGTCGTTCAATTGCGAATGATAGAAAAAAATGAACAATCTACTCGCACGTTTACGAACGAATGAGAAAAAAGATAGCTCGACGACGATTTTTATCGTCATCGGAATCGTTTGGCAAAATTTCGCAAAACGAAAAGTCGGTGGTAAAATGTACCTGTCGGAGGGATCTTCACGAAATTCGCCGCGTCTCTAGGCTCTCGATAAATACGGGATAAGAATGCAAAGAAATGAAAACGTATGAACAAACGCGAGATCTCGCTATCAGGCGAGAGATAACGATTATAATATATGGAGTTGGAGAGTTCGAGTATGAACAAGCTAAATTATTCGTCACGTATCGCAAATGTGCTTGGAAATTTTTCAAGTACAACTTCTTTTGACACGAGCATAGAGAACGGAGTATTTCATCGTGACTTGGTTTTATCGAGTTTCGATCGAAGCGAAAGGTTTTTTTTGTTTTACCAGCGACGATTTACATTTTTTTTTTTTCATTCTACGCACGTTAATTGCTGAAGATTGTCATGATCTCTTTGTAGCTTCTTGCGAGGAAGCAGCCTGGAGGGTCTTTGTGTGTCGAAAATGGGAGGAAAGTAGCTCGTCGAAGAACTTCCGAAGCTCGATGATTCCGTCATTTATTCAGTACGCCACGAGTTTTCTATGATGACGTTTATCGTTTAAATTTCGTCTGTACTTTATTGTCTATAATACGTAAAACTGGCGTTGAATAATGTATGGGAATATTGACTCTCTCTCAACCATCGAAATTACCGTTTGTCGAAGTCTGCTTAATTGTTTGTCAGTGGAGGATGGGTAGTACCAAATTTTGTATTTGCGCAAGTGTTTTTGAGCGTCTCCCGACAAGGTATGAACGAATAAAATTGAAAATTCGAGTTTTCGACGATGTGGCGTCGTTAGAAGGTATAGAAAAAGAGCGACTTTTTTTCACCGATCGAGGAATATATAACAAAATTTTTATTCACGGTACGGTTAATAGCTCACGAGTGTTTCTGTACGTCGAAAGCATCATGCTCGTCTTTGGATTGATCCTCGTCATTCTCGGCTGTTTGTTCGATTTTGGACGAACCGACGATCCTGTTCCAACTTATGGTAATGTTGATGCACCAAACGACACCACGACTAGTTTCTGTTTTTGTTCGAATTTGGGTTTTCGATATATTATGCCAATGGGATATAAAATCATAACTGCAAGCTGAGAGAATTGGACAAAATTTCGTAGCGTTCTTGACGAGCAGATGCGTAAAGCTGAGAAACAAAATCTTAATTTTTTTTAACATTCAATGTCATTTGCCACAGTGATGAAAATGAATATATATTAACATTCAACATTGAGCAACCACATTCCGTATTTGAATATCCGTGATTCGAGGTGGGAGAAATTTCGAACGAAGAAATAAGGGAAGTAGCGAAAATCAAAATATCGAAAATCCAAGACGGGCTTATCGGGGAACGGAATTTTTCGCTCATCGTTGATTCCGGATGAGAAATCGTCAACCCTCTCGGTAATGTCAATGCGACGTACCAGAGTGTTTTTTTAACTGTGTTTCTGTAATTCTGATTCGTCGTTTAAATTTTTCTTGTTTTTTTTGCTTTTGTTTCTGATGATCCGAAAATTTTTAGCATTCAGCAACTTGTGCATAAGGAAATTGATGTATCCGAGAAAATATGAAGTTGTACCGCCCCATTGTTGCTCGAATTTATGTCCCGACTACATTGGGTCGGAAGGAACCAAGTACGGCTTGAAAAATCGAAGCAAGACTTGGGTGTACCGTCATTGCAGTTGCGACAGAGAATTTTACAATTGTGTAACGGAAAATCTCGACATCAG
Organism: Heteropelma amictum; assembly: GCA_959613375.1. Classification (NCBI taxonomy): domain Eukaryota; kingdom Metazoa; phylum Arthropoda; class Insecta; order Hymenoptera; family Ichneumonidae; genus Heteropelma; species Heteropelma amictum. The sequence continues at coordinate 6,830,142 of OY390720.1, read as the reverse complement.
AGGTATACGAAAAGTACGCTCTCTTTTCCGGGCCGAACGATGTTTTGACGTCTATTATGCGCACTGTTACGTCGGGTGGGTAAAGCAAAAATAAACCATTACGGTATCAAAAAACGCTGTCTTTGCGGCTGTATCGTTTACTTTTATCATCGTTACGCTAAACGTTGTACGTATTTCATTTCAACGAACTCGAGTCTAAAGTACGCGGGAACGATTTGTTTTATTCGTAATCATATATTTATGTAATTGTAATTTTCTGGAACAGTATTGGATTACATGTAGTATATTATATTTATAATTATCATTTGTCGTTCCTCTTTGTAGTATCATTCTTGCTAATTCCTTAATTAATCATCGAATGATCATTAGATTTCATAAAATAGTACCAAAATCATCGGAATGAGGAATATTTTTATGGTTTTGACAGCAATAATTATTCAACGATTTTTTACGTGTCATGCATGTTATTTACTCAAAGTTTCGTGTACTTTATTCAAGTCAAAGAAACTTCCGGTTTAATTTATTTCGTAATGATGTTACAATTGTACATTCCTGTACGAGTATTGGCTAATTTTCATTTGTATTCTTTCGTTTACTCTGGTACTATCTGCATATTGATTCTATCTGTGTTTGTTTTTTATTTAGAGGCTGCCAATATTTCTTCGATTTGTTTTCAACCTTGGCAGTTCTACCACGTATCTACAAAAATGACTACTTACCGACACACTGATTTCGGAAGGGTTTGTGGATATTCGTCACAAATGGACTCTCGACATTTACGTTGCATCTATACTATGTAATTCAGCATGCGTTAGATTTATATAACAATATTTCGAATTTTTTGAATTATAATTACTCCTTCAAATTCGAAATCACGAATATTTTGGTTCATAACATGATTATTGCATTGTGCTGCACAAAAATGCATTGTTCTTCAAAATCTTTCATAAAGGCGGAGAAAAAGCATCACGATACCATTACTATTACCAAACATTTTCTACATGACCATCCTTTGGGAGATTAAAAACATTTCAAACGGCAAAAAATATTATCGACAATATTTTTCTAAAGAACATTGTCGATAAGTAAGTTGCGCGTAATTATACAATATCGGTGGAGTTGTTGGAGTTAAGAAGTGCCAAAACCTTCAGAGTCGGGATAAAACGGTCGCATTATCTCTTGATAACGATTGAAAAAACAAGTTTTCATGAAAACACCGGTCTTTTTTGTGCTACTCGTAAAACTCTGTAGCAAAAAAAGTATTATTGAAAGTTTGAGCTCGAGCTTCGCTTTCGAGCAACAAGAGGCGCCACCGATCGATACGACAATACGCCACACTGCAATACTGCAGTGCGAGAATCAGCCGTATCTGCGAACGGGTAGATGCAGTCATCGTGACACTTGCGCGAATCTTTCTCCCGAAAATCCCAACGTCAGTTCCACGTGTTGAGAAATTCCGTTTCCTCATCGCCGGTCTATCGAAAAACAAGAAAAATACAAAATAATAGACGCGATGGTTCTCGATCTTGACTTGTTTCGCGAAGACAAGGGCAACAATCCCGAGAAAGTGCGTGAAAATCAGCGAAAACGTTTCAAAGATGTTGCACTGGTCGATGCAGTCATCGATCATGATAAATATTGGAGACAGCTGCGGCATCGCGCTGACAATTTCAACAAATTGAAAAATGTATGCAGCAAAGAAATCGGCGAGAGAATGAAGAAGAAGGAAGCTTTGGGCGACAACGATGAAGTTCCCGATTCAATATCCAACGATCTTGATTCATTGACAATAGATAACCTAAAACCCCTGACCGTAACGCAAATTAAGAGAATTCGTGCTCTCATCGACGAGGCGATTCTCGCAAATGCTCAAGATTTATCAAAGACGGAATCTCTGAGAAATTCGGCCCTTCGCGAGGTCGGAAATCATCTCGATTCTTCGGTTCCCGTAAGCAGCGACGAAGACGAGAACAAGGTACGAAAGACATGAAAAATTCCAAATTCCCATTGAAAAGTAACGTCCGGATTCATTGTCCGTTAAAAAAAAAATATCTGCGACTTTTTTTTATAGACATTTCTGCTTTTAGAATTTATAAAACTCGAAGATATTGAGAAAAAAAAAGAAAATTGGAAATCAGAAATTTCAAAGCGTCACAAAAGAAATTAACCTCGTTGTTGCATCATGAATTTCATTTAAAACGTATACACACGGTTTTTTTCAATAACCCACTCTGACGCAGGTCGAAAGAACATTCGGCGACTGCGAGCTGCGTAAAAAATATTCTCACGTCGATTTGATTCACATGATCGACGGCATGGACGCCGAAAGAGGCGCAGCCGTAGCCGGCGGAAGAGGGTATTTTCTCACCGGAGCCGCCGTGTTTCTGGAACACGCGTTGATTCAATACGCCTTGAGAAAACTGTTTGATAAAGATTACAAGCCTCTTTACACTCCTTTCTTCATGCGCAAGGACGCTATGCAGGAAGTCGCCCAATTGGCTCAATTCGACGAAGAATTGTACAAAGTAAGAATATGACATTGACGACATATTGTTTTATCAAAAATCGTTGAATGTAGAATTTTGTGCTTTTTCAATAATTTTACTTTTTCCTACGCATTTCTCCGAATGTCTTTGTCAATGTCCTATCTTAATGTTTCACTCGATCAACCGAGAACCACGTAAGAAATCCATCATTTTCCGTGCTTACTTTATTCATTAATTTCTTGCTAGCGACGTGAAAAATAGCCAATTGACAAATAAATATTCGAATACGTTTAACACTAGCGATTTTTTGGTACAAAGTCGGTTAAAGCATTTTCCGAATTAACAGCATCGTTGTTTTAGCAAAAGTTTCAGAATACATTTACAACGTATTCGCGGCTCAGCATCGCATCGTTTACGATTTTTTTTTGTATAAAAATGATACTCGAAACGTGGTCTTGAGTCAATTCAAAGGCATCTCGTTTGATTTCATTCAGGTAACTGGAAAAGCGAGTGAAAAGGGAGATGAGAAAGACGCGGAAGAGAAGTATCTCATAGCGACGTCGGAACAACCGATAGCTGCGTTTCACAGAAACGAATGGATTCCCGAGTCGAGCCTGCCCATTAGATACGCTGGCCTTTCTACGTGCTTTAGACAAGAGGTTGGATCCCACGGACGCGACACGAGAGGAATTTTCAGGGTTCATCAGTTCGAGAAAGTACGTAATCCTCCGATTCTCATTAATTCTTTTCCACAAAAAAGTTTGGCCAATGGTTTTGCTTTAAACGCCATTGACGAGGCAGGTTGAACAATTTTGCCTGACATCGCCGCACGACGACAAATCTTGGGAAATGATGGAAGAAATGATCGCCAATGCCGAGGAATTTTATCGAGATCTCGAAATTCCATATCGCATTGTAAATATTGTATCAGGTGCATTGAATCACGCCGCGTCGAAGAAACTCGATTTGGAAGCTTGGTTCCCCGGTTCCGGTGCTTTTCGAGAATTAGTATCGTGCAGCAATTGTCTCGATTATCAAGCTCGACGATTGTTGGTCAGGTAAACAAATGAAATTCGATTTCTCGCTCTTTTCATCAAAAACATTTTTTTACTAAAATGCGTATAAGTGATATAATGATTTCCCACAGTATAAATATAACAATGTATAATATAAACATATTATACACTTGATTTTTCATTTTTCGGCACGAAAATGCCAAAATAAAAGTTTCTTCGTGTTTTTTTACACGGGACTCACTATGTACAGGTTACTTTGTAAATACTTTTGGTTTCGTTTTCATCCCGTTTACGGATCAGAGCTAAATTGACGGACAAAAATTGTTCCGCACAGATACGGACAGACGAAGAAGATGAACGCGCCTGTCGATTACGTGCACATGCTGAACGCCACAATGTGCGCTGTTACTCGAGTTATTTGCGCGATTCTCGAGGTCCACCAGACGGAAACGGGTATAAAAGTACCGAAAGTTATTTCGCAATTTATGCCGAGTAAGTACCAGGAGGAAATACCTTACGTCAAGAGCGCACCGATCGAGGAAGCCGAAACGAAGAAACAGAAGAAGCAGAAGGAAAATATGACAAAGTGAGCAATTTTCGTGCACCGGAAGTGACGAATCAACGTATATCGGATCCGCGAGGTCTTCGGAATTCCATTCTTTTTCATTGCATTTGAAATGAGCATTTTTTGTCCGATGACTATAAATAAAACGCTTTGTTACGAAAGACTGATTTTTAGCGCTTCGATATTCCGATGTTTCACGTATTTTGCAGCCTCGACGATTTGCAGCTTATTAGAAAGTGTAGTCGCTGCAGAATTCATTCTGAAATTATAAGCCTCCAAAGACGTATACGGAAAGCTTGCATCCGTCGGATATTGAATATCATAAAATGCCGAAAAATTGCTATTTTGCAGATACGAAATTGTTTGCAGATACTTCTCAAAATCATCAATTATAATTATGTAATAACAATATCATAGTTATTACAATTATTCCTATTACATATAACATACAAATACATTAAATACATATAAAAATATGCTATATAAATTGTTGATTTACTCGTTGAGAATCAAAAAACCGTTTTCGTCGCGAAATTGACATTTCAAACTCAAGTTTCGTCAAGTATTTTCTTCGGCCTTGAGATTTTCTACGAGCCTTTTGCGCTCCTCGGCTCGTCTCATGTTTTGTAAGACCGTATTTTCAAATTCAGCGTCCGATATTCTACTCTGCGTCGGCTGGAATGAGAAAAAAAAAGTATCGAAATTATACCCGTTTCCAATGGATTCTTTTCATCTTTTTCATTCTGATATTCATGAAAGTGATAATTACAAAGATATCGGGTGCCGATGAGAAACTAGGAAACATTCTATTTCGAGAGCTTGGCGCTGTGTCCGTCGATGGAAATAATTCAGGACCGTGCGATGCCTTATTGCCTGAATTTGCTTTTACCTTCGTCGAGCGGTCATCGGATTCCCAAAGACCTTGGAGTTTCAAAGGATTCTTCGCAAGACCCACTTCGATTTCTGCAGCCATTTCCTGAAACGTTCAAATCAAACTATTGTCTTTCCGTCAATTTTTGAAAACCTTATTGCGAATAACAAAAACTGATTTTTACCGCACAATCGGGATCTTTGTACTCGACGAGTGCACTGCCTTTTCTCGTTGAAGATACGACGAGTACAGCTATGTCACCGTACTGAAAAAAAAAACGTATTTTGCTTATTTTTCACTGGAATTTCGTTCAAGTACGATGTATTACGTAACGATGAATTTCATACGAAAATACTTTTGAGAGTATTCGATGTAAAGTCTCATAATCATAGCCACCGTTTTCCGCATCGTCTTTCTCCGATTTCCATTTTATTTTTATTCTCGTATTGCCGCCGTTGCAATTTCGTTTTTTACTCCCAGTACCGTATAACTGTTCGTGAATTTTCTGGCGCACAAAGGCTACTTCTTCTTCGACTTGCTTCGAGCCTTCTTTTTGCAACCTCTCGATTTCGGCCTTGAAAATAAAACCATAAACATTTTGTCACGAACACGACTTTGATTTTTGGTTAGCCAGATATTGGCGATTGAACAAAAAGTCCATCGTGTATTTTCAAAAAAATCTAGCGATTTATAACCATTTTTTTAATCAATACAGAACCGTACTAGCGGATATTTACCTTGAGCTTCTGTTCGTCGCTCTTTGAGGTATAATTCGGATTTTGCGACTGTTTGTAAGCTTCTTCTCGAGCTTCCAAGTCGTTTTTCAATTTTTTCCGCTTGGAATCGTACAAGGAAACTCTGAGTTTTGCCTGATGCCTTGCCTTAAGTACTTTGTCGTAAGCTGCCTGAAGAAACAATTAATTCAACCGAAAATCTGTTACGGCCCACTTGGCATTGATTATTTATCAAGACGGGTTATTCTTACCCTGGCGGAATCATCCGTCAAAATTTCGAGTGCCCTCGACAATTGATGAAACAACTCAGCGGCTTTGGGATTATCTGGATTCTTATCGGGATGGCACGAAAGAGCTTTCTTCCGGTAGGCAGTTTTGATCTGTATTTAACAAAAATTTGTCAATCCCAAAGGTATTGAGAAAAAAAAACCGTCTGCACTATTGACGGATAGAACATTTCGTGCTTTAAGGCTTTTTCTAACCTAACATAATAATAATTCCAATAGTACTAATAACAATAATAAATAATATTGGAATGTTGTTGATATTGAAATTGTATGCTTATTGTTGTTATTTCTGTTATCGCTCAATAGTATATTCATCAAAACGGTAATTGAATAGCCGAACGCCGAATGTACGAAAATATTATTCACCTCTTTTGTCGATGCTTCGACAACCGTGCCAATTAATTCGTAAAGGTCTATTTGCATAAGGTCTTCCATTTTTCCTGTTTTTGCTTAATCAGCTTAATAAAGTATCGAAAAAAAACGTAACACAAACTTTATCCGTTCAACACTGATACTTGTTGTTTAAAACCTAACCTCTTTTCGGGGGATGAAAGAGAAGTTGTGGCGAAGATGGCGCCACCTCTCGATGCGCGTTGATGGCAAAAGCATATAGTGTGATATTTCTAGTGTTGATATTATTGTGTTTCTTTTCGTCGCTGCTTTTGTGACTTGTATGACGAATGAAAATGATTGAGGAATTGGCAAAAGATTATGCGTCCTACGTGAAAATAGACGTAACAAGTCAGGTTAAATTAAAACAAAATTGATTACTTTTACATCTGATTTTGCGACCCATCAGTGACATCATTGTTATGTATTCTCGCCGTTTGGCACATAGTTTGCAAACCACTTTTGTTTCCCAACCGCCCATAATTTTTTCGTGATGTAAACTTGTAAATTCCACAAGAAATTTCTTCCTGTTCGTAGAAATCTAAACATTGTTTGAACAAACTTTCATCTCTTCAGCTTTTGGTATCGAAAATTCACTCGTTATTCGCTCGACTATCTGCAGCTTATCGATAAATATTCTCACGATCCGCAGGCTGTGGAAATTTGTTTAAAAAATTTGTAGATTACATCACAAATGCGATTTTTCCAGATAAAAAATGTTCACGAGACGATCGAAGATATGATGGCTCGTTTGGAGGAATTCGAGTCGATTATAGGAATGGTATTTTTCTTTTCTTTCCAATGAGAAATTGCATGATTTTGAACGTTTCGTAGCTATGACGAGTCGTAATAATAAAAGTCGTTGTAAAACCGATCAAATGTCAACGAGGTTCAAACGATCGGAGCGGAGTGCACCAGCGGACATCGTCCTCGTTTGCAGTCCATACGTCCTGAATTATCGAATCTTTGCAAGCGCATAGACGCGCTTGAACATTTAGTCGCGAGAGTCAGCGTTGATTTGACGGCACTCGAGACTGCGATGGACAGTGCGGAGGCTGAACTAGGCGGAGTGGGCGTATCTGACCGTTTAATGGGTATTCTAAATCCCATTTCTCATCTTTTTGTATGCATTTTTGTTCTTGACTCGGCAATGAAAAAAAAAGAAGAAACCTGCGTTAGAATCAACTCAAATTACAGAAACTCAAGAGTACAGACGCTCCATCATCCGCAAGGATGGTATCCAATTTTGCACCACCTACGATCTACAGGACAGAGGATTTTTTTACATTGGAATAAGTCCCAATATGAAAGACGCTTTATTTCACATTGTAAGTACTTTTCAATAAAAAGTAATTAAAGTAAAAGTGTTTCAATCGTTAAAAAAGTTGGACGAAATAATTTAAGAAAGCAAAAAGTAAATTTATTTCAACTTCCTAAGTTACTCATTGTCAGTAGTGTGAATCAGAGTTCGGAATTCAAAAACCGGCGAATATTGCGAAAAATTCTTACGGATTGAGGAATTCAAAAATATCGATTCGAAATGAGAGATTGATTTTATTCCAAATTTCCCGAAACACTTGAAAGGAGAGGAACCTCTCATTCAAGACGTACAAGCGAATTATCGCCGAGTTTTTAGGCTGTGGCACAATAATGAGACAAATCGTATTTTCAGAGTAACTTTTTTGTGAATATAATCAACACACGTTGATTATAATTTTTCGAATTCTTGTTTTCCGTCGAGTATTTAATATCAAGAACAATCTTTAATTCGACAAGCTCTCAATTGCGCCTCTTTTTGTCCCGACGCGCATCCACCGGCTAAGCAATGCCGCCATCTTGTTATTTTTCCATCGCCGCAAGTTGCACTGCAGCATGACCATTTGCCCCACTGATCCCAGACTCTTGGCTCGTTTGTACCTGCGTAATCAGCATCAGGAGGAACAATATAGATAATACAACAGGTTTTCATCATCGACACGCTGGATAGGTGCAAGTCTTGAATTGCGCCTCCTTTTCGCCAATCGAACAACCGCCATCGATGCAATAGCGCCATCGCGTCAATTTTCCGAAACCGCACGATACCGAACAAGTGGACCATTTACCCCATTGATCCCATATTTTTGGCTTTTCGTGAATATCGTCCCGAGGAATCGACGAAAGTTCATCACAATGTTCTTTACCAGCTTTACGTTTTTCATATTTTTCCGACGATTTTCCAACGTTTATTGCTTCATTTCCATCGCCATTCGCTGTATCATCTTTTTCTATCGAATATCTTTTTTCATCGTCGTTAATATCCTCGTCCTCTTCCTCGTTATCCTCATTTTCGACCAACGGTTCGCTTCTCTTTCCAATTATCGCCTCGGATTTTTCGAAATTTCTGTATTTTCCATACGGAAAAGATCGACGCGAAGATTTTGAAACAATACGAGATATCGACCATTATTATACATTAAACCGTGCTGTTTGATAAAATCATTCGTTGATCCAAGCAGAATTACCAGCAGAAATCATTTTGGGTGCACAAAATTTGTATATAATTTTATTCCCTATATTCATTTCATTCGCTATTAAAGTATATTTAACTTTACACATTTATGTACGAAAAATCTAGAATGCCAATATGGATTTCAGTTTTTCTATTGAAAAAAAAAATCGACAACAATTTGTGAGATGAAAGATATGTCGATCCCTTTATTGTTTTTTTTTTTTCAAAGATGAAAAACGTACTTGGATTCACCATTAACGTTTGCTTCAGTGTTCCGTCCATCGTGCGATCTTTGAAAAATCGTCGGCTCTGGAGGCGTTTCGATTTTGCTTCCCTCGATCAAAGACGACGGATCGACAGTCTCTCCAATCTTTGAAATTTGGCGGATGGAAGATTTGACGGAGCAAACGAAAAACACGAGAAAAATGTTCGAGAAGAACATCGTCAATATCGCTCCTCGCTGATAACTGTAGCCGCACGTTGGCTTTGCCGTTGAATCATTTTTTCATTTCTGGTAAATCTCGGAGGAGATGCCAATGGGTTTTGCACATAATTGACATCTCAGTGAAATTATCGATGCGTATACGATCACGATGAAAAAAAAAAGAAAAAGCGGTAATCCGCACCCTAATATTGCCTTTTTTTTATACGACGCTAAATTCAGACTTCAACGAGGCGATGAAAAACGTCTAGCTTTCAGTTTTTCTTTATTAATATTATCAGAATCCTTATAATTTCGAATTATATCTAGAGATGAAATAACTCACGATTGTTGTTACTGATTGCAAATGTTTATTATTTAATTTGTACTGACAATAGAAAATGATGATTCAATAAAAATCAATCGAATCAACGGAGCTTCTCAATCACAAATGGTTCATCTAATTAAATTTATCGTCAGCGATACTCGTGAAAGAATTACATTGAATTTCATTGACGAGAAAAATGCGAACGTATTAAAAAAATTCAACAAAACAATCGTCTCATTAACGACCTTATAAACCAAGCCATGAAAACAACGTTTTTTTCGGACAATCTTTCAGACGACAGGGTTTTATCTGTGCACGTTTGAATCCCTTAACGGGACAACCACTCTTGGTGCAATGACGCCATCGGACTCGCCGTCCACTTCCGCAAGATACACTGCATTTCGTCCAACGGGTCCAGTCTTCCCACTCGATAATCATCTTGTCTTTTCACGAGCAATTTTTTTCCCCATCACGTTGTCATTTTTGATTTTACGAGTAGATGGAAGTGATGGAAAAACTTACGTTTCGAAACGCGATTATCGTCTAATTCGTTATTGTCTTCGTCGTTATTTACAGCATCGATTTTTCGGCGCGAATATCGATTCCCGATATTTCTTTCCGTTTTCTTCCTCGCGTTATCTCGAGAACGAAAATTTCGCGAATCGCGCCATCTTCCGGCTCGTTTCCCCCCGATCTTTGGCGCATTCGAGAATCGATGAGAATGATATCCTCCTCGACGTGTTTGGCGATGGTCCACGTGTCTTCGCGACCTCACTCGATCGACAAATCGCCGATGATCGACGAACGGATCTATCGTAACGTTACTCATCTGAGTGAGAAAAATATTTTTTTCGTCAAATCGATGTTAGGGTTTGAAAAAAAGTCGACTTAATATCGTTAATATTTTCGCACGATAATTCCAATGCGATTTTCACCTGAATTGCACTTGCCTGCTGTGCGATCGGACGATTATTCGCAATTTCATAACGAAAATTCTCGCCAACTGCCCAGTCGAGATAATTGACAATTATCGGAATTAAAAAAATGCGCATACCATTCTACAGCCACTTTCTCGATGCTTCAACGAAGAAGCAGCAACGATATTTTACCGAGCTACGAGACAAATTATAACTAAACAAACGTCAGGGATTGACGTCTCAACGTCAGTGTGACGGTTCGAAAAATTGTCATCGAAAATTGAAAAGTAAGGGAAGAAACAAAACAAAACAGTATTACGCTCGCGACTGGCAAATCTGCCAAGTTTTCCGCGCCGTGCAAAATGACGATAATATTTTTTACTGTAGTTGCTGAAAAAATCATAGGAAAAATTCTTTCACGAATTTAACATCGATTTTTCACGCGAATCAATGGAATAATGAAATTTACAAACGCACCCGTCTTACCGTGCGAATTTTTCAATTGAAACACATGAAGACGACCATCATAGACGGAAAAAGGCTTTGTGCGCTCGTCCCGTTGGTATTTGTCCCTGCAATCTCAGTCTCCGCACAGCTTCCCTCAAATGTTTCGGCTGAAGAGGACCCGTCTCGTTGTTAGCTTCCATCACGTCCAGTGCCTCTTCGACAATTTCGCCGACAAAAACTTTCGCGATACCCGACATGGCTATTACGACATTCTGCGATACCGAGCAACCTGTTATTGTTTGCATTATCTGAAAATATGATTTGACATTAAGGTAGTTAACTCGTACGTCTTCTTGCGGGGTATTTCAATTATATTGCGTGTAACATGTGGTATCCGTTGTATTACATTGTTTCATGTTTGTATTTTGTATGTATTATCATTATTAAACATCTTATAGCTCCAAAACTAAGCGGTCAAAATGGAGGATTTTCCCAAAATCACTTATAAAAAACCTCAAGAACTCGAGTTAACTTGCATTATACTTTTATGCCGCGAATTTTTATGAAATTTATTTGCAAACTTTTTCAGGATGGATAGACCGTTCGGATGTACTAACTCTTTTGATCGCTGCTTTCGGAAATGCGGCTCTCCTGTACATTTCGTATCTGTCCAGCTGATCTTCCGTAAAATTTGACACCAGAACTCTGGACAGGATGAATATTTTCCATGAGGAAACTTTGCGTTCAGCTTGTGAAAATCGTCAGACAAAAAAACAAAAAGACAACTCACTGCATCTTTTCTCTCTCTTCTTCCTCCAATTCTCTTTTACTCTTTTCCTTGCTCTCTCGTCTGTCTTTTACCATCATGGGAGTAGAATGAGGCAAAACCGTGACACCGTCGAACAAACTACCCGCGTTTGTTCCTTCAGCCACATCCGTGTTTTCGATATCCAACTCGTGTTTTACGATATCTATGACGCTGTCCCTCTCTTTCGCCGCTTCAGGACTGGAAGTCGTTGTTTTGTCCTGATCGGAGCTCGAACGATTACTGGCTGTGTCGGACTCTGTCTGAAAGAATTAGTTCGTTCGAATGATTCCGCAGAAAGCAAATACCGGAACCGTCCTGGGTTTATTCATTTATCACCGAAGATAACAATTTTGCGAATATTAACTACAGTAATAGTATTTTCCTCGTAATTTTGAGGTTATGTGAGGATCGAACGATCGAATGTTTACTTGTACAACTGACGGCGAGGTATCAGAATCCGGTCGATCGCCGGAATCCTTCCGTTGAAAGTGTTTATCCTCGAAAGATGTCGATTGTTTTTCCTCGAAGGATGCTGATTGTTCATCTTTGATGTCAACATCGGCGTGATCGCTATCATTTCCCGAATCGTCTTTCCCGAATAAATTATCCATTATGAAAATGCTCGTGACTATTTCAGATTCCACTCCTTCTCCTTTATATATTTTCCGTAATGATCGTATATTATACTTTCACAATAATTAATTAACGTAATAGACGCGAACAAACCGACCGGACTCGACCGCGAAAAATTATGCACATCAACTGACATCGATGCGGCAGATACGAAATAGGAGGTTATGAAATTGTGACTCCGGACAGTGGCGCCCTCATTCAGCACACAACGAAAGTTTGTATTTACAGCACCGAAGAGCCGGGTTATCGTTGCTAAAATTTATGTAAATTTCAATGTTTATTCGGATCGTTAAGATGGTTCACGCGAATTTAATGGTAAGCGAAAACTCCAACTTTGAATATCCGTCGATTTACGGTTTGGTTATTGGAAAAAAATGTAAAGAGTTTCATTTCCGAGAATGCTCATGGAACACAATGTGACACACATGTGTTTCATTACCAAATATAACTGATTCTCAATTTCTTTTTCACGACCGGAAGAGCCAAAAACGATGTTGTTTCATTCAAGTTTTACGCGCGAACCTCCTTATTTGAACATGAATAGTAACATATCGGCAATCGCCATGAATATTTCGTATAGTAGAATCGTTTCATTATCGTTTATATTTTTAACTGCACTTGGAATGATACAACGAAAAGTAACCGCGGAACATAACTATTATTTTCATCGTGGGATTATTATTTTCAATTTTGCCGTCGATCGAAAACGAAAGAAGGTCGTTACGGAATAACGTCAATGACATTTGCCTTAATTGTCCAAAGTTTAGCGTTAATCCTTTGAAATTACCCGCGTTGGATCGAAAGTTGATAGTTGCGATGAGAAAGTAACGAGGAAACTAAAATCGTCGAGCGAAATTTTCACTCACAATGCCGAGGCGATCGAGGGAGAAAAGTCTCCCTCATCATTTAATCTTGTTACTCTATCGAATTCCGGAGCTATAACCAAAAAATGTTTCATTCGAAGATCAAGTTTACCGAAAATATATTATAAATAGCGATAACAGCGATGGACGCTTTTATGAAATTCCCCTCATTCTTCGTCGATCATACGGGTCCAGATCCCACGTACGGAGATTTCGAGTTTATCGGGGACGATCGTATGCGACATCCGAAAAATAATGTATTTCCAAAAAGTGCGAAAATCGTCGAAGTCAATGACATTGGCTGCGATGCTTTTTCTCCCGAATTTCTTCGAGCATCAATAACGTCCGTAAAGATGAAAAAAAAAGATCGAGGGAAACCTGTCTCCAGAGATAATAAAAAATGCCCCAGAAAGGAATTTTACGAAGCCAGCGATCACTTCGAGCCTGTGAATGTTGATTTGTCGAAAAAATGCTCCGCGAGAAACGCGATATTGAATGAAATCTTTCAGGGCACTGAGAATTTCGAGGAATTTGATAATTGCTTCGACATTTTTGAAAATGATAAAAACATCGAAAATCCCGACGGAATGTACGACAGCTCGAAGGACGAATCGATTTTCTTCGATCTTTGTGACGTGAAAAAATTCGTCAGTCGGGCTGTCGACGATGATCGCATCTCGAACGCTTCCGAATGGTCTCTGAGGAACAATACTTCCTCCGGTTCAATGATCGCAAAACGCGATACGAAAAAATGGAAAAATTCCAAAGATTCGGAAGAAAAATCGCGAGATGACGAGAACGAAAGTGCTTTGTCGTTTGACAAATCAGGAGGAAGAAAAGCGACGAAGATTTTGAAAAACGATCGAGATCCCATTGTCGCTGAGAAACAACGAAAAATTCGATCGAAGGAATCGCCGAAAATTCGGCAAACATCTCGCCCAATATCGCGATCGATCGTCGACGCAAAGAGCGCGAAAAACGTCGAGAGCGAGACTCGCGCCGTTCCGCGACCAGCGAACCGATCTTGCGACGCTCTAAAATCGACAAATTTTCAGGCAACGAGGAATGGTCGTTCGCAGGCTTCAAAATTACCAATTTGGTGCGGAACTGGCAGGGGAATAAGAAAGGTCAAAATCGATGGTCTCGAAAATCGGAAATCGATCGATATCGGTGATAAATCCGGCGATGTTGGAAGAAAAATGAAAAAAAATGGTCATCGAGACACACCGGCGGGGGATGAGACTTTTTCCTCGGCAGAGATGAAGAGAAATGAGGAGAAAAATCAGGTAAAATTCGACGAACACGCGAAGGAACCGGAAGTAGAGATGGACGAGAGGGTAAAAGCGCCGAAAGAGTCTCCGCCGAGTGGAAAAATCGCGACGGACGAAACCGTAAAATCGTTTGGCATAAATCCGAGTGAAAAAATTATTGACAAAAATATACAAGGCAACGTCGATCAGTCGCAGTCCGAATTATGGAGTGAAAACTACGAGAGGGCGTACGCCAAGGGTCGCGCTGTCGGTTTGAAGATATTGAGAATGGCGCAGTCAGCGAGAGACGAGAGAAAGAGAGAATTTCGTAAATACGGCTTTGAGAATTACGATCAAACGCCGAAAAAGGAGCCACAAGAGATACTCGACATCGGAGTCTCTCTGATGGAGAAAATTCTCCAAAATCGCCATGAAAAAGATCGTACAATTATCGATGATTCGACGATAATCGATTATCCAGAAATTCTTTCGCCAGCGTACCTACGGTCTCAATTGATCCGTCAATAAATTAATTCCCACGGTTTTTACTCGACCGCTTCGTACTTTTCATTCAACGATCCATTAAATTGTTGAATTTTTTTTAAAACACTTTTGAAATACAGAAAATCGAAAAACTCGCGTATGAACGCCCTTTTCTTTGCCCTAGTTATTGAAGATATTGAGAATGGCGCAGTCAGCGAGAGACGAGAGAAAGAGAGAATTTCGTAAATACGGCTTTGAGAATTACGATCAAACGCCGAAAAAGGAGCCACAAGAGATACTCGACATCGGAGTCTCTCTGATGGAGAAAATTCTCCAAAATCGCCATGAAAAAGATCGTACAATTATCGATGATTCGACGATAATCGATTATCCAGAAATTCTTTCGCCAGCGTACCTACGGTCTCAATTGATCCGTCAATAAATTAATTCCCACGGTTTTTACTCGACCGCTTCGTACTTTTCATTCGACGATCGATTAAATTGTGGCATTTTTTTTTAAAACACTTTTGAAATACAGAAAATCGGAAAACTCGCGTATGAACGCCCTTTTCCTTGCCCTAGTTACTGCCTTCATTATAACGAAACCATCAAAAGTCGTTTCGATTAATAAAATACTCATAAAGGTACTATAATTATTCGCGAATTTTTGGAGACTCCACTGCTCACCTAGCAATTAGACCTACCCCGGTAATCGCTCGTTTATGTCCTGCTTCCTAATGAAAGAGAAACTTCGGCATGTTTCGTCAAAGAATTTTTTGCGACACCTCGACCTGTTCTCAGCTCTGAAAGATAAATGTTCCAGTTTTCCTAGCGTGTTTTCTCTTCTTTTTTTTATTCGCACAAACGTAATTCATACGGACACGTGCACCGTATATACGTGTATTATAATACCATATGCACAGAATACTTCCGTTCTTATTTGTAAAAACGAACGTCCACGTACGCGCGTGGGTGTTTGTGCGCGGGCGAGAGCTTTTCGGGGCGACGAGAGCTCGCGCGGAAGCGTTTCACGAGGAAACGTGCTCCGGAAGCGCGAACGTTCTTTGGTCTCGAGGCTTCAAAGACTTCTACTGATGCTAGAGAAAAAGGAAAAATGAATGAAAAAAAAGGGAACGAGACAGCAGTAATAATAATGACGAACGCACGACGGGCAAACGAGAGAAAACGCAGGCTGCGAAATTCCACATGGTTGAGCAAGGATTGTGAGGAGGAGCAGATGGAGGAGTTGGAAACATCGAAATGGGCCTGTGAGGAAACGTGAAAGGGTTGAAAAACGCGCATAGAAAAAAGCATAGCACGAATAAACAAAAGGAAGTACAATCGCGTTTTGTATCGTGACACTCTCAGCCTGCTGTGTGCAGCCTTCCTGAACGCTCTTTTTCTCCTTTTACTTTGTACACGTGGGACCTATTTGACGTGTGTGCAATAGACGAGTTCGTGTCTTTTCTCCGGTTCTTCACTCGACGTAGGATTCATTTCCGTCCCCGAATCGTCGCTGTTGAAAAATTTTCATTCATCGCTGTTGCACGCTCGCTCATCAACGTGCAAAAAAAACAAGACTGGAATATGGGTAATTACATGTTTTTTAATAAAAATTTTGTATTATATTTGTTTTATGCCAATATATATTCTATATATAGTTATTTATTATAAGAAACTTGTAATGAAATTGTATAATGTTGTTTCCTCAAAATGTCATCTTTATATTCTATATTTTAGATATAAATTTTGATGTAAATTCATCGATAGTTTTAATACAGTCCCTTTAACATGATGTTTAATGTGAATGCATGATTATAATATCAAAATTCAAAGCCGTTTGATAAATAAGTTACTGTACGAAACACGTGGGATCTATTTGACGTTGTGTAATAGACGAGTTCGTGTCTTTTCTCCGGTTCTTTACTCGTCGTAGGATTCATTTCCGTCCCGAATCGTCGCTGTTGAAAAATTTTAATTCATCGCTGTTGCACGCTCGCTCATCAACGTGCAAAAAAAACAAGACTGGAATATGGGTAATTACATGTTTTTTAATAAAAATTTTGTATTATATTTGTTTTATGCCAACATATATTCTATACATAGTTATTTATTATAAGAAACTTGTAATTAAATTGTATAATGTTGTTTCCTCAAAATGTCATCTTTATATTCTATATTTTAGATATAAATTTTGATGTAAATTCATCGTTAGTTTTAATACAGTCCCTTTAACATGATGTTTAATGTGAATGCATGATTATAATATCAAAATTCAAAGCCGTTTGATAAATAAGTTACTGTACGAAACACGTGGGATCTATTTGACGTTGTGTAATAGACGAGTTCGTGTCTTTTCTCCGGATCTTAACTCGACGTAGGATTCATTTCCGTCCCCGAATCGTCGCTGTTGAAAAATTTTAATTCATCGCTGTTGCACGCTCGCTCATCAACGTGCAAAAAAAACAAGACTGGAATATGGGTAATTACATGTTTTTTAATAAAAATTTTGTATTATATTTGTTTTATGCCAACATATATTCTATACATAGTTATTTATTATAAGAAACTTGTAATTAAATTGTATAATGTTGTTTCCACAAAATGTCATCTTTATATTCTAAATTTTAGATATAAATTTTGATGTAAATTCATCGATAGTTTTAATACAGTCCCTTTAACATGATGTTTAATGTGAATGCATGATTATAATATCAAAATTCAAAGCCGTTTGATAAATAAGTTACTGTACGAAACACGTGGGACCTATTTGACGTTGTGTAATAGACGGGTTCGTGTCTTTTCTCCGGATCTTAACTCGACGTAGGATTCATTTCCGTCCCCGAATCGTCGCTGTTGAAAAATTTTAATTCATCGCTGTTGCACGCTCGCTCATCAACGTGCAAAAAAAACAAGACTGGAATATGGGTAATTACATGTTTTTTAATAAAAATTTTGTATCATATTTGTTTTATGCCAACATATATTCTATACATAGTTATTTATTGTAAGAAACTTGTAATTAAATTGTATAATGTTGTTTCCACAAAATGTCATCTTTATATTCTAAATTTTAGATATAAATTTTGATGTAAATTCATCGATAGTTTTAATACAGTCCCTTTAACATGATGTTTAATGTGAATGCATGATTATAATATCAAAATTCAAAGCCGTTTGATAAATAAGTTACTGTACGAAACACGTGGGATCTATTTGACGTTGTGTAATAGACGGGTTCGTGTCTTTTCTCCGGATCTTAACTCGACGTAGGATTCATTTCCGTCCCCGAATCGTCGCTGTTGAAAAATTTTAATTCATCGCTGTTGCACGCTCGCTCATCAACGTGCAAAAAAAACAAGACTGGAATATGGGTAATTACATGTTTTTTAATAAAAATTTTGTATCATATTTGTTTTATGCCAACATATATTCTATACATAGTTATTTATTGTAAGAAACTTGTAATTAAATTGTATAATGTTGTTTCCACAAAATGTCATCTTTATATTCTAAATTTTAGATATAAATTTTGATGTAAATTCATCGATAGTTTTAATACAGTCCCTTTAACATGATGTTTAATGTGAATGCATGATTATAATATCAAAATTCAAAGCCGTTTGATAAATAAGTTACTGTACGAAACACGTGGGATCTATTTGACGTTGTGTAATAGACGGGTTCGTGTCTTTTCTCCGGATCTTAACTCGACGTAGGATTCATTTCCGTCCCCGAATCGTCGCTGTTGAAAAATTTTAATTCATCGCTGTTGCACGCTCGCTCATCAACGTGCAAAAAAAACAAGACTGGAATATGGGTAATTACATGTTTTTTAATAAAAATTTTGTATCATATTTGTTTTATGCCAACATATATTCTATACATAGTTATTTATTGTAAGAAACTTGTAATTAAATTGTATAATGTTGTTTCCACAAAATGTCATCTTTATATTCTAAATTTTAGATATAAATTTTGATGTAAATTCATCGATAGTTTTAATACAGTCCCTTTAACATGATGTTTAATGTGAATGCATGATTATAATATCAAAATTCAAAGCCGTTTGATAAATAAGTTACTGTACGAAACACGTGGGACCTATTTGACGTTGTGCAATAGACGAGTTCGTGTCTTTTCTCCGGTTCTTCACTCGTCGTAGGATTCATTTCCGTCCCGAATCGTCGCTGTTGAAAAATTTTAATTCATCGCTGTTGCACGCTCGCTCATCAACGTGCAAAAAAAACAAGACTGGAATATGGGTAATTACATGTTTTTTAATAAAAATTTTGTATTATATTTGTTTTATGCCAACATATATTCTATACATAGTTATTTATTATAAGAAACTTGTAATTAAATTGTATAATGTTGTTTCCACAAAATGTCATCTTTATATTCTATTTTTTAGATATAAATTTTGATGTAAATTCATCGATAGTTTTAATACAGTCCCTTTAACATGATGTTTAATGTGAATGCATGATTATAATATCAAAATTCAAAGCCGTTTGATAAATAAGTTATGGTACTAAAAAATATCATTTTTCGCTCGACTCGACCGAAATCGAAGTGATAAAACTGCGTTGAACGAATGATCGATCCATTGGAAATGATATCATCGAGCCGCTTCACCGGCGGAATTAAAAAAAAAGCGAAAAAAAATGACAAATAAATTTATTCTTCGAGATAAAGTTACACGTGGAAGTTAAGATTGCGAGCTTGGCCCACTTTGAATCGCGAACGGGTATCACGATGCCCGCGGTGGTACCTCTAGCGACCTATATATACATGTAAGAAAGCACGAGCTTGAGTATATACGTAAGTATATGTACATTTATATACATAAAGAGGGAAAGAGTGATAAGCCAACTGCGGGAAAGTGGGTGGCCTACGTCGAGTACAGAGAGAAAGCCAGGAGAAATAAAATCCTTTATACTTATTCCAACCGATTGAATGTTTGCCGTGTTCAATTGATTTCCAATTGGCTGAGCTCGCTTGATATTTCTGGGTCAACGTTTTATGAACAATTTCTCCCGACTATCGCAACTCATCGCGTCAATTTACTCTTCGCGCACCGCGTCTTAATAAAATTTGCCAAAAAAAAAAGAGAAACACTTTTAATTTCTTCCGAATTAGTCATCTCGGAATTGCCCCAGCTTCACTCGTTTTTTTTTTTTCAAATTTCTTCGAGAAACGCGATACGAGTGAAACGTCGAAATATAGGCGAAACGTCCGGTAACGCGGAGGTAAGATATTCTTTAGAATTCAATTAGAAAATTAATGTAGAAAATCCGAGAGATCTTGACGGAGTAAGACGATAAGATTCCATGTACCGCTCGGCCCCGGAATATTCGTGTCTCCAGCGCGGCGACGATAATTGAGTCGACACCGGAAATTCAAGCTTCGTACAAGCTCCTTCCCAGCAAACACAAAGTAACAGTAACATAACGTACATGTTGAAGTGTCCGCCTCAATAATGTAGCTGTTATGTACTAGGGCTGTTTTGTAACAGTTATATTGTTGAGGCGGACATTTCAACATGTACGTTATGTTACTGTTACTTTGTGTTTGCTGGGTTTGTACCATTAATGCCTATCGTCATCCTTCTCGACATTCTTAATCGTGTATTAGTCTCGCAAAATATTCTCCTACGGTATTATACGTATTACTAGGATTTTAGGAATTTAATTAACACCACAGACGCAACATCCTGATAAAGGCGAATTAAAATGGCGACATGGACGTTGAGGTTGAATGTGTTTTGTACGATGTGCCGGAAATTATTTTGTAACGAAAGCCAAATACGTGAATAACAATAACAATAATAATAATGTGATAAATAATTGGTTTTTGTCAGCGTCAATTTTTTTTTGCGCAAGCCTCTCGATTCTTGTCATTCCGCCTGATGATATTGGACGAAGCCTAATGTTTAATTCATAGATTCGCTCCCTCGTCATTCCACACTCTGTCATCGCAGCATCCCGTTGGCGCGACATCCGGTATATTATCGAAGAGGAAAGACGACCACGCGACCAGGCGTGTCTCGAACCCTTCGTTTTTCCCAGGGTGTTGGACGTCGTTCATATCTCTTTCTGTCCTCTGTCTCTCCTTTTCTCTCTCTCTCGCCCTCTCATTTTCTCGTGGACCACACAGCATACACGGATATAAATCTAAACCCATCGCTGCATCAAACTCGGCTATCTTCTTTATTAAAGTCTGTATAGATCGGTGCGATCTTAGGGAAGATGAAAAAGAAGATGAAAGTATAACCATATGGCGGGGGGTGAGAAAAAAGTTGCCAATTTTCGTGCTGAAACAAAATAACAAAAAAATTCATGAAGCTTTGCAGACGTCAAATTTTCATTAATCCCATATCATTTTTCCGCCCGTGTTGTGCGAAGGAAAGAAGAATGACGAAGTTTTGGTCTTCCATATGCGCATGTATGTTCGAGTTTTTTTCTGCCAGGCGTTATTAAAAACAGAGTAAATTATGGACGGTTTTTTCTCCTAGGCTCCTGCGATTTTATAATATATTCATTCCATCTTTTTTGTGAATATTTCTCTCGCAGAATACATTGATTCTATGGACTGAGAAAAAAAGGAAAGATGCATATTTTTCCATCAAAGGGATTCTTAAGCTCCATCGCCGAGGGTGAATTTTTCATCCCTATTTCAACGTTACATCCACGCGTCTCTCAGTTATTCCGCGAAAGTTATGTGAGAGTGATGATTTTTTTTTTCGTCATTCCAGAAGCTTTGCGAAAAAATATCAGGGAGTCTGTGCTGGAGCTGTTTGTTTTTTTCGAGGAACATATTTCGGTCGAGAATTCTCCTATTTTTTACCCCGCAGCTGCATGTAGATGGAAAATTCGTACGACGCAGCTCGAAAAAAGTTTTATATTGCCTATCTGGTATCCGATTTTCGAACTTCTAAATTGTCGAAAGCCGTTTAATTGGATTTCAACTTTTTTTTTGCATCTACATGTAGGATCAGTGTTTCTCCTGTCTCTCGAAATCTGCTAAAATTTGTCACCACGATTTTCTGTACGATCGATTTGCCGGTGAAAAACGATGTTCTTTCACGTCGATACTCTTTCAAACCTTCGTTTAATCGTTTCGTTATCTTTTTATCGAGGTAAAATATTTTAGATGAGACAAAAATAAAATTACCTCTCCGCTTACATGAAAAATCGCGTGGATATATGCGATCTGTTTTTTTTTTCGCCAGGAGAATGAGATACACGAGCCGAGCTGCGCCCTTCCTCGTCTAGAGAAACCGGGAGTGCTCTTATTTTATGTATTTTCAACCCTCGAGGTCCTTTTTTTCGTCCGCGTGAATATCCATGCCGATAAGATATTCCTGACATTCCGAGCCCTGCTATTTCGTGGACGTTGCTGGTGAGGAAAAAGAAATGAAAAAAAAAAAAAACAACAGAGAGACGACCACAGAATCTTTCGGTGGTACACGTGGATGTGGAAGAAGACGCGTGCTGCTGTGACTTTGGCATCTCGTGAAGATGCCACGGAAGTGGAGATCCCACACTGTAAGAGAGATATTCTCTCGGTTCGAGAGTAGCGAAGAGAAAACGTGTGCCTTTTCGTTCTCTTTTTTCGATTCCCTCGCCGGATACATACGACATTTGCGTTCTCGTATACTTTGTGCGGATGTTAGTTGTGTCGGGGATTCCAGCCTGTCGGATGGAATCCTCTCCATCTGCTAGGAAAATCCGTATATAGTGTACTTCCGGTGATATTTATCACGATCTAAATCTTCCTCGAAGGACTACTCGTGTCTGTCGATCTTTCTCCTCATTTTCGACTTCGAGGATCGTGTACGAGAATGGAACTTAATTGAAAATAAAGCTTTTTATGAAAAAAAAAATGCTAAATAATCATCGTCAAATAACAAAAGTTTAATTTTTTTCGTACGATTTATAGAGGCACGACGAATAGATCAAAATAATATCTCGAACGAAATTCCTTTTTTGGAGTAAAATATGTTTCTCGGAATGTAACAGTGCGGGTGACAATATATTTTTATTAACGCAATAAAATACGTTTTTTAATATCGTGGGTTAAAATCTCGAATCATATTTTGAATGATGAAATCGATGTTTCAATTAATATTGAAATGATCATTCATCGTAAACGTGATATCGAAGAATGAAAACGTTCATTTGATTTTTAATATAGAAATATTGTCGTCGGAGAGTTAAACAGCGCGTGATACACAACGTCTCGCTTTTGCACATGGATGCTCTGTCAAATTTACCTCACCGTTCGATATTTCGACATTTTTGCGTCACTCCGGTGCGATATTTCGAGTCACGAGAGAGGATACCATCCGTTGATCCAGCGGACGTAACGTAACGTACCGTAAAGTAATTACGCGTAATTGCGCCCGTATAGTTGGTGGGCCATGTTGGGCGCAATATCGCGGACGTTCCCAGCGATTGGTTCGATCCGCGAATTGGTACCTTTTTGCATAATCAACCGCGACACATGCAATTCCCGAGGATCGACCGTTTCGTAACGATGACTTGCTCATTTCGTGATTGAACCACGAAAAATCGAGTTTAAAGAGACGAGAATGAATACCGATCACCACACGGAAGTTGCATTACGATACTTTATCTGTTGCTTGATCATAACCAACGCGCGTGTTTCATCCAACGTTTCAATTAAACGAGAAAACATCAAGTTTACCTCGATCGACGATTCGAATGGCAACACGACAAAAATCAGTGAAAAACGTTTCATTGAAATTAATCAATGATTTTTTCTACTTTCGATTTTCGAAGAAAAACCTCTATGTATAATATTTTTTTGTGTGCTTACTTTTGCAAGTCCATTTTTTCCCCTCTCGCAGCAATGAGATTACGCCATTTACGTGCACGTAACTAGAAAAGTTTTGTCGTAAAGTTTCGATTCCACTTGAGATTTGTGGTGTACGCAAGGTTTATGTACGTATATCGAGATTGATAACAAAGGAAAAGGCATTAATTCGATAGTTTTGCGCATGAAATATATCGTGCATCGCGACCTTTTGCTCCACGTCAGCTGAAATATCTATATTTCGGTCAGATTCGTCCTGTATTGTGGTATTGCTAAACTCTCGCCGACGATATAACGGTAACAAAAACGAGCAGTGTGACGATCCAATCTAACTTTCTCACGATGTCATGAGTCTCGATGGGCTACCCAGCCGTTTCGTATTAAGGGTCAAGGTGCGCAATTTCAGATTATCTCTTCGCGTTTCGAGTATTTTGAGAAATTGAAAAGGAGACGAAAAAAAAGCGATGCAGAAGTACACTCTCGTGTGTATTTAAAAAAAAGTTGCATTTTCTTCGATAAAATATCGATAAAATTGATTTCCATTAATTACAATACAGCAATGGCCAAGTCAAATTTGAAACAACTATCATCATTATGTATTACTAAATTCATAACAATCACTATTTTCATTGATAATAACACATCTGTAGTAATATTGTTATTATTAATAATGGCGTTTGGATAGCCAAAATGACAATTTAAAAATGTAGAGTCCGTTTTGCAAGATGATTATATCGTAACGTAAGTTTGACTACTTTTTGGATTACATATGCTACTTCAGGGGGTTCGAAAACGATCCATAGGCGAGTGTCTGGTGTATATGCATTCTACTAAAAAGTACTACTAAAAAAAATCTACTAAAAACTCTGGCAAATGTTGATATTTGGAAATGTTTTCACTTTACTTACCGTTAGTAGCATCTGACGTACGCTTTCAATCCTCTCAAAACTTTCCTGTCTACCAACCACCCAGTGGCAAATATTTACGGAATTATTCAGAACGGTGTAGATTATCTATGAGAGCGTGCCAAAAGTACCGTAAAGAGTGGATTTGTCTGTGCCAAAAATGTATATCGAAACTCGAAATTTCCACACTCCGAAGTCTCATTTTTTATGTCCCTATAGAGCGAATAACAAATTGTTCTCCAAGCATATTTCATAAAGTGAATCTTAATTGGAAAATAGGTAATTGTTTTTGCAAAGCAAAGGATGGACAACGTCGGAATTTCATGCCGAATATTCCCAAAGATACATTCAACTGGAATGGCATTACAAAGGCAGGAGTTATTCAATGAATTATTTAAGCGTGGACCATCGCTTATACAGATTTATTTTAAACATTTTCATTAATTAATAATTATTAAAAGTGATCAAGCGGTAAGAATAAATTCTTGGAATTTCAGAGAAGAAAGATGATTTGGTACTGTAAAAAGTGTTGGATTCAAATGATTCATTTCGCAACACTGTGGGAACAATGTTTTTTACATTTTTTATCGTACAGAATCACACTTGTCAAGTGGGTAATTTATGCTATCGTCTCGAGTGTCTTTTTTTTTTAATCTGTATTTAATGAATCGATGGACATTACTTGATGAATGTTTCTCTCGCGATAATAAATATGAGAGGGCTTCGATATAATGGAAAACATCTGGCGCGAAAACACAATTAATAATTACGAAAATATTTGATTCATTATCGTTCGCAGTGAATCGAACAGACAGAGAGAAAAAGCCTTTCGCTTCGTCATGAATTTGCGCTACTTGCATATGCATTTTTCAGCATGTATAGCATAATATATGTATTACACGTTGTATGTATATACAGAGGAGGAATCATGACATTGCTGACCCGATTTACATTCTCTCTGCAGACAAAACGAAGAGTCGCAGAACCTTCCGAACGATTGGAAATTGGAATTGCAATTAAAATTTTATTGTGAAATAAATCACTGACTCTCCCTCGCATTTCGATGGTTTGGTGGCCCCTTCGATCGTGTTATTCCAGCCAAAAGACAAAAAGCCCGTGTGCACATCGTGTTCCTCCTTCCCGTTACCCAAACCCTATCTGCGACAGCCAAATGCGTGGGAAAATCTGGCACCGAGCGCGAGTGGAAGATAAAAAATGAGAAATTGAATGAGAAAAAAAAACGAACGAATGATTTTTCCTATCACGTTCCCTCGCATGCGCGTTTAATCCACTGCCAAATCTGCGTACTTGTTCCGATCGAAAATTCCTTTCGGTCAGTGCGTTCCGCTCGTTCCTCTATGCGACGTTAAAAAAAAAAAGGAATGAAAGTATATGGTACTGAAAATATGAAGATGCATATTAAATCGATATCGCGCTGTAGCGGAATATCATGGAAATATACATATTAATTTAACGACTGTACGAGAGACCTGAATTTCCGATAACGAATATTTCATTTATGCGGAAATTTTTCATGTAATTCACGCATTAGTCGAAGGGATTATCGCGTGATTCCAGAGACACTTTTAATCCGATTTAACGAGAGTGTAGGATTTCGATCGATCAAAGTAATTCAATGATCATGTGAGAGTACCATTTTTCCTCGAACAATTTTTGAAAATAATAATTGTTTATTTCAACGATAATTGGAGTTACAATTATTAAAAATTTACAGAGTTAAAATATTTCGACAACCGTGATTATATCGTGCCATGGGAAATTTAACGAGGTGGATTGAATTCATTGAAAGCAAAGCGAGATCTGGATGGAATTGAGAAGTTGGTTCAGAGATCAAGGGTACGGCGACGAGGAAGGATGCAGTGACGACGAACGGAAGCAAAGTGGCGGAATTAAGGGGTTGGTTTCGCTTGTTTGTACAACATCAGCAAGAATATTCAAAGTTCCTTTCCACTTTGAGGAAAGTCGTCACTTCAATGAGGTTAGAATTTTGTTTAATCCAACGTTTGGCCAACGGTTGTTCAAACTTATCTCGAGCAGAAGAAATAGCAGTGCAGCGAGTCAAGTGAGAGCAGTGGAGATCTCCTCAGCCCCGTGTATACACGTGTCATCCTTCGGACAGCAATGGTGGAACGCTATGTCAACGTTTGCTACTTCCATCATCACAAGGAGAATAAAGTATCATTGGAAAACGTAAATACATCTCGTGTGATTATTTGTGCGAACATTTGATAACTCTCCGGTAGAATTGATTCAGGGAGTCTCGTCCGAAATTGAATTTCGTACACATTTTAATCGATAAACGTTGTGTCGATATGTTTATTAACAACGGCATCGGTCCCGTTGCGCCTCTGCCGCTTATTTTGTCTTTTCTGGGTTCATGTTTTGTTGCATTCTATAGCGTTGATTTTCTTCGATTTTTTCGTTCGATACGCTTTCGTTGATTCCGAATTTTCTTGCTTGGGATTTTTAGGCGCTCATGATGGAGCTAATGATAGTCTCTTATCTGCTGCCCGTCTGCTGCTCTTTCCGATTCTAACTTTTTTCGGCTCTCTCTATCTCGAGCGCTTATTTGTTTTATTCTGCCTCGGCTATTTCCCCGCTGTTTTTTCCGGGTTTTGTAATTTTAACTTTTTTTTGCGCTCTCTCCAGCGCTTATTCCTTTCTCTGTTCATCGCCCGTCTCTCTTCTGCTTTTTCCGGGTTTTCCGATTCTAACTTTTTTTGGCGCTGACTCCAGCGCTTATAAGTTTCGCTCGCCTTCGCCCGTCTCTTCGCTGCTTTTTCCGGGTTTTCTGGTTCCAACTTTTTTTGGCGCTCCCTCTGGCGCTTAGAAGATTCTTTCTGCATCGCCCGTCTCGCCACTGCTTTTTCCAGATTTTCTGATTCAAACTTTTTTCGGCGGTCTATCCTGCGCTTATACTTTTCTCTCTGCTTCGCCCGTCTCTCCGCTGCTTTTTCCGGGTTTTCAGATTCTAACTTTTTTTGGCGCTGCCTCCGTAGTTTATCGGTTTCTTTCCTCTTCGCCCGTCTCTCCACTGCTTTTTCCGGATTTTCAGATTCTAACTTTTTTTGGTGCTGACTCCGTAGTTTAACGATTTCCTTCCTCTTCGCCCGTCTCTCCGCTGCTTCTTCCGGGTTTTCTGATTCTAACTTTTTTTGGCGCTGACTCCAGCGCTTAAAAGTTTCTTTCGCCTTCGCCCGTCTCTCCGCTGCTTCTTCCGGGTTTTCTGATTCTAACTCTTTTTGGTGCTGCCTCCAGCGCTTAGAAGATTCTTTCACCATCGCCCGTCTCTCTTCTGCTTTTTCCGGGTTTTCTGATTCAAACTTTTTTCGGCGGCCCATCCTGCGCTTATACTTTTCTCTCTGCTTCGCCCGTCTCTCCTCTGCTTTTTCCGGGTTTTCTGCTTCTAACTTTTTTTGGCGCTGACTACATAGTTTAACGGTTTCTTTCTTCTTCGCCCGTCTCTTCGCTGCTCTTTCCGGGTTTTCTGATTCTAACTTTTTTTGGCGCTGACTCCAGCGCTTAGAAGTTTCTTTCGTCATCGCCCATCTCTCCGCTGCTTTTTCCGGGTTTTCTGATTCTAATTTTTTTTGGCGCTGCTTCCATAGTTTAACGTATTCTTTCCTCTTCTCCCGTCGCTCCGCTGCTTTTTCCGGGTTTTCTGATTCTAACTTTTTTTCGCGGTCTTTGCTGCGCTTGTACGTTTCTCTCAGTTTCGCACGTCTCTCCGCTGCTTTTTCCGGGTTTTCTGATTCTAACTTTCTTTTGCTGTCTTCATAGCGCTTAGCCCATTCCCTCTGCTTCGCCCGTCTCTCCGCTGCTTTTTCCGGGTTTTCTGATTCTAACTTTTTTTTGTTCTTTCTACAGCGCTTAGCCCATTCTCTCCGCTTCGCCCGTCTTTCCGCTGCTATTTCCGGGTTTTCTGATTCTAATTTTCTTATGCTCTCTCTATAGCGCTTAGCCCATTTTCTCCGCTTCGCCCGTCTCTCTGCTGCTTTTTCCGGGGTTTCTGATTCTAACTTTTTTGTGCTCTCTTTATAGCGCTTAGCCCATTTTCTCCGCTCCGCCCGTTTTTCCGTTGCTTTTTCCGGATTTTCTGAGTCTAACTTTTTTTGGCAGTCTCTCTTGAGCTTATGCTCTCCTCTGCACTTCGCCTGTCTCTCCTCTGCTTGGTGCATGGTGGAGTTCTCTTCCTGTACCGATCTTAGCAACTCTTCGGCTATAAACGACATCGCTTCGTCCCATTGATTGTCCAATATTTCTTCGTTTGGAAGGCTGAAGATACTCTCCATTGTCGCGTTCCAGCCTGATAGGATGTCACCGGCTAAAAACGGCATGGCTTCGTCCCATTCGATGTTCGATGTCTCGTTCACCTCGCTGTCTATGTTGATGTGGAAAGTCTCTATAACTTCCTCCAACCACGCATCAATATTATTCGTCAATGCAGATTCTCGAAGCGGATCGTTGGAGGTCTTAACCTGCCTTGAAACGCGATGCTTCAACGGCCTTTCAGCGTCTTGATGATAAGCCTGGGTCGATATTTACATTGATCGTCATTACGAGTTACCCTCTCGTCATAAACAACGTTTGGATTTTAATTTTTATAACATTTACCTTCTGTACTGAATCGCACTTTCCCCGACATTCTTGGCTGGTCCGCGTAAATTCCTGCTCTGCCGAACAAACCGACGCAATACCGAGGGTGATTAAATAAATGACCACGACAGAATGGTCATACCGCGTCATATCTACGATCAAGCATCAGAATCGAAATAGTTTTTAACTGTTTTCGGCCGAAACACGCGTAAGACTTTATTTTAATATCTCCACGAAATATCGAAGAAGGAAAATAAGCCAAGTGTCTCGAAAGTCGAAAAGATGACTGTCAACTGCGTGGATGTACTCCAGGCTCTGCTATTCATACCTTTATCTTTTTGACTGTTCGATTTAAATATATGTTCTCAACACATGTGGCAACGAGATAAGGAATATATATATTTTATATATAATTTTATGTTTCTATGTGATCGATAAATCCCGACACCATTTGACAATTTCCGAGTGTTCTATGAAAACATATTTCATAGAATTCTGTATCTTTGTAGTCACACGTCAGAAATATGAATTTTTTGTAGAAGCATTTTTTCTATTCATTCGTTGTCTTCCTCACCGAGTTGTTTGCACGCGTCGACGTTACGCAGCGTCTGGTGGTACTTTGATAATATTTCTGCCAATGCTGATGAGCGAAGCTGATCAAATAGTCAATTATGAATACATTACTTTTTAAAGTTTTAAATGTGGATTTCACAACCGTTGAAATCTTCCTCAAACTCTTTATTTTTACGCAAAAATTTGCTTGACCGAGACGCGAAACGACGAAAGTAATCAGCTTTGAAAAAAAAAACACCAGGATGTACATATATTTCTTCTCCATGCGCAATTCACCGTGTCCGAGGTGCAGCGCCTGGAGCTTCTCGTATTTCTTAATTATCAAGATTTATAACAGAGTAAATAAACACTTTGCCGAAGCGCAAGAGAAGAAAAAGCCAGGAGGTGTGCAGCGGGTGTTTTGCCGAGACGTTAATGCGAAATAGACAGCGTATCTCGTGGATCCTTGCACCTTTTCCTTTGTAAAAGTATTTCATTACTTCGCGAGGAAATCCTCTTCCTTTGCCTCCGCGAGACATTCGACCATTGAAAGCTTTTAATTAAAATATGGCAGTTTCAATCTTTTTCTTACTTCTTTTTTTTCTCTTCGCTATATATGCGATGATAACGGCGGTCACATACGAAATGGAGCACAGATTTGATGAACTACAAGACGAGATACGTCGCTCGAATTAAGACAGTACCACCGCGTACCGATTCGAGGTAGAAAAGTTTAGTAATTTCGACGTAGCGTTATTCGCGGTGCTCTGCTCATGCTGCTGGCAAAACAAAAAAAATGTATCGACCATTCGGATAGGCGATCTCCCGTACTTAATCGCATAATTGTGTACGAAATATAATTACGACACAGACACGAATCAAAAATAAAAACAAAAGTTTCACGATGTTTCATCATTAATTTAGCGAAAATCATAAAAAACAGAGGGCGCCTGTGCTACATACTTTTTTCGTTATGTTTTGGCCGTAATAATCATAAGATGTTCCAAATGTGCATTTTGGAAAATGATTTTTCAGACTCCAGAATTTCGTGTTTATCTGCACTCGTTGATGATCTCCGTTACATAATTTCGAAACGAATGATCAATGAAGGAAGAAAAAACATTGGGAAATATTCAGCTCGTTCAAATACGATAAATTTTTACGCATATTTACGATTGCGTAGGCATATCGTATATTCTCATATATATTTCGCATCACGCGAGGGCTTTTATTTTTCTGTTTGCGATTTCTGAAGATAATGGTTTTATAGCGAAAGTCTTTATTCAGAGTTCGGTAAACGAGAAAAAGATTTCGCTGTAAGATCGAAGACATCGAAAGCGCAGACCGATGAAAAGCCACTAATACTATCTCGGAGCTTTCACGCACTTGGCTCTTTAGACTGGCGAACTGGCGTGAAAATAACGACTCGATGCGATCAAGTTAACGGAGTAATTTAGGAGCAGGACAGTTTTAGTACTCTCTTAAAATTTCACTGGAATCCGCGAGCAACCTTAGCCGGATGTGTCGTGAAACGAGATCTTGAGTTCCAAACGTTTAAATGCAGGAATCGATTTTTTTTCAATCGATATAAAAGATCCTTTTCTTCTTCCGAGAGGCGTTTTTCGTCGTTACATATGTCGAGAGGGTTTCTGTGTGCGAGGGAGAGGATCAGAAAGGAATACTAGTCGAAATCCTTTTCCAAAAGTGAAATTAAGAAAATATTTTCAAACATTTCGGTACGTCCACATTTTCGATTAAAGGAGGAGAAAATTCTTTATTTTTCTGTGACCTTGTTTGAGTATAATATTCAAGACTCTGACAAGTGTAATTTCTACTTGCACTTGAAATATGCATCGTCATAATATAGTTGATGCAACGTACTCGATGATTAACGATAGAATATTGTATAAATTTAATTTACATTTCATTAAAGGTTTCATCCTAATAAATGATATTTTGTACAACTATATTAATTTGTACAAATGTATTATGATCATTTTTAATAATTTTGTTGGCCGAATATTTATTGTTCAAGCCATGAAAATTCAATATTATTTGAATTTAACATTATTCGTAAGATATTTAAAAATTCTAAACTGATGATATGTATAAACGTGAAATTGTATCTAATTAAATTAATGAAATACATTTTCTTTTCGTATTCGGAAAAACACCGTTTCCTCCTCGAGAGTCCAAAGCGTTTGTACGTGGCTTTTTTTCCCGTGCTATCGTACGTAGTCGATGTGCGTACGTGGCACGTGTTACGTACGCGAATGTTATACCGCTGTTACGTGACGACCGAGTTCGTAGAGGTTGCAGAATCATGTAGAAGAAAAACCACAAGGGTCCAACGTACTAAACACATTTAACCGCTTCGGCTAACGGGCAGTTTTGAGCTATAAATCTCCGAGGCTGAAGAAAAAAGTTGTGAAAAAAGTAAACTCGAAAATTCATCGATCTTGATCGAAAAAGTCCACGAGGAAGTTTGCGAGCTTCGCAAAATCACAGAGCCTCTTGTATAACCTGATACATTACGCGATATCAAGAATTACCATATTCGATAGCAAAGCTCTCAAAGTTTCTTCCCAGTTCTTGAACACATTTGCCTATTTATATATACATATATATGCACATATACGTTCACGTGGCAAGGACCAGATGCTGCTACAAATGTCCAACTTTCGACAATAAAATTCAACCGAGTCCGGAGGGAAAATCTTCACGGTCCAAAGTTACCCCTGCATCTTTCTCGCATCGATTTCTGATCTGCTTCTCTCGTTTTTTTCATCGCAGGTGTAGAACGATTTTTCTCGAAAGCATTTCCTTTTCAGAGGATTTTTTCGCGAGTTCAAAGATTCTCATTCGAATATACACCAAGAGCGGGTGTTGAAAGTAATAAAGAATCATGAAAAAGGAATATATCGAAGCTGCGAGATGCTGATGGACGAGACTTAGTGTTTTTTAATTAAATTACCTTATTTATCAGGCTACTATTTTCACTTTATGATTTTTCAATATGAACCTCGCCGTAATAGATAATATTCGCTTACGCAGTTTTACGATGTGAAATTTTTCTGTTTTTCTTCTTCATCTTTCATTTTACATTTTTCTCTTGTTTCCAACGGTTTCAGACAGAGTATCGTTATTCCACGAAGTGAAATAGTACACGGAGCATGGGAAAGAATACGGTACAAACGAGCCATACGCTCAATATTCTGTACGATGTTCGTGATATTTGTTACAATATGTTAGTTATACACAACCATACACTTACTATACGTACAGTTGGAAAAAAATCAGTACAGCCTCCACGAATGTCCCTATCAGTTTGCATGATGGACGGAAATCTTTGCTCCTCCTGCGTCTTTTGCCTTTTTCGATTTTACCAGCTCTCCCTTTCGCCATGTAAAATTTCCAACGTATAGAAAAAGTCAGCCAGGTAGAGAGAATCAGGCAACCGTAGGGAAATTTCAGGACAGAATCTCTGTGGAGAGATTTTCCTATATCTGCGTTATGATAAGGGTTGTTCATTGGAGTACCGAAACCCTCGTTAACTTACTCGATGTTTTTTTTTTATTTCCGGTAGTCATATTGTGCGCTTTGATTTATTTATTTTCCAACAATGCACACATTCGTATCCTATTTATTTTCACCTCGTTTCCCTCTCGAAATTCTGGGTATTTTTGTCTTGAATAAGGTACCGTTGAAAAAAAAAACGAAATTGAAAACATTGTGCGAAATTGCAGTACGAAAGTCGTTTCGCGCGAGATTAGCAATGATTTTCCCGTCCGACTTTCGATCGCATTATTCATAACGAAATCGCAATTATTTATTGGCGAATTACATGCTCTTCTCAGCTGCAGTAGATCCATTTTTTTCATTGCCTTTTTGAATTTGACGACTTTGTGAAAAAAATGATAATATTATTTTTCAATGCTGTAATAATGCTAAACAATTTTATACCTTAATCAGGTTACATCACGTTACTGGTTCGTACGATATTCTTTTTCTCTGCCTTATTCAAGCGATTTGAAACAAACCTCCGAGTTTTCTCCTCAAATCGTATCCGAATGGCGTAATTAATTAAAGAGGAGCAACTTGCCAGGTTTTACTACCTTGTTTATACTATATATATAAAAGGCGGAATATACATTTACATCCATATAACGAGAGATCGATGCAAATTCTCAATGCATAGCACGCTTTGGGAATTCGTAGATGGACATGCACGCGATTCGTGAAACTAGTTACCGACTCATCAAGCTCAAATCACGAGTAATTTGTTGTGACGCACCGGAACAGGAAGTGAGTTTCATACAGGGTATTTCATACGCTAGAGTTCAGCGACGCGTGAAGTATATTATGGGCTTGATGAATATTCGCTAATAATTGAATCGTATGTCGTAAAATTTACTAATCTTTCCCCATGAAAAAAAGTATTTTTCAGAACATATGCAAATGTGTTTTATCACCGTGATTAAATGAAAATCATATTTTCGGAGCTACGAATATTCTTTTCCAATATATGGGCTGTGCAAATATACATTTGTTTTCTACATACGAGAATTTATGAGGCTATATTGCGCTGTTGCGTGAAAAAAAAGAATTAAATTGTTGATAAAAAAAATCCCCCATATTAAGCTTTTTGCAGAAATTATAATTCGTAATTACACGAGTTTACTTGTAGATTTTGTATGAGGATTTTTCGAGTGTTTCGAAAAGTCACACGAATCAAGTGGACGTACCATGTGTATAATTTGATACGAGACATCGGAAAATTGCGTCCACGAAATTTGGCGAGCTGCGAAGGTACGTTAGTTGCTTCGTTACAGGTATGAATCATTCGTCTCAAAAAAGGGTAGTTCTGTTTGATACACGCGGTGGTGCAGGAACACTGAATCTTCCTTAATGACCCTTTTTTTCGTTCAGACTCTCCGAGGCTTTCACTCGAGATAGCTTAAGGGAGTGCGGGAAAGGGGCGAGTAATGAAAAGAAGGAAGAAGAATATTCTTCTTTTACACACGTCTTTATGGTAACGAGGAGGGATATGAAAAATTGAATAGAACGATAGTCGGGCAGAGTTTTAAGAGCTGGAGTAGAATCTTGCAAAGGGTTTCATTGATTTTTTCCTCTGTTCTTCATTGCGTTTATGGTATTATATATGTGTGTGTGTGTTTGTGTGTGTGAATGAATAAGCTCGCAAACTATTCCAGGAAAGGAGTACAGAGAAGTTGTATAATTAATTCATCAAGTTTTCCAACCTAGTCATTTGCAAAAAATTAGAAGGAGTTTTCTATATTCTTGCCTGCAAAAAGGATTCAGCGCCAAGTCGAAATTTCTCAATTTCCTCTGGCAAAGTTTCGTCGTCCAAGTGTGCCTCGGATAGACAAAAATTGACTCATGGAAAAATAAGTTGCGATCAATGGCTGTCGCTAAGGGATGATTTTTCCAATTTCAACATCCCTCCTCGCGAATTTTCGCAATTGTGCATTTATGTTTCTCGCGTAACATGTCGTATTTCTCGTTCCATCCCTCAAAACTTTTCATACCTTTTACGGAAGAAAACTTTTCGTTTGCCAAAGTAAAGTTGCGAGTTCATCCGAAGAATTTGCCACACTCGCTATCTGCGCGATTCTAGCAAATTTAACCTGTTGACCGTCGGAACGTCGAGTGAAAACGTCAAACGAAGATATAAAGAGAGGAAAAAGCTTATTCCAAAGAATGGTGTTGGCGGGAACCTGTTGATCTCTTTTGATTCAGAAGAAGGAGAGGGAAATTAATTAATCGTACCATTATCAGGAAAATTATAAGGCTGGAGTGATTTATCGAAATAATTCGATTTAAGTAACTATTGGCAAGGTTGCAATCGAGTTTTTTCGAGTGCTGCATTATTCTGACAATGCACAATTTGTCAAGTGCAGTTTCCGTGCGTTCGTGGTGTCCGTTGCAGGGAAAAGGGGAAAAAAAAAAAATGGTTATTTAACCGCTCGGTCATTTAACCGAAGTGGTGATTTATTGGAAAAAACTACCGGAATGCGTTCTTAACGTTGACTAGTACGTAGTACATGAATTTGCCACGATGGCTTTGAATAATATAAAAAAAAACTAAAGATATTTGACGTAGTACGGAGTACATGAATTTGCCATGATGGCTGTAGAAAAAGTTTTATCGCTCTCGCGCTTCGTAGTACATGAGTTTGCCGCGATGGCACGAGTCCTATTTATATCCGATGTGGAATGCGCGAGCTCCCGATTATATACCGCGACCGATTATGCCGAAGTTTTTGGTTCGGGTAGCTCGATTAACGGCTGTTTGTTCCGCGGGTTGGTCGGTGGCTTTGTAGGGATCGTGCGTTTCCGTGTGGGCAAATAACAGAAATAAAATAAAATGAAAAAAAATGAGAAGCTATATAAAAAAAAAATTTATACAAAAAACAAAAAAAAAAAAAAATTTAAGAGAAATAAAATAACCCCAGAGTGGGTGTTTTTTAGGGGTTCACTGGGAGTGATACTCCTTTTCTTTTTAATGAGTTGATTGGAATTCTCTCGAATTCGCGGGTGGGGTTTGGAATTCTTCCGAATTCGCGTGTAGGGTTGGAATTCTCTCGAATTCGCGTGTAGGCTGGAATTCTCTCGAATTCGCGTGGAGATTGTGCGCTGACAAAATCTAATTTCCCTGTTACGCGGTCGCCTTCATATGCACCTCGGAGTGACGCTTCGTATGCGCGAAACATTCCTCGTAGCGGTTGCTACGAAGCGCCACTCCTCGGTGATTCCCGCAACCTCGTGCTTCGCAGGGATACAGGGGCGGGACTAGTTTCTCGTGTAGCCACGTAGTACGCACGAGATTTGGGGAATATTTCGCCCCGGGCCCATGCGATTTTACGTACGGCCATGAGTGTTAGTGCTTAACCTCTAACGCAGTGTCGGGGTTTGACAGGTGAGTGTCGTTTTACGTTTTCGTTTTTGGATTGCGTCTGATATTACGCGTGTGTTTGACACAAGTCATTTTTGTGTCACTTGCGGCGTTATTCTATCGGTTCGGGTTTTCTTTTCCACATAATTCTGTTTGAATTTCGGCCACAGATTTGCACTTACGGATGGTGCGAATCTGTTTGAGATCAGTAGTAATTATTAATTACTTATTTAGACATATTTGTACGTTTGGTTTTTTCAGGTTTCGCAGTCCTGGGGTTTTCTTCGCCTCCGGAGGCTTCGCAGCGCAGCGGTTCCTGGTGCCGGAGAAGCTACGGAGGGGTTTTTTTTCCAATTTCACCTTGGACGGTGAATATCACAGGGTGAGTTTTATCTTATTTATACTTACTATTAGCTTATATGTAGTGATATCTGATTTATACTATTTACAGGTTTCGGAGAGAAAAAATCCCTCCGCAGCGACTCGGAGGCCTCCGTCAAGGGGCAAGTTATCGCTACATCGTCATCGGTAAGTATGCTATGAGTTTATAACTCTGTTTGTGCATCTGTTTCGACTCGTTTGAATCGTTGATATTAATATTTTGTTTGTGTTACAGGAAAAAACGTGTCGTGAAGGGTGCGGCGACAACAACTTGCCCCCCTGGAAGACGACCGTTTTTACACTGTAGTTTGTATGACTAATACTTAGTTTCTACTCAGTCGAGGTCTTAAATTATACGGTAATACTGGTGGGGTTTGGGAGGGTTTGGGTTCCGCTGATGAAGATCTCGATGTCTTCTTTGGCCGTCCCCTGCGTCGTGGCTGGTTCATGTTGGCGCTACTGGGGTTCCCTGAACTTTCCCGAGAGTTATCTGATTGTGGATCGGCCGTAAGGTTTGGCTTTTCCGGGATTTCCGAGGATGATGTGGTATGATCCGTGAGGTCAGTCGTTTGGTTTGACGTGTCCCCGTGGATTACCAGAGTCCCCTTCGGTTCCGTTGTCGCTCGTTCGCTGCCTGTGGCCGGCGCCCCTGCTGGGTGAGCGGGCTTCATCGCGCTGCCGTGCGTCTTTTGCGTTCTTCCGTCCCGGTTGATTAAATAGACCTCTCCTCCGAGATGAGTCTCAACCGAG
This sequence comes from Heteropelma amictum, assembly GCA_959613375.1. Classification (NCBI taxonomy): domain Eukaryota; kingdom Metazoa; phylum Arthropoda; class Insecta; order Hymenoptera; family Ichneumonidae; genus Heteropelma; species Heteropelma amictum. The sequence goes on along the minus strand of OY390720.1, from coordinate 6,792,193 downwards.
TACGGACCGTCCCATGCGGACGTGAATCCGGAATGAATTCCTCTAATTGCGTTGGATAGTGTGTGACTTTTTACATACACCATGTCCCCGGATTGGTATCGAGGGCTGGCTCTCCCTCCCTTCGCATACTTGGCTTGGTAGGCCGCTTGATGTACCTGGATGCCCCTCTGCGCTGCGCTGACTTCTTCTCCGTCGCCGACTTTCCATTCCCCAGGTCGTTTAATCGTCTTTCCCAGGAGGGTTTCGCTCGGAGTTTTTCCTGTTGCCAGGTTGCGTCGAGTCCGCAGGCTGAACAGGATCGTAGGTACATGTAGGTCCCAATTTTTGTGCTCCCCGTTGTCCAGATGGATCCGTAAACCCTTCTTTATTTCTTGATTGCGTCGCTCTGTGGGATTAGCGCGCGGATGATAGACGGCTGTGGTCCACGGATTGACCTGCCATCCCTCACACTTGTTCTGCCATTTTTTCCCCGTAAATTGAGGTCCATTATCCGTCAAAAGGGCTCGTGGGAATCCCCATCTGGGGAACACTTCGGTTTCCAGACAACGTATGATGTTTGGGGCTTCCGATGACCCTAGTGGGAAGGCTTCGACCCATCGGGAATATAAATCGGTGATCACGAGGAGGAAGCGTTTCCCCCGACCCGAGCGTGGGTAAGGTCCCATTAAGTCGAGCGCCATTACATCCCAGGGTTTACTGACTTGTCGAGGTTTCAGTTGATCCGGTTGTCCTGGTTTGGACGGTTTAGTGCGGGAGCATACGTCGCATCCCCGTACGTATCCCTTTACCTCTTTCCTCATGTGTCGCCACGTGAAATGCGTTTGTATCGCTCGGAGAGTTTCATCTCTACCCGGGTGTCCGGCCAAAACGGAATCGTGGTATTCGCGGAGTACCTCTGGTTTCGCAGTCGGCGGGATAATTATTTTCCATTGGCCATGAATGTTTCGGTACAAAAGATCCCTGGTGAGTCTATATTGAGGATTGGTATCCGAGGGGTTCAGAGAATTCACTATATCCCGGAGCTCTGGATCGTTACGCTGCTGATCCTCGATCAAATCCATGAGGCCATGTGTGGTGATTCCGAAAACCTCGGGATTAGCGTCGTCGTTGCGCGCGTTTTCTCTTTCGGGCGGAAGCAAACGCTCTTGATCATCGAATTCCTCGGCTTCCTTGCCGATAGGGTTTCGAGATAATGCGTCCGGCAGTTCGTTCATACGGCCCGGGCAATGTTCAATGTCGAAGTTTAACTCTTGGAGGAGCATGGCCCATCGGCTCAGCTTTTGTTTTTCGCCCTGCAATTTGTTCAACCAGGTCAGGCATTGATTGTCTGTCCGTAGAGTGAAGCGACGATCCTCCAAGTATGGTCGATACCGTTTAACCGCCCAGACGACAGCTAAACATTCTTGCTCGTTGCTGTGATATCGTTGCTGCGTCTCGTTGAATTTTGCACTAGCGTAGCTCACGATACGTCGATCGCCTTCGGGTGTCGATTGATATAGTACTGCCCCCATACCGATTTTGCTTGCATCGGTTTGGAGGATGTACGGTAGCTGTGGATCCGGACGACTGAGCTTGAGGGAACCTCGCATGGCGGTTTTAATCTGATTAAATGCCTCCTGGGCTTTTTGAGGCCATCGGAACGGATGTTTTGATGATAGTTGTTCGGAGATTGGGGCGGCGATTTCCGCGAAATGAGGGATATACTCTCGGAGCCAGTTGCACGTCCCCAAGAACTTCTGAATGTCCTTTTTCTTTTTTGGAATTGGGAAGCTAGCGATGACTTGTTTATGTTCATCACAAGCCTCGTTCCCCTCCTGTGTGATGATATGGCCCAAGTAACGTAAATCTGTTTTGCCGAATTGACATTTCTCGACCGCGCAAGTGAGGTTATGTGCGGCTAATCGCTCGAAAATGATGGCCAAGTGGTAGAGGTGCTCATCCCAGGTGCGGGAATACACGATAATGTCGTCTAGGTACACGATACAGAATTTCCCCAGGTTACCGATTAATACTTCCTGGCTCATGAAGCGCTGGAACGTGTTTGGAGCATTCTTCAGCCCGAATGGCATAACTTTGAACTGAAACGTGCCTCCATCCGGCGTAGAGAAAGCGGTGAGCGGTTTTGCTACAGGGTCCATAGGGATCTGCCAGTATCCGCTTTTCAAGTCGATCGTTGAGAAAATGCTCGCCGTGCCGAGATCTTTCAGGGCGTCACTTATACGCGGCATAGGTTGAGAAGTGTCCTCCGTGATTTGGTTTAGTTTCCTGTAATCGACGCAAAACCTCGGGCTTCCGTCCTTCTTGGTCACAATTACGATCGGTGAGCAGTACGGGGAAGAGCATGGCTCGATCACCCCGTCCGCTATCATTTCTGACACTTGCGTGCGAATGATCTCCTTCTTTGCTTCGGAATATTTATAGTTGGATAGGCGGAACGTCTGATCGGAAGTTAGATGAATGGAGTGATTGATGCTTCTCGTTCGCGACAACTGGCCCTTCCGGTGGAAAATTTGCTCGAAATCTCGGATTAATTGTTCGAATTCTGCCTGGTGGGATGCTGGAACGCCGTGTTCGATGGTTTGTAGATCGATGGTTGTTGAGCTGCTCCTGGGGACCTCTGCGCCGAGTATGTGTACGGAGAAGCGCTTGTTTTCCCCTAAGTACAAGATGCCTTTCCCACAGTCGAACAGTGCTTTCTGTGCTTCCAGCCAGGGGTATCCCAGGATCAGTGATTCCCTTGCAGTCGGTGCGATCCATGCTACGAACGTCAGCGTATGGCCTTGCATGACGAGACTCAATTCTACCTTTCCCTCGAGAGGCATTTTGGAGTCACTCCCGGCGAGGTTAGCGGTTGACGTGACCTTTTCTATCACGCAGTCCCTTGGTACGAAAGCCGGTTGGATGAAGCAGTCATTCGCGAATGTATCGATGGCTGCGTGGATCTCTCGCCCGTCGATGATTACGGGAATGTGAGGCAGTCCACGCTTAGCTTGACTGGATTCCGTGAGCCCTATTTCTGGTTGACGACAGGACTGGGCGCGTCTGTCGCCTTGGGCCGGTTTTCCGGAACCGTAGTTTGTCCGCTGATCTTTTTAGCCCATACCGGGCAATCCTTGTTGAAATGATATTCGGGGCAATGCCAACATTTCGGTAGAGGTTTCCTTTCAGCGTTGGGTTTCGGAGATTTTTCCATTTTTGGCTCCTCCTTCTTTGGTTTGTTAACGACGGGGATGTCTCCTAAATCGTACTCGACTTCGAGGGCTTTCGATAGCAACGTAGGAAACGTGTGAATGCTATGGGGGCGTAGTGCCACCCTGAGGGTAGGCCGAAGAAGTTCCAGCAGCGTCGCCACTTTGTTGCTTTCCTCTTCGTCCGGTCGAATTCGTTGATAAAGCAGGTATTTTTGCTGAAGAAACGCTCCTACGTCTTCTTTATCCGTCTGACGCTTCGAAAATAATTGGGCGTTCAGTCGAGAGATTATTGCTGGGTTGTTGTACCGGGCTAGCAGCAATTCTTCGAATTTTGGCCATTCGAAGGCGAGTGGTTCGTAACACGACCACCATTTTTCTGCCTCGCCTCGGAGTCCCCTCGCCGCAACTGTGGTTCTCTCGGATTCTGAAATCCTGCACTTATGGAAGTATTCGTTGCATCGTTGCAAGAATACTTTGGGGTTTTCGTGATCCAGACCTGAATAGTTAGGCGTATGAGGGCGTGAACACGACTGCATCGCTTGTATCAGTGCCTCCAATCCTGGGTATGATTCCGTGGACGGAGTAATCGTCGCGATGTTGTGAAGATTCGGTGGATTCATTTCCGGGGAGTTGATTCCCCTTGCGTTAGTTCGATTTGATCGATAATTTTGCTCCCTTGATGTGCAGGCATTGGGCCTTGCGTCGCTCTCACCGTCGTCCGTGGTATCGATGAGAGGCGCGGCACAAGCCTCATTGAGAAGGTGGTTTTCGGGATCCATAGTGGGTGTAGTGGGCGCCACTGGGTGTTTATGCACTCCCAGAAGTGTGGTATTGCTGATAAGACGCAGCCTTGAGGAAACGCGACTAGGTGTACGTTGAATAGGCCCCTTTCTTGGTCGGCCTACAGGTCGCGAGGTTGGTTTGGGTGGTGAATGCTCGACTCTCATTTATACGGGTCGTTTAGGGTTCCCAGTAGGTTCGTGAATCGTTCCTTCGATTCGTGCCCCACGTTGGGCGCCAACATTGACAATGCACAATTTGTCAAGTGCAGTTTCCGTGCGTTCGTGGTGTCCGTTGCAGGGAAAAGGGGAAAAAAAAAAAATGGTTATTTAACCGCTCGGTCATTTAACCGAAGTGGTGATTTATTGGAAAAAACTACCGGAATGCGTTCTTAACGTTGACTAGTACGTAGTACATGAATTTGCCACGATGGCTTTGAATAATATAAAAAAAAACTAAAGATATTTGACGTAGTACGGAGTACATGAATTTGCCATGATGGCTGTAGAAAAAGTTTTATCGCTCTCGCGCTTCGTAGTACATGAGTTTGCCGCGATGGCACGAGTCCTATTTATATCCGATGTGGAATGCGCGAGCTCCCGATTATATACCGCGACCGATTATGCCGAAGTTTTTGGTTCGGGTAGCTCGATTAACGGCTGTTTGTTCCGCGGGTTGGTCGGTGGCTTTGTAGGGATCGTGCGTTTCCGTGTGGGCAAATAACAGAAATAAAATAAAATGAAAAAAAATGAGAAGCTATATAAAAAAAAAATTTATACAAAAAACAAAAAAAAAAAAAAATTTAAGAGAAATAAAATAACCCCAGAGTGGGTGTTTTTTAGGGGTTCACTGGGAGTGATACTCCTTTTCTTTTTAATGAGTTGATTGGAATTCTCTCGAATTCGCGGGTGGGGTTTGGAATTCTTCCGAATTCGCGTGTAGGGTTGGAATTCTCTCGAATTCGCGTGTAGGCTGGAATTCTCTCGAATTCGCGTGGAGATTGTGCGCTGACAAAATCTAATTTCCCTGTTACGCGGTCGCCTTCATATGCACCTCGGAGTGACGCTTCGTATGCGCGAAACATTCCTCGTAGCGGTTGCTACGAAGCGCCACTCCTCGGTGATTCCCGCAACCTCGTGCTTCGCAGGGATACAGGGGCGGGACTAGTTTCTCGTGTAGCCACGTAGTACGCACGAGATTTGGGGAATATTTCGCCCCGGGCCCATGCGATTTTACGTACGGCCATGAGTGTTAGTGCTTAACCTCTAACGCAGTGTCGGGGTTTGACAGGTGAGTGTCGTTTTACGTTTTCGTTTTTGGATTGCGTCTGATATTACGCGTGTGTTTGACACAAGTCATTTTTGTGTCACTTGCGGCGTTATTCTATCGGTTCGGGTTTTCTTTTCCACATAATTCTGTTTGAATTTCGGCCACAGATTTGCACTTACGGATGGTGCGAATCTGTTTGAGATCAGTAGTAATTATTAATTACTTATTTAGACATATTTGTACGTTTGGTTTTTTCAGGTTTCGCAGTCCTGGGGTTTTCTTCGCCTCCGGAGGCTTCGCAGCGCAGCGGTTCCTGGTGCCGGAGAAGCTACGGAGGGGTTTTTTTTCCAATTTCACCTTGGACGGTGAATATCACAGGGTGAGTTTTATCTTATTTATACTTACTATTAGCTTATATGTAGTGATATCTGATTTATACTATTTACAGGTTTCGGAGAGAAAAAATCCCTCCGCAGCGACTCGGAGGCCTCCGTCAAGGGGCAAGTTATCGCTACATCGTCATCGGTAAGTATGCTATGAGTTTATAACTCTGTTTGTGCATCTGTTTCGACTCGTTTGAATCGTTGATATTAATATTTTGTTTGTGTTACAGGAAAAAACGTGTCGTGAAGGGTGCGGCGACAACAACTTGCCCCCCTGGAAGACGACCGTTTTTACACTGTAGTTTGTATGACTAATACTTAGTTTCTACTCAGTCGAGGTCTTAAATTATACGGTAATACTGGTGGGGTTTGGGAGGGTTTGGGTTCCGCTGATGAAGATCTCGATGTCTTCTTTGGCCGTCCCCTGCGTCGTGGCTGGTTCATGTTGGCGCTACTGGGGTTCCCTGAACTTTCCCGAGAGTTATCTGATTGTGGATCGGCCGTAAGGTTTGGCTTTTCCGGGATTTCCGAGGATGATGTGGTATGATCCGTGAGGTCAGTCGTTTGGTTTGACGTGTCCCCGTGGATTACCAGAGTCCCCTTCGGTTCCGTTGTCGCTCGTTCGCTGCCTGTGGCCGGCGCCCCTGCTGGGTGAGCGGGCTTCATCGCGCTGCCGTGCGTCTTTTGCGTTCTTCCGTCCCGGTTGATTAAATAGACCTCTCCTCCGAGATGAGTCTCAACCGAGTACGGACCGTCCCATGCGGACGTGAATCCGGAATGAATTCCTCTAATTGCGTTGGATAGTGTGTGACTTTTTACATACACCATGTCCCCGGATTGGTATCGAGGGCTGGCTCTCCCTCCCTTCGCATACTTGGCTTGGTAGGCCGCTTGATGTACCTGGATGCCCCTCTGCGCTGCGCTGACTTCTTCTCCGTCGCCGACTTTCCATTCCCCAGGTCGTTTAATCGTCTTTCCCAGGAGGGTTTCGCTCGGAGTTTTTCCTGTTGCCAGGTTGCGTCGAGTCCGCAGGCTGAACAGGATCGTAGGTACATGTAGGTCCCAATTTTTGTGCTCCCCGTTGTCCAGATGGATCCGTAAACCCTTCTTTATTTCTTGATTGCGTCGCTCTGTGGGATTAGCGCGCGGATGATAGACGGCTGTGGTCCACGGATTGACCTGCCATCCCTCACACTTGTTCTGCCATTTTTTCCCCGTAAATTGAGGTCCATTATCCGTCAAAAGGGCTCGTGGGAATCCCCATCTGGGGAACACTTCGGTTTCCAGACAACGTATGATGTTTGGGGCTTCCGATGACCCTAGTGGGAAGGCTTCGACCCATCGGGAATATAAATCGGTGATCACGAGGAGGAAGCGTTTCCCCCGACCCGAGCGTGGGTAAGGTCCCATTAAGTCGAGCGCCATTACATCCCAGGGTTTACTGACTTGTCGAGGTTTCAGTTGATCCGGTTGTCCTGGTTTGGACGGTTTAGTGCGGGAGCATACGTCGCATCCCCGTACGTATCCCTTTACCTCTTTCCTCATGTGTCGCCACGTGAAATGCGTTTGTATCGCTCGGAGAGTTTCATCTCTACCCGGGTGTCCGGCCAAAACGGAATCGTGGTATTCGCGGAGTACCTCTGGTTTCGCAGTCGGCGGGATAATTATTTTCCATTGGCCATGAATGTTTCGGTACAAAAGATCCCTGGTGAGTCTATATTGAGGATTGGTATCCGAGGGGTTCAGAGAATTCACTATATCCCGGAGCTCTGGATCGTTACGCTGCTGATCCTCGATCAAATCCATGAGGCCATGTGTGGTGATTCCGAAAACCTCGGGATTAGCGTCGTCGTTGCGCGCGTTTTCTCTTTCGGGCGGAAGCAAACGCTCTTGATCATCGAATTCCTCGGCTTCCTTGCCGATAGGGTTTCGAGATAATGCGTCCGGCAGTTCGTTCATACGGCCCGGGCAATGTTCAATGTCGAAGTTTAACTCTTGGAGGAGCATGGCCCATCGGCTCAGCTTTTGTTTTTCGCCCTGCAATTTGTTCAACCAGGTCAGGCATTGATTGTCTGTCCGTAGAGTGAAGCGACGATCCTCCAAGTATGGTCGATACCGTTTAACCGCCCAGACGACAGCTAAACATTCTTGCTCGTTGCTGTGATATCGTTGCTGCGTCTCGTTGAATTTTGCACTAGCGTAGCTCACGATACGTCGATCGCCTTCGGGTGTCGATTGATATAGTACTGCCCCCATACCGATTTTGCTTGCATCGGTTTGGAGGATGTACGGTAGCTGTGGATCCGGACGACTGAGCTTGAGGGAACCTCGCATGGCGGTTTTAATCTGATTAAATGCCTCCTGGGCTTTTTGAGGCCATCGGAACGGATGTTTTGATGATAGTTGTTCGGAGATTGGGGCGGCGATTTCCGCGAAATGAGGGATATACTCTCGGAGCCAGTTGCACGTCCCCAAGAACTTCTGAATGTCCTTTTTCTTTTTTGGAATTGGGAAGCTAGCGATGACTTGTTTATGTTCATCACAAGCCTCGTTCCCCTCCTGTGTGATGATATGGCCCAAGTAACGTAAATCTGTTTTGCCGAATTGACATTTCTCGACCGCGCAAGTGAGGTTATGTGCGGCTAATCGCTCGAAAATGATGGCCAAGTGGTAGAGGTGCTCATCCCAGGTGCGGGAATACACGATAATGTCGTCTAGGTACACGATACAGAATTTCCCCAGGTTACCGATTAATACTTCCTGGCTCATGAAGCGCTGGAACGTGTTTGGAGCATTCTTCAGCCCGAATGGCATAACTTTGAACTGAAACGTGCCTCCATCCGGCGTAGAGAAAGCGGTGAGCGGTTTTGCTACAGGGTCCATAGGGATCTGCCAGTATCCGCTTTTCAAGTCGATCGTTGAGAAAATGCTCGCCGTGCCGAGATCTTTCAGGGCGTCACTTATACGCGGCATAGGTTGAGAAGTGTCCTCCGTGATTTGGTTTAGTTTCCTGTAATCGACGCAAAACCTCGGGCTTCCGTCCTTCTTGGTCACAATTACGATCGGTGAGCAGTACGGGGAAGAGCATGGCTCGATCACCCCGTCCGCTATCATTTCTGACACTTGCGTGCGAATGATCTCCTTCTTTGCTTCGGAATATTTATAGTTGGATAGGCGGAACGTCTGATCGGAAGTTAGATGAATGGAGTGATTGATGCTTCTCGTTCGCGACAACTGGCCCTTCCGGTGGAAAATTTGCTCGAAATCTCGGATTAATTGTTCGAATTCTGCCTGGTGGGATGCTGGAACGCCGTGTTCGATGGTTTGTAGATCGATGGTTGTTGAGCTGCTCCTGGGGACCTCTGCGCCGAGTATGTGTACGGAGAAGCGCTTGTTTTCCCCTAAGTACAAGATGCCTTTCCCACAGTCGAACAGTGCTTTCTGTGCTTCCAGCCAGGGGTATCCCAGGATCAGTGATTCCCTTGCAGTCGGTGCGATCCATGCTACGAACGTCAGCGTATGGCCTTGCATGACGAGACTCAATTCTACCTTTCCCTCGAGAGGCATTTTGGAGTCACTCCCGGCGAGGTTAGCGGTTGACGTGACCTTTTCTATCACGCAGTCCCTTGGTACGAAAGCCGGTTGGATGAAGCAGTCATTCGCGAATGTATCGATGGCTGCGTGGATCTCTCGCCCGTCGATGATTACGGGAATGTGAGGCAGTCCACGCTTAGCTTGACTGGATTCCGTGAGCCCTATTTCTGGTTGACGACAGGACTGGGCGCGTCTGTCGCCTTGGGCCGGTTTTCCGGAACCGTAGTTTGTCCGCTGATCTTTTTAGCCCATACCGGGCAATCCTTGTTGAAATGATATTCGGGGCAATGCCAACATTTCGGTAGAGGTTTCCTTTCAGCGTTGGGTTTCGGAGATTTTTCCATTTTTGGCTCCTCCTTCTTTGGTTTGTTAACGACGGGGATGTCTCCTAAATCGTACTCGACTTCGAGGGCTTTCGATAGCAACGTAGGAAACGTGTGAATGCTATGGGGGCGTAGTGCCACCCTGAGGGTAGGCCGAAGAAGTTCCAGCAGCGTCGCCACTTTGTTGCTTTCCTCTTCGTCCGGTCGAATTCGTTGATAAAGCAGGTATTTTTGCTGAAGAAACGCTCCTACGTCTTCTTTATCCGTCTGACGCTTCGAAAATAATTGGGCGTTCAGTCGAGAGATTATTGCTGGGTTGTTGTACCGGGCTAGCAGCAATTCTTCGAATTTTGGCCATTCGAAGGCGAGTGGTTCGTAACACGACCACCATTTTTCTGCCTCGCCTCGGAGTCCCCTCGCCGCAACTGTGGTTCTCTCGGATTCTGAAATCCTGCACTTATGGAAGTATTCGTTGCATCGTTGCAAGAATACTTTGGGGTTTTCGTGATCCAGACCTGAATAGTTAGGCGTATGAGGGCGTGAACACGACTGCATCGCTTGTATCAGTGCCTCCAATCCTGGGTATGATTCCGTGGACGGAGTAATCGTCGCGATGTTGTGAAGATTCGGTGGATTCATTTCCGGGGAGTTGATTCCCCTTGCGTTAGTTCGATTTGATCGATAATTTTGCTCCCTTGATGTGCAGGCATTGGGCCTTGCGTCGCTCTCACCGTCGTCCGTGGTATCGATGAGAGGCGCGGCACAAGCCTCATTGAGAAGGTGGTTTTCGGGATCCATAGTGGGTGTAGTGGGCGCCACTGGGTGTTTATGCACTCCCAGAAGTGTGGTATTGCTGATAAGACGCAGCCTTGAGGAAACGCGACTAGGTGTACGTTGAATAGGCCCCTTTCTTGGTCGGCCTACAGGTCGCGAGGTTGGTTTGGGTGGTGAATGCTCGACTCTCATTTATACGGGTCGTTTAGGGTTCCCAGTAGGTTCGTGAATCGTTCCTTCGATTCGTGCCCCACGTTGGGCGCCAACATTGACAATGCACAATTTGTCAAGTGCAGTTTCCGTGCGTTCGTGGTGTCCGTTGCAGGGAAAAGGGGAAAAAAAAAAAATGGTTATTTAACCGCTCGGTCATTTAACCGAAGTGGTGATTTATTGGAAAAAACTACCGGAATGCGTTCTTAACGTTGACTAGTACGTAGTACATGAATTTGCCACGATGGCTTTGAATAATATAAAAAAAAACTAAAGATATTTGACGTAGTACGGAGTACATGAATTTGCCATGATGGCTGTAGAAAAAGTTTTATCGCTCTCGCGCTTCGTAGTACATGAGTTTGCCGCGATGGCACGAGTCCTATTTATATCCGATGTGGAATGCGCGAGCTCCCGATTATATACCGCGACCGATTATGCCGAAGTTTTTGGTTCGGGTAGCTCGATTAACGGCTGTTTGTTCCGCGGGTTGGTCGGTGGCTTTGTAGGGATCGTGCGTTTCCGTGTGGGCAAATAACAGAAATAAAATAAAATGAAAAAAAATGAGAAGCTATATAAAAAAAAAATTTATACAAAAAACAAAAAAAAAAAAAAATTTAAGAGAAATAAAATAACCCCAGAGTGGGTGTTTTTTAGGGGTTCACTGGGAGTGATACTCCTTTTCTTTTTAATGAGTTGATTGGAATTCTCTCGAATTCGCGGGTGGGGTTTGGAATTCTTCCGAATTCGCGTGTAGGGTTGGAATTCTCTCGAATTCGCGTGTAGGCTGGAATTCTCTCGAATTCGCGTGGAGATTGTGCGCTGACAAAATCTAATTTCCCTGTTACGCGGTCGCCTTCATATGCACCTCGGAGTGACGCTTCGTATGCGCGAAACATTCCTCGTAGCGGTTGCTACGAAGCGCCACTCCTCGGTGATTCCCGCAACCTCGTGCTTCGCAGGGATACAGGGGCGGGACTAGTTTCTCGTGTAGCCACGTAGTACGCACGAGATTTGGGGAATATTTCGCCCCGGGCCCATGCGATTTTACGTACGGCCATGAGTGTTAGTGCTTAACCTCTAACGCAGTGTCGGGGTTTGACAGGTGAGTGTCGTTTTACGTTTTCGTTTTTGGATTGCGTCTGATATTACGCGTGTGTTTGACACAAGTCATTTTTGTGTCACTTGCGGCGTTATTCTATCGGTTCGGGTTTTCTTTTCCACATAATTCTGTTTGAATTTCGGCCACAGATTTGCACTTACGGATGGTGCGAATCTGTTTGAGATCAGTAGTAATTATTAATTACTTATTTAGACATATTTGTACGTTTGGTTTTTTCAGGTTTCGCAGTCCTGGGGTTTTCTTCGCCTCCGGAGGCTTCGCAGCGCAGCGGTTCCTGGTGCCGGAGAAGCTACGGAGGGGTTTTTTTTCCAATTTCACCTTGGACGGTGAATATCACAGGGTGAGTTTTATCTTATTTATACTTACTATTAGCTTATATGTAGTGATATCTGATTTATACTATTTACAGGTTTCGGAGAGAAAAAATCCCTCCGCAGCGACTCGGAGGCCTCCGTCAAGGGGCAAGTTATCGCTACATCGTCATCGGTAAGTATGCTATGAGTTTATAACTCTGTTTGTGCATCTGTTTCGACTCGTTTGAATCGTTGATATTAATATTTTGTTTGTGTTACAGGAAAAAACGTGTCGTGAAGGGTGCGGCGACAACAATTCATACCTTGTTTTCCGCTCAAAAGTCTATTATTCGAATATCCTCCATGAGAAAAATATATTTCGGAATATGCATAAGTAGTTTTAGTTTATTTGACAAATATTATATTTTAATGCTACACCAATGAGCTACAAGCATTTACAATTACGATTCATGATGATCTCTCTCTCTCTCTCTCTCTCTCTCTCTCTCTCTGCAGTATACAGCCAAATGAACCCTCAGGAATCTCACCGCTGTTGGTTAACCTGTTGGTCAGAGCCAATGGAACCTGTACAAGAGGTTTGTCGTCTCAGGCATCGACGGACGTAGCCAAGTAGGTTGATGACCTGTCTGAGAGCCATCCCTTATCTTCAATCCCTTCTCTCTCTTTTCCCGCCATTTTAAATCAGCTATCCTCAACCCTTAAGATCTCCGCAGAATTTTCCAAACGCTTCGTCTCGCCGTGAATAAAGAGCGGCAATAACGCACAGCAGGACGCGGCGTTTCTCGTAAAATTGCCCAGCGTCGATCATAAATAACGGGCGAATCTCGTTTTTTTTTTTTTTTGGAACCGACATTTCATTCTCAGCAAAATCTTTTTCTTTCCTTCTTCATCTCGTTATTGTTTATTTTCTTGCAGTTTGTGCGTAATTATTGGATGCGGAACTCGCGTTTTCACGGTTTTCCAAAATAGGGCAAAAATTGCATTTGACCGTTTTGCCTCTTTTGGATCTCGGAGTAGCTCCCTCGATCTCTTTATTTATTACGCCCTGCAGAATTGTCGGTTACGCGTTGTCCATTTCGTGTCTATTATATCAGCTCGATCCTCCTGCCATAAATCTGACGGCCGGAGACCTTACGATCTACAAAATGCATGATACGAATACATTGTTAATAGAAAAATGAGATTTATCGATTCGATTGAGTCGATTTTTATGAAGAAATATTGATATTTTCGCCAAACATATGATTCTGTACGGAAATTTATGTCGATTGTTTCCGAAAAAAATGTATAGTATAGTATTTTGTACAATTGGTGGAGCCCTTAGCCAGTGGTGTCTTTTAAATCGAACAGATAAATGAATTATTGCAATTTAATTTGTAACGTTCGAAAAACATAATTCTAAGATTCGACATTTTCATTGAAAAAGTAATATATTTTAATTAATAACTAGAGATGGGTGCTCACACGCGCGATCACACGATTGCGCTGCAGCGCCTTGATTTTTTACGCAATTTTATCATACGCGTTTAATAATTTAAACAAAACATATGCGCGCATCATAAACCAAACGGAATTTTGCCACGAAATTGGTTCTTTTTTCACAGACCAATCAGGGGACGAATAAAACGACAACAATCGCGCGATATTTTTTCGACAAAGGATCAACTTCGGGATCCCATCAATTTTTTATTAGAAGTCAAGAAATGTCACTCTACGTATGCAAATACAATTTGTCGAAAACATATATATTTCTGTTGTAATATACAATAAGTTACATGAAATTGTGTTCATATTGAAAAATCAATATGTACAGCGCGACTAGATTTGATTAAAAATAATGCAATTCAGCGTCTTTTGTCTCTGGCAAATCGCCATCAATTGTCTTTTCCCCATCACCATTATTCTCACTTCCAATCAATGTCCAAATACATAATATATGAGTCTACGGCTTTAACCGTATTAACGTTCGAGGATAAAGCCTCAAATTATTCAAGGGAATGCTCCAAAGTCCTTCCCGGCTGTTTCTGAACGTAAACTTGGCATCTTCTATATCTGTCCGTTCGTACTCCGACAAATGATTAAATTAGGCATGTCTCGGTTTACTCGCCGGGTTCATTCGAATTTCGAAACAAAATTATCTCCCCCACCGGGTTGAAATCGCCCAAAATCGGTATTCATCTATCGCATTATCGCAGCCCGGTTTCCGCCGTTCACCGTCCTGTAGAAAATCCCGAGAGACAAACAGACGAGAGAGTAGAGGCTGTGTACGTAGCAATAAACCTTGACAGAAGGGGGCACTAATTTTGAGGAAGAAAAGTGGATTCGCCTGATTACGGTAATTGACGCGAATTATTCAATCCAATTTGTTCTTACCGTCGCTGGCATCTTCCTTCCTTCCTTTCCTTCCGTTTGTTCATTCTCCTCTATTTGAGACAATTTTCGAATTGTTTATATTACTCAGTCTTAAGGTCTTATATACCGCATTCGTGCAATATATACGCGAATTTTCACCCGCTTCAAGGTTCAAGACTGAGGTTCAAGATAAGTATTTAATAATAATAAATATTGCATACTGTAATAGTTTTTCCAGACATGGATAGAAAAAATAAATCCCCGGTACTTCACGGTTGCGTTCATGCCTTTTTTCCTGACGCCTCCAGTTCGAAAACTGGGCAAGCAAACGTTGTACTAAAGAAATGTAATTTTTCATGCGTTTTCGAACTTCTGATCGTGTAACGTAAAAAATCAACAGCTGATGAATCATAATGCGGTAGAGAGATCAATAAACATGCAACTCAATTGTTTGGTAAAAAGAATCCATCACGATCGCGACATACCATTTTTCAAACTTCAGAAACAGAGGTTTTTGAATTTCAATCAACGATTGTTTCTCGCAGAGAAGCAGCGATGTTAAAAAATCACGAATGAATTAATTGACGAAGCTCGAATAGGGTCATCGATCGTGCGCGTCAAATCTATATATATATATATATTGCTCGATCTACAAAAACCGAAAATTTGACAGGTCAGCGCACGGCAGGAACACCAGTCTGACGAGACGTGTAACTCTTGCTTAATCACTGCGTTAATTTTCGCGACGCTTCTCGCGTATGTAGATTATAGACAGTATTACGAGGTGTGTGTACATAGTTCAACGTCATACAGATATGGGTGACAGGTCGATGAAGTTTGCCGAGTTTAACCGCACAAACTCCAATATCCGGTGTAATCTCACCGCATACTACACCCTACTGAAACCCACTGCTCTCATACCGTCTCATACCACTTGCTATTCTCTATTCTCTATCGTTTATACATACACACACACACACACACATGCTGTATACTATATATGTGTAACGTTTACGTGTAGGGAGAAGGGCGGGAAAACGCCTAGAATACTTTACACTAAGCTAACGTAATAACTAGGGTGGCTCGTGGACGACTCTTGGTCTACGATCAAACTCTTGTTTCTACCCTCTGCGTATACACCCTTATTATACTAGACCTATAAGTACGTATATGGAAGTATACTATATACATATATGAGAGTGTGGGTTGTCCAATACCACTGAAGTATAATGCCATCGTGCTGCGACGTTCGCTTCCACATCAAATTTTCATGGATCCCTTCTGTTAATACCATAATACACTCATTGTATCTAAAAGCAAAGAAAAATCTAGTACAAAACCTCACTGAATGTCTGCGCATTCGCATTCACCGAATTATTAATTTCCCAACATCGTATGTACATCCGAACTTTTCCCGAAGGCCCGATCCTACAGTCACCCTCATCGTAAGAAGGGCGTCTCACGAAGAATATTGATTCCGGAACGTACGTGTAATTACGTGTTTTTATAGCAACATGAATCTGCGTTATGGACGTAAACACGTTGTTGTAAAAATGTAGCATTAAGTTGCGTGAAATATTGCAGCCGAAAAACAATTCCGGCAAAAAAGCAATGTTGAAGCGATTACATCGTTCACTTGTTGTAGCGCGGTAAGGGTGTCTTTTTTTCGAGGTTTTGATGTCTGTATCGCGTTATCGCGTGAGGATTTTTTCGAGGGAATTCCGAGTTTCCGGATTTGGGGCAACATTACGATGTCCGGCAACATTCGTGTTGAGCGGGTGCTGAAAATCGCAGCGTTCGGACAAAAGGGCTCATGCGCTCGTTATCTCTCTTGCTTTTTTCCTCCCTTGATATTTTTTCCTCCACCGCCGCTTGAACGTGGACCGGTTACGATTATTCCGAGACTTTTTCTACAGCTCGGCAATTTCACAACCTCTCGTAGAAACAGAAAGGGGAAAAATCTTTCTCGCTTTTTCGCGATACTTTCGCAGCGTCGTGAACGTGTATACCTTCTCGACGTTGACCCTCTAGCGCGCAGCAGGGTGTACGGCCTTCACAATTTCACACCGAGAGAAGCATATTAATTTTCTTTTCTTCACTCGGATGTCGAGACGCGAGACAAATTAAATTCAAAGTTGAGACGGGTCGTAACGCCGTTTTTAGATCGCGAGATATATCCGCAACGTCACGATGATATTATACATGTAAGGTAGAATCGCGAGGTAAGAAGGACGCGGAAATCATTGCGAAATATTCCGTATGCAATTTTACCGGAAATGAATATCGCATTAACTTGCATCTTGTTTTTAAATAAAACTCACTCGACATTTTCAACGGCGAAAAGACACAGACGTCTCGAAGAACGACAGTATGATTTTACGAACAAGCGTCTTTGAGAATAAAATATGATAAAATAGTACACTTCGTAAGAATAAAAGTAAAGCTTTTTACTCACATTACTTTTTTCTTAATCGAGATGTACGTGTTTTCAATACGTTTCAAAGGGAATATCTACGAATCGTTGTGCTTTTTACATGAACTAGGGACAAGAGACGCGCGCTCACGCGCGCGATCGACTGCGTTTTCGCGCTACGGCGCTCCGTCTTGAATTAAGTATAGACCCCTAGAAGACACATTATCATTCGGCATAAGTAGCAAATTGTGGAAAGCAAGGAATTTTTAAAAAACTGAACAAAAATTTCCGAAAACCGGACATGGAGCAACTTGTTCAGAGTTGTTTCCTCTATGCGTGGTTCAATTTTGATGGAGTTGTCGATCGTTCTTTTCATCTGCCACTACTTTCGAGTACTACAGCGTCGAGCGTTAGTACTGCGCCTGCGAGACTGTTTACTCGCCCGACATTGCTGTAGAGCGGAAAGATAGCCTCTCCGGGCCAGCGTCGAGCGGTAGTACTGCGCCTGCGAGACTGTTTACTCGCCCGACATTGCTGTAGAGCGGAAAGATAGCCTCTCCGGGCCAGCGTCGAGCGGTAGTACTGCGCCTGCGAGACTGTTTACCCGCCCGACATTGCTGTAGGGCGGAAAGATAGCCTCTCCGGGCCAGCGTCGAGCGTTAGTACTGCGCCTGCGAGACTGCTTACCCGCCCGACATTGCTGTAGAGCGGAAAGATAGCCTCTCCGGGCCAGCGTCGAGCGTTAGTACTGCGCCTGCGAGACTGCTTACCCGCCCGACATTGCTGTAGAGCGGAAAGATAGCCTCTCCGGGCCAGCGTCGAGCGGTAGTACTGCGCCTGCAAGACTGTTTAACCGCCCGACATTGCTGTAGAACAAAAATTTCCGGAAACCGGACATGAAGCATCTTGTTTAGAGTTGTTTCCTCTATGCGTGGTTAAATTTTGATGGAGTTGTCGATCGTTCTTTTTATCTGCCACTACTTTGAAGGAAAACGCTTCTCGCGAGATCGTCTGATCGAAGAATCATTTCTTGTAAATTTTATAAAACATTAATGTGCAAGGGAGAAAGAAGGGAGAACAATTTTCGCTTGAAAAAATGTGCAAGAGAAGCTAGTTTAGTTGATTCACTCTCCTTCTCCCGGACTATCTCTCATTTTCTCTCAGTACAATATAAATTCAATTGTGAAATATAGTACTCTTACTTTCTCGATATGGATGATTTCTTTTTCACAGAATAAATTATCGTAGAACTACAACCTTTGCTAACCGCGATTAATGTCACGAGTCGATAACTGGCCAAAACAGCATAAAAAACCGCGCGAATACAGTCTCGCATGAATTTCGCGGCTACGCTCATCACAGACCAATCGCGAAACGAATAAAACGACAACAAAGCATGCGATATTTCGATATTTCGATAATTTCGATCTATATCTCCTCATCAACTTTTTATAAGAAAGATCAACTTTTTATAAGAAAGATCAACTTTTTATAAGAAAGATATTGATTGGAACGTTCGAATGACAGGAAAAAATGAAAATCATTTGTCGTCATTGCCCGCAGACTTACCGGCGTGTTCGTAGCGTCGAACGAGTCATGTTGAACAAAAATGAGTTAACAACGATTGCGCGATAAATTGAATGTCCAAGTTTACGGCTAGCGTGTCAGCAGCTTTCATTTTACCTTCAATACGAACGCGCGAATTGGCGCATCGACGCATTTTACCCACCAACGCTTTCGGCCCGATGGCGGCTCCCGCGGATGGAATTTCTCCGTGATGCCTTTACGTTAACGCGCGCATATATGTATGTAATAATAACCAATCGTTAAAATATGGATAAACGGTGTTATTGTAGCTTGTAACGAATGTCGGTTTCTGCACCGGCGAACCGATATTTCGTCGATGGAACACACATACGGCGGAGAGCAAAGGCATTGCTTCGTTTGGTTTTAGCGTTGACGCGTTTATGGGCCCGCATATACATACACATGTACAAGGGAAGGATATGGGATATGGAGTATATCGTGTAGATATATGTAGATTATTGTGGGAAAACGAGAGAATTACACGGGAGAACGTACGAGCTTCGCCCATTGCCGACTACTCGCCTTTTCCCTTGCCTATATACGGTTCGTAAACCACCCGACAATTTAGCAACCGACCACCCCTGGGATATACAATGAATCAATATATCTGTACGGGTTATTTAACGCAAAGTCGTCACGATTTTCCATCAATCTCACCGAGCAAAAGATAATCCTTAGTGAATTAAAAATGTAGGAAAACAATATATACATTGTTAATTTCGATAGAGTATAATCCTGAAAAGAGTATTTCAGGAATCATCCTGAAACATTTTTACTTTACTTTGGATCGTATTGCAGTAAAACATTGTTGCAAATGACCGAAGAAGTTACATTTTTCGTCTTCATTGTACGATTATTAATGGTTTGAAATTATTGTTGCAAAAGCGACATCTACAAGGAAACTCGCGTGGTAGTTAAAAATATTCCTTTCGATCTGGAATGTCCTCTATTATACGTGTGTGTATGAGGGGCAGACAAAAAACTGACATTCGAAGCTCGCTTTTATCCACGACGAACCAGCTTTTCGATGTTTCAACCGAGCTATGTCGAAAATTGAATAATCGAAACTGCCACCCGCCCGACTCTTTGCTTCACGCTTGCGAGGGCAGGGATGAACGACGAAAAATTATTTGCCACATCGTTTCTCACGCGCCATCTTTATACATATGTATATAAATAACAGAGAGGTTTTTCCTCGTTTTATACCGCGACATTTTCCAACTGCCGCCGTTCAATTTTTTTCCTTCGACCTCCATATATTCTCGGAGATATTTCGATAAAAGGCAATCACATCGAAGCGATTTCAGTCGGTTGAATTCGCAGCCGATTGCGGAAACACACAGCAGTACGAAATCACGAAGCAATTTGATATTTTTTCAAACAAGAGCAGATGATAAAAAAAGGAATAAAGATTCATCGTGGAAACACAAAACCGTTGATTCATCGACCGCTAAAAATTTCGTTTGTTCGGCAAAAAAAAATTCTGTCACATCTCGTTGCTAAAATAGCAGGAAATTTCGGGGAAAAAAGAGAAACGCATGATTTTTTATCACCAGGGGAGTATTCTTTTTTCCTTCCGAAAGTTGTTCATCACGTGGAAAAAACAAAAGTCTTAAACGATTTTTGCCTCGATGCTTCAAACGGAAATACGATGTCGGAGGAGTCTGCAGCTTCGGCTGGACATTTTTCATATTTTTCCGGCGAAAAGAAAAGGGACATAAAGACCAGAAATATCGTATTGGATGGTAGAGAGCTCTTCGCGATTCAAGACCGTTAAAAGCTCTCGAAGCTCGCTAAAACGTGCACACACACACCCCCTTTCTTTTTCGTCGTCGACGTATTACCTCCCTTTTCTTTACTTCCACTTTCTTCTTCATTTTCCTCTTACGTGAGGGGAGAAAGGAAAAACAGTGAAGTTTCGTTCGGTTTCAAGCGGCAGAACGAGGGTTCTTCGTGACCGCGTCTGCTCGTCGTCTATTTGCTACCAGCAACCGCATCCACGTCCGAACACGTCTGCCATCTTTGTTTCTACAAAATTCTCTCGTTCTCCCGGAAATTCCCTTTTTATTCTTCGATTTCTCTCTCTCTCTCTCTCTCTCTCTCTATCTAACGGTGGAGTAGAAAAACTTTCCATCGTTTACCCTTTCTCTCATAAGGGAAACAAATCATCGTGAAAATTTTTGTCAGACTCGTCGAAACCATTAGACATATCTCTATTAGCAATCACACTCGCCATTTTTATTTCATATGAAATAGACGAAATGTTTTCTGAACGTGCAGAATGATTTTTTTGTCAATATTTAAATACTATTTCGTTATTTTAATTGAACGTACTTGGCATGTTCCCTCTTAGCGATTTCTTTCATATTTTCACATCATCGATATAGGGTACATTAAATTGTCTTTCTGTTCCTTTTCAGAGACATTTGGCGATACCAGAAGTTTCCTTGCTGGCTTTTTCGAAATTTCCTAATTAATATTTCCTTTATGAGCGATTCAAGAGGAATTTTCCGAGTAAACGAAAAAGGGTTGTTTTCACCCTCGTGAAGAAAGAAACGGCTCAAAGAGCTTACGCGTCCACTTCTTTACGTTGCTATATCTTTTTGGAGCATCCTTGAAAACAGTCACAAAAGAAATGTGCTTTTCCTTTCAGCTTTTACAGTTGAAACATGGTTTTGGCACTTTTTGTTTGCTCTAAATTCTTTTACACTCTTCATTTCTCCTTTAGTTTTCGCGTTCACTCATAACCCGAGGGTGAAGGTTTCCTCGTCATTTTCGTTTTGCTGTCGCATTCTTTTTTTCTTCTCTTTTTAGCTCAAAAGCGAATGCCTGATGATTTCGAAAGAATACTCGCTTTATTCACCATCTTTGTTTTTTTTCATCCCGGAGAGCTTTATTTCGTTATGGGACGTTGCGCATCAACTTCAGACGAATGGTGCAGCATTAAAATTCCAGCTTTCAGCTGTCTCCCAGCTTTGTCATTCATTAAATATTTTTTTTCCTCTACAGC
Organism: Heteropelma amictum; assembly: GCA_959613375.1. Classification (NCBI taxonomy): domain Eukaryota; kingdom Metazoa; phylum Arthropoda; class Insecta; order Hymenoptera; family Ichneumonidae; genus Heteropelma; species Heteropelma amictum. The sequence goes on along the minus strand of OY390720.1, from coordinate 6,770,870 downwards.
AAGGACTCTTGGTTCGTTCGTTCTTTTTTGTATTTCTTTGCTCTTCCTCCGTGTCCCTCGTTCTTTCCCATTCATTTCATCCCTTGCAACCCTTGGATATTACAAAAAAAAAACCGTCCTGACGGTGTTCCTCAACATTATATTACAATCCTTGGATTCGCGAAAAAGTCTCTTTGGCTGTGCTCTGTGAAAAAAAAATGCATTTATGCATCGCCTCGGCTTACAACCACTGAAGTTTCTGCCTACGAGTTTAAATTCGAGCTGGAAGGTCCGAAATTCATGCTTCACTCGCTCTCTCATATTCAATTTTTTTTGCCTCCCATATAATACGAGAACACGGTACGAAATTGTTTCTCACTTTGAGATACAAGCGAAGATTTATGACCAATGTATTATTCGCATCATTCTGAAGGCAAGCTTATATCTTCATTTTTATCTCCTTGCACGAGAAGCCCTTCATGGACGAATATATATTTCATTATTTCCAATTTTCGAAACGTTTTTTTAATACCCGCCACTTTAGGCCTTGTGCGTCTTGTTTGAATTTTCATAAAATAGTATTATCATCTTATCAAACGATAAGAAAATATTATTTTATCACATCGAACTATACGTATCGCGAATAATATAAACGCGACGTTTTTCAAATAATATATTCAATATTTCCCAATGTACTTTTTGTTCGATAAAACGAAAATCGCGGAATTGCATTCGAAGGATGGAGGACAGGAGGCGGAAAAATCTAAGTAAATACAATTACAAAGTCTCTGTAAAAGTTCTTGCAAAACGTGTGGTCTTTATTTCTCAATATCATTGTCACAAATAATTCATTTTTACAGAAAAATGGATAATCGCGGTTTCTCGGTTGTGGCGAGGCAGGGGGGGAAAAAACCATAGTTACATTTTTCTTGTTTCTTGTATTTTCGACGAGAGAACTTCCGGCTAAGGTTTGCATGTTTCAATTTTCTTTTTTTTTCTTTTCATTTCATCTCTCTCTCTCCGTTCGATATCACCGTACAGTGTGCGAAACGTTGGCAGCGCTTGAAAATTACAATATTAAATGGAAACAACACAAATATCGTTATTTATCATCTAGGCGTGTTTCATTTTTTCATCCGCAATTTTTTTTTACCACAATAACTGGTCAAACTTTTGCAATCTCATCGCGATCAATATATTTTCCATCGTCACACATTTATCGCGATGTAATGTTTCATTCGTTTCGCAGGTTTTTCCTTCCTTGTTTTTTTTTTCCCTCAAGTACAAAGTGTATCGCTCTGGCGCATATATATATATATGAATTTTTTTCGTTTAGTAAAGGGAGAGAACGGATCTATCCGTCGCGTTTCGCAAGACATGGTCACAAAACTGCATGGAAAATCGGTTGCGTTTTTCCCGCATTCGCGATTTTTTTCTGTCATTTTCTTCCACGTCCGTTAATTTTATTCGTCGAGAAGGAGGCGAGATACGAATGAACGAAAAAACGAGGTAAAAAAATCTCCGTTTGAGAAAGAAAGAGAGGAAATTTCGGGCGAAAATGCAGAATGGTGGATAAAAGAATGAAAATTGGGGAAAACGCAAATCCGGTAGCAGAAAGTATATCTGTGGATATAAATATGTGTAAGTATATCTCGGTACATGCGTGTTGATGGTATAGAAAAAGGAAAGCTATTTATATGGAGGGAAAAGAGAAGGGCGGGCGAGAGTTTACCAATGTAATTTTGTAGACGTCTGGAAAATGAAACTTCCGGTTGCGCCTCCGCTTCTCGTTGGGTGTCGTAGCGAGGGAGAAGAGTCAGCAGTCGCTTCGGATTATCGAGAGGGTTGAACTATTTACGAATTTTCGCCATGTCCCTTCGTCTCATCCTCGTGTTTTTGGAAAAATGGAGATTGGCACTGAATGAAAAATCTATAGACTTTTTTTCACGCTGATTCAAAAAAATGGTGCATGTTTTTCATTATTTTCGAATAAGCGCGAAATTCAATCGTATTTGCAACTTTGATACACTCTAACTGCATCGGTATAATAAATGCGCAATGAATCTCGTAGTATACATTTTTACGTGAAATTGAATCAATGGACAAAGGAGCTGCATTTTCTTTTATTTTTTCGTATTGTCTTTTCATCGATTTTCTTCAACTTGTGGAGGACGAAATATCTACGGATATAATTAGTGTTTGAAGGAAACTAAAGACGCATTGCGTATAATCATGTCAGCTTTTGGCTTCGTTTCTAATTTTGACTGGCGATTTCCCTTTCGAATTATGCTCATCTCTGGAAAAAAAAGAGCCTCGCACCCATTGGTCCCACGTCCCGGTGAAGAAGAATAATGAAAAAGATAGTTGACGCAAGCAATAATAACGTAACAAAAATATCTTATATTTCTAAATTTATATATATACGTGCTTTGTTTTTAGAAGGAGAAAAAAAAGTTCGCCTCCTTCTCGTAAAAAAAATTGCAAATTTCATGACGATGCTCGAGTGTCCTTTTTTTCGGTACACCGTTCACGCTCTCATCCCGTCCTTCTTCTTAATTATCATTAACAATATGTATATGATCTTAATCATTAACACTTTTATCATTTTTAACTCTTCTCGCTCGTTATTATTTACATATTTTACACATTTCGTAGTAATATATTTTGCGTCGCGCAGTAATAATATTTATTCGACGAACAATGGACGAATCATTGGCGAGTTTATTATCGTCACAGTGAAACGTGAAACTAGACTAGTTATTATTTTGAATTGCCAAGAAATATTCGTTATTCTCGAGCTTATCACGAATTTCATGCATCATCGAAAATCGTTCTCGTTTTCTTTTACTCAATTTTACATACTCGACGAAAAAGAACAACAGGGTCTTGATATGTCGCTCTCTTATGTACACGGGGCTTTACATGGAAATTCGATATTAAAAAAACGAGATCATCTTTTCGATTCTTGACGGAGATTGAACGGCTTGAAAAATTATACACGAGATTCCAAGTCCTTCGAGATTACAAGTGGATTGAGATTAGCACGTAAAGAGGCGTTTATTTATCAACGTATCTACCGACAGCCGGATGCTCGACGGACACGACGGTGGAGTAATTGTACTTTCGATTGAAAAAGTAACGACGGAGGAGAAAAAAAAATGGTGTTTTCAATTTAAATCGGAATTTTTCTATTTATGTCGGAATTGCAATAAACCGCTCGACCCTAACGACGTTCCGATGTCACGTGACATTTTTCCACATAAATGATTTATCTCTGCAAGTAGCGGAAAACATAAATTCCGAGATATCGAGATCCGAGGAATAAATTTAAAAAGGAACGTCGGAAATGTATCGAGTAAATGTCTTTTTTGCCTCCGATAGTTTTTTTTTCAAAACAACACGAGTGAGGAAAGCCTTGAGCCAATTTACGATCGAGAATCACCGCTCGTCGGTATTTTTTCAATTTTTTTTTTCATTTATTTTATCCATCAGCGTCACTTTTTCTCCTCATTTCCTGGGACTTGCGCGTCCGATGGTGAAAAATGACGACGCTGGAGGGCGGTCGTCTTCGCGATATCCGGATTTAATATGAACGCGAAGATCGAGGGAAAACGCGAGAGCGCGACCGAGGAACGAGGCAAAAAAGGCGCCAGAAAAGCTGCTTATACACGTCTCCTCGTTGCTCTTGAAGAAAAGTGCGGATAAAAGGGCGGCAAAGGGAGTTTTTTGGACCAAACGAAAATGAACGAACGAAATGCTTCGGGACTATTGCCAAGTGGGTCGGAAATGGAGTCCCGAGCAACGCGGACGCGGTCGCCCTCCTTCTGATTTTATGCTTTTATTTTTATGTATTTATTTATTCCCTTTTCCATGACTTCGTTGCATCCAAAATCTTGGTTTCTTTCCCATCGGAACGACGAGGAAACAAGCGGCGATATATATACAATATACGTATAGGATTCTTCTCGAAACGAGAATTTACATGGCCAACTCCCTCGAGCTCGGTTCCGCGTGTTATCACGAATAAAACGTAACGCTTGCAGGAAAGATGCAAACTATGATATACGAAAGTTCGTTCTGCGCATATGAGAGAAAAAAACAGCTTTTCGGTGTTACTAAAATACGAGATCTTTTTTTTACGCAAGAAATTTTTGTTCTTTGCCAAAAAAAAAAAAAAACAAGAGTATTTCTACTTCTCTGACCGTGAAATTTGATGTGCGTAACGTAAGATTCGATCATTTAATTTTGGGAATAACGATTAGATATAATAATATGTTTAATATATTTTTCCATCCAACTTTGATCCTCGTCTCTCTCTTTCTCTCTTCCCTATCCATCCCTATTTCCGCTCATCTCATTCCCTGCGTAATGAACTTTGAGTTTTTGTCGACGTGTTATTCATCAAAATTTTCGATCTTTAAGGGATCTCGAAGGATCGTTACGTCATGTTCAGGCTCCCATCATGATTTCATTATTTCGAGTATGTTGACACAGAAGTAGTAGTCGTGGAGTTGGCACGGACAGTAATCACTGCTTTGGACTTTCTTGACCAACTTTTATTGTTTCGCAAATGCACTCGCAATTAGCAATTTAACGAACATAAAGTTTACGTATTTTATGAAGTATATATGTGCATAAACTTCATGTACAGGCGTAACATTTATTTTGCCGTGGTTTCAAGTTAGCGCGAGAGACGTAAAACAAGTTAGGCGTTTTGCGATCATTGAGTAGTGAGCACACCCTTTGACAATCAAGCTCAAAACGCACGACCTTCCCGCTCTCTGTATAAAATTTACAATGCAAATTTTCATTTTTTCCATCACGGATAGGGATACGAAAAATCCCATCTCCGTGCATGTTTTTTTTTGACAACGTAACGTGATGCCACCCTTTGAAAGCTCTTTTTCAGACTCCCACAGGCTTTTGAAAGTTCGGAGCATCCTCGTTGTCGTCAAATTTGATTTTTAGGAAACGTGTAACTCAGTAAAATCCTAAAAGTAGCTTTTATTTATCCAAAAGAAGAAAAAATGCGACATCTTGTCGATGATTTGTTTGAAATTGCAATTCCGTATAAAATTCTTCGTGTACAAATATAAGTCTGCATCTATTTTGCCATTGCTCTCTTCCTATATGGCTGGTGCTCCCAGCATGCCACTGGTGCAAGAACGAGTTGTCTTGAAAGCCCCCCATCCGTTAGTTCCAAAAGATTTTCTCTCCGGTAGCGGAAATCCACTCTCGAGAGTGTTTCATAAACCTCGTCTCATCGCTCGAGACATTTTTCGAGAAAGATGAAAGAAAATAGAGAGAGAGAGAGAGAGAGAGAGAGAGAGAGGGAGACACACAGATTTCCGAAGTACACACACGCTCTGTTCTTGAAAAACTCATGCCTATATTTCCCCTGACGATAAATTCATCAACGTGAAGCCACGTCCAAGTCTAACTTTTGACCCCTTGGATGGATATATCTTCTGTTTTTGTAATTACGTTTCAGGTGGAACCCCAGAGAAAAAGTTTTGATCTCCAGCCTCTTATATCCGTTACATGCAGGACAGTAGAAATTTCCACGTCCCTCGAGGACAAACGGAGAAAAGGAAATTGAAAAAAGATAGATACGACGATATAGGCTAGACTGTGAGGGGAGCGAAAGAAAAAGACATCACATTTCCGGTATAACGTCGTCCATCGTTGGACTCCTCTCCTTCCGGCCTATAGGACTGTCCGTCGCAGACAGACTCTCGCACGTAATTCGCAAATAATCACAACAATTTACAGGAATATTTATAAAAGTACTTGCTTTATTTACGTTTTTCGCTGAAGTTAGACGCCATCTTGGATGCTAAGATGGGAGAAGTCTGTTGGGAAAATCAGTGAAAAACCATGTAATATGTCTTTATTTCGACGATACTTTTTTCAACTTTCAATCCCCGACGAACGTCACTGTTTGTTCATTCGTAGCGTAGTTGTCGGGGCGTTTCACACCGCGACACCCAACTGGGAACTTTGGGGCATCCCGCGCATCCTCGATTCTTCATCTGAGGATTAGCCGCGTGACAGCCAGCGCCAATGTCACGAGGGGAAGCGCAAGCTCGTACCCCGATGGCTTTTTACTTCCGGTACCGTGATGCAGCTCGGCTAGACTTTCTCCTGAAACAAAGAGAGTCACTCAAACACTGTTGGCTTCTCGCTTTTCCTTTCAATTCTTGTCTTTTTTATTTTACGACACTGCTTCAACGATGATATACAGCCGATCAAATTTCTTTTAATCCGGGGATATAATGAAAACAAGGAGAAACTGGTCATTCGAGAGCCGAATTTCATATGGCAAAAAGTATGAATCAAGTAAATCTCGAATATCATGATAAATTTGTTGGATTCGAAAGAATTTACATTCAAATTGCAAGACCATTATCATGCTCGACATTTAATTGTCCGCGAATTTCCAGCCATTTTTTAATCGCATAGGCTAATGAGAGAGCTAGATTTCAGTTCATTTCAGCTTCAAATTAGCCCCGAATTTACAGTGTCGAGATATTTCAATTTTCATTGCAAAATGACGTGAATCAGCATCTCTCTCTCTCTCTCTAGCCTCTTTCACTCCCATAGGTTTGACGTTGCTCATACCGCGGTCCATTCGGAGCAGTTTCAGGGGTATAGTTTGTAACAGGAGTGTTTTGGATTACGAGGGTGAGCTCGACCAAATTAGTGGAAGTTAAGCATAATTATCTGTGACTATACACGCATATATATATGTATATTCAAACAGAAACGATCCGTAATCCAGACTCGGCCACTGTACAGCACAGTGTTCAGTGTTATGACACTAAAGCTACTCGCTCAGGCATTTCGTTGGAGGGGTTGCTGATTCGCTTGGCCTTCTCTCGTTATATATGTATATTTAATTCGTGGATCACATACGCAGCCGATGCTAAAACGATATGACCAGAGAATATGCATGGACACACCGCAGTGTGGTCAAGAGCCTCGAGTCTTCAAAATTTATTGACGCTGCCTCTAATTTCGTTGTCAAATACGAGTAGAAGAATCTACAAAGTTACATCGATCGTGCATATATACATATAAACATGTCCACATAGAAGGCATCTCAGGTTAATTCGAATCGATCCTCATATCCCCTAATTAGGGGAAAAACAACCCTGATTTTTTTCCGAAATTTAACGCTTTTCCTTCGATCTTCAATAATTTTGTCAATTGTTGAAAAAATTTGCCAGATTCTTGTTTTTTCAGTGAGTCGTTCAATTGAGTAATCGCCATTTTCTGATGATAATCTGGAAATGAAAATCGGGAATAATCCGGGGAGAATTGAGATCGATCGGGAAACATAGATTTCGTATTTAAAAATGGAATTCTCGATGTTTTATTAAAAGTCAGTTTTTTCAACGAAAATACGTTCAAGTTTTGAGAGAAATCTATCAAGCGAGAAATTAGCGGTGGAAAGATCGCCTCCTGTCATTGGAATCGTAATAATTGCATAATATCAGAATGATTTTCTAGTCCAATTTGCCTTGAATGCCCCATATACCGTGTGTATCCTCTTTTAGACGTAAATCGCCGCGTTAATTTTCGATCTCGTCAATTTGGCCAACTGCGCGATAATACTGTGAAATTTAAGCGATATCGCACGTTACGAGACTGCCCAAATAGTCCGGTTATCCTGCGGCGTCCTGAGCTTCACACGGTTGAATCGTGAAATGTGCTGGACTCTCGCAGCCGATATTCGGAATCCCGTATGTCTCGGGCGGATACATTTCGCGAGGAAAGCTAAGGCATTTCCGGCTAACGGGATTGAATCGGTCGACAGGCAAATCTAATTACACGTAAATGCTCCAGAGGTACATACTGTACATAGGAAGATGAGGACCGTGTCCGAGAGCTGGCAAGTCCGGCAGGGAATGCGCCATTATTATTGTCATAAATGTTTAAGCCATTTTGCTACCAGTCTATATACCCAATTCCAATCGCAGACGTAACGTTTGATGGAATGGTCGAGTCGCGTATGACAAAAATTTCTAACACTTTTCATCCGGCACTTGAAGTACTGCTATGCCAATGCATTGGAAGAATGGTGAAAGAAAAAATTAGACTTTTTTTCGAGTAACACCGAGGTGAGTTATTTTTGAAAATTTTTAACGTGACAGTTTCCGCCGATTTCAATTAAAATGATAACTGTGTGACCGAGAACGAAGGAGTTACTCGCTAGAAGGTCTGCATCATCAAACTTTTTTTTTTTTCGCTCACCGTTGAGTACGTGAACGTGAACGGTGGCTGGTTGATCAGGCATTGTGGTAAGGACGCACGTGTAATTACCACTGTCAGCTGGACCAACCCTGGCTATACTCAGCGTTGAATTAGCACCCTCTTCCATCAGATCTGTCTTTACGCTGAAAAGTATGAACAAAGTTTGTTAAATAAGACGCGTGCGATTGAGGGAATGAATGCGTAAAATCTGGTCCAATTAGAATACAATTTCCCAAGTGCCTCGAACAACTCGAAGTCTGTTTACTTTATTATCTCTTGAATACAATTTTTCCTTTCAGTAATATCTCAGAATCATCGTAACAAGCGCTCGAGATTCATCTTTCCCCTTCTGATTTATTTTTTAAGTGCTTTCGCGTTATTAAATTTATTTTACATAACCTCTGACGTTTCAAATAACATTTTCACGATGTTTTTTGGACCCCAATTTTTGATCATATAATTGTAAATAAAAGTGAAAGTAGTAGAAATTAATTGATTTATTATTGAAAAAATCTGTTAACGTTACGCGGGAAAATTCGATCTTCCACACGATAATTATATAAATACTGAATAGATCGGAAGTTGCATGACTCTGATGGAGAAAATGTAAGTGAACAGAGATGAGAAAAAAGCCGGGAAAAATCGAGGAAAAAAAATATATTGTGCAGAAGAGTCCGGATCTTGACGACTCACGAAAAAAGAAACAGCCTGAAGAGTCTGTGCTCACGCCCGCGTGAGAACTTTAATTGAAAAAGTTTTTTTCTCATAATTTATTCATTCATTACCCGCGAGTGGCTTCCCCATTGAGCGCATCCTTCAGTTGCCATTTTATACATATACAATTATGTACAGTTATATCAATTACGGTAAAATAGCCAGAAATCTCCGAATGTTAATTAAACGAGAGCTGAACAATTATCATCTTGATGTTTCGCCTCGACATCTCCGATGACGACCTATATTTGTTTCAATAAATTAATCGATCAAATTAATTAAAAAATAAAAAACATAATGCAGTTTCTATAAACTAAACTGTGTAAGTTTTTATTCCACAATTGACGTTTTGGCATTATTGCTCAAAGTGTGACATGGTGTTACTCAATTTCATAATATCATCACGATTTCGCAATGATTTTTCAATTATTACAGTTTTCGATCATTATTTATCCCAAATAAATTTGCTCTAATTGTTTTCAACATTCAGAGTCCTTCGAATCCTCGACGATTGTTTCGATCGGATCGTTTCATCAGCAGCACGCGAAAAGTTGCCAAGTTTGGCAGAGTGGTACGTGGATCCAAGAGCGTAGCCAGGCTGTAAGCAAGGAGAAATCTGCGATCCTACCTTTATTAAGACCCCCGCATAGATTGGACAAAGATTTTCTCTCATTTCTCTCTCCCCATTCCCGAGTCGACATTTATTCGGTGCAGCCTCGAGCGCAACTACAGCATATCTTGTTTCTCTCAACCTGCGACTATCACGAGCGTCTTTTGATTCAGGTTCGTATATGAAAATCCCTTAGTCCCGCGGAGGCTCGTTTCCCTCATCTATACGCGCACTGCTTCGCTTTATAAGACTCGTCCATTTCACTATATTGTTCCAGTCACCACATGGAAAAAGCGATATAGCTTTCAGACAATTTACAAAATGTCTATTTCCCAAGCTGCACGCTCTTCCAAAAGCTCTCGCGAATCAACTACATGTAGAAAGTGGAATTTCGCTGGAATCGTGCAGTTAGCTATTTCGTACTTGTGCGTTCTAGTTTCTCCGTTTACAATGTATACTGCTTCACCATATGGTATTAGTTCAAGCCAGTTGGACGGAAAATTTCATTCAACGCCGACCGTTCGATGTCTCATTCGTGTGGGTACCAAGTGGAATAGAAATACGAGAGAGAAACTTGTGCAGAGATAGATAGCGAAAGAGAGAGAGAGAGAGAAAGAGTGTAAGGGGTTTAGGAAATTTCAGTTTAATTCGGCCTGTGCGAGGAGTATTAGCTCTTGCTGTATAATAATAACCCCTCCTGCTGCAGGCTAAAAGCGGTACCCATTTACTTAAATTGCATCGCGCAGGGCCCAACGTCGAATGTATCACTCCATGAGCTAACGATGCCACCGTGTAACCGCCTTCATCCGGATAACAAATGAATTTCCCGCAGTACAAACCATGTCTGTGTTTCGTGCAACCCCAGGTGTATTTGTGCACCAAGTACGGTACGGTTCAACAATATCACAGCGGTGAATGATTCCAAGCGGAGTGCGAGTCGTAACCCGAGCTAAGAACTCCCGAGGAAAAATCCACGCTGGCAACCGGTGTATTTGTTTTATATTTTAATCAATGATAAAATTCTTCAAGTTCGTAAAAACAATTATTTTCAACGATTTTGCATTTAACGTGCTCTTTTTGTTCGCCCACGTGAATTTTTCTCCGGAGATTTTTGAACTTTGGACAAAGAATTTTCAACGACAATTTGCGTTCGTAGCGCAAGAATATTACTGTTTAAAGAGAACGGATGTTATAATATTAAAATATAATGAATTCGTGCTGTGAGCAAAGCCGCAACGTCCAATCCGATCGTTGTACGAAAGACAATTTCTTTGACCGCGGGGACACGTTTTAATTATTATTTTAATATCGGTATTCTCGCAGCATCCGCAACGTACCACGGAGCTTCTCTTCTTCTCCAATTATAATACGCGTATGCATATCGGATGCTGAAGAAAACAGGGATATCATACCCCCTGTTTATCGCGATGAGATACGTCCTGCACGACTGTGGGCTCCCTCGTGGAAATAATTCGCGTAAATTCAGCATCTTTTTACTCCACATTGGAAATTACTTTCTACATTCATGTTTCATGGTTTGTCCATTACGTTCTCATTTTGTCATCCAATTCACACATGTCTTGTTATCAGCATGCGTATTAGAAAACTTTACAAAATATCTTCAATTTTCCGTCGAAATTTGAGTAGGTTTTTTTCTCTTTTGGTCTTCGCCTTAATTACTTCAGTAATTCCTTCACCATGCAGTGTCCCAACGATATTTTTTCTCGTGAGTGTCAAAGACCCAAACCCTGACGTTATCGTCCCTCTCGGCGACACGTACACCAGGACTTTGGTCATCAATGCCTTTGACAAAGTTCTCTGATGTTACAAAGAGAGGCAGCGAGAATAAGAGAGAGAGAGAGAGAGAGAGAGAGAGAGGGAGATGAAGAGATTGAATCATTGCAACTTGCCTATAATAGTGGGAAAAGTAATTATAGCCAACAGTGTGCTAGACCGGGAGATGATATATGCCAATGTGAGCTACAGGAAGTTCAGAGCCATCGAAAGGGGTACCAGTGAATCCTTCCACCTCGTCGATGTTTCTAGTTTCGTTACTGTGGCACACGTTTGTTTGTAGTCAATGTGCGAAGTACATAGAGTATTATGTGCGAGGCTACGACATATTCCACGCGAAATCTGATTCGAACTGACGGATCGTGTACATAACCATAGAGCCGGGAAAACACTCTCTGCCAGAACCAACACACGTACGGACTAATCGCATTAAGTTGGCTTGCCGTGCGCGTCTAAAATGTTAACCTCATCACTTTGGACCGGCACGAAGATCGTTGCGGAACCGGCATAGCGCATTGGCTCGAAGGGGAAACTTGCGATATACAAGAGTTGTACAAGGCTAGTTGATCTGACACGCTCGAGTCTAGTTGGAAATGAACCTGTGCGTGCTTTGATGCCCCTAGGGTATCGCGAACCAAGTATAGCCAAGAGGGCTTGACTCGTCTGTGTACCTTGTACATATCGTCTCTCGCAGACGGGAGTATTTTCGCTGCCCCTTTATGCTCTCGCTCGACTTTGAGAGTCGTGTAATTTACGACCGCTCTCTAGTCGCAGCTGTTTCCTCTGCAGGTGAAAGTGCAGAATTTCCAAATTTTTCGCACTGAATTGTAACTTTCGAAATGATGCACGAGGTCTTTCTAACTCGATCATGGTTTCGTGCGGTGGAAATTCCAACGGACGTATGTACGTCACTCTGTTTTATCTGCATGTAGTTGGACGATCTATACCTCGTATGGAATTGCACCAGGTATGTTTTAACCAGTGAGAAATTGTCTCACCCGACAGCGATGACTGACAAATGGAATCATCAGATGTTTTTGGGATTTTCCGTTTCCCTTTATCGAACGGCAAACCTATACATTTCTTTAAGGAGAACTATGAAGTTGTTGCAATTCTCTCGAATTAGTCTGGGAGTTGAAGATCCATTCTCCGAAATTTCATCTCGAAATTCATATCGGAATGGAAAGAACAAAGACTGCCAAATGTGGGGGGGGGAAAGATAACGCGTTTCGCCCTTGACGGAACTTCAAGGCTAGGCAATCTTAATTACCATGGCAAAAGGGACCTCGGGAAGTAGTCATCTCCGTCAGCACTCAAAACTCAAAGTTGTGGCATGGGAGTACGCCATGATTGCAACAACGATCCTAGACCATCATTATAGTCATTTTTTTGATACACCCACCGTCATTGCCACTTTGACTGTCGACGTTGTTGCATATCGCATGTCCTGAAACTCAATTCCCATTCAATGGAATATAAATGATGGTAAATGCTTCCGTGCCAGTCAAAACTCGCTTGATACGTGCTCCTTCGATGATTATTCCTGCCTTGTTCGAGGCGAAGTTTGTATAAGGAATTCTACCGATGGAAAGTTCTCAATGTGGCATTTCCGGTTTTACGACGTAGATAAAGATGTTGAAATTGGCGATAGGAACAGTAGCGGCAACTCGTCTACGACTCTCCGTAATCCTACTCGTTCCGCCCACTCCTAGCATTCGCCAAGGCATACACGTTCTCGATCGTAGCCAGGCTCGAATCCGTTCGGCCAACGGATACCGATTCCCATGCAAATGGCTGCAACCAAGGAGTTGTTCGGTGGACAGACTCGATGCGAATCAAGTATGCATGTGCCGAGCTGAATATATATCCGACATCTTCCATGTATAACATTCACCCAAAATGTTTTGGTCTGTTTAAATAATTCAAAGCTTTATCCTAGCGCAAATGGAAAATTGAACCAGCACTCGTCATTTTTGCAATTTTTTCGGCATTTCCAATGCCGTTGGACTCGCGCATGGCAACTATCATCTTTTTCGATTTTTCCTACTCGGTATACTTTATGGATCAGGCAACTACGAATTCTGTGCGAAATTCAGAGCAAAGCTACAGAGTTTCGTCTTTCGTACATGATGGGAGCAGCCTCGGGTCTGGTTCAAGGTCAAGGCGAGAATTTTAAAGAGCAGCAGAGTTTAGATTGGAAATTTTTAAAAAAGAAACTAAGCTTTTCTACAAATTTTTATTAATCTTATATCATCCGCAAGAAGTACTCTTCATGTCCGGACGAGGAGAAAGACGTCGCCGCACGCTTTTGTTCTCGACTTGGCGAAATAAAATTGCTGCCATTTTTCTACTGAGCTTTCGTAAATGTGGCAATCAGTACGGGAATCACTACGAGTATGAAGACCGCCATTTCATTGGGACGAGACCACGTAACGTGGCAGCATCGATTAACCATTAGCGCAGCACCGCAAAGAGGACATAAAATTAAAAGTGATTCAATGCGTTGTGCAACGTCCCTCGAGTTACTGCGTTATGTACACAGTCTGGTTTCAGGGCGAGTAATCACTGTAACCACGAATTTGCGAGTATCAATTAGCCACTGCGTTGCATCGGGTCTTTGATGTTTCGGCCATTGGTGAGTCGTGCATACTCCAGGACCGTCCCAAAGGTGAGTCAGCGGACGTGGCATATTAACCACAGTAGAAGTTTTTCTACCCAGGCTGTTGAGGCAAATTCCCAGCTCGAAGTCAAATTTTCCTCATTCCGGATCTACAGCTCGCGTACCACAGGTCGCAGTCAACTTGGCGTTGAATCTCGCGGGGTTTTGGATATTTTCAATGTACTATGAGTGAATACCGCACGAAGGACCACCGAAAATCGTCGAAAAGAAAAATTTGCGTCGAAAGTTGTATCTTGTATAATTCTCACCTGATTCCACCTCTGGTCGTGTCGTAATTCAGAATCCGATTTCCATGAAGCCACTGAACTACACTGTACTGCATCTGCATCGCTATGTGACGCACAACGCATAGTAACTCGATCGTACTGTCGGCCTCGTAGTACTTGTCGCGCAAAGGATCGCCCATTGCATCGACAATTTTCACCGACGGAGCTGAAACATAGCAATGATGGACAATATGTAAAAGCTAGATAGACAAGCTGCAATGCAAAGCTAGACAATATGTAAATACCGAAGAGGATAGCAGCCGGCGATTTTCTGCGGTATTTTCACAAAATCGCTGGCCCCTGGTATGCTATTTTTGTTTCCAGAATATAATACATCTCACACCTTTGTATCGTAACAAATAATTTTTGGTAAATGCGATTTAGAATCTTGGTGAATCTGGGAATGAAAGGAGATAGCTTCGTATTAGGGACCGGTCGAGGGTGAGAATACAGAGTGAGGAGAATCCTGCCAGGATATAAAAAAAGCTCTTCATCCCGAGCGTAGATTCGAAAGTCTCGTGGCGAAGGGACTCGAAAAGCCCATCGGAATCCCTGTCTGACCTTAGGAAAAGACCTCTGTCACTTGTCCGTGTGATTCCATTCTTGAAACCCCTGGAGGTTGCACCAGATCCCTTCGGCATGCCTGCATCAGTGTCTTTCTTCCTCTCTCCCTCTTTATCCTGAACTTTTAACCCTCTCGTTGCATTATTATCCCCTCGCCTTTGCTACTTTCGTCGATCTTACACAACACCCATCTATACAAGTATACCAACATGGAAGAAAAGTTTCAGCGATCCTCGGGAAAAGTTTGGCACGTTGAGATCTTCTCTCACGTCTTCGCGATGCTTCGTCCGTATTCCGGAACTAACCTCAGGCGTTTTCAGTCTTTTTTGCTCTGGTGGTCGAGGACTTTTCGACGTGAGACGCACCATTGATCCTTCTAACCATAATTCCTTCGCGAACCTTACTCAAAATCTCCGGAAAGTTTTCGAATCTTGACTCATCGATGGCAAAGCCATTGACCCTCAATCTCTGGAATAAATTTCGATTCTCAACTTACGTCAAGATGTATTTAGATAATCACTCGAGGTTCCCTCGAATATGCCAATTAAAAAAAAAAATTAAAATGCCTTTTGCGAAAATTATAATTTGCTTTCGATAAATAGAAACTTTTATGTGGAAGAAGAGAATCGATCCGGCAAGTCATCATATTATCGTTCTAAATATCGTTGGCTTGTACTTGATGTTTTTTTTCCTTTGAAATTTGTTTATGCGTAACCACCAACATGTTCTTCTCTCAACGAGATTTAAAGACATTTTTTTAAAGCTTCTCCCAGTTATTCTGGACGACGACACGAACCGCACATACTCCATGCCTGTATTTCATTCCTCTTTCTCTCTTCGTAGATGTAATGGTTGCGTTTGTTGTGGTAAAAATTCCAAGGTAGAAAATACCAGCCACTCATAAATATGTAATAACAGTCTCTTGTTTTCTCTGCTTTTTTTCTATATCCCATCTCTGTTTTTCCCCTCCCTCTTTCTCCTCATATTCCGTTCTGTTTTCCATGAACGTTTTGCTCTCTCATTTCATTTTTCCACCGAGGTTTTATTCCGGTGGCGCGGCAATCCCAGAACGTAGAAAACCACGAGTGTCTCGATATCAAATATTCAACACGTATAGGCATATGCACACGTGTGCATTATAAATAGTCTTACTATAGCAGGAAAAATGTCAGCGAAGGAAAGATCGACGTAGCTATCAATCGAGCTCATTCATTTCTCAATGGATCGTTACCCACAGTGCTGACTTATTCTCGTTGGGTTCCTAGCATACTTATGAGCTTGATTAAACATTTTTCAAATAATTTTTTCATGCCTTTCGTAAGCCTGAAAAATTGTACGTATTTAATCAATTGTACATATTTTTGTACTGTAGCTTTTGACTCGTGTGAACCGTCTGTAATTTTGAAACTGCGATGTGCAGTCTAATTATTCTGACCAACAATAAAATAAAGGGAGACTCAAATACGTGAGTGAAAATAAAGATTGATTTTAATTCAACTGTGGTTGTGTTGCACAGAGAACATGGAAAATCAAATATGCTCCCGTGAACTTTCGAACGTTATCTATTCGCCTCTACATGTGTAAGGCTCGCGATACTATGCTGTACATATTTTCAAGCACCCACGTCACAATACTTCCGAGGAACAATTTTGCAGGCACAGCGGAAGATAAGAAGGCACCGCACAAACCATTTGCGGAGCTCTAGAAAATGCATATAATATTGTACATAAAAGGAAATGTTGCAGCGAAATGTCAAGTAGAGCTTGAAAGTTGTATTCAAGCTGTGTTTTGTGACAACAAGAATACTCACAACATTATTCGCAATATTCTTAACCGCGAGTTGCGTTGGGGTTAATTTCAACTTGGAGGAGTCTCGTTGAGGTTGCGGAGAAAACATAAATGTTGTAATCATTGAGGCACACTTTACCACCGCGTACCGCGATATGCGGTTGCGGAGAGTGTCGCGAAAGGCGCGATGCTGCTTGCACGAGGATTAAGTGATCGTGCCTGGCTTTGGTCAGACACGAGTGAGTCGACGAGTGGCGCGTGTGTAACCGCGAATGCCGAGCATCAACTGTCTCTTGCGAGATTACATTCGCGGTTTAACTAATAATTCCTCATCATTTATTTCGGTAGCCTGGCTTTTATATTTCCAAAACATTCATTGACACATTTGCCAAAAACCGTATTATATCACTTGAAAAAAGACATATTACTTCAACATTCTAACGCTCGATAAAAAAAGTATGATTCCGTGAAAATTTCATTCTCGATTAACGACACGTGAAATGAAAAGTAAGCAACAATTTGAAAAACAAAAATACAGGATGGAAATCGTGTGTGTACGAAGGTATTCCAATCGTATACAATAAATTTTATTTTAGCTTCTGCATGTCGTAAACATATATGCAAATTCTCCTTTCGACATGCTTCATTGACTAGGCATTCCTTAGGCTTTTATAAAAGTTTTTCAACATGTTTTTCCAACGTCGTGTGTAGCTTTGTGTCGTCCATGTGTACGATATACGTATGTACATGAAATGTACAGATGCATACAAGAGCACGGGATTGTCTGTTCTCCCTGCTTACGTTCGCATCCCTCGAGTACTGCAACAGTTCAATCGCAAATTCAGCAGCATGACAATACACTCGCATAGATGTAGTCATACATTCGCGAAAGGGATAAACCTCCGGATGTCGTGAGAGCTTACGCAGCAGCCTGTACATGTGCATCTTTGGCTCACTCAGTTTTCTCTCTCTCTCTCTCTCGTTGTCTTTCGCTTCCTGTGTTAAACTTTGTTTTGCTATTACAGTGTTTATGAATAACACTAACGTTCCAATTCATGTGTGTAACAGAACGGAATTACCGTTGTAGAAAATCAGATTCCTGGTTGAATACTGTGATAACAAAAAGGATTTACGCGTTTTTTATTCCGACTCACGCCTGATGAGTTATAAAGGTATTAAATCGATATTCCGCAACTTTCTGCTGGCATTTAATTAGCATAATATTATTCATTGATAATTTGTCACAGATTCGGGTCAAAATTGCCAGAGGATTCTCATTGGCGCGGAATTTTGCGTGTAATTTTACTGAAAATTATTGACACTGAGTTTTGTGGACTTTCTACGTACGTAAAATATCGTCAAATAGTCGCTGAAAGGCGAATAAAAAAGATGATGTCCGTTTGCATAAAATCATTATTGCATAAAATCGAAATTGTCTTGTTTGGTTGTATCGTATACGAGAGAGAGAGAAGAAAAAACCTTGAGCCTTTTTTTTTCAAGAACAAACTAGAAAAAAGGTCGTAATCTCTGGGTGCGCGAGCTCCTCTTGTCAGCTGTTGAAAACTTTTCATATTTCGCACGAAAGTAGTATCTCATGTGTCAACTTTCTCAAACTTGCATCTTTATCTTGGAGCACACGTACACGATAAAATATGCAGGGAATTTTTTCGTCCTTGTGACAGAAAAAAAATTAAATTTCAACGAAAGTGGCAGGTATGGAAAAATGTGGTAGTTTTTTTTTCCTCATAAAAAACTAAAATAATTTATCCAAGTAATTAGCCATAATTGGGTTCCTGGCATACTTATGAGCTTGATTAAACATTTTTTAAATCATTTTTTCGTGCCTTTCGTAAGTCTGAGAAAATTGTACTTTCGGTTGAACATTTTTAAGAACGTCCAGACAAAAAAAATTGTTGTTATCGATTGTTTATTTTTTGAATTCGATGGTGTTGAACTTTGCAAGATCTATTTGTAAAAATAAAATTGGCAACTCTATTCCGGAGTTTGGCTCGCACGATACATGTATAATCGTACAGGGATAAATCGACACGCGTTGTTGAAGGCGTTCCATTTTGTTTTTCCACCTCGTTTTGCAACACGATCGTACATCTTGCGGTCCTCATCTATACTTCTTGGCTTTCTTCTTCAACGCCTCGAATGGAGCTTGCGCCTGGTATTGAGGGTTGATGGTTTGCAGAGGGTGCGAGTACCAAAGAATGCTGATCGTTCGAGAGAAAAAACCGAGTATTCCAGCCACGTCTATTCACCCCGTTTAACTCGCTGAAGAATTCTTTTCAGCCAACGGAAACCTGTTTAACTTTGCACCGGATTGGCTTCTTGCCCGTCTTATTCGACTCTCCCACTCTAGGCCACATATAAGTATACACTGTACACAGTTTTCCGATGCGAAAGGGTACGAACGAAACGAAATTTGAGCCTGTAATTGTAGAATCAAAGATGGATCGATGAAGGTGAGCTCAAATTTAAGAACATTTCCCTGTGATACATACTGCATACTTCTCGTTTTTATTATACTAGGGATGGGTGCTCGCGCTCACACGCGCGATCGCACGTTCGCGCTGCAGCGCCTTGATTTTTTACGTAATTTTATCATACGCAGTTAAAATTTAAACAAAACAAATAGAGTCGACATTTTTTTTTTATTTTCGATATTTCAGGAGCTTATTCGATCGGAAATTTTTCGCTGATCACGAAACCCACCGACCTTTTCCCGAAAACTCGATATTTCAATTAGAACATAGTAATTAATCGATAAAATTCGTATTATCGCATTTTCGGACGGAAATATTGGGTTTTCGATGAAATAAGGGTCGGCTTCGTAATCAGCGGGAAAAAATACATCGATATGAACCATTAAAAATCATTTTTGAAATCCAAAATTTTTCGTCATTTTCTGCCGGATTGAGTTGGTTCACTAAAATGTTTGCCATTTTTTTTTCGTTCGAGGTAGACACTCCGACTTGTGCTTATTCTCTTGGCAATTGATGAGGCTTTAAAATGCCGTTTGGTTTGTCCAGATATCTTGGTTTTTCGATTTTTGGCAGATTTTTAAAGTAGGACGACCGATTTTCGCCAATTTTCCCATACATACCCCTTTGCGTTTTTTTCGCCAATTTTCAACATCGATTTTGACGGTGAACAAATTGAGCTATCGACATTTAACTTTCACCATTGCTTAAGTCTACTCGAGGGCTTTTCAAAACACCCCCAATAAATCTATGTAGCTTCATTAGGGAGGAAGTTATGATCATTTGAAATTTCGACTTTTCGACGATTCTGGAAAAGTGGCGAAAAAATGAGTCGAAATTTTTTTTTTCAAATTTTCGATATTGAAACAGCCTGTTCCATCGAAAATTTTCCGCTGATCACAAAACTCATCGAGTTTTTCGCGAAAACTCGAAATATCAGTAAGAAAATGCAAAAAAAAACAGTCAAATCTAAGCAAAAGCAAAACACACGCGCGCATCAGAAAGCAAACGGAATTTTGCCACGAAATTCCTTCTTTCTGCACCGACCAATCAGGGGACGAATAAAACGACAACAATCGCGCGATTTTTTTTCGATAAAAGATCAATTTCGGGTCCCATCAACTTTTTATTAGAAGGATATTTTATCTGATGCTTTAGCTTCATCGATCGTGAAAATCATGGACTTTAATATTCAAGCATTCGTCCCGTTCTTTTTCTCTTTCTTTCGAAATCTCTGATTTCGTATAACGACCCCATGCTGTCACTACATTTTTCAACCCCTGTGCTTTCCATCATTTTTGCCGAGCTATAACTTTCGTACTCCAACTGTGAGATTATATTTCCGACGTGCTAATTCGACGAGTGACATTTCTCACTGTTCGCTCAGACATCGAGCTGGGCGCCTCTTTATTTTTTTTTCTTTTTTCCATTCGATATATACTTCTCTTATCCCCTATAGCTCTTGGTTGGTTCTGCTGCTGAGCTCTTTTTTTTATCGTATAACACTTTTCAACAGCTTTTCCTGGAGAACGAGAACGATTTCTCCTTCTTTCTCTTGTTCATACGTCTACGAGTTTCGCGTTGCACCATTCACTTTCAGGTGCTCGGTATAATTTCTCAGCTGGCTGTGAATATCTCCATACTAAGTTCAGCATAATATATCTAGATATATACATTATGTATATACACATATGTACAGGTATATGAATGCTGAATGTATATTCCTCGCTATCCAATGTCTTTTTTTGTAATATTACCCTTTTTTTTATTATTCCACCCTCAGATGAATATCTTCTCGTTCCCTCTTTACCTATGTTTCTCCCTTTTTCCTTCCGTCTCCTCCTATTACATTGATTGGAAAGCAACCCCATCCAGCTCGAGGCTTCAACGAAATTCACCGTCAACGCAGTAAAAAAAAACGAATTCCCTTGCTCCCTTCATAATCCGATCCGATATTTGCTTCGCTTCAGTCGCATGCTCATATTTTTTTTTTACTTTTCTCAAGATGACTAAAATATTTAAAACCATGTACAAATATACATAGTAGGCGTAATAGCATATGTATACACCTTCGCTGGACCAAATATGAGATCGAGAGGCGTAGCTTGATATCTGCATAATTTCTGAGTCAAAGTAGTTTCCGTCATTTTCGTTTTATTCGCGATATCAAATTTTGGATTCTGCACGTGCCCTTATCATATCGTTTTCATGTCAAAGTACTTCCATTGAACCGTTCGGTACAGTTTTGCGTGAGACATCGCGAGTTAACGATGTCAATTCACGACAAAACTCATCGGCAGTTCCGGAAGAGAGTGCTAGAGCAAACTGAGAAGAGAAGAGACTCAGATTCGCATCGATTTTCCCGATTCGAATACTGAACTATTCTCCTATTTTTTTTTCCTGTAGTTACTCCAAAGGAACGTAATGTTTAATTTTTTAAAAAAAAATGTCAATATACACCCTGGCATTC
Organism: Heteropelma amictum; assembly: GCA_959613375.1. Classification (NCBI taxonomy): domain Eukaryota; kingdom Metazoa; phylum Arthropoda; class Insecta; order Hymenoptera; family Ichneumonidae; genus Heteropelma; species Heteropelma amictum. The sequence continues at coordinate 6,749,260 of OY390720.1, read as the reverse complement.
CTTGGCTTTGACTAAAATAAAATATTCGAAAAAGAGTGGCATGACGAGTGCATTTTTTTATACAGACTGATCGTACTCACCATTAATGTGTAAATTAACGTGAATAGTTTTGGGCGGATAAGTGCTTATTTGACACTCGTATTGTCCCTCGTCGCTGCTGTTGACAGATTGTATTCGTAAACGCCAGTTATCCGGATATTGAAACTCCACCGTGTATCTCGAGTCCCCCGAATAAGTCTGTTGTCCATACGTCAGGAGGGTCATTTTCTCGTTATCCTCGTGTCTTCTTACCCAGGATACCTGCGCAAGCAGTCAATGCACTTTCCCGCAATCATTACAACGACAATCAACGCGATTATCAAGTCAATCCTAACAAACGACAAAATCTTCACTTTTTTCAAATTATATTTCTCAACTCTTCTCGATTTCATCTATCGGTCAAAAATGAATTCAGTAAAAAAATTCTGCAATGACTACAACGAGTAAGGATAAAAAGAATGCATAAGAAATATTGTAATATGGAACAATCGAGATGAAAATATTGATGAAAACCCAAGCTGTATGGATAAACTGCGGATAAATGTATAAACAGAAAGAGATAATGCGAACCGCAGGATTTTTTCCTTTTCAACGTGTCGGAGATGGTTAAAATTGTGTAATTGGGTGTCTCGACTGTGGCAAAATGTTCGATATGAGAAGGAGAGAAAAAACTCGTCCGCGCAGCTGTCAATGAAATTCGAATTAACAGAGGCGAACGTATTCCGCCCTAATCAATCGAGAGAGAAGCAACGAGAGAGCCAGTGGGTGCAAACAGCATAGAGAGAATACCCGCAGTATTTCGCGGTTCATCTCTGTCGTTCTGTGTATTCCAATACCGGATATTTAACACTCGTATACATACTATATATAATGTTATCGAGTGTGTTGAACAATCGTTCGATAGAGACACCTCTTTCACACACAGAGCCAGCTTATTTTATAAGAGATGCATATGTGTAAGTGAATGCGTACATGGCTATGTACATGGTGCATGTACAGTACAAATACCCTGGTGTTCTCGTGGGACAAAGAACATTCATCGAACGTACACGATTTTAGATTGTCCTGGGTGTGAAATGAGCGAGAAGACCAATAGAACTGTACTATATGTATATGTAATGGTATATATGAAACGAAATACCAGGTACTCTACCGCGATTTACGCTAATTCAGTACAACCACGATTCGTACCGACGTTTCACGCAGCCGCAGAAAGCCCGTACAGATATTTTGTGTACACTCATGTGCAATTACGCTTGTTTTATATACATTCATTCGTTGACTTTATCGGAACAACTGTAATTGCGATGAACGATGGCTCTTGTTACACTCGAGTGAGATTATTCGACTTTTTTTGCAGGCAATTTGTAAATATCTCGATAAAAATATCTCGATCGAAAGATCGATGAAAATAACGCAGGGAGCTACATTGGTTTTTACAGAGTTGGGAGACGATTATTTACTGATAAAACGGAACTTTATTAACGATGGAGAGTCAGGAGAGACCGTTAAAACTGCGTGAGGCAGTACGACATTTTTGAATAACATATATATTTAATAAATTTTCTATATTTTTATATTTGTGCTTGTACGAAAAACATACGCTTTACCATGAAAGCATTTTAATGAGAAATCGGGATTCTAGAAATTGCATCCTCTTTCATTGAGGTTGTTATTAAATGTCTATATGTGTCAGAGATTTGTACATTACTCAAAGTTATCTTTGAAGAATTCATTTGCCGTCTAGACTCGTCTTCTGTTATCGGATAAATTTATCAACGATTAATCTTCGGGGGAACTAAATCGATTATATATTGATTCCGACAAACCTTGACAGACTGAGGAATGATTTATTCATTGGAAATGCGTATTTTAATCTCTGTCTCCAGTGTTGTATAGGTTTCATTGGACAATCGAGTCAAAGCTCGTACAACAAATCGTCTCGATGGAGAATTTCGCGACAAACGCTTCGCACCTTATAATGTATAAATAAAACGATAGCAGAACGGCAAACATCGATCGCGACCGCTCGTAAATCAGTTAATTATTCAGCGACACTCGACTCGAAAATCCCTGCAGCTTCATTAACGAGGGGAATAACACCAAGCTCCGGTATGAAGCCCACTAGAGGATGGAATATATCGCTCGAAATGGAGGACTCTTCGTTTTCGATGTGTATAAACGCCTGCACGTAGAAATTGCCTTTTTGCAGCGGTACCGAGCACCAGAAATATTACGGCAAATAGAACAGCATAACGCGTTAAAACATTGAAATACACACGAACGTCCAATCGCTATCGCATTAAACACACGACGAGGAGAGCGGTACAAAAATGATAAATCTTTTTTTTTCGCTCTTGGGATCGGAATATCAAGAGAAACGGAAGAAGAGGAAAAGAGACCGAGAAAACGCGGAGCTGTACGATCAAAGCGCCATTTATATGGTATTGCATAACGTGGAGTACTACAAATTTGAAAACATGGTGGGATTTTTATGCATGTAGAAAGAAAAACCTGTCGATGCTGCAATTTCAAATGGTTTTTACTCGTTCTATGAAATTCTCCGGAAGAGAGACGGTTTGTTAATGACGTTCGTTGACTTTTGCACTATCTTTATGTACTTACGGTTTTTCCTTGAAGCAGGGATATCTTGCAGTCGAGGATCACCGTTGCACCCGCCTGAGCCGTCACGTTTGAGCTTTCTCCCTCAAAATGCGGACCCCATCGATGATCATGATGATGTTGATGTTTGTTGAGTGTACTGTGCACATCGAAAATATAATTGAGCATTGGTGCATCCGTAGGAATTGAACGTTTCGCTGCTGTGGTCGCCCTCGTTCCTCTCGTGCTCTCTCCCGTCGACCCTCGCTCCGTTGTCGTTGACGAATCTGCAAGCACGTTTTTTATTTTCTCAACGTCCGTCAATGTCCTCCAATTTACAGCTGTAAAAGAGATGGCATGTTCATGTTTAATTTTCCCCAAACACGGCTAATTATCCTTGATTGCCTTGATGAATCCAGGTGGATCCATTTATCAGTGTGTTTTCTCTCTTAATACGTGAAATACGATCTGTAGGACAAAAATGATCGGTATGATCCAGGGAGCGAGCAATCACGAAGGTTCAAAATAAAGGGCTCATAATTGAATCAGGATTTCCAGAGGTGCGATTGATCGAATGGTCGTTTTTTTAACCCATCCCAATTGTACGCTTGTATGTATGTTTATCCGCGTAATAAAACGTGTGAAACCAAGTCGAAACAAGTTTCCATCGACCTGCTTCACGATGCGAAAATACACTCTAGACGACGGGTATACACGTAGCAATTCAGGGTGGACTTGAAGAGATTCCGCAAGCAACAAGACCGCGAAGCAGGGAAGAGAGATGTGCATCGCAGAGGAACCATTGAAGTTGATATACATGCCGGTAGATATACATATACATGAAGAGAACACGCCGTGACTTGAGGTTGCAGAATCAACCCTTTACGGTGATGTATCGGTATCCTTGTGTTCAATCTTCCTATACACGTCAATACACAAACGCACGTAGTCAAACTTGAAAATGGTGAGGCTCCTGAAGCTCGGTTGCAAGTGGAACGGGCGAAACATCAACGGACACAAGGGGAGTCTCCTATTATCGCACGATGTCTTCAATCCTGGTAAACATGACACCTTGAGGATGTCAGCTTTTACGAATACCCCGCACTGATGTAATAGTTTGGATAATTTTATCAAAATGAAAATCTAGCAGCATTTTCAGCATCTCAATTCATACAGAAGGATGTAATTGTATTTAAACGAATTCAGAGGTGACATCCGACATGAGAAAAAGTCCACTAAAATCATCTTGCATCGTGTGCCAAGGTATACAATTTTTCACTGCTTCGATTTGGGGAAAATTGGGCGGAAAAAGGCGGTTTTTTCGCGTGTGTGGCAACAGCTGCAAAAGATATTTCATTTCGCATGCGGCCTAACGGTGAATCGCAGCGAGGAGATTTTTTTCGTGAAAGAAAAAACCGAACCTCGTTTGTCTTGACTCGTTAGAAACCACTCTTTTTTTCTCCGAGGATTAACGAGCGATTATATCCCGCTCGTCTTTCTTGAGAGCAAGAAAAAAACAAGAAACGGTATGAGAATCAAGGATGAGTGGACGGAAGAAAAATGGAGGGATGACTCATTGCTGTGCAGCCATGGTTAACGTTAATTCGAAGAGAGGGTGGAATTCCTTTTCCTACTTTTTTATTTTCTCCTTCGGTACCTTCCCCGCACGAATAGAGTGCGCATCGCTTAGTGATTTATTTCAGCAAAACAAAGCTCAACAACGGGGGTGATTATCCCGTCACGAAGGGATGCGAATCATGCCATTCGGACATAAACGTGAGACTAGACACAAATCGGTTCAGGACGCATTAAAAATAGATTGAAAATCTTACATTCAACAGGACGAAAAGATTGAATCTGTTATCAAAGCGATGTTAACCCCACGGTTTTGGGGATGTTTTTTTTCCTCGATAAAAACAGAGGGAAGACAAATCTTTATCGTTCTCTCAAGATTCTCGATGGGATACGTTTGAGCCCGTGAAGTTTCACCCGAATTTCCAACAGTTAGCTCCAGCTCGTCCGCGCGAACATTCGTACCTCCCGAGTCCCATAGAACCGACGTTGAAGAGATTTTCAGAGAACGATGACCGCAGTAGCATTCAAAATTCTATTACGACGGCTCTGACAAGTTGCCGAGTAAATTTTTACGTCGGGTACGCTGAACGAAACGTTTTTGGCTCTATTATGCATCTCATCTTTCTATGGACGAACATTCAAATGGCTGCGGAGCGAAAGGTGACGTATACATGCGCAGCACACACGTTGATTCGCTCTGCGAGCTCGTTAGCTCGCTCGTATCTCCGAGGTGCTTTGAAAAATCTCAGGTGGCTCAAAAATGAATGCCGCGATGTTAAAATATCAAATATCGCGTGTGGGATTCTTCTTTTTCTAATTCATCGTCCACGGATCGAACGCACGCTACTGCATCCTCAGAGAGGCATGTAATCTCTTTGTACCTCTCAAAGGATCTTTTCATCTCGCGTATTTACACGATCTCGTGAAACTTTTATCTCGTGCTGTACTGCTGAAAATTTTCACGAATTTATATTTCTTCACTTTGGTCATACATCCGTACTTGTGAATATTAGTCACGACTAAATCTCCGACTGCGGAGGGTTCATCCGTGGGGAAGAATTTCAACAGTACGCTCATCCTCCCCTTTGGCTTGTCGGTCGTTTCTTTTCTCTTTCGCTCTCTTTCTCTCCTCTCTACATGCATGTACACATACATATACGTAATTTATATTCATACACACGTAAGAATCTCTCTTTCCTGAATCTCTACTCCTGCTGTACTTCCAGTGCAGCCATTCTTTGCTGGAAAAAAAATCATTCCGCGTGCACGCCTTCGTGCGTCATGAAATCGCGGAATTATCTGCAAACTCGGAGCCTGCTGGGAATGGGAGGCGTAAGTTTAACTTCCGTGAATATTTTCTCTCTCTTCGACCGTTCTAATTTTCCTCTGCGTCTGCGTACATCTTTTTTCAATCTCATTTTCCACATTTATCTTCACTCTGGTGCTCGTCACTTTTCCCAATCGTGTTCGCCTCTTTGCGTCGAGTCTTTCGAACCAACCGCTGGCACTATTTACCGACCAAGTCTGCGATGTTCGTCTCTTTCTTATTAGACATTATTCTAGCCCACTCGAGTACAAAATCTCCTCTCATGAGTGTTAATATATTCACGAAATGCATTCACAATTTTATAAATAAGTTTGAAAATTTCTACTTTCCTTCTTCTGAAATGTCCTTTTATAAATGTATATCCAAAATTTACCATTTTGCGTAATAATTGCGTTATTTTTATTTCACATCTATGTACAAAGTACCACGTATATTTGCATTGATACAAAATACTATTATCAAGATTATTTTATTACTCTTTCGGATTTTTTTATATCATTCAAGTCTGCTGTTTTCAGTTTAAAAAAAAAACATTTTCATGTTCCAACGATTATTTTATTGTTTGCGATAATCATTGTCCAGTACGATGAAACGTCAATTCTGTCAAGTCCCTCCATGTCTGCGATAAACTTGCACAGCAGAAATAGCTACTATTTCGGTCGAATCCTCTTCGGAACTCGCTGTTTATAATAATAGTAAAAATGAATGAAAAAAAATCAATGGAAGTGAATAAAGAACGTGAGAAAAGTCCACAAGATCTGATGAAAAACACGAAGAGCGTGTACGGTCTCGGAAAAATGTGTCCTTTTCTCTTTCCGTTTTTCCCGAAGTGCGCGCGGTTTTCATAGTTCTCAATTCTTTCCAACATTCTCACGACCACATACATTCGCACTTCTTTCCTTTCACCTGGCTGCCGTACTCGCCCTTTCGCTCTTCTTTCTTCACTGTCTTTGCTCTGCAACCCAAAGGAGGGGCAAACTTATAAAAATTCCAAACGTGAAACACCGAGCGTGTTCGGGTTTCCAGATGCGAGGGCTTATTCTTCCCTCCCTAGACTTCTCCTCAACAGTCGAAAACGATGCATGTAACGTTGCGTACACCCCTCGTCGGCTTTATGTACATCGTTCGAATAAGCCCTCCGGTTCTCCAAAACCGTTTGTACGAACATGGAAATCATTATCACATTGACATCAAGTCGTTTTTCCAGACGATCCTCTCTCTGTTTTTCCCTCCTCTGGATGTTGTCCCACGTCCTACATTGGCTATCCTACCTTCACTCCGGACGTTTAACTCTCCCGGGCTGACAATACGATGTACCTTCCGGTTCCCAGTTTGCATAATATACATTAGGTTGTTCGTTATATCCAAAATTGACGTTTTGCACCCCAAATCACGTGAGTTTATAGCCTAAAACCAATGTTGCAAGAACACAATTGCAAATGCCATCAACCACCGTCCAAATTACGATACTTTTCTCATTTAATTAACAAGGAATTTTAGGCAGTTTCCATCCAATTTTTGAAAAGTGTTGATTGCGCTTCGATTATCACGTCTTTGAAAGGGCACATTTTTATATAGGTGACAAAAACGTGTCAAATTTCATGAATAAAATAAACGAGGAAGAATTCAGACGGTCCGAAAATCTCATGTTTTTTAAAAGAAAATTGGAAAAGTTGTTTGGGCGGTGCTTTTTTTTACTGACATCGTTTTTGGGTTTTGAACTAGCATGATGGAAGATCCATGCAAAAATCATTCTGTTCAGTTCACTTTTGCCCTTGGGTATGCTCATTTCTACATATCGCGTTCCCCTAAACGTCCCTAAAATTGTTGGCGCAATGAGTAGTCGTCGGTGATATGCTTGGCAACATGTATCCTGCTGCTGTCAAATTTAATCTATAGAACATTAATCAAAGTTACGTCGTGATATAATTCCACGAGTTCGCTCTTACGGTCTGATCAGGATGCGAGCGCGAATCATCAACGAAAATCAATGGCGATGCTGGATTCTCTCGAGTGTGGACAAAATAATTGAAACAAGCCATCTCCGACTGCAATGTAATAATCGGATGTTCACCAGCAGTTGTATTAAACGGAGGAAACAGGAGCTGAACCTTTAACGAAGTTAACCCACGCAGACGGCGTAAATGGAAAAAGTCTATTGGGTCAATGTTCTTCCCACGGATGTACTTTTTCGAGCTCGCTTCTTATCGATCACGTGTCGCACAAACTATTTTTTTTTGAGCTCAGTATTCATCGTATTTCATATGTTATCGGTTTTACCGTAATTCTATAACGGTAGGTCAGTTTGTCAGTTGACCGTCCCCGGTTAATCGCTCTTTGGTCGATCCCATTTCCGTAATGACCTCTCGGAATAAGATACACTTCGTAGCTGACGTATTGCCCGTCATTTTTCTTTTTATTATCATCAATAACTTATCCGTAACCCTCCACCGATTAGTTCCACCGTTGCTTTTCGTCGTTCCACAAATGCTTTACTCGGGAACGTGAGTTTTAATTGACCCGCTTTTTCGTTCTTGCACGTTTTTCGAATAGTCAGTGGTATCCAAACGGTATTTCATCGATGCGAAGATCCAGGATGGCTGGAGGCAGGACGACTCTGCTCCCTGGCGCCTGAATGCTTTCTTTTGGGTTCCGTTAGTATTTGCTTCATGCGCCTATAGGACCACCATATAATCACTGATATAGAGCATTGGCAACCACAGCCTCACCGCACAGAGCATACAAATAACATGTATCTTTTCTCTTCACCGTCTTCTTTCGTCTATCCAACTGGTTCTTGGTCGGTATTCTTTTTCTCAAGAGGTACCAGCACCCTTCTATACCAGCATAGACTTTTCCACATCCACGGCCTAGCAGGCAGTTGGCAAACACTCAGGGAAAAGCCTGACGTTGAGCTTTTGCCCGCACGGAAAAAGACAGGGTATGTATATCCTCTCTGCAGAACTCGGGCTCAACCACCGAGGCCGGTATACTTTCGAGGCACGACTAAGCCTCGATTCTTCTTTACCTCGACCCACCCCTTGTCCACCATCTCGATGGAGGTTCTTGGCCTCCTGGGGTTGCTGGAGCTGGACGAAAAAAGTTGGAGATATGAGCTGGCAAGAGCTTCAAATACAGACATACACATGCGCGTACAAACTTGGACACGAAGCGGTGAAAAAAAGATCTGCTTGGGGATTTCTACCGGAAATGGACCGAGGTGAAGCTACCCCGGATTTCACGAGGAGTTTAGACTGTTGCGTATGCCATTTTTCAACAAGTTTACGCTTACTCCATCAGGGTCAGGGGAACTTTTCAGGGTTGCATTTCCAAGCTGCGGATGAGCAAACAATGCGATAAAAAAATATTACGTTGGACTCGAACGATGATATCGTGTGTCGCAGATTCCCTATCATTGTCAATTAAATTCACATGATACAAGTCGTTTCATCTAGTGGTTGCCGCTGCTGGTTCGCGGTAGCGAAATCGTCGGAGTTGGGCACGACGAGGATCTGGAAAAAATCGAGGAAAAATGTCGAATAAAGCTGCTTATAGTATACAGCCAAAGAAATATAGCAACTAGCAGAGTACATCCCGAGCAAACAAGATCCGATTACTCGGGACGGGGATAGACAAGAGTACTTTCGCCGTATTTGAAAGTCGAATAAAAGATCCATTAGCGATACTAAAGTGATATTGCATGCGATATATTAGTTTGCGATCGATGGAAATGTCGGTCCATCAAAGATTTCGTTAGTCTTCTATCTCTCTGTGGTTTGAGGCTGCTTTCCTGGGAAATTCGCGAGCAAGATGGAGAAAATACGCGCGTTACTTCAAGCTCTGCATATAGAGAATATTTATTTTCTTGCCTTGGAACTGCAATAGAATGGAGAGAAAAGAAAATGAGAGGGAATAAAAGAAACTTGAAAAGTTGAAGTATTTCATTTCCGCCATTGTATCGCAAGCGGGAAAAAAAGTCGTCCGTTTCCGTCCCAAACTCAACGAGGTTTCTCTCGTTAAAACATAATTTGTCTCATCGTTTTTCTCTTCTCCCAACTCTTTATCTTCTCTATCGCTATTACAGCTTCGGGATGGTCCACGAAAAACATATTTCTCTAATTATGCGAATCACCATCAGCCTGGCGGAAATGAAAGTACGGGAGTATCGTCTCGCATTTCACGAAATGTGAAATGGTGAAATATTCCTCATAAATATCTATACTCGTAGCACAGATTGATGCATCTGGGCAAGTATTTTGACAGGATTCGCAAAAGGGTGGAAAAATAATTATTTTCGAACAGCAAAATTCGATTGGTACCATCAAATGTTCATCGACTTCCTGGTTCGACATGAAACACGCTTTCGGGAGTTGATGGACCGATTTTGTTATGCATTCCTCGTTTGCATAATATGACTAGGAATTTTTATTAAAAAAATATGTAAATATACACATATAGGGCAATCCAGAGCGACGATTTTCCAAAAAATCATTTTATCAAGTGGCTTCTCAACGGAATATTAATAATCAGCCTTCATGTCCAGACCGGAAACTCGAAGTAATGGAAACTGAGTCGAGAGAAAAAAGTAGCGGATCTGTTGAAATGAAGAAATTTGAAATTGCAGAGTGAATTTTTCATGTAATACCGTGATCCTCTGATCAGTTTTGGAGAAAACTTTTTGCACCATGCCTCGCGGACTTGCTTTATTGAAATCAGCGAGAAAGGAACGATAAAAAGGGAGAGCACCGGATGCTGGAGATGATTCATTAGTCTAATTGAATCATCAAGTTGATTGGATTGCCGGGTTCGATTGCACGAGATTGCGTTGGTCATTCGCCATGGTTGGCTATGAATTTTCACGATGGGACTTGTACTTTCGCAGGTTGTGCACAGCAGAGTGAGATGTCTCCATTAATCTACATGATCTGTGCTCATTACGCGCGAAAATTGATTAAGCCGCATCGAGTCTCCTTTCGTGTACAAAACAAGCGGTTGAATAATTTTTGCTCCAATAATTCATGGATAATCCCACCCAAGCGCGTGATTCAAATACAGCGTACGAATTAACTACCGCGCCATTTTGTATATTTAAACATGAGATTATATCGGACGGAAAATATAATTCTTTGAGCGTTCACAGTATTTTGAAAAGCTTTTTAATATTGCAGGTTTAAAACGTCAAATTGCCGGAGAGTTTGCGGATAAATTCCTACGTCATTTGCATTTTCTGCGAATTATTTATTTTTTATTTCTTCAACGCGTTGAAATTAATTCCTTAGCGAATAAAAGCGAGTAAGCTCGATGATCGATGAATAGCACTATGAATATTCCTGAATATTTTTGGACTACCTATGAGACTTTTATCCCTAAAAAAATGGATCGGTATATTATTCTGCAAGATCTACTTTTTTGTTTGTCATTATTCCGTAAAAAACACGCACGAGTGAGCTAATCCGATGCTGAATGTACATGGGAATGAAAAAAGCTGCTCAGCTGACGAGGCCGGATGGTGTCATGGAAACGAAACTGACGAGACACGAGCTAATCCGTTTTCCCTGGTATTCGTTTTTCATTTTCGGATAATGATACCGGCGACATGGAACCAACGAGGCGGAAAAAAAATTTACCGTCAAAATAAATTCCCCTACCGTCTGAAAAAACCTGTTGGCCTGTCGTAATTTCGGCCCTTGTTCGAAAAAATGTCTCCATTCAAGAAATCTTTGTTTACGCGAAAATGTTGGCTAGACGAGTCAAGAACACAGCGAAACGTAAAAATACTCTGAAATTGCCAAGTCTGAATTACGGAAATTGATTTTTAATATTTTCAAGAAATTCTTTTATTGGTAAACGTGCAAAAAAAAAAGGAATCATGGAAATTCCGTATTTTTCAACGATTTAAATTTTTTAATATCTCTATGCAGTGCTGCTTAAACGTACATTAATTTTTTTTCCTGCTCGATAGAGTTTTCTTTTAAAAGTTTGTATTTTTTTTATATCGTGCCAGGTCTGCTGATAAAAATTGTGGACTTTCTACCTCTAACTTCCGAATCATACATTTTTCAGATGATTATTTGTTCATTAAATTCGCCAAATGTAAATGAAAAGTCGATTCGTTACACTGCAAATTGTCTTTTTTAATCATTAAATTCAATCTCGTGTATCCACGTTCCGGTAACGACCGTTCAGCAACGAGATTTTTTATGGCAAACGTTTACCAGATCGACGATAAAATCAGAGCACAAATGTTAACGTTGTTAATTGAATCATCCACTTTGATGCTTTCAAATGTCAAACTATCATCGTAAATTTCATGAATTTTCTATGGTAACGAGCTCGGAAATATTTGCCTCTCTTTTAATGAGGCACAGAGAACGACAGAAGAGAATCGAAATCAATTTGTTTGTTGAAATAGATGGCGAGTGTTGACTTATCATGCTGTACTCCGCTACAGATATATGAAACGGTTGTGTATAACTTGGCTAATTAAAAGCGATCAGGCTTATAACGAATGGAGGTAATTAAGATCGTTAAAATCGTATTAAATTTCGCTGCATATGCAGAGTTGGCTTTCGATAAATTGCCTCGCGCTTTCGCAATGCTTGTGTTTTTGTTTCGTGTAACTGCCATCAACATTATGTCATTCAATTATTCCTGCGATTAAAAATAAATTGACAGAATATTGAGGGCATTTAATTATTTATTTCAAATGCATGTTGTTTTACTTGCAAAGCACTTTTTTCATAACGTATATTTGGAAGTTTTATTTCAAAATCGATGAGCGAAATTTCAGTGCGCGAAAGCTTGTTCATATCTATACAACTTTTCTTTTTTTTTCGATGCAAACCACCCTCGTTTGTTATCCCCTTCGCGCGACCCCGCAATCTCGTAAACTCTTTTATGAATATTAATCCTCTATTAATTTTACGAGTCAGAGTCCGTATACGTTCGACGTAGTAGCTGCAAACTGGCCAATGTTTTTTTGGTCTCGTTTAACGAAGAAACCAACTAAGCAAAAAAAGACTACCTGGCGTCGATAATACGTGACTTTTTAGTTTCCTTCGATCCGGCAGTAGGTGGGTCAGCCTATCGTAATACATGAAGAAATTTTATTGTCTGTATCGTATTGACTTTGTATTTTTATCTTCTTCGTTGTTTATTCTACAATTGCGAACGTGATGAATTTTTTCAGCTGTCCACTGATGACGAATTAAAAAAAAATCTTGATCATTTTCCAAACAAGTCGCGAATTCGAACGTTTTATTCTTTCTCCATGAAATATTAATCTTTCTATTTTATCAGCAACGGTATTTCGAGAAATTAATTAAACTCGAAAATGGATTTTCTTATTATTCAGTGATACCGTGATTTTTCATTTGAAGTTGTATCACACGCGATAATTAATTTTGATGACTTTGCAGTGTAAAATTTTTTTTTCTCAATTGCCCACCGCTGTTTTGTTGAAAATATATGAGATTACCGAAAATTACCGCGAACATTTGTTTTATCGAAGATTTCGTTCGATTTATTAAATCGAAATTCCAAAGTGGTGAAAAACTCGATTCACCGCACGATCAACGGGGCGTAACGGACGTACGTACAGAACGATAGAGAGGCGAGCGGCTCTCGATACTCCAAATTGTTCGATGTACACGAGGTTTGCCCGGACGAGCTACGATAAAAGTTTCCTCGACTCCAGTTCGCGCGAGGGAAAAGTTTCTTCTTCTCGCACGTCCTCTATTCTTCGACGTGTACACGATAGTTTTGCGCTTTCATGTCTCATTGCGGGATAAAAAGAAGTATTATTTTGTTCGTTTTGCCGCGCGGTGCTTTCTGACAAACCAAGAAGGCCAATAATAAAGCGAACGATGTGACTGTACTTTTTTTTCTCACATTACGTGTTCGATACTTGATACTTTTGTCGAGAAATTTATCGAGTATATATGTCTTGATCAGCTGTGCATATATCGTCGGAGAGATACGAATGAAGTTACTTCGTACTGTACGACACTTTATCTATTTACTTTGCCCAATTACATGGTTCTCATCGTTATTATTACGTTGCGGACGTCTATTTATCGTCACGAAAATTCATCGAATCACATTGTTGGGTTTATTAAACGCGTCATTTGTCAAAAGGCAGCTAAAGTTTTTTGTTGAATAAAAAAGATATCAAAATATCATTGATGTTAAGATAAGCCTTTGAGATATCAAGAATCACCTTCATTTTTGGCTTTGTTTTTTAAGAAAAATTCAAGGCTAGATTACCCCTTACGCGGATTTTCTTCAATAATATTAACGAGAAAGCGGGAATCGTAATGTTCCCTACAAGGAGCGATATTAATATCCGTTTTTAGACGAAATACTCCGATGAAAATGCACGGCAGGCTGTTCGTAATTCAATACGAATTTTTGTTTCAGTCTCGCTAAACAAAATATACGGGAAACAAGATGCGAGACAAAAATGCGGTTGAGAGAAGAAAAGTTTTCCAAGATCGGTTCTCACAGCATCCGTTTATATTAATATATCGTTTATATTAATATTAATATATTTCATGGATATATAAATGTGTGTTTCCTCCATACCTGTATCTGCATCCGGAATATATATTATTTTCTGCTATGTATAATGGATTTTTTATTAATCAATTACTTACCTACGTACATGCATATCGACTGCCAATAAATTGCAAAAAAATCGCCCGAAGTAGAATTATGTAAAGCAGCGTGAAACTCGAATGATTGTTATTGTGGCGCCTGAGAATATACTGACTTCCGCGTGACGGACAAATGACTGTCTCCAATCACGAGATATTATGTTCAATTTGTAACATTATCAAATTATTATGTTTAAAATAAAAGTAACATTACCAAAAAAAAAAAAATTAAACTTGGCGTCCATGGTTAAGATTAAGAGTTTCCATGCACGCCAAGTTTGATTTCATTTTTTTTTTTTAAATGTTACTTTTATTTTTCACACTATTTGAAAAAAACAATTATTTTAATTACTTGGTGTACATTTTTTACTTTTTAAAATTTTAAATGTGGATTTCACTTCTTTTTGTAGGAAACCACCGAATTTAATCGTGTAAGAAAAAAAAAACAACAAGAAAATTCTCCAAGCGTTAAGACTTTGACATTCAGCACCGACGCTTCGATTTTTCGGCCATTTGCCATACTTCGCGACATGACGAATGTGATATATATATTATTTTGAAATTTAGTAGAGAAAAAATCAGCTCAAAATGATGAGTTTATACATATCGGTAGACCAAATCGTGCTTTAACTAGGCTCAACGAAAAGAAAAAATCATATTTAATCGGTAAAATGTCATTACATTTTCGATTAAGGGAACGGCTTCGGAAATATACGTGATTCAAGTTCTTGGTTGACAGCTGGGAGCCCATTTTCCTATATAATATCTGTGGCAGGTCTCTGACGTCAGGTGATAAAAATTTGTTTTTATTACTTGGTGTTGAGACGCTGCCGCGTCTCTAGATACGGGCAATGAGTTCGATAAAAGAAAAAAAAAGTATATATCGCAGTGACAGCCAAGGATTCGAAGGGATCATAGGCATTGTCATCCCACTCTCGTTCGATCGGGATTTACGATCGTTTTATCGCTGGAGGAACACAAGACTTTATTGCGAGGTAATGTTTTTCAGTACTTGAGAAGAAAACGTTTTATTTCGTCAATTTTTTATTGCGCGTCAAGTCCGAAGATCAATAAAAAGAGAAAGGAAAGCTCGGATCCGAAATGACTCGTTGTGCTGAGAAGCGTTGATTAAATCGGCACGACAGTCTCTCGGGAAACTTGGCATTGCTGGTAGGATGATAAAATTATTGTCTCGGTCTGTACAACGATATATATATTTTTTTCATACGGGTCATTCCATGCCAGCTGTACTCAGCAAAGAGTACAACTATTGAATGCATTTTTAGATTCATTATTTGCAGCATATCACGAAATATCGAATGAATGCAAAATCAAAATTTCCCAAAAGATCGAGTGTACGACAATAATGAAAATTTTATTACGGTATTTAAAAAAGCAACTTATTCCACTTTCGGTTTTCGAAAATTCAACCCCGGCAATGCTGAAAACCTATGACTGAAGCGATTGGATGCAGCGATATTAAATTCCCCTCTTATTTGGGGATGAGAAAATAATACCGACAAAGAGGAAATCAACCACGAGCATCGAAAAGATGATAGTTTTAATCTAAAATATACTGAATGTATATACCCATGATTTGTCGTTATAGTAAATGAGAACAATGGTTACGGAGAGATGAGAAAGCAGATGGAAGTGAATTCCCACTGGAGCATTATTCGCCCCGGGACAAATCTTGTTCTCTCGAGCTAGCTGCTCAATTTCATAGAGTTAAAATGAAGCCTGATGGTGCAAAAAGTGTTGTGTCAGCTTGGACAAAATAGCGAACGTCGAGCAGCGTGTTCTCTCTCCGTTGTGGAACGAAGCATCTCCAGTTTCGAGAATAGTCGGTGGAAGCACGAATCTTGCACCAGATGCAACTTTGTTATCCATTCACGTGTGCATATAGACCCAAATAAACCTAAGCACATACAGACGAGTGTTTATTTTGGGATAGGAAAAGTACGGCGATAGGGCGGTGTATATTCGAAAACTCTTGGAGCGAAGTACGAAATGACGTTCGTTACACGGTTCAACGTTTGTTAACCCCGTAATATGACATTTCCCAACGCGTAGCAGCGAGGAATACAAAGGCGAATGCAATTGCATGCACAATTATACCAGATGTATATCCACATTAACCGTGTTTCTTGTCCAAATAGTCGAATAACCTCGCAAATTCTTGGTGTCTCTATCGCGAATGGTTGTGTTGTATTAAACTCATCTCCCGGAAGGTTTAACGACGGTGACAATATGTTTGACTAAAGGTTTCGTTGCGAGGCAAGGGTTGCGGCAAGGGTTGAAGAGCGAGGGAAGTACCGGGGCAGGCTGGAATGCACGAGAGAACCCACATAGTCGACGTATGCAAGCACGTAACTACGTTACGTGTTATGTCCTTTTACGATACATGTACGTATACGTACACAACAGTGTATGACAGCCATACAAGAGAGTAATATAGATGCATTCGTATACAGTCGCGCAGATTTCACATTTATAGGCTCTGTTCGGAAACACTGTCCAAGGTTTCTCGAGTAGGAGAAATAAATTTCAATTTTCTCTCTAACCGAATAACTTTCGTGTCATTTTTCCAAAATTTCAGTTTAATCTTGTGCAGTTCAATCAAAAATGGATTATTATTGTTTATTATTTTATTCTTACTTTACACAGACGTACATGTACACGTTTTGTAACAGGCATCGTCACTTTAGAAAAGTCCTGTCGTATGAATGGGTGACCCAGTTATTGTTGGGAAAATGGACAAAGCAGAGAGACGCCAGTAACGCGAAACTCCGAAGAGTTAACGAGTAATATTCGACGTCACGGTATTCCGTAAAACGGAAGATGTGTGCACTCAAATTAAGATACCCATCGAGAGATACCTCTGCAATAAGTGATTAAAATGGCATCTTTGCAACTCTTGAACTTCGTTGTGCTTTATTCCGCGATATTTGAACGAGCAAAACCCGACGATGCTTTACCACTTTTGTCAATCCATAAAGCAGGAATGAAAATGAGTTGTTTCAAATCCTCTACTTCAGGTTTTTACCTTGGACTAATTTTTAGAATCCTTTCATTTCTCGAAGGAATTTCCGCCCATCGAAGCCACTGAATAATTTATTAATGGCGTCCTACAACCGAATAATGAACAAATTGAGCTGCAGTCGCACTTGAGAGGATGACTTTTGTCTCAAAATCTCAGTTGATGCATCTTTTTAGTGTCGTCGATGAATATTGCTATGACAGTCACGACGGTACGTGACACACGTGCGGATGGATGATGTTTCATGATTAAGCACGTCATGACTCCGAAATGTGGAGAAAATTTCACACCCTCGTTTGTAACAGAAATATGAGGTAAAATATTCGCACATCAACGTTTCGCGATAACATAAAGTGTGTTTTCCGTATCCAGTCACACACTCGCACGCCACGTACACTATTTATGACGTCTTTTTTTCCCAAATGTGGCTCGTGTCACATTCGCGTACGGTATAGCTTAATGTATGCATGTGAATGTATGTAGGGAGAGCCAAAGACTTTGGTGTCGTTCTACATGCTACCACGCGTGAAAAGATCGATTTATAGGCTGCTCTCACGCTGATCCAAGCATTTCTCAAGCCTTCCCTGCCTCCTCGCCAGCTTTTGGTTTTTCCTGCTTGCGAAACGTCTTCGCGATATACACGTCCGTTTCATCACTCGCATACCTGTATATATAACCAGAAATAAACACGTTGATATTCCATGCTTTGCACGTCACCTGCCCATTATTTATCCGACTTTGTTCGCTCAGACATCAGGCGCATTGGACTCTGACATCGTCGTCTGAGATCGGACGATGCATTGCTTCAATTGCAATTGATGCTTTCGCGTCGTTCGAGCATCCAGAAGAAACGTACGTATTTTCCGGCAAACCAGCATGGATTTTGTACGAAATTTCTTACAATAAATCACTTCAATAAACGAAACATCCCTCAAAGAAATATCGTTTTTCGAATGATCCCGGAAAACATCTGACAAATAGCCGTGTAAATCTGTTCTATTTTCAATAAAATAATTATATACCGGGGTATTCATTTTTCCGGTGGTGGTAAAATATTCTTCCCAGATTTCATCACAATTTTTTTTTGCTAATAACCGGATTTCTTAACTTCCGTTTGCTACGGATACCTCAAGGGTTTTTACGTGACTCTGCTTCTACCTCTGCATCCCTGTATGTGTATACATTTTTGGAGATACAGATCAATGCGTTTGGACAATTTGGCGCCAATAGGGATGGTCCAAGACGGGCAAAGCAGAAACAGAGATTTATTCAAAAGCTTGAGAGAATGACTTTTCGCAAAGTATTTTCTGCCTCGTGTTTTACCGGATCTTCCCGAGCGGTCGAGCCAGAACGTTTTCTCATCCTCGTTCTTTTTCCCTCTTTCTTTTCGTGCAATACATAAAAGCACAAAGTCGCTTCAGAAGAGAGAAAACATAAAACCGGGATAAAGCTCGCGTCACGGGGACATAACTGGTATGGCGTCGAGTGAAGGTTTCTTAGAACAAAGCTACCCTCTGGTAAGGAGGCTTCCTCCCTTTGGACGTACATATATACGCGTAATGTCACGTACACTGCACGTACGCGTGCCGGGACCATAAGTCAAGTCAAAAAAAAAGTTACTGCACTGGCAGCGCTCCAGGAGGTATGGAGAGAAACAGCAGATTTTCGTCGCTGCTTGCATTGTAACCCAAGAGATAAATTTATCGTTAGCGATGACCTGATAAACGAGCTAACCACCGTGTTTGACTCTTTTTTTATTTTTCCATGCCTCGGCTCTATCAGCGAAGACTCTGGAGTAACCCCGCGCGCTGTGGACTATCGACCATGAATCTTGGAACTTTCGAGGACGTGAGAGTTCTCTGGCACGCGTGTTGCTCCCTTTTGCTCGATGAAACTCGAATGCTCCGACATGCGTTGGCGCTAAGCAGGTAAAAGCATCCAGTGAAACGTAATTCGTTTTTTTTCGAACCAATTTCACCGCAAACTCAAGTACAAACGAGTTTGTCCTTCGAAGATATTCGAAACCGCGAAAAATCGGTAGATTATTTGGAGTATCACGGTTCTCGTCTGCCTACAAAAGTTTGTCTTTTGTTTTACGCTATATCCTGTGCAAAGACAGTTTTGGAATAAGGACGAAGAATCGAATTAACCTCGAACGTCGATGAGAGACCGAAGGAATCGATACAGCCGGCAGCGAATATAGACGAACATCGTCATAACCGTACTTCCCGGTGCCAAGACTCGTTTTTCCCCCTTTTGTTCTCAGAATTGGTGACTACGTAGCCTATAAATGTTCGGTCGATGATTCGAAAAATATCGGCCTCGAAGCGAGATCTTTTCTTGTACAGGAAGGTGTGAAGGAAATGCTGTAACGAATACCGTATTCGCTTTGCGCTTGACTCGGAAATAAATTTTTTTTCGGAATACTCTTAATCGTGGACGGTTTAGGGAGGTCGGTGAATATTTGAGGAATGTTAGAAAAGTTATTCGAATCACGAAGAAATCCTCCTTGCTGATGAATCTTTTATGGGGAGAAATGAAAATTGGACCCTGGACGAAATTGACGTGAAATGCACCATCGTGGAACATATTTTCGTACGTGTTCTATTATTCTTTAATTTACATGAGAATACCTTACAGGTATAACACAGCAAATGTCTGTTATTGCAGGTAACATGTATGCCCTAGCTTATTCGTATTTACATAATTATACTCCTCACAAGAGTAGATGAATATCTCCTGGATTTATATGCATCTCCTATACACGAGGTAATAATACGAGGAAAGTGAATATAAACGAAGTATTACATATGTATTAAAAAAAATACTCAGAGTTCTCGTCGATCTTCAAGCGTGCTACGTTTTTTTTCTTCCCTAGCGCGGTAAAATATGACGGAGATTCGCGAAACTGGAAATGTTAGATAAAAGTTTGCCCGGAAGAGCTTTCATCTCTTTTTGTTTTTCCCTTTTTTTTTTCATCCTCTCATTTTCTCACCAACTTTCTTCGCGTTTGAAAAAAAGTATCTCGCCCGTCCTCGGAGGTGGAGGAAGACATAGTGCGCGTCAAGCTGACGGAATTGCGGAGGAAAACAGTGAAATCTGAGTGATAAAAAGATCGCGCGCTGTGCTCCGCGAGGATGAAACGAGCTTTTTGTCAAAATTCTTACATGGCGAGACTTTTTTTCTTCTCTCTCTCTCTCTCGCAGAGATACACGGTGAATATCATTTACTCAGTCTGAAAGTACGAGATGCAAAGATCGTTTGTGCAACTTGGAGCTTCGAAGGTTCCGCTTCCTTTTTTCGGTATGTGCGGATTGCAAAAGTGCCACAAACGTTATTATTCGCAGCCAACATTTATACGTCAGCTTTTTACAACTTTGTCATTTCGGCGCTCATGCTTTCGTCTGTTTTTATAAGATACAAAATAAACTCGCTCAAGAGCCAAGTCGGGATTAAAAATGACAATTTTGTGTGAGTGTCTGTTGAATGGAAAATAAAACTTACCCGAATGAGATTGCGAGGCCGACAGCAGAGCAAGCCAGCAGCACATCAGAAATTGCTCGTGCCACATGACTGCTCGGAGACGGAGCAGTCGGAGACGGCAGTTGTCCACGTCTAGCCCCAACCCCGTGTGCGCAAATTTCTCGTTGCCATCTGCAAGTAATGAAATAAATCGTGCCTTCGAATAATTTATTGCCATCTCAGTCGGATAAAAAAATTGCAGATATGAATTAGTTGAAAAAAGAAGAATCGTTTGTTCGAATAACTTATCGCATGATTATACATATTATCCAGTGTCTATGAAAAGGAAATATATATCTGGAAATATAAAAAAATATCCGGAAAAAAGTATATTTTATCAATATATTTAAATATCGATGAATTTGATATTATAAAATAATTGTACCTACGTTATTATATATTCTAAGGCCATTTGGACCTTTTTTCTTTGCCCTAACATTTTCGATATGTAATACATTTGCTGCGTGATACATGTTTCGTTATGTTATTATATCGAGCGACTCGAGGAAGGTGGAATTGAATAAGAAATACAATAAAATATTCAAGCGGAATTAATGGATCATTTTTTAATTTATTTATCGGCCAGATGTTTCGCTGGTCGAGAGCCTGCAGGGATTAACCCCTCAAATTTGCATGTGGTCCATTCTGCTCTTTGGCGAGGTTAAATATAAACGAAATGGCGACGCGAGTGCGAATTTTAATTAAAGTATAATTAAGCCGTGGCATATGATAGGAAATAAATTCGATGAAAAATTATATTGCGCTTGCTGCGGATTTCTTCGCCAAAGTATAAAGAAACGATGCGAACGGAGCATAAAAATACTATTAAACGTCTACGCATTATTAACATAAAGTATACAAAGGTATATGCATAAATCTAACAGCTTTATTCCTCTCGTTCAGCAAACTTTATCGCGAAAACGATTTATTCGCGCTTTGGCAAACGGTTCGCTAATCCTTCCGCTTATTCGAGGTGCGAAAATATCAAACATCATTTTACCTTATAATTCCTCTGGCGCTGAGCATTCGACGTTTAAGTACGAACGTTTTCATTCATCATTTTCACGTCGACGAACTTTTCTTCAGCCGGAACGGAAAATGTATTTCACACTTTCAACTTTGAGTTTGCGTCAAATGTGTACTTTGCCGTTGTTATTGCGATTACGACTAGTTCCGGTCATTTTGAACCGGCTGGACAGATATTTATGTCGGTATTACAATATAATTAGCGAAACTTTGGAAAAGAGAGAAAGGGAGTAAAAATGTGGACAGTGCCGTAGCTTTCTATCACGTCGGTTTCATATCACAACTTCTCCAAGTTCGAACATTACGAGCAAAGTTTCAGTCGAGCTTAAATCCACTGGATAACACACATATGTGTATGTGTATGTGTGTGTGTGTGTGTGTGTGTGTGGGTTATACATAAACGTTTATGTACATTTATATACATTTATATACAATATATGTCTCGGAAACTCGTAATTGGATCACGTTCTCGATTGCGGTTCAACTTTGCGACCCAATCATTTGACCGGCGGAATATGCGCGTGGCATGCGTACTAAATGTTCCTTGGCGAGCAGTTTTTTTGTGTTACATGCGTCCATGATAACGAGAATTTGAAAAAATCGAAGAATCAATAATTGTTTGTATGCAATTGGTCCAATACTACCGAAGAATCTAACTGCATGTGGAGAGAGTTCTTAAGTCACAAAAAAAATGTAACATTTATTTTCTGTCGTACAGATTTTTCTTAATAATCTATAAAAATACATTATTGTCATGTTGCAGATGCAACGTAAAATTTCGGTGACTTTTGTGCCATTTCGACCGGTTTTGAAAGACCGAAAAAATTATACTTTCGACCGAATTGCATGGCGAATCGAACGAGACTATTTTTGGTTTGCAAATTTGTGTCGTGAAATTTTTTTATCAACATAAGTATTAAGTCAGTATTTATGAATTTCTGCAGGAAAAGGTGGCGATGAATAATGAAATCAAAGCATATTTCAATTTGTATTTTCATTTCTTACGATGTTATTGGAATTACAAATTATGAGGAGCTAATCAGTATGGTCTTACGCCTGAATATATAGATTTTTGAAGAAAAGCATGGAAAGAAACGAGTAAGATAATCTCTTCGACCGGAAGTAAGAGATACGCGATTTAAAGAACTGCGGACTAAACAACCGTGAATATCGTGTATACGCAGAGGAGAGAAAAGGCACAAAAGCCCATTTCTGGTACGCTCGGGATATAGGCGCGAAAAGATCCAACGCTACCGACCGGAAGTCATCATCGTAAAAAAATGGGTCGTCCTTTCGTCGAGCTCCGCGTACGATTTTTTTCTTGCTCGATCCGGTTGTTACATCGACGCGTCGTTCGCCTCAAGGATATAAAAAATTGATAAGCCAACGAGGTAAATTCTTTCTTATCACTCTTACGAGGGCTCAAAAAATGTATCAAGTGTTTAAAAATGAATTTTTTTCTCGTGGAAAAAATCACTCGAACGATGAAATAAATTGGAAAAAATGGACGAATTATACGAGCCGCGTGATTGAGAGAAATAATTTATGTTTCACAGAAAGTTGGTTAACGACGAAAAGTAACGTTTTATTTTTTCTAAGCGTTCTACCAGACGCGAAATTTCATGGATAATTCACGAAGGGGAAGATTCGAAATGTCTTTAGAGCCTTTAAATAATGCAAAAGTCGAATTCGATTGTCGTTCGGTGCCCGAAGAAAAGCGGGAAGTTCGCGATAAATAATTTGAAATATGCCGGCTGACTTTGCTCTTCACTGCTGAGCTAGCGATGCATATATAACGATCAGTTGGAAATAGATTTTCAACTCCGAGGGAAAGCTTTGTGAAGATATATATTCGAGGGCGAAGGTGTGTACGTGCCATTACGTGTATACAGGAATATTATTTACCGTTGAAACGGTGTATATTCGCATCTCTCGCCGTAACGGATTTCACAAAAGCTCCCGGTAAACTATAGCCTCCTCTCGCTGCAACTGAGAAGACGATTGAGCAAATATTATAATGCGCATAGTGATGAGCAACGTAAATGTATGTGCGATGGATTTTCGAATCTTGGCAGAAACTTGATGTGTCGCTCGACTGACATATCATCCATAGACGCCATTTGTCGTTGCTTGGAAGTGACGATTCGTCGTCGAATTCTCCGTCCCATTTCGGTCAAAAGATCACATTTTTAGACGAATTTATTAATTATTTACGTAAATTATGGAAAATCTATATTTCAAATAATACGAAATGTAAATTATTCGATTGATAAATATTCCATTAAAATGAATTATCGCAACGAACTGTACGTGTACGTCAGTGAAATATCAGGACATTCATTTGCAATAAATCTATGTACCCCTGCTTGTTGATTATATAACATGGAATGTGTCGAACATTTTGTAAATATACATCATTTTTACTCCTGTTTTCAAATATTCAATGCCGAAATGTATCTTCGAGGGGGAGAAAAAAAATCACGAATGACTAACACGTCTGAGCAGCAAGGGAGAACCCGACATTTTCAACGCAAAGATTTAGCTACCCCTGGTTAGCTCCGGCGAGTCTGGGCAAGCTGGAAACGTGTTTTCTCCTTATCTCTTTTCTTCTCTTGTATAGGCACTTTGCGAGGTCTTTAT
The DNA here is from genome assembly GCA_959613375.1 of Heteropelma amictum. Taxonomy (NCBI): domain Eukaryota; kingdom Metazoa; phylum Arthropoda; class Insecta; order Hymenoptera; family Ichneumonidae; genus Heteropelma; species Heteropelma amictum. The sequence goes on along the minus strand of OY390720.1, from coordinate 6,724,836 downwards.
TTTGAAGAGACGTGTGCCTTCGTCCCGAAATTACCAATTCGGAACACGATGTCACGAGGCTACCCCAGAAACCACCTTTGCGAATGCGTGGAGAATTTCTCTTGCTCTCATCTGCTCTCCCCAAATCGCTTCTACTCCTTAAAGCTGCACATTTTCATCGCGAAAGTCGAGAGTTCCCCTAGCCTCGGTCACGTATCGCAGGGTGCAAAAAAACGGAAAATGAAAAAAGGGGAGGAAAAAAATGTTTTTGTCAAATGTGCCGATGAAGTCTCAATCTTCTTTGATGATCAACTGTCCTGTGCACCCGAATACCAGGAGTCGACTCAGCGATGAATTTTAATACCTTCCTTGCGAAATTATGGGGTAAGTACGCTCTTACCCTCCGTCGCTGTTTCTCCGCTTGCCAGTTCGGTATCACTTTCATCTCGAGGGTGCTCTCTCTTTTGCTCTTAGGATGTTAAAGTTCGCGTACAGCGCGCTCTCTCCTCATCTCGCCTTTCACGGTCTTGCTGGTATACGACTAATCCCTCTTATCCCGTTTTCCAGCTATCCCGAAGAGCCACTCCATTTGATAGCTGCAGGTGTACAATGTTACACCTCGTTGTCACGTATTTGCAAATGGGATATGTGTTCATGTAACGAAGAAAAAAGCGCCGAGTTAGAAAATTCATATCTGTGTTTACGCTTTCCTACTTCCGCTCGGAAGATTACTCTCTGGCTTCTTACGTGGTGTCAGAGGAATGGTACCTCGAGGCGAGTTATTCTCTTCATTTTTTTAAATAATTCGTATACAGATTCTGTTGCAAGCTTTCGTACTCTTATAGCCAAGCATCCTGTCCAGCTCGAGTTAAGGCTGTGTCACGTTTTGAAAAAGAGGATTCGCAGCTACTCTCGTGTAAATAAACGATCCACGAAGCAATCGCGACTCTCTGACACAAGCTGATCAATTTTGGTTACTTGCAACACCGAGGGGTTGGATCATTTGACGAAACAAAAAAGTGCAGCCTGTGCTTGCATTTATGCAGTCTTGACTTCCTGAGAATATGTTTTATTCTTCACTATTACACATTCATTTATAATCCAAAATAAATGTAATGCAAATTCTAAAGACACTCTTTTAATTTACACACTATACATTAAAAAATGTATTACTCGAAGTTTACAATTTTCATGCTATAATATCGTACTGTAAAGTTTTCCACTAAATAAAAAAAAATTAAAATAAGACAGATAAGAATGAAAATTCAGTGCACAATACAAAATAAATTATTTGTCCTGCCAACTGAAATTGCTGCCGTCGAAAAGCCACGCATCCTACAGGATTTTTCTTGTAAACTCACCGAACAGAAAAAAGTCTCAAAATTCAATTTAATAACACGTGAAATAAATAGAATTACGTAAATTTACGTACATTTACGTAAAACTTAATTTTTTTTATTCGACACGTATGAATCATTAAAAAGTCATGGAGATGCGCAAGCTAACCGTGTGCCAAGGTGTTAGACTGTACATTTTTGCTATTTTTCGGTGTTTATGATTGCGCTCGAATGTTATATATATAATTTAATGTGCTCATAAACGCCCGCATCTCTCCGCCTGCTCTGTGTTCGTAAGAGAAAGAGGATGAAGAAGGATGAAAAGGTTCCCCTGAGAGTATCGCCTGTCCTCGTACATTGCGGGTATCTCGCACTAAGGGTCATTAAACTGACGTGTGTATATGGTACGGCATATGGCGTTAAAATATTTCTATCACAAAACACCATAAAACTAAAAAACAGTCTAATGTTTCTTGAAAAAAAAAAAATAATAATTCATCTTGTACATCATTATGGCACACTACAGACGTGCACTTTATATACTCATTCGTCAACAGCGTAATGATTAAAATATTTCATCTCTGCAAATTTTTTGGTCATCCCTCGAGATGTCGCTGCCTTAAATCATTTGCAAACGCTGCCCATCGTCCTGTCTTTCTTTTTTATTGTCACGCTTTTACTCGTCGCTAAAAATTTTGATTGTATCTCTCGTTCGGCACATTTACGCATCCCAGTCGTTTTCCACTCCCCCATTTCCTCTTAGCGTTACACCGCCTCATCCATTTGGGGCCAGAAGTTCTACTAATGGTACTCTCCGGGTTGGAGGAGTATCTGCTAACTGTATACTGGGCTCCGAGCCAGTAACAAATTCGTCTGACAACGTAGCAACCGTTACTACTGCGTTCAAACTATGAGTAGAGCTAGACAGATGGGGAGAGAATGGGACGCTTTCTCGATTAAGTGGATGTCTAGTAGTAGCTTCATTCCTACTCTAGAGAGAGAGAGAGAGAGAGAGAGGGAGGAATTGATTCTAATGTTTCAATGAAAATTTCGAAACAAACAGCGATTGGGAATAAGAAAATGAATGCTAAACATACAGCTAAAATGAAGCAACGACTACAGTAATGACTATTAGCCACACAGTGTTTTTGTGAAAGTCGATCTGGTAAAATCATTGTTTTTTAACAGCTAGAGGACAAAACAACTGTTTTGCCAAAGTTGTATAGATAATTCCCTTGAGAGACCATTTTCGATATCATACCTGAAATATGTAAAATATAGAAATGGCCCCAAGACAACGAAAGTAGTAACAGTGAATGAGGACCTTTTATTCATTTTCGCGTCTAATTCGTTTTATCCTCGGAATTGTAATCCTCGAACTACGTCCTGGGCAAAAGCCCGAACGAGGAAGTTGTTAAAGAAGAACAAGAAGAAGTTAAATCCGGAGGCGGAGATTTCAAATCAAATTTTGAAAATTTAAACCTCGCGAAACGCAATGGGGCGCTGGGCTGAGATGGATGAAAGTATGTATACGGGTCGAGTGGGAAAGACGAAAGGAAGAAATAAAATAAAATAAACGAGGATATAGAATGAGAGGGATGGTTCGCGGGTTATGGTAGGATTGTGGAGTATATGCGGTAAGCTCGAACCTCGAGACTTTGGGCGTAATGTCGCACCAAGTTTTCAACCCTCTGGCGGTTTGGATGGTTAGTTAGGTCGAGGCATAGGGCGTGGTTCTTGCCCGAGAGACTCTCACGGCAAAGTGTTATTCATCTTTCACCCTCTGTGCTTCCGTCTCTCTCTCTCTCTCTATTCCTCGTTTCACCATGCCGGTACTTCTAGTGCTAAACGTAAAGGGGCTGTTTCTCGACCACGTTTCTGTATAGTATATAGACCGGTGCAGAAACAACCGAGGGACTCCCGCCAAAACTCTCCTGCAACGTAAACTGTACACATGCATAGTATATATATAGTATATATATACATTTATGTGTATATATACATATATATATATATGTATAGTTGCACATGTATTATGTATATGTATATTGATATGCATGGTCGAACTTGATCTCAGAGAGGCCAGTTTTAATGAACTTTACATAATGTTATTCACGACAGTCTATTCTCTGTGCTTAGGACCAGCAATTGCCTGCGATGGATCGAAATAAGGCAAAACGCTGGCACGAGAATAAAGAAAACAAATAAAGGAATGTTAATGTGTTATTGAAAAGGTGGATGGAGGGTGGATGAAAAAAGGTTTAGACACGGTATGTACATGGAAATATGAAAATAGTGTTACAAAATGTGTTATTGATACAATTGAGCATCAATCAAATCGATATCTTTGTTGTATTCTGAAAATTAGTAGAAAAAGTCGGCTCTCGAATTGAAAATATATCTTTTAAATTATTCAATGTATAGAGAATGTTTATCTTTCAATAAATTACAATACTTTTGGAAACATATATAGCTACATTGAACGAAACGTAAATTTTTGCGAAAACATATAATTACCTAGATTTTCTAATATACTTTTCTTTCATAGAGGTTTTATTTCGCCTCACGTTTATTTTCCTCTTCCGGAATGGTCGAGTTTATAGCTTACCGGGCTTTGTGCTGTATACCGAGCGAAGCTCTTGCGCTCTAAACGAGATCGAATGAGAAAAATTCACGCAAACACACGCACACAAACATAAACATTTCATTAGCACATTGTGATTATTCGTAAACTTCTGGAAGGCATACTTTACTTCTCCGAGTTGCATTGTAGCACGACTGTATAAACAGGGCCTTTCCCTTAAGTAGAATATGCATGCTAGTGTACAGGGGTGTCCTATGGAAGAAGTTGCTGAAAGTAATTAACTAGAATTTCCCAAGGTATGCCGTAAAAAGGGAATTTCAAAGTTTTCGAAAAAAAAGGAAAGCTCGCGATTTTCAATGACCCTGAATTAAAAATCGACGAATTATGTTTTCATACGACTGTAATTTATTCGATGAACGAGCCATAAAACAACAAACGAGTATTTTACACACATATTTATCTAATAAATATTATACCGAATCCGAAAGATGAAAAATGAAAAATCATTATTTATTAACACGTGGTCTTGTGTCTTAGAAAAATTGCAGCACTCGTGGCTGCACTTTTTTGAGTTAATTTGAGAATTCGCTCTTTTTTCCCGAAATCCTCATCTTAAGGGCTCTTGAGGGCTGTGGGGGTCAACATTTTTTCTACAACTGTGTACGTGTTCTCACTTAATCGAATTTTCGATTAAATAATTAATTCGAGAATTTCACGTGTATATTACGATAGTGATTTTCATGGAGTCTCCAGCTGCCATATCGTCATTGTCGTCGTCTTCATGACCGAGAGATAATAGGAGCGAGCGAGAGATGGAACGCAGAGAGTATACTCCGAGGGTTTTACGAGAATCGTAAAATCTAATAGATTTAACAGCCTTGGGGCTTGGCACTTAACCAAGCACGCGTGTGAATTTTCTTCGTTAAAGAGGATCGTACACCCTACGGAGGGCAGAGAAAAGTTGGCTGGCGTGACTCGGGTACTCGCTCGGAACGGTCGTTATAAATACGCATGAGTGGAAAGTATGCGTATAAGAGAAAATCTCCCAGTTCGCACGTAGCTCAAATTTGAGAATATGACACCTTAATCGGTTATGCAGATCGTTGCTGAAGCTGTAACGGTAATGAACAGAATAAGTGACAAAAGAATGGGACATTACGACGTAACTTTGCGAATCAAAGATACCTTCGTGACTATACTGGCTCAGCTGTTCTTTCCAAGACGCTTCAAACATTAACATTTTTGCGTTTAACCGAAAACTCAACCCTCCCAAAACGAAAACGAGCATTCAGGAAAAGTTAAATTTTTTCGGTAATTTAATACAACTTTCGCTTCGTTCGTTATGCAGTATTAAAAGTAATTCAAGGTATTTCATCAGGTTATCAAATAATAAAATTACAGGTTTAATTCTTACGACTGATGTTAATAAAAGACATTTTATCTATATTTTGCAAACTGAAAAACAGATTTTCCATACAAAGCAATGGATTTCGAGGAACCAGTTATTTCTGACTGTATGCCAACTATTGGCATGACTATTACTGTCAATTCCCTGTCTGGTTGTCGCACAAGTCGTAATGAATTCGTTTCGGTATTTCTACCAAACATTGTTTTTTTTTCGTTTTTACATGGAAGGTCCTATACATACTTCAATTTCGTATACGTGCTGGAACAGTTACGTATCTCCCGGAGGCGAGACATCCTCCCATCATGAGGATGACGCCGTGTCGTTGAACGGAGGATAAAAAAACGTTCCCTTTCTTCCTTGTCGAAGATAAAGCGCGAGCTTTGTTTTCCCTCTTCCTCGATATTTTCGTAAAACACTTGGAAGTGCGCAAACGTTAAATTTCAAAGAGAGCGAAGCTCGAGCGACGAGTGCCAGACTTTCATTAACCTTTCCTCTTGCGTAGAAGACAAAGATTGGATGAAGTACGAGTGAAGTCTAAAGTTTTTACGTCCGCGAGATGCGAGTGAATTTCTCCGTCTCAGTAGTTACGGTCTGTATGCGGTCAGACGCTTCCATAAAACGACGGTACGAGGGACGTTAAAGATTTTTTCTCTCACGATCTTTCTCACTTCACCGACAGTTTTGCTTTCTAAAACATGTCGGCAGCCGTGACGAGAATTAAACGAGAACGATTATAAGAGCCGAGAGAGAAAAGTGTTGCTAACATTTGTAAACAATGAAGAAAAACGGTATCGTAATTTCTTTCGCGGAGGCATAAACGCATATCTTTACACAGCTGGTATTTGTAGCCATGCGCACGCGAACAAAGATGAAATAATGAAAAAAAAGTGAGAAAAAACACTTTTAGCAAGTGCCGAGCGTACTAAAGCATAGCCGAATAAAAATAATAAACTTTTCGTGAGATACGTGGGGCAAAAGAGTATGGTGCCGGCGAACTCGCGGTCCCGCGATAAATCGCACGACTACGACTCATAACAATTAGCACGAGGCACTCGAGTTAATTAATTTATTTATTTATCACGCTTTCTTCCCGCGGTTTGCTTGTTTTACCGGAGGCGATGTAAAATTCCACGCGCGTATATTCGTCACGAATAATTCTTTTTTCCCCGAGTTTTCCCGATGAGAAGAGAGATCGTTGTACGTGCGTTGAATTCATTAATTACGGACCGCGCAACGATTCCAAGTTTGTAAAAAAAATCTGCTTGTTCGATAAGTCATTGATAAACAGAAGACGCTTTTATGCAAATGTTGCTTCAACAAAAGTTGTTATCAATTTTTTATACTCATCGTAAGCAGGGGAGTAAATTTAATTCATACTTCGTTTCTTTTCGAAATATGAGTCAATTGTTCTACAATTTTTTTGTTACAAAATGCCCTGATTACATTTTACTGGTAAAACATTTGTAGAAATTCACGAATGGCTGTATTCGGTGAAGAAAAAAATGATTGAATACATGAATTATTTTCTGAAACAATTTTTGTTCCATAAATATCATTCTTGTTATTCGAAATTTATTATTTTTGCATAGGAAATAAAATTATTACGTTTTATTCAAATTATATGCTTTGGATTATGTATAAATTTATTTCGCCGATTTTTCGTCACATCTAGCTCGTTGTTTTTTATTTTGTACATGCACAGCGTAAAATACGTGGATAATTGTATCTCGTCTGTCGAGTGAAGAACCGAAGTAAGGTCTGTTTTAATGAATAGAGGAGAAACGGCTCAATTCGGATCGTTAAATTAAAATCCTGACATGAAGATGGTGTACGTGATCGCCTTCCGATACTCCGGTGGGATATCGCTCAATAATATCGTACTACTCGATATCTCGTAGAACCAGAAAACCTTACGCTATATGGACATTCTGGTAATGGAGGAAAAGATAGCAAGCCTCTCAAGCCCGTTCAAACTGGTTACTATCTTCAAAGGAGAATAATAAACTCGTCTATATAGAATTTGCTCCAATTACGCCCTCGGGGTCCTATCAGTGTCTTTCCAATCGAGCTGCGAGTATCGCGATTGTGCTCGACCAATATTCCATTTCTACACGCCGGGTTTCCAAATCCGGAAATGAATTATTTTGACATGAGGAAAGAAAAAACACGAGGAAAAAAAACAAATCGATCGAATTTTTATATTTTTATACATAGACGTAAAAAAGCCATATAATCACATACAAAAAGACTTTGAAATATCGAAATAATCATCGACGTTCGATCAACGATAGTAACATTTTGTAAATAACCAATAATATTCACACGATCGCGTTTGGAGGATTCGTAATAAAATCGCCGCTGATGAATATTCATGGAATAACGAGGACAAGTTACGATTATACGGAATTCACAAAGTGACGGGAACCGAGGAGACCAAGAGGACCGTAAAATAAGAAGATCGTATGAATATTCAGGCGTATTAACAATCGCTTCTCTCCATGGCCTCTACATCTAGGGACAATAAAAATGGCAAAGCAATTAAGTTGCGATTAAGGTCAAATATCAAAAGTGGCACATTTATCGAAAGTCCTCGACCCATTTGCCGCGACATACGCGGGGTGTGAATTCTAATACGTATAATAAAAGCATGTATAGCGTCGCGATACGTGCTCGTATAGTTATTGGACGCGCAGTAGAGAAAAAAGAAGCGTCGGCCTTATCAAGGTGGTACGTGTGGGAAATGGCTACCCCTGGAAGTGAGAAAAGAAGATGCGGAAAAGGGAGGGCGTGCATAGAAGGGTGGAAAGGAGGCAAAAAGTGAGGACACCGGTGAAAAAAGTAAGGGGAGAGCGCGGCGGGAGGGAAAGAAAGAGAAGCTGATGTTGCTGGTCTTGTAAGATTGCTAGGCCGATTAAAATTTCATGCGGGTTCAAGAGGCTCGAGGGTGGCGGAAGCAGAAGCGCGCAAAGCCCTTTCGCGTTTCGTGTAAAAGCGACGAGGGTGTTAGTCGCCCGAGTGGAAAAGAGAGGTAGACTTTTGCAACGCACACTCGAACACCTACTCACACACACACGCATATATATATAAAGTGTATATATATATATACTTGGAAATAAAGGGGTTGAAACGTTACAAGTATATAGGCGGCACTTTAACGCGAGTTAGCGATACCGCTCTTGGCTCGGGCTTTTTCTATCTCTATGTCGAGCGGTATTACACCGGAGAACTTGGCTACTATGGCATTAGATATTATTAACGCCACGTGACCGTATCCGTGCGGGATAAAGGCTCGGATAAAACGTAGGATAATTACGCGTCGACCTTTCAGTTTCCGACACTTGTCCCATCGCACCAACGCATTGACGCCTATGCACCGCGCGCAAACCTTTGTGACTTCCGATGACAAGAATCGTTCCGATATTGTCGGCGCGAATCATCGTTGAAAATCCCTTTTTAAAGCGACGAAATTCTATAATCTACATACATTTCTAGGCGCTGAAAAAAAAAATCGTACCGCATCTCATTGATAAAATTTCCAATTTTTCTTTGACTACATTCATACAAAGGGGCTTTAATATTAATTTTGATGAATGGTACTCTTCCTTTTTTTGCAGTTCTTTTTATTGTTAAGTAGGAATAAAAATCGCTGCTACATTTTTTCACCCTTCGGATATCAGCGGAAATTCTCATGTGAAGTTGATGTTTGTAACGATTACAAAGTGATTTTTGTACAGAATTTTTGTTTCTACTTAGCACAAGGATGTGCAAAATGCCTGCAAGCTTAGGAACATATTTTAATGAAGTACTTTCCAGGGCTGAATAAAGTAGTAATCGCGTGTTCAAAGCGCCTGAACGAATCGCTGCACTTGCGCTTCCGGCCAGAAAACCTTCAACTGTCCTACAGCGCATGTATTTCACATTGTACTTCTGGCACAAGAATAATTCGTGTTAGCACACAGCCAAGCCAGAAATTTAACGTTCTTTTTTCACTCTTTTGGGCAACGAATACCAAGAGAAATTCTAATTAACTCATTTGCATAATAAGTAATTGCATAACCACTGGGTGTCCTTTCAGCATGTCCTTTTGCCTCGAGATACGTACCCGCAGCAGCTCGCGGTACATTGAAAAAGATTCCTACGAATCTTCGTGCCGAGACTTCATTTCCCTTGCACAGTGGCATGCATTTGTCTGTTTGGAAAATCAAAATAAAAAGATAGTCGTCTCATAGATCTGTCAGTTTTCCATTTTATAATTTGCATGCTATTGGAGAAGGAATAAAAATTGAAACGAACGGCTGAAGGCTGTCATTGTACAGTAAAAAAAAACATCGTTCTATTGACTATTTTAATTATAATTTTCCATGATAACAAAGCCTGACTCTGGGCTGTACTTTTCACATTTGTTAATTTAAAGATTCGTACAATAAGATATATTTTTGTTCAATGAAAGAAGAAACGCAGCATAAATCGTTTTAAACGAGATAAGCCGATGATCCGAAGGATCAAATTTATTATTAAAAATTTCAAAGTTCTGCTGAAAAAAGCTCTACTTATGGGAACTTGTACATGTATATAGACGTCCTCTCTGACGTGGTCGATATCTCATTCCCTTCGCCCTGCTGTGCAGGCCTCGGAATTAGGCATTTTTCCAGCAAAGTACTTAATCCGAGAGACTGCTGAAGTTTAGAGCGCCAGGTAATTACCGACTTTCCGCATGATGCTTGTTCCCTCGCTATTTTACCCAATACTCTACCCATGTATGGGAACATCTACATACAACTGGGAAATCCGCGGAGTACGGAATGTACGCATGAGCGAAGCGGGAAGATTACCTTGCAATTTTTTTCTTTTCCGTTTTCAAATTTACCAACACGTGCGATAGTTTTGCAGGTTTGTTTCGAAGTGCAAAAATAACATATTTCCCCCAAGTATACCGTGAATGAATCTGTGCTTTTCTTTTTTGCAAACCGTTTTGTTTGCACATGCTAGTTGGCGAAAATTCCGTCAATTTCGGGAAAATCGAACTTTGAAGTCGACGTCAGTTGCGGCCAAAACGAACGGCGTAAATGAATAAATAAGTGAAGAGTACGCCTTCCTTTTGAACTTTCGGTGTATATAAAAGTTAATCCAAAGATTCTTGCGGCAGAGTTCCTCAAGCCGAGCTCCTGTATCAATGCTGCACGACGGAGATCGCGTTGCTTATTGATGTGACGTTTAAAAGCAGCATTCGTGCCGAGTTTGGATTCTAAATCGAAAGTAGATTGAATTCAGGTAACTAGTTTTCAGAGAGTTCCCTGTGGAGATAGGTAAAGTCAAAGGAGTAAACTTGCATCCGTTTCTTTCTCTCTCGCAGCAGGACCAAGGATGCTGAGAGGGAAAGATGACGATGCAGCATACGTCCTCTTTCCCATTTGTGGATAGATGACTGAACTATCCGTGTGCCTCGTTTGTTTGTTCAAGTTCAAGATCAACTAGAACCGAAAGGGTCTATCCGGTGAATCAAAGGTTATGAATCATTCTTTCTGACTGACGTAAAGAACGGTGGAGAAGAAGCAAAAGTACATAAAAGAGACGAAGAAGAAGGGTAGAAAAAGAAAGAGTGGAATTTCGAATTACAGGAGGAGGAAGGAATGAATATCTCCCCAACTATTTTTCGCTGCGGTTTTATAACTCTCCTCCTCTGTCGGGAAAGGTCGATCAATTTCTCGATACTTCGACTTCCTCGGAATATCCGTCGTTATTTGACTACGTAATGCTTGCACCGGGGTTTGATCTATGTTTATATCCTTTTTTTGGACGTATATACGTGTATACATATATATATATATATATATATATATATATATATATATATATATACGTTTACATATATATACTATTACTATTAATGTATTCTTCGACCCTGTATGGGACCGAAGGAAATCATATGCAGTTGGTTTGCTCGTGAAAAATTTTACATACATATTTTTCGTCTCGGATTTCCATTCAACTTTTCATTTACAGACAGAAAAAAGATCGAAATTTATTGATGGATCCAGGGACTCCGACAGCTTGAGAGAGAAAGAGAAGAGTGCACGAGAAAGACAAATATAGATAGTGGAAGAAAAGACAGGATGAAATTGGAAATAAAATTCGTTCGATCGCGATGGCGAGACTTTTGTCGTTGAGCTCACTGAAGTATCTCAACCGTCTTTATTGCTCATCGAATTTACACTCCCGAGTTTTTACCACCCTCATGGTGGTAATGTACAATCAAGGAACAAAAACTTGTCACGAAGGTTTCACTTTTTTCAGAATAAATTATCATGCAATACGGCTTGGCTCAAATAGAATAAAATCGATTGGAGTTTCCGAGTATTCTTGTTTTTTCGTGTCGAATATTTTCGTCTGAGAATTTTACTGAAAGTGAAATCGTAGCCAAAGTTGCGATACCCAAGCTTATATTTACGAGCAATGAGAGATACAATTTATATACATAAGCTTGATGGAAACACGTGCCAAGATATTTTAAGCTCCAGCTATGACACGAACACGCAGGATTATAGGAAGAGCGTGAGAGACGTTGTTCGAAGACAAGGGTTCAAATGGGATTTCTTTCCCAACGACTTACTGGCGCCAGACAGTGGATTGGCTAAGATTTCCTTTAAAGAAAAACCCTTGCGAGTATAACCAAAACGAGGTTTTTCCTCGCGATTTACGAAAAGGTCCATGAAGACGTGGACACGTCATCACAAGCATCGCTCGAGTTGCCGATGGGATCTTTTGGAGAGCGGTAATATCGGAGCGAGAAGCGAGATGATGGTCCTATCGGGCAATGATCTTGCGGATGTCGACTATGGCATATCGACAAAAGCTTTTGTTGATTTTTTTACGCCTTTTGGCAGCCATTGCTCTGAAGAAAAAAGTCGCAGTGGATAAAAGGTATTCTTCTGACATTCAACCCATCTATGGGCACGATGATCATCGACACCTTCCTTCGTGGGGATCAACGAAGTAAAAATGACTTTTTTTTCTCTCCTGCTTTGGCTGTATACAAAGAGAGGCGAAACTCGGTCGTAGAATCCAGTGAATCCCATCGGGACATCGAAAATGAAAAAAAAAACCTTAAATATTACGGTTAAATTCTCAAAAAGTATCATCGGTCGTGAAAAATTGGAAATTCCTGAGCAGCGGAACATTCAACGTGGCGATTATAATTTTCCATTCGCCTCGTCAGCTTTGCCACTTCTTATTATCGTTTTCCATTGAACGGCGTATCATCCCGATATTAGCGGTGGAAATTCCACGTGAAACGTAGCCAATGTACATGAAGAAGCTTGAGTCAGGTATGGATTCGTTGACCTTTTGAAAGAGCGAATTGCTCGTCGAGGTAAAAGGAGAGTTTCGTAAATTACGTAGGTGGTATGAAAGTGATAGGGTCCATTTGTTCCCGAAAAAAATCGCAATTCCAGTTCGCTAGAGGTTATCGAAATATTGTGGGAAATTCCTTCGAACCACCGAACCAGGAATCTATTTCATCAACGTGCCTTTCAGCACATTGAACGAGATTGAACAAGAAAACCACGTACAGTTTCGCTTTTTTTTTGCAATATATAATATATATTGTTATAAACACGAGTGTGTGCGTGTGTGTACGTGTTCGTGTAAGTATGCATGTGCACATGGGCACACTGCTGGGTATTGAAAAAGAATAAGTCCATAATGAACGAAGCTCTGTTAGCAATTTCAGTCGACAGCCGGAATTTTGCACCTGGCGGAATGGGTACACTGAGAAAATAGTTTCCCACTAATTAATTTACAACATACCGATCACAAATTAATATTTAGATAAAAAAACAAACTGCTCTGCTTTAACGAAAGTCAGAGACGAACTGTGTATACCGATAAATTAATAAAATTACTCGAACTTTTATATCGATTAACCGTTTATCCATCACGAAATAACGAAAGTTTTCTTATCCAAATTCCATGCGGTGCAATAGCCATTTTTAATGTTATTTTTCGTCGCCTCGAGATTTCAAACGCCAATTGGCTGGAACGAATGTTTTTGGGCTGAAACGAATGTTTTCATTTGGGATCTTTGAAATATGAAGAATATTTAAATGGCAAAGGAAAGATAAAGGGAAGGACGAACAGACGTTAACCGTCGATTCTTTCGAGAACTGTCTTTCGTGATAAATCCAAACGCCACCTCGGGAAACTTATCGATTAATTTTTTTTCCTCCACGTTTATGTGTAGATGGGTGAATTGTAGTAGTAGCTGTTTGTCAGAGTTAGATTGGACAACTTCTTCGAGTAAGTACAGAAGAATGTTTGACCAGTCGCCTATATATGGCATGCGAAAGAATTCGAAAAACTATCTTAACAATTACGTGCACGTTCCTGGATGAGTTTCTCTCCATTGCTTGAAAAGTCTCACGAGGAAGATGATTTTCGTGAAAGATCCTCGCGGAATATTACCTCGAAATCGTCCCGAAATTACATGTCTCATCGAATGAAATTCTCTTCGTTGTTTTCCTTCTCGTAAAATGCGATGGCTCGATTCAGACAGGACAATGTTTCCATTAACGTTCGCTCGTACGAAATTCGCCGAGAAAGTTTCATTCATGTATTAAAATTCAAACTGTAATGAGAATTCTCGTGCCTCGTTTGCCATTCTTACAGTTAGTCGCAGTAGTAGCATTCAACGTGTGTGAAAATTCCGGGGATTTTCAACGCGGTCCAGTCGAAGATTTAGCCTTATTAGCGCCTCCTGAATGTGGGTTTGACCGAGGCGTACATACGTAATTTCCCCTGCTCCGGTAGCTGAAACAGCCGAAGGATGAATGAGCATTGGGTGATACCGGAGTGCAACCAAAGTCTTGTTCCGGTCGTTCCGAGAAATTGCTTGGTTCCTCTGACCGGGAATACTCGATATCTCGTAAAGTTGGAAAGAGACAATGTGTGCCGACAAGCTGGTTGAACAAGCGGCGACATTGTGAAGAGGAACTGGCAATTCTACCGAGATTCCAGTCACGCGCTAACCAACCAATGGCCTCGCGCAACCCGCAGCAGCAGAGGCTTCAAGCCCGTAACAAGCATCTCCATTTCGTTCCTATGGGAGTCATTGCACTGAGCATTCGCAGCCTCGTACCAAACTCAACGGAATCTGCCGTGTGCTTCGTCTCTTATGCGTGTTTGGATTAAGCGAGAGAGAAGAAACGTCGGAGCCCAGCTTCCCAGCGTAAGCTGCGGGACTCGGTTTCACCCTTAAGTGTCCTCCATCCTGCAGTTTTTTTTTCTTCTCTACGATTCACTTCCACTTACTTGTTTCCTCTCCATCGTCCTTATGAGAGCTGCATTTTTCATAGCCAACCATTCCCGTTCAAGAAACAATAATCTGAAGTTGGTCCAATCGAATGTTCACAGTGAGCTTTTTAATGTATTTCTCAGTGCGGGAAGATGGCAATGAAGAAATCGAAATAAAGCACGACGATATCTTGTCGTAGAATTCAATTTTCTATAAGATTATACTCGTTGCTCTCATATCCTCGAGCTTTCTCATAAAATCCAAAGTTTCATTGAGTACCGAAGCATCGAGAAATATTGTGATGCCTTTTTCTCTTGCTCCACCGTTTCATAAGTACTATGATGGGTTTTGTTTGAGATGGGGACGTTAGATGGACACTGATAGTCTTTACAGCCTCCGCTAAAGTATCAGCGGTATCGACGCGGTGTACCCTTGTTAATACCAAAAAGCGAACAGCGAAAAGGAACAAGGTAAAGTCGTTGGCATTTGCCCAGGCTCCTTAGTTCGGTGTATAAAGTACAATCTGCTCCGCTCGGCGGTTCGCGGGCAATGGGAGACTTAATCTTCATCGATCAAGTTCCACTCGATTTCCTTCAACATTGCTCTCCATTTCTAAACAACTCCATGACGCGTCGTTTTTCTCAGAATTATCTTGTTAACCGATAATGGTCTCTAGAACCTAACCGTGTTTTCGCTCCAGTGGAACCTGAGAACGAGGACCATACACTTTGGGGTGAGCAGGATGCTTTTTTTCCCTCTACTCAAGATGTTGAAACACAAAACACGTTTGGTCCAAGATTTTTTCATCGCTCGATCAGTCCGTTCGTCCTGTTCTCCGTATGTGTCGTCTGTATCTGTCTTGATCTCCAATCGAACTATCGTACATACACTTCTTTGGAGCCTCCAACATCTTTGATCATCCTCTTTTTCCCAGCCGGAGATCCGGCTGGTTGCTCAGCTTCACCGTCTTGCTCTAATGTTTTTGCGGTCTATGCTTACACCCATTCATTCATATTTATTGATTTCTCATGCAAGATCAGGCTCCCGCCAGATGCTGCGACATCATGATCCGCGTGTTTGAACTACACTCTGTATAATGGAGCTCCATGAAAAAACTTGTTGAGATATCGCTGGTGGCTGTACGAGAATACACATCGATTATACGACGGGATCAATCTTGCAAGAGTGCTTCTTGGCAATATTTTTCGAAGGTGTCACAAGATGTACCTCGCGACTCTTGTCTCGTATAAAAACCTCGATATTCAGTCTTGAGATCATCTGTACACTGTACGCTGCTAGTCCGTTCTATACATTGGTGAATACATTATTTTTCCGAAGACTCCTAGTGCTCCCGAGAGAATACCCGGTTTTTGCATCCCAAACGAATTTACCGTTATCCCGAGAGAGCTTGTGCGCGAAAGATCATCACGGCATTCTGGAAAGATCGCCCGTCGCAGCTGCCGGAAGGTAGCACGAGCGTTTTCCGCTCCATCTATAGGGATGATATCACCGTATGATCCTATTATATACGAGTGAACCGAAAACACCAAGGGAGTTTTGCAAGGTGGAAAAAATGATGCGTCCCTCCATTCTTAACGCGGTTACACTCTATCCGTCATCATCAGCGACTATCCTCCTACAAGTGACATCGCTGTTTCAGCTTTATTGACAGCTCCTACATGAAGCATAAACATACACTGCGCGAAAAACATTGCTGGATGGAATTTTTTATGAAAAATTGTTAATCATCATTATGCGACACATTTTTGGAAAATATTATCGCACAATGAAAATGGAAAAAGGGTACTCTTGAGCCACGAGTATTTTCTACAATTTAGGTTCAAAGATCAACGTTGAATCTTGAAACTTGTGACGTCATTGCTGCAATAAAGAACAATAAAACGAGAAAGTTACAAATTCTATTGTAGATTGAATATTAGATTAAAAAATGGCTGGGAAAACTCGTTTTTGATAAAAGCTCCTAAATTTGGAGAGAAACATAAGAGTCTCGAAGCTTTAAGTACAACAAACCATGAACTTCTCCGCATGGATGAAACTTTCGAGTGTATATGAAGACAAATTCCAATCTGAGGATGGAATAACTCTCGCAGATCGTTAGATGCACGCATTATAATGCTCGCAAGATGGAGCTCTGGCGTTCTGTCACGTATCAACTATTTTCCACCCGCTAGGTGCGGTTCTAATGGGATTATTACGATGTACGAGCGAGCGAAGCTATTGTGCTTGCGACTCACCTCGACTCCCGTTTCTCGTTGGCCCATCAGATGCTTCCATCCTGCTCTTCTTCCTCCATATTCCGCTCCAGCATCCATAAAGCTTCGAGAATAACCTGCATCCTTTACATACTGATGTCAACGAGCCTGGATAGCGTATTAACGGGTTATGAATATGCGATGATGCTGAGGGAAATCGAAAAAAATGCAACGCTCTCTCGAGCGCGGTTTATGCCCCGCTCATTCCCTTTTTTTCGTAAAATCTTTCTAATGAATTTATCTCTGCATATACACATACTGTACGTCGGATGACATTTCGCATCAGAATCAACTGAATCTTTGTAATTAACCCGGGAGAAGATTAAAAAATAATGACAGAATCGAGAGGAACAACGGAGGAGGATAAAATTAATCAAATTAATTCCATCCTTTCCAATTCTTCTTTTTTGCCCCTCGTATCTGTTGATATCAATTCACTCGACGTAAGGTGACATGATCTCATTTTTTTGCCCGCTCAGCAATCTAATACATCGAACTAAATTGAACAAGAGATAACCGGTGGAAAAATTGATGAATCATATAATACCGCGGCATCAAAGCGGCCACAGGCTCCGTCGAGATTTGACCGAGCAAAAGAGGTCAATGTTCTGGCTTTTGGGTAATCTCACAACATCACAGGCTTGATATGTTCTCATAGCGGAAATAATCCAGAGGAAGGGACTACGTCAGGTGAGTGAATTCGTCGAAACTTTGTTCGCCGCAGAGAGAAAATTATTTTCACGCAAGTTCCACGTGCTAATGTTCACATACGTTGAATACCACGCCAGGTGAGCAGAACGCGTCAGAGTATGCAAAATGTTCAATTACGAAACGTCCAGAACTGTGAAACGATAGCAAAGCTTTCACGATGTTCGAAATGAAGCGTATACGCGATGATGTTCTCCTCTAGTTCTGTTTGAAAGTCCATCTCACTTTTGCCATCACCCCCATCGCTCTAGTGGCAAAACACTGGAGTTAATAGAGACAATCAGAAATAAATGACGTCTCTAAAATCACAAGAGACGAAGATGACGGATGCTGTGCCCAATTTCATCTCTCTTTCTCTCTTCTTTTTCCTCAACCCTTTTTTTTCTTAACCAGTCTGTAAATTTTCCTTTTTGGTGTAACGTGTTATATTTTTATGTACTAGAATAGTCTCGTATTTTTACCACACGTATTTTTATGAATTTTCTCGATTTTTTTTCTCTTTCACCACTCCAGCAACGACCCTGTGCTGGTAGGAAAATCTTTGGATGAGTTAGAACCCCTGCGAAGAACAGGTTACACGTACGAGGCTATTCGTCGCCATCAGCTTGTACCGGGCACGTCCCACGCCATGAGAAATATTTCCACACTCACCAGAAACGTCCTTTGAAACGACGAGCGTACAAGATCCCTCTCATCTCCGGAGAATGACACCTCTGGCATTGTCTTTATTTTTTGTAGGATCGTCATTATTTTACCGTCATTATATGGTGGGAATAAAACTTTTTCCCTTGATTACGATTAAAATTTCTTTCAATAAAAAATTCGTTTCCACAGGAAATCGTTTGAAATCATCGATAAGAATAATCAAAATTATATGAGCAACTATTCCGAATAAATTCCATGTAAATAAGAACGTAATTCCAAACAAATAATAAACAGCGTCAGAAATTTAAGTTGCGTCGTTTGTTAACTACACAGTTTGTGCGAAGTAAATACTTTGTTTTACTCTCTCGGTTTTCTTACAAAAAACTTGTATCACTTTTCGAATTAAATGAATTCACCGAAGGATCCTCAGAGCTGCGGGTTTTTTTCGCTTATATGAGGAATGGAATGAAGACAGTGAGGAGGAAAAAGAGTTTGAAACAGGTGAGGGGTTTTAATGTGGAAGCACAACTTTCTTGAGTCGTGTATTAAATTAGCACGCTTTAATCTCACCCCCCGCTGACTTTTGGCTTCGGTGGCGCTTGACGTGGCTCTTGAGACAAGCGAGAAAACGAGAGTCGTAAGCGATGAAGGCAACACTGACCAAGTTTTCAATTGAGAGAACAAAATTTAATTTTATCAGGCTTCCGGTGCGTGCTTCGTTTTATTATTTCACTTTTCACACTGTTATACACGCATGCCACTATAGATTTATCCGCACATAATTACGCGCTGGGGATTTCGAATAAATATTGAATATCGATATTCGATAAAATTAAATAGAACAGGGAAGCATGATAAAAAGCAAATGAAGCCTTAATTCAATCAAGCGGAGCAAGTTAATTTTTTTCATTGATCGTTTATTTTTCGATTTTACGCTGAATTCGCACCTTTGGTATAAATAACAACGTGGCATACAACGTTGAAAGTATTTAAAATCGACGCCGATAGTTCGGTGCAAAGTGAGGAAAGAATGAGGGAATACAAGCAGTGCTTCGTTTCGATGCAGCTAAAAATTCGACGACCGTTGTGATCCAAGATAATGCTGGGCGTACAGAGAATGAATAACGATCATGGAAACGCTCGCGGCGTTTTCATCCTCTCTCGATCTATCTGGCTTACTCTACACGTAGATATCTAAATAAATTGTAGTGATATTAAACGATGGTACAGTGTCTCCTCCAATATCGAGGATACACGCCAATAGTGCAGATTGGTTCGACCGAAATAACAAAACCGTTACAGATTTATGTCCATTTTTTTCCTTCTCTTCCCCTGTATCTCTTGTATCGTGGTTTTCTGATATCTCTTCATTTTGTTTTCCAAGCCCGACCGTCCAGCGGATCACAAGATACCAACAATAAGTATTGGAGGTAAAAAAAAATGGATTATCGATTTAAATCCTCTCTTTATCACAGGCTTGGTAACATGAAAACCGGAAATCCGTTTAATTCTCCATGTACATATTTATTATCGAGAGAAGTGTACGAAATTGTTTTTTTAACTTTTGCCCGTTTGGATACGTAAATATCGTTCAGTGGCGGTAGCAAATTCTACCTGTGGAAGCTTCCATGGAATTCGGTTAGATATTGCTAAAAAATCAAAGTTAAAAATCGTTTTTTGAGATAACTAGTGACGGAGACGAACACGTTGGCATGTTTTATGGAGTCGGAAATGTTACGCGGGAATTTCCGTGAGCAGAAAGAAACTCGAAAAATCCTTTCAATAAAAAGTTGATGAGGTCCGGACGTTGATCGTTAATCGAAAAAATATCGCGCGATTGTCGCCGTTTTATTCGTCCGCTGATTGGTCGTTGAAAAGAGAGTGCATTTCGTGGCAAATTCTGTTTGCTTTTTGATGCGCGCGTATGTTTTGTTTTTGCTTGAATTTTACTGTTTTTTTGCGTTTTCTTGATGAAATTTCGAGTTTTTGCGAAAAACTCGACGAGTTTTGTAATCGGCGGAAAATTTGCGATGGAACGGGCTATTGAACTATTGGAAATTTGAAAAAAAAAAATTTCGTCATTTTTGGCTACTTTTCCAGAATCGTCGAAAAGCTGAAATTTCAAAAGGCCATAACTTCGTTTTAAATCATGCTACCAACATCTTTTGGGGGTGTTTTGAAAAGCCCTCGAGTAGACTTAAAAAACGGCGAAAGTGAAATGTCGATAGCTCAATTTGTTCACCCTCAAAATCGATGTTGAAAATTTGCGAAAAAAACGCAAAGGGGTATGTATGGGAAAATTGACGAAAATCGGTGTTCCTACTTTAAAAATCTGCCAAAAATCGAAAAAATAAGATGTCTGAACAAACCAAACGGCATTTTGAAGCCTCATCAATTGCCAAGAGAATAAGCACAAGTCAAGGTGTTCATCTGGAACGAAAAAAAAATGGCAAACATTTTAGTGAAACAACTCAGTCCGGCAGAAAATGACGAAAAATGTTGGATTTCAAAAATGCTTTTCAATGGTCTATACGGATGTCTTTTTTCCCGCTGATTATGAAACACACCGGTATTTCATCGAAAACTTAATATTTTGAGCCGAAAATGCAAAAATAGGAATTTTATCAATTAATTGCTATTTTCCCATGGAAACATCGAGTTTTCGGGATCAATTCGGGGGGTTTCATGATCACCGGGGAATTCCCGATCAGGCAAGTCCTTGAAAGATTTAAAATAAAAAAATAAAAATTTCGACTCATTTTTCAGTTCTCGGATTCTGACGGATTAAATTACGTAAAAAATTACGGTGCTGCAGCGCAATCGTGCGGTCGCGCGTGGGAGCACGAGTGCCCATCCCTAGTAATATAAATATAATTACGCCATAGTATCAGGCAAAAGTAATACTTTGAATGTAATTGAGTACATAATTACACAAATGAGAATAACCGCAATTGTTATTTGTTACAATTATAGGTTCCGTATGAATTTTGAAGCTACAAGTTAATTAATTGTTATGGAAATTGGATAATAAAAACTGATCCCGAGGAAAATTTAGGAGAAATTCTTCTTTCTTAAATTATGATATTTCTTATCCTAGAGCAATAATTATTACAAAAATGCTGATGCTTCGTTGAGAACAATGTTGATGAAATGAAAATTCTTGCCTCTCGACGCAAAAAGGGTTCGGGGTCAGTCATAAGAGAAAGACACTAGGAAATATCTCCGGCAATTATAGTACGACGGTAACGGAAAAATCCCCCGCGCGTCTAATTATGAGTAATTAGGAGAATTAAGAAAGGGCTGCGAGAGGGTGAACATGGGAAGAAGAAAAGCTCGAGAGCAGTCAGACCACTCCACATAATGCTGAGTCGCGATAATTCTTTCCACGGTTAAAGACAAAAAAAAAAGAATGAAAAAAGGCAGTTTCGAAGGGGAATTTTTGCCTCGGTCCGGAAAAGCTCGTTCGTAGCGAAATTCTGAAATTTAAGAAGGCGACGAGAGAGTGACAACATTCATCCGTATACGCTCGCAAATTTCGTCTCGTTCGCGAGGTCTCGGTATTTTTCGCTGGCCACGCTTCTTTGGCGCACATTATTTCATATTTCCCCTTTTCTCCTTTCTTTTTTTCCTTACTTACCATTATGTACTCGCACTTGAAGGTTTTTACTCTGTGCAGAGTGTGGAGTAAAAAAAATCGAGAACAACGACGAGAGGCAGAAAAGGGAAAGAACGTTATGGTTCGTGGCAATAAAAGACGCGGCACTCGTTTTTATACTTCGCGAGACACTTTAAGTAATGAAAAACTTGCAATTTGAGGAACAGAAGGGAAAATGAAGACGCAGGGAAAGCTACTGAGTGTAGTTTCGGTAACGCATGATATCGCACGAAATAATTTTTTTGGAGCAGTCAAATTCACATCGCTTTTCTCCGTGGACATGTCGGTGAAACTGGAGAACACTACTTGGATGAAAAGAACGCACGATAAACGTTCGTTATTTTCCGACCGATTCAATCACGATAAAGTTTAATAAAAATTGATGGAAATTGAGCAAAAAGAATGTTCAAGATGTTGCATCGATGTAATTCATGTATACATTTTTTTATTAAATATTGCCAAATATATATATACTTGTCCGAAAGGGCTGACATTTTTCATTTAAAAAAAACGTGTTTAATGAAAAGCTTCGACATTTCCCGGTTGATTGTCACTCCGGGAATGGCTACCAAATGATGGGCAGTTAAATTCGGAAAAGCCGCACTTCTGAATATTTACCTAAATATTCACACTCCCCCGAGTCAAAGCACACCGAGAGTCGGTACGTGTCAGAAATTTCGTGCTGCGTATCACGCGTTGTGTGCGGTGCTCGCCCTTTCTCTTCTATCCCAGCCTGCTCTGTGTACCATCTAAATCATGTTATATCCACCGATGCCGGGATGCGTCCCGGAAAATTACAACGTCGTGATTTTCTGACGGTGGGAAAACACTCTGGCTACAGCCGTATACTATTCTTGCATGATACAACTGCACACATTTTTGTATATATGTATATTGTGTGTTTGATAATACCGCAGTACCGGAAGTGCAGCATGACGCGGCTGTTACAGTTAGGCTGCGTTTTCGCCGCACGTACGTTCGTCCACGGTTGCGAACAGAGCAGAATGCGGAGATTTTGTAACCAAACGTAACTACACCGAAGCTCGCGGAACATGCCGCGTTTTCGAGGGCATGACAGGTTCGTGCTGCGAGAAACAAAATTCATCCTTCCCTCGTTCTCTCATCTCATCTCTCGAAACTCTACGCAGCATCCCTCGTACTATTTTTCACCTTTTGGTTCAATGTTACGACGCCCGAATTCCTCAGCATCGGATTACAACAATTTAAAGCTAGATTCAGGATGAATGTCGACGAAAAAGCGCTTAAAGACTTTTCGACCTGGAATTTTATCCCCAAATGTAGCATTGAATTATCTCAGCATCCGGATTTTGGGCACACCCTGTGTCAGTGCTCTCGCGAATCCCGGTCCAGCAAACGCATACGCGCGAGACCATGTCCTGGATGAAAATTGTAGTTTTTCCATTGTAAGGCATAAATATTGCTGTTGCGGGAGAAGCCCGAAGTATACACGAATTTTCGCACCGACTCTTGGTTGGACATGGTTATAGTGTGTACAGTGGAAAATTAAAAACGAGGGTGACAGAAGTTGGCAAGGGGGCAAGGTGAAACAGCGAATGTGATTGCGACAGTGCGTCGAGAGATAGGTGTGCTGTTTTTTCGCGAATGAGAGCGTCATCCTTTATACACTCGGCAGCCCAGATTCTCGATGGACCACACCATGGGGCCAACTACAAGCGACAAGGGCGGATGGGAGGGGAATGGAAAAAAACGAAAAAATATAGCGGAAAACGAGTCAACAGCATCGGAGTGATGCAGTTGATGCGACGTCGTCCTGCTCGACGTCCTGCTATAAATTCGTTGCTATCTTTATCACGACTCTTCTCCAACAGCACGTAGCACACGTGTATTTATAGGTATTTGTTTTTGTGTGTATACAGCTTGTAGCGAGAGGCTTTCAACCTACGTCGGTGGCCCGTGTGTACCCCGATATCTGGTGACTATATCCTCCGTATCGGTGTGCATAGCAGTCGCAAGCATTTTTCTACCTTCAACGTTTTGAGTACCTCATCGTTCGTGTAAGCAAAAAATCACCATACTCGCCTATAAAATATTTTTTTGACACGCGTATTTCAATTAGACCCGGTTTTCCATTGTTATTTACTAGCACGTTGGATGTTTCAATTTATTCCGAAATGAAAAAAAAAAACATATACCTAATATTGAAAAAAACTGGAACGAAAAAGCTTGGAAAAACGAAATTGAATGTCTTTGTATCAAAAATATTTCAGGATTTGACATATCGACACGTCGAATGGTTGGAGTATCGGGACATTGTGTATGCAAAAACTTTCTATGTATATTCAGCAATGAAATATTCGTAGATTCTCGTTTTTCAATCAGCCTGCTTTTCATCGTGAAAACACCTTTTTTTTCGTCAAATATTATAAATTAATATTCGCGGTGGTTGAAAAATACGATGCATTCTTTTTGTTAACGTATCGTACGTTTTTAGCACGGCGAATGTTTATTATGAATAATTTAGTGATGGAGTGATGTCTGATCGTGTGGTAGCTTTTTCTACTGCGTGGTTTTTCGTGGCAAGAAGCATTCGTGGTTTCGTGTTTTCGACGACGGAGCAAACCTAGGCAAAATTACTGTGGCGTCGCGACGACGATGACAACTTCCGGCTTTCTACTCCCGCCATCACTGGTACAGTACACAGAAACGTATATAAAACAGCTTGTCAGATGTCAGCAGCTTTCCGGAGAGCCGCAACTTCGTGAACGACGCGGAGTCTCCTGGAAGCCGAGCATGGCGTGTCCACTGTCTTCTGGTCTCGTGCGACAAATAAATTCTGTGCCTGCAAGTGTTGGCATTTTCGTCCGTATGGGGAATAATCGACAATCCTGATATCTGGTAATTCGAAAAAGCTTAATACGCAACCGAAAATTCGCAACCAAGCGACGTTTTTAAAAAATCGAAAAAAATAGGATTGCTGCAATCTTGCACGGATATTCCAGTCTTCTGCTTTTTTCCTCACGTCGAAAATATTTTTTCTCAAAGTCAGCGATAATCATAAAATACCTTTTGAAATTAATACACTCTCATATAATGTTCGATGTTTTTTTTTGTCGATTTTTTTATGCCAATTCAATTTTTCACCTCAATCGCCATTGCTCTTTGTGGCGCGTCGACTTTTATGAAAGAATATGTACTCTAAAATCCTCGGTCGTATGAAAAAACCATATTGAAGTTACAACGAATATCTTGGAAGCATCCGAGAATTTTTCATACCCTTTCGCGGAAAAATATTGTAATAGGAATGGAAATTTTTCTCCGCATAGAATTGAGAGGCTACCGGTTTTTCGCGATTTCAAAACTTGCCCGTACACTTTTCGAATATGGAGATAAAAAAGCGAGGCGTGCGCGATATCGAAGAGTTCCCAGCGATCTTTGGTACACAGGAGTGCGGTCAAAAAAATTCACAGGATGAAGATATTGAAAGGTGCTTTTGCGCGGCAAAGAGGCGGAGAACCGAGAAAATGAAAAAGAATGGAAAAAAACTCGAAACGAAACGAAATGGAACGTCCAAGAGAGGAAACGAAGAGGAGAAACTCTATCTCTCTGCATGTGAACTAGACATTCCTGAGTCGGAGGCTGTATATATCTGCTATCGTTCCAAAGGACAAGGATGGAATCGATGAACTCGAGAATTCTCACGTACCAGGGATATCCACGCCTGAGAGCTTTTACCTCCTAGTTTTCCCTCCTTCCTTTTAATACCCACCCCTTTTTTCTATGGCGCAGTGAAGACTTTGAATTCATGTACGAGATACTCGAGACATTCGAAGAATTTTCCAACATCCCAAGTGACTCACTCCGACTCGTCTGTCTAGATTTTACGTGTATATCAGTGCGCTTCAATTTTTTGTTTCGTTCCACGTACGACGGAATCGCACACTCGTAGCTTTGAAATAAAATTCGCAAAGAAAATTTTCGGAGGATAAAAAATTGTGCAAACTCACTCCTGATTTTTTGCTTTGCGAGATATAGTGGAAAAAATAGAGAGCTTTATTCTTCAGCTTATTTTTCCAGCTCAATTGCTCGCAGAGCTTTTTTTGTCACGAACAAATGAAATACGTTTTTGCGATTATTATAGAATCGTTGGTAAACCAGAAAAAAATTTGAGTTGGCTCTGTTATTTCGAAAGATATGTCGTAAAATTCATCTCAACGAGGGTAAATCTCATCGCAGTGAATAAATATTTTCACCATAAAATAGTCATACACTTGGGCTCGTTTTGGTGCTAAAACGGGACGAGCATTGTTAACAGCTGAGGGAAGATATGTTCCACTTGTTCATCGATGCGCAAAGCTCGGGAAAAAATTCTCGGTGCTTTAATCGCAAGAGCTTTGAGCGAAGCATCGACGAAGATCCGGGGAGATGAGTCGGTTTTTTAATTCGACCATGTAGGAACACATCGAGACTCTGTTGGTATAGAAGAGAGCTGGTTCGCGTCTAGAGATATCCAATTTCCGGTCTGGATTTCGAGAAACCCAGCATCAGGATACAGCCTGAATGGAAGCAGTAGAATTTTCAAAATAGTAAAAAGCAAAACAGAAAAAAAACATGACGAAGAAAGACCAGGGGATTTTTCGCTGCGCTCCGCCAGCGCGTGACTACGTTTTTGTAGTTTCCTCTTTTATTCTTATGAAATGCTCCAAGGTTAATGCATTCAGCCGTTTTAAAATCGTTCTGCGGTTGCAAAAGCGCCAGAGGATTCCCGGATGATTTCGAGAACCAGGAGGCTCGACGGTTTTGTAAATTGCCGCAAACCTTTATTTTATTTTCTTTTGGAAGAGAGAGAGAGGGACTAGCAGGCAACCCAACAGAAGCGTTACCGCCAAGACCTCTCTGGACTGGGCCATTAGGAGAGAAAACATAAAGAATGCCTCGAGGGACCAGAAAAATGAAATTATCCCCTCCCTCTCATCCAACATTTTCCACAAGCTGGCATTTTATATAACACGGCAAGTCGAGTGAAGAGCATCACAGGCCAATTGCTTTTTTTTTGCAATGGAGGAGAATCGGAGAAAATAAGTCTTTTCGCATCGTAGAAAAGTCCATTTCCAACAATTTTCCATTTACTTTTTAATATACCACTTGATCAATCGAAGATTTTCAAGGATCGTTCCTAAAGTGTTTCTTTTATTTTTCTCACACAGTGTATAACTGCGAGTTATGACGATAATTCGTGTACACATTCGCACGTTTTTCCTACGTGACCGCAGAAGATTTTTTTTATTTCATGCTGTGCGCGCTACACTCGTTTGAGTCTTTTTGTGTCACATCGCGACTACGTTGGTCCAGTCGTGCGTGATTCATCTCAAACAATTTTTTAAGCACGTTCAAAGCGCTTTTTCCATTGTCCTCGCAAGCTCTTTGCGTTCTTTTTCCTTCCGTTTATGGCTGTTTTCATCCACACATTTCATCACATGCGGTTACCCTTTATGAATTTCTATTCGGACGAGATTTTTCATGAATTTTGCGGACACCGTCGTATGACAATCACTGTGAAGGATCGTTCGTGTTAATTCAAGCGTGATTTTAACCCCACAATCTTGGGTGTTTTTTTTTCGACCGCAGGAAAGGAAGGAATTGTTTTTAGGTACTTGGTGAATCAGCTGATGTTGGACCGTGGAGTATAGCATATGGGGGGAGTGAGGGATTGGAGAAAAAGGGTTGGAAAAACCCTCATTACGATTCGACAGAACGCGATATCATCAGCCGTAACCGGGTGCAGCGTTGTTCGACCGAAAAACCGGAGAAATGCGAATCGTTGAGAAAAACGAGAGAAAAGGAGAAAAAAAATGGGGAGGAAGGGTAAAATAAACCAAGGATGATACAGATGGAAGAAAAACAGTTCCACATCTCGAATGGTGGAATGGCGATCAAGCTCCAGCGAAATTGGAGCTCTACCGCAACTCGATTATTTTTATTTCATTTTTTTTCTCCCTTTTTCATTTTATTCTCGTTCAGTAGCTGACCAAACTCGACGTTACATATGTTACTCTAACGGGGTCTGTATGGAAGAAACTATATACATAAAATTTTGCGCAGTCCAGCCAAGGGTCAGCAGCGTTTCTTCGATATTTTCCATTCGACTTGACAATTTTGTATTTCAGAAAGAGGGAGGTAAATGTTTTTTGAAAAAGTGGGTTTCCCAGTTTTGTTTTTCTCATAATACTCAATGGACGAAAAATGAACATGGAATATGGTCAATAAAAATAATATCACATTAAAAACATACTTATACGATAATTGATGGTAATATTTTTATCACTAGATTGCTGCAATCTGGAAAAGTATTTTTCTTTTCATCAAATTACCTTTATCTTCGTTAAGATTTCTTAGTGAAGGTTTTGAAGTATTTTCTTGTTCTTTTATTAATAATTCCTTTCGCAATCTTTGCAACGTGTTTTGCAAAAGTGTCGAGGGAAAATTGTCACTAAAAATGAGCTCTTGGAATCTCGCAATGTCACCTTGTTCGATTGCAATCAAAAGAATTTTTCTAGTCGCTGGAATATTTGAAACTGCGATTGGTTGATTTTCAATTTGATTAAACATTCCAGAAGATTAAGACTTTTCATAAGAAACACAATTAGCTTCGATTTTTTCACAGATTTTCGTCAATACCGCGGCTGCAATCTCGCGGCCGGGATCGAAAGGTATGGACTTCCGTTCGTGTGTACAAGCCTTTAGCCGAAAACAATTTCGGTTACACACGGAGTTCGCGTACGTCAACCGTAGACTCCTCTGTCACTCAAGAACGCAAGAACCAAGTCAGAGAGCGGACGGGAGGGTTGCAAACTGCATAGCAGCTTCGCACCAACTCCGTTGCACCTTTGATCCACCGGGGACTTTCCGAAATTGCACAAACTCGAAGCACAGACTATCGCGATTTGCAAAACAAAGAGAGAGAGGGAATGGGAGATGGAAAGCGAGCAGACAGTCGAAAATTTCCAACATTATAGCGGATACACACAAGAATTCGTCAATGCGAGCTAAAAACTCCGCTCCATCCCTATCCATCATCCACACAGCAGAAGAAGAGATTTTCCTCCATCTCTGATGAAACTGAAAAACCGATCATTGCCTCGAAGAAACTTCCATCTCGAAAAGAAACATCAATAACGACATTTTGTTTGACCTGTTGGTTCACCCAAAACGTCGTTTCGAGACACTCGTTCCTTCGTGCGATCAGCGTTCACGAGTTGCTGAACAGGCGAAAAAGGATGGACCAACGACCCAGGGAAAAAAGCTCCTTGACTGATGTCAAAAATCATAATCGTTCAAGGACAAATAAAATCACAACGGTAATTGCTATCGCAGAAGAATCGAGAGGCAAAGACTCGATGAGGCTGCGAGGAAAAATCGCCATCAAATTAGAACTTTGATTGCAGCGGATAAGAGCCATCGATGGCTGATGAATAGTGCGGGGAAAGCTCGATAATTAACGGATGAATGTCTTCCGCGATCGAACGGATGATGCTTGCTGGTGAACGATTTTGATTCAAGTTTGTTCGAGAAATGCTTGATGAAAAAATGCAATGGTTGCCTGATAAACGGTATTGAAATACCTTACACGAAAATCGCGAACTTACGTCGACCTTCGACCTTCGCCAGGAACGGTACCAGCGGAAGATGCCGGTGAGTCTGTTACGGTCGCTGGAAGTTTGAGCCATCCGTTACATGCGACAACAGGGGAGGTTGATGTGGACTGTATTCCAGCAGTTTCGAAGCTGCTGGACCCACGCCGTCTATATGGGATCCAGGATCGGCGAAACCAGCAACGGTGGATGATATAGGTCCACGCTATTACGTAATCTGTCAAGGGCGTGAATATACGTCCGACGTAACATGGGAGCAGCACGCAAGTGCGTCCATAACAGTTCGAGGCGGTTGAACACACCACTTCGTGGCAGGGTTTACCGCCTCGAGGGAAACGTACCTTACGATCATGTCCGATCGCCGATAGGCATACATACATATTGAATATACATACGAGTTATATCCTTATACAAATATATATATATATATATATATATATATATGCGTATATACCTCGGTGGATTTCTACGATGCAGCAACTCCTCGACCGTATCGAGGTACACGCCATGTTCCAGAGCTTGTCAAGGTATTGCACATGTGTACAATGACGTATGCAAATATATGTGCTATACATGTAATGTGCATTCGTCAGGAAGCATTCCAGCGTAAGAAGCAGGTCCTTAAGGTAAAACATTCGTCAGCCTTCAAGGTCATTAGTAAGTACTTGGAACGTGGTATGTCTGAGCTGGAAAATAGCAGCAATGATTAAATGAAAAACACTAATATTATGTTTGTTATGAGTACAGGCTTGTATATACTTATTATACATAAGAATATAATTATTCAATGATGCATTAATTGGAGTGAAATAAATTTGACGTTATTTTACCATAATTACTTCATAATTGCATTATTCGAGACAATTTCTTTTCAACAGCCGTGTATTTCCATCAATGGTAATTCTACTCGGGGTAATTGCGGAAAAGTGTGAATCTTGAAATTCCGTCCAATAAGTAACGACAATTATGGGGTGATTTGCGAGACACGCGAGAGCGAGAGCACTTGACTCGAGTTCGAAGAGATCGCGTGGTTGGAATAGCGAAATTTCTGACGTGTCGTTAACGCCCGAGGGTTCCGAAATTTCAGAATGGAAATGAAACAGCGGCGCGTTGAAGAGGTTGAATTTCAACGATCGTTGAGTGGACCGGAGGTCCATTGGAATCGAGAACGCTGTCTGACGCGCTCCAAAATGTTCGTCATACGAGCCGCTGCATTCCCAGTTCACCCCTTTTTTCCACCCTCTCGCACAACGTCGACCTCGTAGTCGCGTTTTCAGAGAGAAACCGGAGACGTGATTTCTCGACGGAATAAAAGAAAAAGTGTAAACGGAGCGAGAGAGAGAAGCCCTGTTGAAGAACAGAGCGATGTTTCTAAATGAAGGAGAGAAAGAAAAATCGGATATGATGATTTCCTATCAAGTTTTCCTTTTAATCGCGGAAATTAACTCGGAATTTGACGCCAGCGATGAAAGAAATTCGTCCGATATTCTTTACGAAAAAAAAAACAAAAATTATTAATTTTTTTCAGGGATTTAAATGTACTGGAATATACATTCCCGCACGTTTTTCTCCTCAGTTCCAAGGCATCTATGGACCATAAGATTTCTGCACGAACATCGATGCATTTTTCCTCTGTCGCTTTTATTCCACGTTCACCAAGATCGTACGCGTGCAGAATGAGATTTATCGCTTCGATGATGGCGCTATCGATACGAAAATGTGTATATATATATATCGTTGGCTTCAGGACAGAATGGGCGCAATTCTCAATATTCATCACGTGAAATAACGTGTATTATGCCTTCCTTTTTTTTGGTATTCCAGATACATTAAATCGGAGTAATGAAATGTGAGGCAAAGCAGGAATCGATTCGAGCTCTATATACATGGTATATATATATATATATATATATGTGTATCCGATATATATAACGTGGAACGGAGTCAACGAGCGGAAGATATAGAGGATAGATTGCAAATTCCTAAACAACCACGAGAACTATGTATCGTGGTCTTTTGTGTATATAGACACGACGTGCTTCGAAGATTCAGCAAGCTATTGAAAGAGAGAGAGAGAGAGAGAGAGAGAGAGAGAGATCAAGAAAGGCATTTCCAAATGTATGGCACGTGTCAAGCGTGAACTATGCATCGCTCCTTTTGGCGTTGGCTGACCGTGCAAAACTACAGCAAACGTGGTCATTATCGCGGTGATAGCTAGTGGGACCAATATGCTCGAGGCTTATATAAGCTCCGGAGATCAAATAGGCGGCACGACAATGTCTCCTTTATCGCTATTGAACGTTATATCGTGCCCTATTAGTCGAGGGAACATTAGAGATAGCGGCGACGTCACATCCGCATCTGGAATTTCGTCATCTCGAATGAGATCGACGATTCTTCGAAAATCTCGCGAATGAAAGAAAAACATGTTTGAGAGTGTTGGGAATTGGTGGTTTTCAAAGTATATTGTATTCATTTTATGCAGAAAAACGTATTTCGAGTTATCTCGGTGAAATTGTTGTTATTACAAAAATGTCATTTCCAATTCATACCTCCGATGTATTTTTATATTCCGGAGCATATATTTTCTTTCTTGACGATCCTGGCACATGATTAGTGATGCAAGCACCAAATTTTGCGTATCTACTCATCATTGACAGCCTCGATTATCGGCGAGATTGTAGGCTCGATGTATAGTCAGGTATAAACCGGGCTCAAATTTCATTTTTCTCATTGGTCCATTTCAATAACTTTTATTTAATCAAATGAGAATGCGAGCCACATAATATCAACACCGAGAGGAAGAAGATGCACACGTTGAAGCCAAATGTGAGTTATGAAAAAAAAGGCAAACAAGCAATCACGAAATAAGTGCGGCAGGTGAGAAATCATATGGCGGGTGAAAAGGAGAAAGAACGAGAGAGAGCGAGATGGGAACAGAAAGGGACAGAAAAACGGAAGAGGAAAGTTGAAAAAAAAGAAAACGGCAATGAAACTAAAAGGAAGATGAAGCCCGAGGGAGAACGGTGGCGTTTCCTGTAGGTTGCGTAGGTCGAACGTCGTTGGCGTCTTCATCGTCCTCCGTCGACGTTGTCGAGATAAAACACACCAAAAGAATAAAGTGAAGATGGGACATCTCTTTCTGCTCCTTTGTTCGCGTAATTCCGGTCGTGAGACAACCGCGGCTGTAACCGAGAGTACATTTATACGAAATACATAGAGAGAGAGAGAGAGAGAGAGAGAGAGAGATACAGAGAGACAATGAGACGTGAATTACTCTCGCTAAACTCGATCTCGCACAAAGGCTCTTTCTCTCGATACTTTCGTACCTCGTTCGTTCGCAATCAGAGCTTCGCGACAATTAAGAGAACCGAAAGATGATTTCCGTAGCTGTGAGATTATTCCATCTCTGTTTCTTCCTTCCATTTTACTTTGTATCAACTTTTGTCCATTGTCATCTCTCGTCTCGGTGTCTGAACAACTCCGAGTACATCGACCAGGATGACGGGACATTAGCGAAAGATGCATGCAACAAAAACTTCTCCCTTCCTCTCTCTCTCTCTCTCTCTCTTTCACACGGAGATGAAAAATTTATTTATCGCTGCTCTTCCCTTCCCAGAAGGTCCATCGACACATATTATCATACTTTATTTTGTAATTTCAAAATAATAGCGCATTATAATACGGATATGTGAATGCGCGTGGAAAATATAAATAATTCACAAAGAATCTTAACATTGAAAAACTTTGGTTCAAATTTCGATAACGTAATGTCCCTAAAAATCCTTTGATCCTTTTCAATGAGCAGTATTGCGAATGGCTCGATTAAGAGCTTAATTGCCTTTAACGTCATTATCAAAATTTTCCGTAAGATATGGACCACAGTGAGCAAGTGATCATTCACATCCGCTTCCAATAAAAACAAAAAGCAACCAATACCGGGATTAACGCGAGTCGTGTAATTTCCATCATATCACGATATCGTACAGCACGTACCACACGTTTTGAACCTCCTGTGAACTGAAATTTGTTGTTTTTCAACGAGAAACGATTGCAACGTGGTGAAACCATTATTCGCAACAAGCACGTTCGCATGTGAGTGGAAAACGGTTTGTATCGAACAACGCTATCGTCGACGGGAATGCTGTCCGTTTCAACGATTATTGAATTTTACGATCTCTCTCTCTCTCTCTCTCTCTCTCTCTCCCAGTCTGTCTGTCTTCCTACCTCTGATTCTGTAACACGATTTTCCTCACGATTCTCTGTGTGTCGAGGTGCTTCAGAGTTGCTGAATTGACGGAGCGATTGTTGAAAATAGCAAACACAAAATGTAACTATCAATACGTGAGAAAAAGATTTTACAGGCAAGGCGAATGGCATCGACTTTTTTCTCTCCGCAACTGAACGACATGCGCGAATCGTCGTTTTGTCGATAAAGGAGTGTGTCTTTCATTTCGTACGATTGTTGGTTTCTCAGCCTCGCGAGTTTGTCGCGATTCTTCGATTCTCGATTTCACCTATTTTACAATCGACACGAGAAAACTGCATCAGACGGTAGACCCATCGTGTTTCACGAGGACGACGTTTTTGCCTCCTCTATCGCTTTCTGATACCCGCAAACACCTGCTGTGAATTTCAAACCACACACGGTACCCTCTCAACGCAAACGTTGAATATATCAAGCGTCCGGAGTTAAGGAGGTTCACGCGGAACTTGCGACTCGGAAAATCAAATGAATTTTGTACTTTTTTGCTCGTTAAAAACAAATCGAGGATTAATCCTTTTCGTTACTAGAATTATACGTATCACATCCGTTTAGATTTTACGACAGTATTTTAGTCATAAAATCGTGTTTAAGCATTTCGAAATTTGAAAAAAAAATGTGTCGCGATGTAATGATGCGTTTCAATCGAATGTTTCGTTGCGAATAATTCGCCATTTTTTTTCAA
The DNA here is from genome assembly GCA_959613375.1 of Heteropelma amictum. NCBI lineage: Eukaryota > Metazoa > Arthropoda > Insecta > Hymenoptera > Ichneumonidae > Heteropelma > Heteropelma amictum. The sequence continues at coordinate 6,690,378 of OY390720.1, read as the reverse complement.
AAAACACTCGATAAAAGATCGTCCCTTGTTATGTTCGCATCGATTCACGCACAGCTGACAATATTTTACGTCAATTAAAGTTAATGGCATAATGCACGTAGAATTCATGGTGTTGAACACACATCCGTCAACAGGAGCGAGTATCTCCAGTGTGTTAATGGAATGACGGAATACACGAAAGGTGAGCACTGTACATAAAATATATATGGGACGTGAGAGCATCGCCACGGATGTTAACCATTTTCCCAAATCTCGGTCACACTCTGGCACTCGTGTTTCCCGCAATGTGGCGTACAAGCACACAATCACAAATCCCTGTATGCCATCCATATACCACCTCAATTCCATTAGGATCGAGGAAGGATCAGATGGACACACGATCATCGTGAATCAACCTGTCGAATCACGGATTCCCGCCCTTTTTAATCAGACGCTCTGCATTATAAAGTGAATAATGTACGAGTGTACAGCGAGAATAATGCTGCGCGGTGCATTTTGCCATTAGCATGCTCACACGGCTCGTCACAGTTCGATGGTACGTGAACTTGATGGCAGCGGGATGATGCAGCTGACTGCATCGTGAAAATTTGTTTGCTTCTTTCGTTGTCGAACGCTTGTGTCGATCGTTGGGTAAAATGCGTCCACGAGCGACGCCAGCATTCGCTCGAAAAACTATACAGGGTATATCTGACAATTGACACAAAATCCTTTTTGACCAGATCGATGATCGTTGATACGAAATTAAAAAAAAAATGCCCTGATTTATGATAATGGTAATAACAATAATCATGTATATCGTTACTTTTGTTGTTGTTGTTGTTGTTGTTATTTATTATTAATGTCTATAAAACAAATGCGATTGTAGGATGATACATTTTTCACCCACGCAATGCTCCCGATTACCATTCAAGTAGTGTAAGCCAATAACGGGTCAGACAAGATTCGAACCTCCGGATTACGCACCACGAATACCCAACGACTATAAGCGAATGAGAAAATGGAGATTGTCCGAGTACAGAGGGTCATGTAGGCTGGACAAAGACGCAAGCAATTAGGAAACTCGACTGGGGTTTTAATTACCCAGCGCTTTGTTTCAGTCAAATATTATTCCACTTCCACTTCCCTAGATGGCTCGTTTATCTTCGTGACAAATATTTTCTTCGTCCGTACACCGATGAGTATAAGTCGCGAAAAGTTCTCGCTCGCTCGTTAACTTGACGTTTTTAAAGAATATACATTTACCAATGGGAAGAATGGAAATGTCTATTTTTTTCTATACGGATTTTTTGTGTTTTTTTTTATTGGAGAATGTAATTAATAACATTGCTACACGCTACGAATCATTTTTGGTTTTCAAGTTCCAAAATTTTGGATTTTTTCTGATATTTTCCGAACATAAAAAGTTTCATGAATTGTACGATGAGAATCGATTAAACCATCGATGGGGTAATTATGGCCAATTGCGGTTACACAGACTTTTTTTTATCGGATCGCTTGTTTGAGAGACATATTTCGTGGTTCTGTTCGGAAGGATCGCGAATGCAACAACATCAGAGACGAATAGACGTACGATATATATTATCTTCGATCGTGATGTGCAGCTCGTATTTCGTATACGTAATACTGAACTCAGCGAATCTCTCAGCGCGTATTAGAGAGACAATGCAGCGAGGGTAATCAAATTGATGTACAGCTCGTTTCTCTGTGATTATATCTGTATGTGAGCGCCCAAGCCGAGAGTTTACAGGGAGAACATTGATGGTGGCCAAAAGGGAGGAGCGTGCTTTGACGTTTTTCGGGTCGCAAAATGTGGGGATCGTCACAGAGATCTCTCTGATCTACGGATCAGTGGTCCAGAAATGTTGGACCAGTCTGTCGTGTCCGATGTATATGCCGACAGGTTTTTATTGGAAAATCCATATGGATAGCCTGAAACATATTTCAGTTAACCGAAACAGGGCTCTCGATTCCCTTTTGCTGCTTCACTTACGCCGATGGTTGAGACCAAACTGCTCATAAATAGTTGCTAAAGGCAACTGCTTCGTGTTTTCTTTTGAGCCCTTTTATCGCTGAGTCGTTTCAAACGAGCTTGTACGTATTCTGCGGATGAACAGATATTTGCGTTTCAAATAACAAAATGGCGAAAAAAGTTGTATAAACCGTGTCGAAATAATGATTGATCGATAGGACATCGATAAACAATATATTTCGAATTTATCTAATGGCAGAAATTTGCAGCAAAAGCCTTGTTCATTAACACGATTTCAAGAAACATGTATACTCACTCATCCATGTGTATGAACATGCAGGTCACCAAATTTTTACACTGAGCTCTTGCTCACTGTTTAATTCTATGTAGATGATAAAATGAATTTGTATACACAAAACGATTGAAAAAAAAGTATTATTATAGCCTTATAATCACATACACGAATGGTCTCTGACAAAATCTGCTATCCATTTAATTAGCATTGTTCTCCAAAGTACTTGGAATAATACGGGGGATTATGATTCGTGTTTCGAAGGGAGTTTGTACCCTCTCGTTGCAACAGAGAGGGATGAATTTACCCTATGGAAAATACTAACTCTTCTCGAATAGGTAAGCACACTTTGCAGCCATCGAAAAATCCGACAAATCTGCGTAAATCCACGAAACAACGCTTGAATTTCTTCATTAAATATTTCATTCATCAACGTTAGTTAATAATTCAGTCAATTGTAAATGAAAATTAATCCTACGAGCATTGTCAATTTTTTCGATTGACACAATAAAAAATATAGTATTTCGCAAATAGCGTGTATAATGGGAGCTTAATTCGTTCTGTAATAAATCGTATCGGACGCATTGCATTATTTAACATTTACTCTCATGATATACGCCATGTATACTAATACAATTTTTTTAAATAAAAACTCTGTTACTATTTAAAGAAGTGAAAAGTTTGAAAGTAAAAAAAAGTAATTAAAAGGTCATGAGATGGATGCTGAACAATATTGATTAGTATTAATTGTTGTATTAAAACAATAATATTGGACTGAACAATGTTTCATTAAGGACGTCGATTTGTCAATAAGCTCGGGACTAGTGAAGTGTCTACCTTGCGTCGACTCCTTTTTTTCATTTCTATCTTCAACGGTATGTTCGTACATACACGTATACATATATACGTCTTATACTCTGATATCCCGAATATGTCGATAACAGTTCGTAAGAAACCGCACCACTTTGCGACTCTCGGCGATGGTCCGCATGCTGTGGCACTCGCTCTTCACGTTGATACGTACGTATTCGTGGCTCTTTTGTCAGCCTTCATTTCGGGTCACAAGCAAAAGCTCCGTAGTTGCGGAGAAACGAGGAACAAGTTCGAGCAAAACTACCTACAACTATAGCGTATCTATTTGCAAACTTGGCTCGTAATTTGACGCTTAATTTATCAAAAATCAATTTTCGCCAGACTGCAAAGTTTTATCTCATTTTTAACGACGTGGAAAATGTATTAAATTGTTTAAAGGAAAAATGAAATTTAGGCGGATTTTAAAAATTGTAGGGGTGTATTTCATATATATATATATTGAATTTGAAAAATAATGAATTTATTGGAAAATAGCATGGGAATGGTTCTCGGCATTTTAGTGCTCCGTAACTTGGCGGGAAACGACTGTGGAGTAATGAAAAATTTTATGGAGACTCCGGAAATCGAGAGAGCAGGTAAAAAAAAGAAAGATTCAAGATATTCACTCGCATCTGACGAGAAACAGCTTTAAAACCGAGCTGAGAGAATCTTTCAATTACAAAATTACGATTGCTCTCTTGGGCTTTATTTTCTCGTCGTATTCGAGGAAGAAATATCCGAAAGATCGCGAATAGTCCTAGAAATAGTCCTAAAAAAACCTAGAGCCGGTCGTCCTAATGTGTAACGCTTTGAAATGGAGGATTTCAGGATTTTTCTCCCTTATCTTCCCTCCCTTGAAACGCGCGATTTCGGCATGAGTGGTATAAGATGACGACAAAATCGGTTGGATCTTTTATAGTCGCCACTTTTCACTCTCTATCGTGCGAATAAAAGTAACAAATGGACGGTTCGAAAAAATCGATTCTCCGATCTTTTTTGCCGCTCCGGAACTTACGAGCGTCGTTTTTATGAACTCTTTGGTTGATCGGGTCTGGCGAAAGGATAAATAAAAATTGAATCAAAATAAATCAGAGCCGTTACAGCAAAATCGAAAATTCGCAGCGAGTGAGATCGACGTTAAATTCGGAGACGCGGTATATAACTCGAAAATTAAAAGAATTTCATCGATGCTTTTTCTTCAACCATCCAGCTACGAGTATCTTCGAATCAATGCAAATCGATGGTCCGAAAGAATTCCAAAGATTCGATTTCGCCTCCGCCCCAATTGGAACGTAGTATAATTAGCTAGAAGTTTATCTCCACCATGTAAAAATCGGTGTCTTCCACATTACGTACAAGACGGAAATAAACCACCCCTCACCCTCAATTGCATTTCCCGTTTCTCGCTGCTGGTTTAATTACAGGACAAAAACAAGATCGACTGTATCGGGTTTTACGAGGGGACTTAAAATTCTTTGGGTCACTGTGACTGTGCACGGGAATTAAACAGGCCAGTTCTGCTCTTTCCCTCTGTTTTCTTTCTCCTCCGCTCGCTCTCTATCTTTTCTCGTGTTTTGTCGGGCAGTGAAAACGAATTTTCCGGGTACTTTCATCCCCGACGCTGATATACTCGCGGTAGTTCGCATTATTCCGGCAACTCAAGAGCATCAAGCCCTCGAGCTTCTCACTCCCCTTGGGAATCTACCCCCTGTACGATATGCAGGGGGGGGGGGGGGTTGGTACCAACCCCCTTTTCTTCTCTCTCATTCTCGTCGTTACTCCTCCGAATCTTCGCGTCTTTTTCGCCGAAACGAATTCGCCTCTTCTCCTCTCTGTCGGAACGTGATATAAATGTATACCGTGTACTAACCCTTCCTTCGACACTCCCCGCACGTTTACACACGTGTACGTGCGCGCACGAGAAAATTCAGCGAAGCAACGGGGCTCTATGACACTCGTGATATCGCGTCGGCGATTTTTCATCGTAAAAAGTTTCCCTAGTCGTGAATTACGAGCGGTTAAGATAGCGCCAGACACGACATTGTGAAACCGACACATTTTGTACACGCTGAGGATTTTATTTTTTTCTCCTTTGCCGTCTTTATCCCTTCCGTTCATTTATTTTTGCGCGAATGCAATTTCACAGTGTAAAATTCCCGGCTTACAATGCAGTTTCTTTCGAAGCTCGTATTTTGTTGACTGATTTTTTGATCGATCGAATATCGAGTTTGATAATCGAATTGATTTTCAATATTATTCGACAACATAAAATTTCAAAAGATTCAACGGGTTCCAGGGTTCTATAAATTACATTGAGATTATCGTGAGTATTAAATATGAGGATGGAAGGATCTTTATCGCGTTTGACGGACATATTAAAAGTGGAAAAATTGTTACATCAAAATGGCTTTGCGAACGAACGAGAAAGGTAGACCGATTTGCAAAAAAAAATCAATACATCGCCCACAGCGATGTGCCGAGTTTAACTGGTGCACGATGTTTATATACGTAATAAATATTATACCGAGAAGCAAGTGGATTAAAACCGTGATAAAACATTTGCGCACACAGGTGTTAATACCACCTGAATAAATCGACGCCCATAATAACACAAAGGCGAAACTTTTCATCACCATTGCACGATGGAGAAACGCGAGCTACAACCTTTTTTTGAATACCAGTCGAGTCAAAGTTATCCCCACCCGCAAAACAAACATGATCTCTGTGACAGCTGACGTTGAACTGAATCGTGATAGAATACGAAAAAAAAACATACACGATTCAGTTTCATGTTTCATTCCCAAAATAATGAAAAGAAAAAAAGATGATGAGGGATGAAAAAAGGAAAACACGTACATTACCGAATCTTTTGATCCACAAAAAAAATATCACGATTCGGAGGTGATGATTGTTTCGGGGATTACATTTTACTGTAATGAAATAGTCAAGTATATATTTACATATATATAAATATATACATTTAATTTTACAGTGCAGTTAATCTGCGACCAGAAATATTTTGCATTCGTTTTCGTGGAATAAATTGCAAGGCCGACCCTGATTTAATATTTATAAAGTAAATTGCATTTATCTTCATGCGCAGGTATATACGTATAGGAATATATACCCTTGGTGTGAAATCCACCCTTGTTAATCCGGCATACTCTACGTAACGTGTAATCTCAGTGGTATATTTCTCTCTCTCTCTCTCTCTCTCTCTGTTTCCTTTTGTCGAAAACGAAAGCTGGGATTATATAAAGCTTTGATTAAATTAATACTCTTTCTCGACCCCAAAGATGTTCATGAGTGTTAATCAACATGCTCGCTCTGTCGATAAACAGAAAGCTCCATTGTTCGTCCGTTGAATTATCACAAATGTGATAATCGCAGGTATCAAAAATGTTCGTTCCATGTCTTGTCCGCACAGTATAATTCGATAATAATCTACCTGGGGAAAAATTGTAACGTGGTCTTGGCACGTACGACCACCAAAAATAGTGATGAAAATCATGCAGAATGATCTCGCGAGCAGTGAAATTTCACTTTTGCATACGAGAACGGATATTTCCAGTGAGAAATATTTTTCAACTGCGAGCTGTGAAGAATTTTTCATCCCTCAACATGCAGACTTCTTCGATCACAGCGAGAACGAGCAGCCCCGATATATTCCCAGGGACATCTGCAAATGCATCCTGACATTCTCTGATGTTGTATATGAAAAAGCGTGTATAAGTGTGTGTGTGTTTCTCTCGATTGTTGCACACACATGAACATTTACTCGCTTTATGGATATTCTTGTCTAAGAATCAGAAACAAAAGGGTGGTAATTCATGTATTTGTTCCGGGTGTTGTTCGTGGTGATTACGTCCTTCTGGCTGTCAACGGTCGAGAGACCGGTGCAATTCTCTATCCAGGCCACCACCCATCATTCTAATATTTCTATATGCATGTGTGTGTGTGTGTGTGTGTGTGTGTGTGTGTTCTACGTAAATCTGAAAAAGGAACGTTGAACATATACGAATAGAAGAGCAATGGGGCCACGAGGAGATATTGTGTTCCGACTCAACTTTCTCTTTTTAGCTCCAAGCCAGACGCCCTATTTTCTTTTTCCCCGTCAACCCCATTTTTTTTACGAGACTTTGCTCCTTTTTTTTAAAGCAAAAAAAAGATTAAAGTTTGTCGCGATAGTGGCGATCTATGGGGTTCGAATTTCACATCGTGGTTTTTTTCACCCTTAAAATTCCAGTGGCACCGGTGGTGAGCTGTCGGCGGAATTCTTTAGCGAGGGTCGTTGGCGCAAACGCTTCATCAACTGTTATTTCTTTCGTTCTTATGGCTGACCATTGCGCACGAGTGAAAAAAAAAGAGCACACAGGAATTCCTCTCCGCGAAGCGACAAAATTCTTTCGTACTCTTGCGGCGTCGTTACACTCGACTTCTTAACTCCCTTTAATTACTGGTATTTTTTACATTATTTGCATGTATATATATTCATTTATTTTTGCATATATACGAATCAAAGTGTTGGGCTTATTGCTGAAATAAAATAGTAACTTTTTTTATTTAATAAATATCGGAGATACGCTTGTGTGATGCATTTTAATTAACGGCGTTTGTACCCACTGATTGTTTACCGGTTATTTTTCGTACCAGTCATTTGAACGAAGCGTTAGGTAAAAATAAAATTTATTTATTTTCAACGATGTGGGAGATGATGAAAATAAATGTTTTTTCATGAATTACGGTGCAATATTTCATTGCGCAGGTTGAAAAATCGTACAAAAAGTAATGTAACGAGATCACTTTCAATTACCATCAATTCGATTAAAAATGATCCATATTGACCGAATTTTCAGTCTCGCGATAATTCTTTACAGGAAATTATCACAAATCGAATTAAATGAAATTGGTTTCTGCAATTACTCCTTGTGAATCGTGGCGCATACATATCTTGACCAATATATGTGTATACATACTGCAATGGAAGATGGAGGAAGAAGAGAGGACGAGAAGAAAACTCGGTAATATCGGGTTTCTCCGGCGGCAGAGATATCCCATTTAATTTCTGCTCACGCGGATGAAAAAATGTCTTACTCTCGATAATGCAAGCACATTTCGACGATAATACGATCCACTCGCAATTGCGAGGGATTAAAAAAAAATATTGAAGGCTAGCTCAGCAAGCGATTAATCAACGAATTGGAGCACGAATAAAACTTTAATGAGTATTCGTGTTGAGAAACGGATAAACTTGCTGAGAAATTTCAACACTTTTTCTTTTCATACACGTACGAGGAATTTTCATCATCGAGATTAAGTTGCAAAAGATGTATCCTGGCCTAAAGGGGGGAAGACAATAGAAATCCGTCGAATGAAAAAATTGGGCACGACTTTAATGACCGTAAAATGATCAAAGTATCAAAGTTTTATTCTTAACAAAACAGAAAGAAATATTGATCTTTATATTAATATATAAATGATTAATCTTTAATCTTAATAAAGCTCAATACATTAATCTTTATCTTGTCTAACATGTTTTCTGTGATTTTCGAGCAATTTCAACGAAATATTCACGAATGCAGGTAGTCAGGAGCTCTTTTTATATTAATAATTAAAAAACGTAATCATTGGAATATCTGGATATCAACGATGATTGCACGAACCCCCATGTAAATCAATGAAGTACACAATATTGTGGGCTGATGAATCATTTTATTCTTAACTGATAATGATACTTTTTCGTTTTATTTAAATATATCGCAGTTTTGATAAATTCATACAGTGGGTGGCAATCGGAATTCAGGTCCAACGGAATCATTGCACAAGGGGAGCATTTATAAGGCGGGACTGGCGTAATTGGACCGCAATGATAATAACGCCGATAGTAGGAGTGGCTTCTACGCTGGACGAAAATTGCTCTTACCACTGCGGTAATCCAATCGCGATTACATCTCGAATGTATTCCTAAACCGACAAATTCCGACTGTACATATACGTACTTGACAAAATATCCAATCAAACGTAACAACTTTATCTCTCTCTCTCTCTCTCTCTTTGTGTTCTCTCTCTTTTTCTCTCCGTATACGAGCAGACTCATACATTACGGTAATTTATTATAAAATGGTCGGCATTCAATATAATACTCAATTAAGCACCGCAAAACTTCAAAGCAAGAATGAACTCCCGTTTGAAAACATAAAACGAAAGTGAAAAATCGAAAGAATCGAAAATACAAAAAAAAAAGAATCAACTCTAAGAATTAATTTAAGGGTCATCCGGTACTCTCCAGAAATTCTTTAAATATTTTTCTATACCTTATTCAATGAGTGAAATTATGGATATATAGTTATTTACACTTATTCGTGTAATTAAAGCATATTTTATTCTTCAAGGCGCGCAAAGATCAATAATTATTACGGTCTGCTGACAGACACATTTTTTTCGGGAATATTGTCGAAAATCAGTGTCGCAAAATTTGCAGAGATCATTAATATTCGCCAGAAATTCTCGTGATTTTCGACGGATAATCAAGCACAACTGATATTGTCGCGATATTACGCGTTTATAAATCCCGTCGCAATCGGGTAATTTCAGTTTTGGTAATACGTATTGACGAAAAGGGTCGCCAGAGTGTGCGGTCTGTTTTGTAATTGAATGATGTTCGACAACGTGCAACATCGTTACGCCGCAATCTCTTTTGATGTTGTGGTTTCAATTTGAAATAATTGAACTATTTTTGTTGAAAAAAATACATATGCCAGAGTTCAAATAAACATTTGAACCAATTTTTTTCCGACCTTCTTCCGCTCGCTCAAATTCCTACGAAAAATTTTCCTTCGCTTCTATCCTCGAGTCCGGTCAAGATTAAATTAAATCGATCAATCGAATAATCCAATAATGCTGACAGAATACAGAATTTACGTGTACATAAATATACAAGACCACTCGGAAAGTTCTGATCCGCGTTTCAAACGATCGTACAAACTGCACCGATTAGTATACGACAAGGTCTGACCTCGAGTCAGAGAACAGGCGTACGAGATTTTGAGGCAAAGGGTCGAAACCCCACAGTCACATTAATTGCAGGCCTCCCTGTGACGTTTGCGATACAGAACGATCATTGGGAACCCTTGGGAGGATGATTAGCCATGCCGTGTTAATTTCGGATCACCTTGAAGAGATTGCTTCGACACGGAAACAATTTTACTAAGCTCCTGTAAGCCTGTAAACGCGCATGAAACAGGTAAAGCCGTGATTAACACGTTTGTCACGTGTTTCTTGTTCCCAAACTCGTGGATGAATATGTACATGTGGGTTTGCAAAGAGTGTCATTTTTTGACTCGTAAGATAAAAGATTTTCTTTCAAAATACGAAAAACTACAGATGAAGAAAGTTGTGAATTACATAAAGGAGGATTGAAGAAAATAAAATTCGATAAAAGTGTGAATTCCCTGAAAATTGGTATCTTTTTTTGCGATAAATCGATCAATGAAAAAAATATCACTATGATATACCAAAATATGAAAAAGATCGTTTATAATAATTTCAACTACTCAAGAATAGTTTTAAAAATATGCGGCGTTCTTTGATGATTCTGATTTTTCTTTGAGAATATTTAAGGGCTGGAGGAGTCGGAATAAAATTTGAAAAAAGAACGACTTTTGAAAAATCGAAACTTCGAATCGAAACTTATGTCGAATTAATATGAAATGTCTCCTATGGGACGAATTCATTTTTGTATATTCATTTTAAGTTTATTATGCAAATCGATCATGTGGGGAGTGAAACACGAAGCGAGAGTGGACTCAAAGAGTATTATTCTCCGATGTTTATTTCATCTGTCTCCTCTCCGCTCTTTTCTTGTCGCAGCAAAAATTCAGGAGGCTGTTAGCGATGAGGATTCGAGTTTTGCAAGCTTCTCTCTCTCTCCCATTCTCCATCACGAATGCCGACCGGGTGCGGAATAAATTTATCAAAGATTCATGAAAAGGAGACAAAATGGAGTCTCCACGTTGCGGTACCGTCGGACCTCCGTTTCTATAACTCCTTATATAGAAACAGAAGAGATTATTTAAATTCCGACGAAGATGGAGAATTTGGAGAAACTGTTTTTCAAAAAACAAAGTACCGACATGAATGATAAAATATTCAGTATGACTTCGCCGTTCTCAATTTTTCATGAAGATGTAATCGAACATTTGGTCCTTAGGAGAATTGAAAAAAAAAAGGTAAATATTGGAAAATGTATTCTTATCAATACTGAAGATTCGTAAAATATATTTTGAAACATATTTCAGTTTTTGTACAAAAATACGTATTTTACCCGCCCGTTATGAGAAAATAATCAATTTCATTCGAGTAAAAATTTGATAAATAAACAACTGCATTTAGATATGTAATATAAAGCACAAATATCAGCATGGACCGAGAAAGATATTACAAAAGTGTGAGAAAATGAGAAATTTTAGGACGCACCTCACGAAATTTGCCACGATAATTGCAAGCCAATATAATTATTAATCAAAATCAGAGGGCATTTCGTTTTTACGAGCTCAACGAGAAACAATAATTCGATATTTAAAAATCCAGCGAGATTGATTCAACGATTTTATAACAAAATTTATTATCTCTCGTCGTGTAAAAATCGATGGATCGCGAAGTTTGCACCTTTTCGAAATTCGCCCTTGTACAAAAAAAAACACCTTCCGATACGAACATCCCTTCCACACGGGAATTGTTGTTCGGTTTTGATATACGTGGTTAGTTTTTTTTTCACGTATCGCCTATCATAGCGAAGCTCTTTTTTTCTTCGTCCACTCGATATTGGAGAATCCTCGAATGAAACAAACGTCCTTTCACTGGCTTTGGGATCGCTTCGATTCGCGCGCTCACCGACGCTGACCGGGACGATAGAACGTTAACCGTTAAGCCGATTAACTCGACGCCACGAAATGGACATCCGTATCATCGTAATTCAATCGAGAAACGAACAAAAAGTGTATGCGGGAGGTTAAAAAAAATTGCTATCGAGTCATCGTATTTCGGTGCCTGTACTAACAGCTTGGTAAACAAATGCACATGCATGCATGATGCGTAATAGGCGTATGTCGCTCCCGGCTATAACGTTAATACTCGTTTCTCTGCGTAATTGCTTTCGCGTTAATAAATCGAGAATTCCATGCGTTCGAGTGTATTTCAAGCGCATGTATATTTACATAAAATTTTCAATATATATTGCTTATTCCACGTCAAATCCGCTTTCATTTTATGAATATTTATTTATTTGTAAATAGATTCCCGCAGTAAAAAAATTAAAAAAGCTGAAAGCCGAACATATGTCGAATGAGGAACGTTTATGGAAAATACGATAAAATCATCAAAAGTCTTAAGGCGTCTTCTCACTTTGGAAATTTAAAAAAATCGATTTTTTTTTTTTTTTTAATTTTGAAAGTACATATCTTCAAAAATGTCATCTCGAAATTTCATAAAGATCGGACGAGTCTAACTACATTTTTTGGCGACCGTTAGGTGACTACCTGAGAGTACCCGGCGATCCCTTTCACGCCGCTCGGACGGTCCCTGTATATCTGACTCTATACAATTGAATAGCCGTGTTCTTTTGTTAATGTAGTACCCCTTGCTTAGGTATATTCTGTTTTCGGGTCTATACCCATGTAATAAGACCTTAACACGTGCATTTTTCAAAAGAAAATCACTCGGCAACGATGCTAAACTGTTATTTCATCAGTCTAATTTGAAACTTCGTAACGGCAACATCTCTGCGCTCAGGATTGTTATAATGGATAAAAAGACTTCGCAACAAAGTGCCACGTGGCGACGTCCAAGTTCGAAATCTAAAAAAAGAAAATTTCGTGGAGTGCTTCCACACCAGTCTGAAGCAGATACGAGTCATGCTAGTGCGAGTGCAGCAAAATTAAAAAAATCGGACGATACAAGTTTCGATGTACACATCGATCCAACGGCTGGATATAGTATTATTCAGTTTTTTCTTGTTTTTTCTACATTACAACAATATGTGAAGTGTAAAGTTTGTAACAAAGATGTTTCTTTTACAAAGTACGGTCAGCGAGGACTCGGTTTCAAAATTTGTGTGACTTGTGATTGCGGAGAAAAATATATTAACTCATGCCCATTAATCTCAACTGGGTACGAAATCAATCGTCGTTTAGTGTACGTTATGCGTTTGATTGGTGTTGGATTGAGTGGTATCAATACGTTTTGTGGGCTCATGGAACTGGGACATGGAATCAATTCCACCGTTTATTATCAAATACTCAATTCGATCGCCATCGCAGTGCAAAGTGTGTTCGATATAGTGACGAGCAAGGGGAGCAAGGATATGCGCAGGGAGATCTGGGCAGGATACTATCATAAAATTTCAACCGACAGCAACCCACAGCATACGTATTGTTCAGACTCATGGTGCAAGTACAAGAAAGCAGTGAAAAACAATCAGATAGAAACTTTTAAACATCCTCCTGCTCTAGCTGATGATGTTCAAGAGGTTTTGAAACCGATCTATGAAGAACTGACGAAGGACGAGTTACTGGAACGATGCCTCGGAGGAAATACCCAAAATAACAACGAGTGTTTCAACAGCTGTGTCTGGGCAATGGCGCCGAAACACGTTTTTACGGGAAGAAAACCCGTGGAAATTGCTTGCCAAACAGCGGCATGCATTTATAACGAAGGGCTACAACCTGTTTTAAAAATTTTGGAGGTGATGGGTGTCAAACTAGGCCCTATCGCCGTTCAATACGCCGAGAAACGCGACAGTGATCGCGTACGCGTAGGGAACCGCCGCAGCTCTAACGCTTCAAAAGAGACTAGGTCGAGACGAAGGGAAGCTATTTTGGACGAACACACCTTCTACGAAGAATCGGAAGGTCCATTGTATGGAGCAGGCATCGCTGATTAACCCGAGGTAAGGTTTTTTCATGATTTTTCTGCAACCAAAACTTTAAACGCAGTTATCTCAAAACAAGGTTTTTCGGTGCTTTGTTGATGAAATTTCGGAAACTATCCGGCCGATTGTCATGAAATTTGAATGACATATGCTTCATAGTTATGGCTATAGCGCATATCATCAGATTTTTGAAATTTTGATTTTAAGAATTTTTTTTTTACAAAAAACTGCAAAAAAATCGTGGTTTTTTTTACTTTTTCGAAAAACGTGCGCCATTTTGTTATTTTCGCGAATATCAAAAATCTGATGATATGCGCTGTAGCCACTGACATACTGAATCTAAAACAGTTTTATTTTTTTGTTTCAGACGACCCGTCTCGGAGATACCATCAACAAGCCACGACCATAACATTTTTACACGGGTTTTTCGATGCTACTGATGTATTATAATAATTGTTTAAAAAAATTAAAAAAAAATTTTTTCATGTACTTGAAAGATGTGTTTATTACATAGGATCCGTTTTATCCCATAATTTTAAGCAAAAATCCTCGAAAAAAAATCGCAAAAACAGCCTATTTTTAAGGCGCTTAAAGTGAGAAGATGCCTTAATTATTTTTTTTCATGGGGATGGACTTGAGAAATGTTCTCTTCGTCGAGGAAGAAGCAAAATGAAATCCAGACGAGTGAAATTCGAAAAATGATCTGAACGTGCGAAAATTTCTACAAAAATTGTTAGACGGATGTAAAAGTCGAAACATCGAAGATTGAAAATCATTGGTTTTTCGAGTATCGACCTCTTGTCGGAGACTGACGTTTGCACATAATTCATTATCCGATATTTTGAGTCGCTCGAGGCTCGGAGTACAGTTCATGCATATTTTCTTGTACACGTGCTGCGTTCGCTGCAGCAACAAAGTCGATCGTCAATTTGCATTTGTTCGTAGATGGTGTGCAGTGTCCGAGCACGCTGTTAACAACGATTGAAAAAGAATAAGAGTAAAATATGTGCAAACATGTCGAGAGGAAACTTGTTTTTTTTACAGCATAGAAATAAAATCGACCAGATAGGATGGTCACGTGACACGTAGCCCGAGCTTAATTGCATTACTGAATGCCGAGGAATCTTCTTGCACATGGAATGATTTTACCTCCCTCTCTCTTTCTCTTTTCTTTACTGGACAAAAACTGTGTAGTTCAGAGAGTACCGAACAAACCGATACGCCCTTTTGACATTGACAACACGTCCCTTTGGCATTTCGCCAAAAGGGTTGTGCTTTTGTACACCCTATATAGATACGCCTTTTTAACACGAGATTCACGCGGAAATGACTCTGATACCCACAAAAATATACAGGGAAATTGAATTCAAACAGGCCACGACGATACGAAAAAATTGATTCTCAAAATACTGAACTTTTTTAAAGTTTAGATCGACAGGGAATTCTATATTTTCTTCAACGTTCATTTTTTTTATGTTACCAAAGTTACACTTTATTAAACGCAAGCATACTGATTTTCGAGCTAAAATTCCAGGCAAATTTGAGACGACAGCGATTTACGTAGATTTTTTTCCCTCCGAAAGTGTAAAAAATGAATATGGTTATATATTTCAAAAAATCACAATAATCTCGGTAACTTTAAATAAGAATTTATTTCATAGGGAAATGATTTGTCATGACACATTTTATACTGAAAATCATCGCCTCTTTGGATGAAACATTTTCTTTTTCGGAGACAACCAAAAATATTCAGACGGACTGTTTCGAACGAACTTCCTCGTAGATTGCGCGCATATACGAGCGGAAAACTGGAACCTCGATCGTGAGCCCACAGTCGTCGGTGTCGTCCGTGTATTTTGGCAAAAGGTGCGTGAATACCATAAAGACTCGATGCAGGAAATTACCGCGGTCGTTTCCGGCCTCTATCTCCGCGTTTCGATAACGCCAATGTCGGACGATTTACGAGAATTCGCGTTGCCATTATCGTCATCGAGATTCGTCAGAGCGACCATTCTCATCGTTGAATGTAGTGTTGGACGAAACGTCGATTATAATTTGACTTTTCGCTGGCAAGAAATTCACACGCTAGGTTCGCATTTGCGTAAACCTCGCAACTGTATAATACGACGATTTATTTCAAGTATTCGGCAAATCATCAAGATTTTGTAACTTGCCATGATTTAACTAAAAAAAAGACTAGTGAAAAATAAATATAAGCATGCGATATTAATTATTACACATAGACATTTTGAGTAAAGTATCGTAAAAGATAAAATAAAGACGAGATTTTTTAAAACCCATCTTGACGTCAACTAATTACATTTAATCTCTAATAACCGAGTGTCATTTTTAGAAGAGTTTAAGGGCGTGATTGCCTGTGCGAAAATTGTCTCGCGAACGAATTCTGTACATTCTCCGATCGAGCGAAAAAAAACAGCAGCAATTTCAGTGGCTTTTTCATGTGCCACTTTGCTACTAACGAAAAATCGATTTGTATTCGCTGCGGGAAATCGACGCGCCCGATGACCTTATCGTACAAGTCCACGGTGGACCGGAGTAAAATTCGTCGAGAGATACGAGCATATCTCCCGTTTACTGATATTCCGCTCGATATAATCGCATCGCTCGGAGAAAAGGTTCGAGATAATACGATATGAAATGACACGAACAGAGTCTTGGGACTGCGAACTCTTTTTCATCGAGAAAAAAACTCATTCGCGAAACATTTCTCGAACGAATGCTGCCTGCTTCTCGGGCTACGAATATTTTACCGCAACTATGCAAGATTAAATAAACTTTTTTTACTGAAAATGGAGTTCAAAGGACGTATAATGTGTTACCGTACTTCGTGTAAAAGTATAACAGAGCCTTTGCCTCGTAAAAGTAGCAAAGATCGAAGAATTCGGATCAATTAAGAAACAAAAAATCGAACCATAGCTTATTAAATATTAAAACGTCATTAAAGGATGTTCATTACTATTATTACGTCAAAAAAAAATGTCTACACGTAAGAATCTCTCGATTTCCATTTACAAGCTGATGGAACTGTATACAAATTTAAGGAAACTGGAAAAGGTATCTGAAAATTCATCGACTGTTTTATAAAAAGAACGTTGATCATTCGATAAAATGAAAGATGATATTTCTGTCAGAAAAAGTGAACTTTGAAATTGCAATTAAAATCGTAAATTCCATGCTTTATAGTAGTGTTGGAAAATATAATTCATCGGTATGGTTTTCAAGAGTGCAGGTGCAATTACCAGCCTTTCCTTTTTCCCTCGCTGCTTCGTGTACTCGTTTCACCCTAAATAGGGCATGTGCGATGTACAATTATAACAATTGCACCTTTATATTGGCTCATAGTCGTATATATGGACCCTCGTTAAAAATTCCACCCTCTGAACACGAAACTAACCCCTATACACTCCGATCTCTTCGACCAACCGCCCTTTTCCTCCTACGCCTCGACGAAAATGTACCCCACGCTTAACGAGAACCTTTGGAGAAAAACAATCTCAATTCCACAACGTTCATCCCCTTTTTTAAATTCTTATTTTTTCGTGTCACCCCCTGATCAACACAACGCTGGAATCTTGTATTATTGATTATAACAAAACATATATTCTTTCAATTTTATACCCGATATACCCCCGAAAAAAAGTTGTCATTTAAAGATTAGATTTCAGTTCTTTTTATTTTCATTTCAGCTCTGCATTGTTGATCATTGCTGGCAGGATAAAAACAAATAACAACAAATGTTATCACCATTAATATCGCGATGCTATTTGCGGGAAATTACCATCGATTGTATGGCGAGTCAAGGGAGGAATATATTGTCCGCACAATGATTATTAAACATATACTATACGAATATGAAAATGGAATCGATTCTACCTCTTTTCGCAGTCGAGATCGGTCGCACCCCAACGATAATCGAATCCGAGACGTTATTGAAATACCATCACGACAGCGGCGTATTTAAGAAGTCCACAGCTACATATATATATGTATATACGTGTGTATGTGTGTCTAATATCTAATATACGTACAGACGTATATAAACATGTGATATACAGGATGGAATTCCAATTTCGATAGCACCCTCAAGGAGACTTTCACGTCCTCTCCAGGCGTTTCTCACTGCGATTATCACCGCGCCTAATTACCGTCGAGGAAATTCCACGTTTGTTTCGCGTTCGTGATCTCACTGTTGACGACGAGAGGAGATGAAAGACGCCAGGAACGCGTTGATTGGTTCTGCGCCATTTCTTACCTATCGCGTTCCCACGGCCCATAAGGTTTCATTAATCATAAAACTCGCATCATCGTCGAACAACACGAATACTCGTTCTGTTAATTAATCGTTTTTTGGACGTTTTTTTCGACCTTTTTAATATGCTCCAAAAAAACATAAAGATATTTCTTAATTAGGTACAATCCCATGAAAGTTGTCACGTCTCACGATGGACCAAACATAGTCATCCATTTTCATGTTTAATACGTCATGTCAAGACCGCCACACGGTTTCGCGAATCGAGCGACAAATAAAGTCGGAAAGAGTATCAAAAAAGCGATAATTTCAAGACTAAACTTTATCGATTTATCAATATACCGTCGTCGGCCTCGACTCTTGCAAGGGAAAAGTATTTTTTTACCACTCATCCCTGTATGATTAGGAGGATATGGACAGGGTGAATACAAACCCCCGCCGATATCCACCGCCTCTGTAAATTGAGAGGCAAAGGAAGCTGGATTAAAAAAAAAAGAAGATAAATGAATTTCGCAGCCTCGAACGACACGAACTTTTGTGCGATGTCACTTTCGATTGTGATGAAAGACGAAGTATAATATTCTCTCCTGAGAATATTGAACTTTTTTGTTTTCTTTCGTTAAAGATGTAAAAGCGGAAAAACGTGTACGGAAAAAGATAAGAGAATAAAGATGGATAAAAATGGCGACAAACTTCAGTACTTCTTCACTTCGACACTCCTGCTCTGGCGTTTCGAACTTTTTGTTGATATCTTTCGTCGCAGTCATGCAGATTATTCAGTATAAGAGTATGATGAAAAAAGAGCGGTGAACAAATTACTTTCATGACCGTAAATCAGTCGAAATTTTGAACAGAACTGCAGGGTGTTTTTTCATTTTTTGTTTAATCTCGCTACTCGTGTCGAGGTACAGATATTCCACAGACTCCTCCCTCTCTACTTTGCTTTGTCGACAATATATTGAATTCTCGAGAAGAGAAGATCGAAATTGCCGATGTATCGTCAAAAGTGTTCGCTTTTCCCGTGTTCAGCACGTGTTCGTACTCCACGTAAATAAAAAGCAGATTATCGCTAGATATATCACAAGGTAGGGAAGAATTTAGAATCCAATCGAATCGAGGAGAAACTTGATTTCGTACAAAACGAGAACTTTGATCTCGAACAGAAAACCCAGTGAGAAAAAAGGTTCAACGTGGTTGTGAATTCTTTGACGAAAGCGGAAAAAGCCGAGTTACCGATTTATCGGTAAACATTTTTCACATGGCAAAAAAAATACGGTTAAAATTGTTGCACTGCGAAAAGAAAAATGATCCAAGAGAAAAAGCTTTGATGGCATGGAAAAATAGAGACACGAATCCTCGAAATATTCAGAATTCGTGCTGAGAAAAAAATTATTACGAAAATTCCAATATGTTGTACGTATCATAAAAAAAAACGCAAAAATCTCCAATTGTGCTTCCGGTTCTCAATTTTCATATCGCAAACATACTTTGAAAAAACCAACATGCAATACGTTTTTGTTGATGAAATTCAATTAAATCGATTTAAACATTTTTTTGCGCAGATAAACAAAAATAATCGCTTTTATCTTTGCTTTTGCGTCCTCATATGACTTATGGTTGTGAAGAATGCTCTCGTTACGATCGCACGAGTGGCCATACCGTATTGAAAGTTTGCGGCGCTGTTGCGTCAAAGTACGAGTTTTCCATGTGTCGTGTGGTACAACTGGGTTTTTAATGCTGGCGTGGCGTCAATGCGATACGTGCTTGAATAATGAGCCGATATCTAAGAAGTCTGACGAAACTCGTGAATGTGAAGTTGACTCATATGTTTACCCTCTTTGTAAATAATATCGCTCGAAAGATTCGACAAATATGAAAAATTTCAAATTCTGTTCAGCCTTGGACGTTTTAGACGATCCTCATCGAGTTGACAAATCGAAACGGAAAAACCATACCGTTCGAGCTCTTCTCATGATATTCCAGCATCCCGTTGACTCGTGTCACAGCATCTTCCATCGCGGCCGTCGTTGCAATCCGGCTTTAATGTTATTATTTCGTGAATTTTCGATATTTCAATTCTTCGAAGAATATATTTTCAAAAATAATTATGTATTTCACTCTTTAGGCGACTGGAATGAAGTTCTTGTTGAAGGTTCTTTTTCCAAAGTCAGATCGATCATTTCTCGACGTAACGTTATACAGAAGCATACGTGTATAAAGTTTATGTACACCTGTCAAAAATGTTTTACCTTTTCATTTGCTTAGCGATAAGATATTGGATGGTAAAGTATTACGTGACGTCTCATCGTTTCCTTCAAGATTGGAATTAAATTGAAATTATTTTCGACGCATGACAAATTTATTTGCACGTTTTTCTTAAAATTGTATGTTTTTACCGCAAATGTCCTAAATACATTATTTTTATTGCAATGACGGTGAATCCATTACCGAGTGTTTTATTATTTTCAACAACAGATCGTTGTTGATTGTACAGGACCTGACCTACATTTTGAAACGCTGCCACGATATATTTATCCGCGAATTTGTCAAAAATTATAACCAGCCGAAAATCATAAATTGCAGGTCCATTTATTCCAGTCTTGTTTAATCCGAATAATTTTTTCAAACGTGTTTCCTTCTACCGCATGAGAGAAGTTCATTAACTTCTTGATAAGAGCATCGAATTCGTTATTCTCTACGTCTATTGATTTAACCATGCTAGAAATTCTCATAAAATGTTTCATCTGTTCAAATGTTTTCACACATTTTCGTCACAGTTACAAAAAAGTAATAACGTCAGACAGGCTTTTAAAAACGTATGCTGCTAGATAAGAAAATGTACAGACTGATCGTAGAATATAAGGCCTCGATTAATCGTATCATCAGTCAGTTACGAGTCTTTCTGTTTCTCCGCGCAGCGAAATGTTCGCTTTTCGCTTCATCATCATCTTCATCTGTACGCCTTGTCTGATGTGGGGTCAACCAACTGTGAATTATGGTAAAATAATTTTTTTTCAATAATCATTTCGAAGTCTCTCATTCAGTTCTGATAATCTGCAGTGAAAAGTAGAATGCAGAAAAACGTAGAAAAAGCGCGACTGAATAAATTTCTTTATTTTATTTTTCCATTGAATTGATTATCGCGGTAAAATTATACAGACGTGAATATTTTTCAGGCGTAAGCGTAAGCGTTTTTGATCCATTTAGATATTTTTCTATCGAAGAATATTGCTATAATATTGTCAGCAAAGTAAACGCAGCTTTTATGTGCATGCACACTTTTTGGAGCTGTGCATTTATCAAAGTTTTGACATCACACATCATTATTTTCCGAACAGAACTTCCCTCGTTTTGCTTATTTTATCGATCCTCTATAGATATTCATTCCTTCTGCAATGGTTTTTTTCGTTTGAATTTCTATACAAACTTTTTTCCCACTTTTTTTTAAACACCCAAATTATGAAGCTATGAGCAACTATTGCCGAAAAGCATTGAAGGAACCCGCGAAATATTTTCTTCCACGGCCCGAGTGTTGCAACATCGTAAGCCCTGATTATATCATCCCGAGAAAGATGAAATACGGTTTATTTAATCAGAATAAACAATTATCCAGACATCCGTGCGAGAGCGATATAGAATTTTACAAGTGTCTGACGGAAAACCTGAGCATAAAAGACGTCCAATATATACGTCGGCGTATGGTCTCGGATTGGTGTTTTGAAGTCTACCATACCCAGTATTATAACGATGGGTAAGTATGATGAAAATTTTCTCAGGTTAAAAGTAACTCTCTCACAAGCATGAAACTGTTGATCAGTGCTCCTCGAACGAAATCAATTTGGAAAAACATGAATTCAACAATATCGTATCAAATATGTTTTTCAAACATTGATACTACAATCAAATTTTTCGAACAGTTTTGAAACATGATGATCTTATTTTCTAAAATTCATCGAGTGATTTTTTAAGGGGTTTGTGGACGGTTCTATGCTACTGCAGATGGGTAATCATTGGTTGAATTCTTGCTGCAGAAAAAAATATATGAACAATCCAGGTCTTTGTAAATATCGACCTCGGTAATTCGGAAAAAAGTGATCTCGAAACAAAACAGTTTTTTTTCAAACGAACCTGCTCGAACGATCGATGATTTATTAATACACTCTTTTGTAACATTAGCTGAACGTGAGATTTTCAGTTTGGATGAATTTTCCATTATCTGTGCTCGAAACTCCAACGTTCAAGCTCATACTCTCGTAGCTAAAAATATTCCTAAATCTGTTTATAACTTTGAAGACGTTTGTTGATTCCAAATTTACGAATTATTTTTCAATGTCTGTGAAAATACGATTATACTATATCTTAATTTTATCGTTGTTTCTTTTCTCGGTCTAGGACCTCGAAAAATTTTTACGCTTTCTTCCACGTACTGTCGAAGGTACCTCGCTCCGTGGGATTTGCAGCTAATTCATAGTCAATGAGAAATTGATATAGAAAAATCGACG
Source organism: Heteropelma amictum (assembly GCA_959613375.1). NCBI lineage: Eukaryota > Metazoa > Arthropoda > Insecta > Hymenoptera > Ichneumonidae > Heteropelma > Heteropelma amictum. The sequence continues at coordinate 6,667,566 of OY390720.1, read as the reverse complement.
TTTGAACGAACGACGTTGAAATTCTCGTACGCACACTTATTTGGTTCATAGATTCACGATTAATTCACGCCACACGTTTTAGATTAATCTTTAAATTCTGACAAATGTTTATTGTAAATCATCGTCATGAAGGAGTACAATTAGTCGATGGATCTTTCACAAAAGATAATACATCTTTCCAAGGTCAATAAAGCATAATATAATTTTATCACAATTCGTCCCAGATATCTGTAATAATCAATAAATAATCGTGATATCGATAAAACTCGGATTTACACAGTTTTTTTTAACATTCCCTATTCTCGAAGAGTCAACATGACAATAAGCAATAATATCGTTCACTCCAGAAGCATTCACTGATTAACGAAAAAAATCCTATTAAACCTAGACTATTTTCATATGCAAAAGTAGGAAAAGAGAAGGGAGACATTAAGTAAAATTGGAGTAATTTAATTTATCGTAAAAAGTAAATCGTTGGTGTTTCTTCTTTTCCGCCTTGCACATCGTCTTTATTTTCGTTTATTTTAGTTCATTCGGGAAAAACGATTGTTAGTTCTGTTGTTGATAACTCGTAGGATGAAAGTTCTCGGGGTTTGAGCACACTGATATCCCGAAGGTTTCTTTCGGTACGCCGCGGAGGTTCCTGTAACGTGCTAACTCAAAGAGAGAAAGTCCTGGAAGACAGGGGTAGAGAAACTGTGGCTGAGGAAGGTTTTTTGCTCTCGGTTCCTTGCTAGATGTATACGTATAAACCTAATGTTTTCTACCTTGTGTGTTATATGTTTATATTCACGGTAAAAGCTTTCGGACCCGGGGGAATAGATTAATTACATCTGGACAGACCAATGTTTAACCTTCAAGCCACAACTTAGCCGGCTGCAACTCGAGTCGTCGGGTACAAATTTATGTATGTGCGCGAGAATGGCGGAAATCGTCTCGAGAAAACCATGCACTGTGATTTGCGGATGAAACACGAGCGAATTGAAACATTGAGTAAAATATTTCATGTTTCCACACTGATTATAAACAAATCCCTGAAAAACCGCGTAAAACCTATGATTTTTCATAACTAAGTGTGTCGGTCGAAAACTGTACAGTAATTACAAGTTTTTGACGCCGCGTATGCGATTCACCGATTTGAAAACTGATCATATACACATTTATTTTTTTTTTGCGAAATAATAATATACAATTGTATCTAATCTCGATGAAATGATTTGTAACAAACATGACATGCATATATTATTGCAAATTCAAATATAAATGATGAAAAACATTATTATAGATATCATTTTCATTTTTAGTTCGTACAATATACATGCACGTATACAGGGTGTCCCGGAAGGGTTGATCATCCTTGATATAAGCATGTATGGGTCGCCGAGGCACCCCTGATTTAATAGAAATTTTTTGTAAAGTTGTGCACCGAGCGGTGCTCACTATGTGACTATTTATGCTGTACATCTTCGAATCTGGCTCCTCTTTTCATCCCCCGTATGCTTCCAACCCTTCCAACACCTCCGAGGCGGAAGAAAGTGCATCCTCAGCGGGTACATCACCCGCGACTTACATGTACACGCGTCCGCAGCTCCGCGCTGATATCGTGAATTCCGGAGCGCCACCCCTTAACCTCCCGACAAGATTTATGGTAGTTTCTGTCAGGAACCAGCCAAGGGAAAGAGAGAGAGAGAGAGAGAGGGAGAGTCTGAGATTTGTCTCCATCTTGCTCTTTCTCTCGTAGATGCGGTGTAAGTAATTAGGAGAGCGTTAACCGCAGAGCATTGTTCACCCCCTGGTTTATTCTCATGAGTGCTGCCCTCTGGTATACGACACTTGGACCTCAGCATACAGTTTCGTATGTTACGTTTATACGTAACGAAGCTGTAAGCACCTAAAGGCTTTGCACAGGTCGGATGGAAAGGAGAGAAACAGCACACCGAGGAACGATTAATCACTTCCGGTTTATCGTTAACGTTACGTCCTGCAAAAGCTACGTGACGACGCCAGAATTTTCGTATATTGAGGTGAAGAGAGGCTTTCTTTGCTCTTTCTTTTATCAATAATACAATAATATATAACAATGTACATGGTGATAATAATATATAACAAAATAAAAGTAATAACAAATAAATACGAAAGTATGGCCGGAATTGTTCCTCTCCGTCTAAGGGTCGGAAAATGGCTCTGCAAATTTGTCGTCATCGCTTTCCGGCATCGAGCCGGTGCCTCAATGACGCTATACACGTACATGGTCCACAGACGCAACTTCAAGTTTTGAACAATTCACGGTGCTCGAAAATTCATAATCAACGTTCCAAGGTGCCATGCGCCATCGAGCAAAAGCTAACAAAAGTTAGGTTATTAAAACTCATCGTTATTAACATTGTTACTTTTTTTTGTCATTATTCCAAATTTAAACGTAAAAACATGAGTATTTTTCTGCAAAAATTAAACGCTTCATATAAACCCTTGTCAAAATATATGTGAATGTAAGAGTATATCGTATAGTATATTACAGTATAGTATATTACACACAAGTGCACTTGTGCATACACACACAGTAAAAAGTCATCCATTGGCGAAGTTTCGAGTGAAGACCATTTGTCGAGAATTGTTGGACGAAGCGTTCTCGAAGTGGTACCGACGGAAGTATCTTTCGCTCGTTTGCTTCACGATTCAACATCGTCGTCGTCGTCGTCGTCGTTTCGATTCTCATTTGTGTCGACGTCCTCAAGTTTGAAATAAAATTTGCATCGGCGTAGCAAAGCGCGACCTGCAATCTTCTTCGAGTATCGCGATGTATTTCGCGATCAAGAGTGACGCAGGAGGATAAAAAAACTCTTGGAAAAGTCCCGCAAATGCAACGCCGGCATTTCTTTTCCGCTTCCTCGCTCTTCCCCTCTCTTAAAAGTCGATAGAGCTTACCAAGGTGTTTTTCTAGAAGGATTATGCCTCCCAGCCATTGCACATCGAATGATACTAAATTTATGTGTCCTCTTCTGCCGACTCATCGTGAGAAGGATACAGAATGACACAGCTTCCTCCGGTGGAATCGTGAAAAGAGAGGGAATATGGCGAGGAAACTGTATTATCCCAACGAAGATGAAATTTCAACCGAATGAAAGACAAACGAATAGAAAATTCGAGTGCTGCTGAATCGATCTTTGATTGTCTTGTTTAATCGAACTTAAAAAGATGAAAAGCTCGTTTTATACATTCGCCAGGGAATATTCCAGAGTCGGAGAAAATCGGCATTGATTCCCTGATGTCGTAGGAACGTAAGAGAAGAGGAATCAAGAGGAAGAAAGCGAGAGGACCGGATACTTCTCTGAGTGAAAGGGACTTTGGAATCGGGCCAGTGTCTGTACAGTGGAAGTGGATTTTGATCATCGAAAAACCCCGACATCCCTCGCTGTCTCTCCGCTAACTCGTATGACGTACTCGTATGAGAAAAAGGTGGAAGTATTTGTCCGTAGTCGACCTTTTCAACCTCGTTTTGGGGAGCTTTACACGTTCGTGGCGGTACACGTGTCAACTCTACATGACCGTCTGTTTGGCCATATCACGTGCAACATCGCTACCCTCTGATGCGCTCCGAATTTCTTTGGCGTAATTTCTTTTCATTCGAATATATCCACCGGTATATCGGGATATATCGATGACGTGCCACAACTGCCAACCGTGTACCATATTGCTGGTATACGTCACATGAAAAGAAAAGGAGAGACAGAACGACAGAGAGACATCACGAGGAAGGGGTATTCCGCAGCTAGATAAGTTCTTATGTTTCTGCTGATTCTTTTCTCTATAAGAGACCGTGCTGACCATCGAGGTTGTCTGACATCAGCAGCGGTCTTGTTTCTCTCGTTTTTCCTCTCTGCCTTTCTCGTCGTTGTCACGAAGACCTCGTTCGATTGCAACGGCCATTTCTCAAGACTCTCTCTACATTTTCCCGTTGAATCTCGCTCAAGACGATCGTAAAGTCTCCATTTTTCGGTCCATCTACGGAGCAGGATGAAGCGAGAGAGACGAAGAGAAATAGAGAAGCGAAAAGGTTCTTTTGGAACGAGGCCAAGGGCCGTTTTTTCAATATTGCTCTTGCTTCGAAAGAGATCAGAGATCGACGAACGTAGCTCGCCCATTCCGATAGAGGGAGAAGCAGCTTCTCTTTCGTATGAGATACTCGAAAAATCTTCTTTACGTACATAATGCACACACGACTGCTCCACGAGACCTTTCTGATGCACAACCATAACAGACAGACGAACGGGCTTGCATACTTATGTGTTAACATTTTATTTGCGAAAGACTCGAGGCTCGCAACTTCCTACCTCTCTTATTCTACCCGCAAGATCTTCTCTTCTATACCGTCAGACTCTCACGGATGATTTTGCTTCCACCGAAACTCTGCACGATCGCATTTACCCTCGTGCTCAGGTAGATTGTGCGGTTTATACTTCGCTCAATCAAACTACACCGGGGCTTACGAAATTCTCAAACTCTTCCGAAAGCTCGCGGGATTCTTCTTCATCATTTTCGCTTAAAGATGCTGCAACAACGGAACATCCATGAATCAGACGAAAATTAATCAACGACTGACACGTAACGGAGCGGGATTCGATTAACGAATTACGGACGACGATGGCTGTTGTATATTTGAGGCTCGAATCACCGAAAAAGTCTCGTTACTTTGTTATCATTTTTGTGTATAGTTTTCAACAAAATCATTCAAATGATTTGCGAACAAATCTGAAGAACACAACGACTGGCTACGTGTGTAACGATGCTTAAAAAATGTTTATACCAGTATCCTGCTGCAAATGAATTACTGCCGTCATTTGAGAGATTGACTTCTTCCATATCACACATTTGAAAAATATATTCTACAATTAATGAATATTATTCGTTAATCACAAAACAGCATTACTAATTTTGGTACAATTGTCCTTCACAAGTGCTCAACGAGGTATTTTTTCAGCGATTTTTTGTTAATTCTGAAACACTCTCTCGTATATGAAAGGAGATCGAGGATGAGGTGGTGCAAAAGATACTTTGGGTCAGGTCAGTAAAATCCCCACCGAAATATACACGTATGTACACGTGAGTGTATGTACTTGACCAGTGGAGTGGATATTTGCTGGTGGAGCATCAAGTTCTTTCCAAAGCCCAAGGGACTTTGATGTGTCTCTCGCTTAAAGATTCGCTGTGTATGATCACATGTATATGGGGCGTTCGAGGGAAAGCCAAGCTGCCACGGAATCGATAGAATTTAAAGTATATAAAATATATACATATGTAGATAAATATGTATACATGTAACACGAGATCCATATTTGTCACTGAACGAAAAAACGCGTCTTTGAAGAGAGCACAATGAAATTGACGTAATATTGCTGGGTTTAATGCACAACAAAGCAACACGTATCGGTCGAAAAAAAATGAGCTCGCGAGGCTCCCGTTTGGCGGTGATGACAAAATCATGTTTAATGAATCGAGAGATCGACCCTCTCAACTTTTCTACTCCGTCATCTCAGTCGATTTTCTCCTCAGTCGCGTGCAAGTAAAACCCACGAGCAAGTGAATGTTTCTGCCACGAGACACAAATGCGGCCTCTCTTTGCCGACGGTTTGTGCTTCGGCATCGACGCTCGTTGTTCCGGAAGAACGAACGAATAAGGCGCGCGCGAGCTTGCGTTCTCATCGGAATTGTGGCAAAGTCAAAATAAAACGCCGAAAAATCGTATCTGGGGCACGGAATTTCCCTCGTGGATCGAAATAAAGCGTGATTTTCTTCAACGTGTCATACTGGCTTTTGGCGAATCAGCTTCAATTTACCCGAGCTTGTTTCACGGACGGATCATCATTCATCGAGGAGAATCGCTCGTGTGGAATTCGCGAGTGCTTTTGGGCCCCGGATACCGAAAAAAACGAGACTTTTTCCATAACGTACATGCACTCTGAGCGCTTGCTTGTTGATATGTGAATTATTGATGATGCAGTATTCGAAAAAATAAAAGAAAACTTGTTAAATCACGAAAAATGGCGAAGAAAAATATCGATGTTCTTCTTCGCGGAAGATACATCAGCTTCGCGCTCTATCCCAGTTTTTCGTGTGTACTGTCACATAAACAGCGTATAGAAGTAGGGGAAAAATGTTGTTGAACCTGTGCTTCATATTTTCCCGATACGACTAGCTTTGCGGGAAAAAAGACGATTCACGAACCACCATCATACCGTGACAATCTTGCCGCGATCGAAGGGAATCGTACACTCTGTTTCAAACGATGTACCGATCGATACAAGCTTAAAGAAATAGTCGTAAGAGAGAAAGTGGCTTAGAACGAACGACCGAGCGGAGAACGCTCTTCCGGTGCCCCTGGAAGCGACGAAGGAAGCCCCTCGAACAGATCGATTCGTAACGACCGGGCGCGGTCTTTCCAGTCACTCTGTACATTCTCTTTCACCCCAACAAACTCGCGCTTTGTTCCAACGAATCCCTCATTTTCAACCCTAATAGCAATTCGAACGATCAGTTCGTACGTTACGACTTACAAAAAGACACATGAATTCGAATCACACAACGTGGGACGTCAGAGATGTTCTCTCAATCTCAATAAGCTTACCAACAATTTGAGTCTTATATTTAATAAAAAAAAGATACCTCAAAACTGTCAAAACAGCCTTTAGTGAATATTTTTCGCTGAATTCGGGCGAACTGACGTCGAGAATAAAAATCGGATCCTTATTTTGATCGGAAATCAATATCAAATCGTTGTTATTGTTTTAATTCCCAGGGTGAGTTTCAAGTTGATTGAATCGTTAGGTACGCATCGCGGTTTACGTAACATCATACCCGTGCAATTAGGCTCAATCGATATCAATCGTATCCGATCTACTCCTTTGTGCACGATGATAACGCAAGCTAATTAATCTCACTTATGCCCATTCATCCGGCTGCTGTATCATCGCGCGTGTATCTACTTTTGGAGAAAAAAGTGCATCAAAGACAGCACAGTCGCGATAGCTCTCGCCATACCGATTATCCAATCTTCTCGTTGGTTCACGAGGATGATTTGGAAATTCTATACCGATTGAGCCAATTAGTGGCTGTCTCGCCTCGAACTCACGTAATAATTCCCCTCCTGATAGATACATCCCAAGAGTAATTAATGTAAACTTATTCACGCGCAGTACGATACCTCGAACCTTCTTGAATATCCTCCTGGCGCTTTCCCTGTCATGTTGAACTTTGCATAAATTCAGCGACGTGGCCCGAGGATTTTGCCGGACTCCTGGTTCGAGATTTGTCACCGAGAAACGAGCAATGTGCTAAGAAACTCCGGCAAAACCGTCTACCAAACGCAAAATGCCTTCCTTAATTAATATAAATGAAGGTGAATTCTCACTGCGACGTTTCCCGATTGAGCAATTAAATGCACGAGTCTTGCGGAAGACATTTGGACGGCAAAGTGGTATAAATCGATCGTTCAGCGCATCGACCTTGCAGCTTCGCAATACGAGGAGTAAAATAACGAGCTAGACGAAAAGGGGTAATTCAGACGTTTAGCTAATGAAATAGAAGAATCGCTCGAGAGATATAAATAACAAGCAATCGTGCCCATTCGCATATCCAAACAATTTTTATCGTAGAATGCTTTTATTGTAGTTATTTTACGATAGCATTAAATTTTTGCCAATAAACGACACGTTTCTCGAATTTGCTGATGCTGCGGTATCGCGATCGTTTAACCAAGAATGACGAAAAGGCTCGCGGTCTCACTTAATCTCTTTCGATGCAAGGGCTGATCTGGAGGAAGACAGGCGCCTTTGGCGTGGAGGACACGTGAAATAACCAAAGTGGGATACCCGGATTGAAATATTCCATACCGCGAGGATGCACGAGAGACGATAGAGAAGGAATAAAAGAGATGCAGATATTGTTTTTTATTAAATATAAGACTCAAATTGTTGGTAAGCTTATTGAGATTGAGAGAACATCTCTGACGTCCCACGTTGTGTGATTCGAATTCATGTGTCTTTTTGTAACTCGTAACGCACGAACTGATCGTTCGAATTGCTATTAGGGTTGAAAATGAGGGATTCGTTGGAATAAATCGAAATCGTTGGTATAAATCGATCGTTCAGCGCATCGACCTTGCAGCTTCGCAATACGAGGAGTAAAATAACGAGCTAGACGAAAAGGGGTAATTCAGACGTTTAGCTAATGAAATAGAAGAATCGCTCGAGAGATATAAATAACAAGCAATCGTGCCCATTCGCATATCCAAACAATTTTTATCGTAGAATGCTTTTATTGTAGTTATTTTACGATAGCATTAAATTTTTGCCAATAAACGACACGTTTCTCGAATTTGCTGATGCTGCGGTATCGCGATCGTTTAACCAAGAATGACGAAAAGGCTCGCGGTCTCACTTAATCTCTTTCGATGCAAGGGCTGATCTGGCGGAAGACAGGCGCCTTTGGCGTGGAGGACACGTGAAATAACCAAAGTGGGATACGCGGATTGAAATATTCCATACCGCGAGGATGCACGAGAGACGATAGAGAAGGAATAAAAGAGATGCAGATACAACGCCGAAACGATTTGGCAACCAGCCAGCTGTCTACTATATCCTCTTCTATCTCTCACCTATGACGCCACTGCTCTCGCCCATCAACCACCTACGTGCCATGGGGTAGCTCGGTATTTATACCGTATATATATATATATATTTCATTCTGTTCTCCATTGCTCACTCTGTACTCAAGAGTATGACTTGCGAGTACATCCACGTGTGGATATAAAACTCGGTATGGAAAACTCGGGATTTCCCGTGAACGGAATCGCTGCTAGGTGATCCCCATACCCACACGTCACTCTTCGATGCCTATGTATCCGCCTGCTGTCAAATATAATGTAATATAAATATAGAATAAATAATATAAAATAAAAAATAACGACAACTAGAATAACATCGAGTTCAATGAGGAACATGGCAAACGATTTTCGATTTGAAAAATTTCATTCACCGATGCAATGTATTTCTTTCCTGTCACGAGCAATTAATTCTACTTGTGCCAAATCCTTGTCAAAAACTTGTGAAAATCCTGCCGAGCAGCGACGCGAAAGAAACCCGAGGTTGACCCTTAAAGTTTTGAGATACACAAGATGAGATCGCGCGATCTCTTTTGGTTGGAAATCGAGGTGGTAGAAAATCTACATCAGATTCCCCGTCCGTGCTTATAAATAAGAATTTTCGATAAGGCTCTCTAAACTCCAACATCACTCGTGCACCGGAAGTGAGATGAAGAAATTTGGTTCAAACGTAGAGAATGGTGGGTATAGGATGAGGCACGCGAGTGTTGGTAAGGTTTATTACAATTCAGTGCCAAAATCCTTGGCAAAGTGCGCGATCGGTAAAAATGGCGCAGGGGTCGGAAAAACGTTCCGCGGAATCAACTTACTTCGAAAAAGCTGCGAGAGTTTTCCTTCTCTTGCCAAGAATCATCAGTCACGCGGGAAGGGAGGGAATGAAAGAGACGGAGGAACAAAGAAAAATCTTCCGAAACTGGCTAACGATTTTTTCTCATTCCTTTCACTACTTTTATCTGCGTATAAGAGTACGCTATCACACTAGCCCTCGTTTTTCTCACTAAACCTCTCCCTCGTTCCCACTGTTTTTCTTTTTACCTCGTGGAAAACTTTTAAGCTGCGTATCATTAGTTCGCTGGAGTCCGTTTTCCCTTAATCCACGAGTATAAATTCCCTTCAGGAGGACGCGGAAAATCTCGAGGAAATTATCGACCAAGATAGGCTTTTCCATCGTTCAGGATTTACATTTTCCGATAAAAATTGTTGGGCGAGCGGAATTGGCAATTTCATTCACCGTCTTTGTTCCGACTATCGTCAGTCACGAACGATAATGTATCTGGAAGAAAGCTGCGGTATGGTTCGCCATAGCAGGCCTCACCATCCGAGGAAGTCATCTCCCATCATCGCCAACGCTACGCCGAGAGAGTACACAGCGGACATTGCGCGACTGTACGCCTACATTCGTTGATGTGGATCGTTCCATCCTGCCAGGAGCTCGTCATGTCAATATCGATTCAGCATATTGCGGCTTGGCGAACCCATACACGCCGACCGTCATCAAACAACTCAAAAGGACTCGAAGCACGCAAAGTCTCGTTCCAAATTACACCACTTGCGCCCTTTCTTTTCCTAATGTGTAGCTTGCATCCTCGCCTACGTGTACACCCGCGCGTGTGTGTGTTCGTGATTGTTAGTATGCAAAAGCTCTCGGAAAGCACGATTTTCCCTCCGTCGCACGATCGAGAATGATGAGAGAACCGTGACGGTCGTGCGGGTAGAATTGCGGGTTGGTTACATAGCTCACCTATCAGGCTGTTCTCGAGTACTATCGTAGAAAACTTGTCCACGTCGGTCGGCGACACATACAGCTTGCGTCTGACTTGCCAAAACTTGGCCGCGAACATTCGTACCATCGTGTGCAGCACGTTCGACAACTCGCGGCTCTCCGACGGAGCACGATTCTTTATACACCAGAGGGAACGGGGAAAACATATTCACGGGCACGTCGGCATGGTACACTCGGGATAAATTGAATCGACGAAGCTTCCATACGTCTTGCACGAGTGCTCGGACTATCGATTCAATTTGACAAATACCCTTTTCTTGGATTTTAGTAATGAAAACAAAATCCCAACTTTCTGAGGGAGAACACTTTTTCTAGACATATTTCCAGTAATTATTCCGATCTCGTCGTTAATAACTTTATTGATGGTCCTCGTGTGCCTGGTTCAGGATAGTTTATGTGAAATATATTTTATCATACATTTTGAAGTAACGGTACACAGCGAAACACGTTGATCAGTGACGAGGTTAGGAAATAGTTAATAGGCAGAGCTCGTGAGAAAAGAATACCGAATCTCTCTTGAATGTGAAAGAGAAAATGCTGGGAAGAAGAGTCAGAGCGACCATTGATCGAAGCATTGACATATGGACCATTTTACCATCACTCTGGTGATACCATAAAAGTCCAACGCTCGTATGCCCACCGTCGCCCACACGTAGGAACGTGACCTCGTTCGAACTAACCTCGTGGATGCAGGGAGCATTGCAAAAGAGTGAAGAGAGCCAACGGAACGTCCTCCTCCTCCTCCTCCGCAGCTACATTCGGCCACTGCTCTTTTCTCTCCAACCTACTCCTCTCCGCTATTTCGTATCGCTGAATTGGAACCTTTTGAACACTGACCTCATGTGGCGAATTTGTCAATGTCGAGCTTTCATGTCAGCCAGCATGATGTACTTCACTATACTCTTTCGACCATGTCGCCTCTTGGTCTTTCCTTCCTGGCCCTCCAGCGAATATCAGTGTTCCATACGAAACATGAACGAAACTTTGCCCCGATTCCGTCACTTGGCTTGAAAAGGGGTAACGAGCGTTAAGGATATGCCAGATAGTGCAATTAACTGTCCCCAACCACGGCGATTTTTTATTTCTTCATTCTCGCCATTTCTTTCAATGTCAATGTTGACGTTGATTCTTCCATGGCTAACCCTACTGAGGCTGACGAAAAAAGAACAGCTGTAGATAGCAAATTATCGGGCGCCATTAAGCCACTTGTACTTTACGCCTTTGCATTTTTTTGACTCATCGTTGATTTGCCTCTTGTATTATCCAATTTGGCAATGTCGGAAGATAAAAGTGGAATGAATGGCGAATAGTCGGACTTGGATTCGCCGTAAATGATAAAAGCCGACAAAACAAATCCGGCGATGTAACCGAGTAATGGACGATAAAGTAACATTGTACCAGCTCAAATGACCGAATGAATGTGGTTAATGTTGAAACGATAAAATATACCACGGGAGTTTTCGTTCCAGTGGTTCGAGGTTGAACGCAAGGACTTCGGGGCTTGAGATGTGCTATGCACTTGTTTATAACTGGTGCGCGCGAACAGAGGTGAGTTAAGGGATGAATAAGTTTGGTTGACTTCCATCGAGTTATCGGCAGTAAAGCTTTGTAACGCCCAAGACACGCTGTAGCAGTGGGATCGTGGCCTGGGTAACTTTATAAGACATCAAACTTCTTAAACGTTAGGCAACAGGGCTTTTAACAACAATAAAGTTTTTTACGAGTATGGCTTAACGCCACAGGGATAGTTCCTTTGTACCGTGTTGCGACTACCCCTCTAGGAAGCTTATTTCCCATCGTACCAGGACCCACACGATTATCACGTACGCGAGGAAGCAGAGGACGTCGCGAGACACGTTTTACCGTCCCATTCATCAAATACAGCCCACCCGGAGAGTAGGGTTCGAGAGAAAGCAGCATTATTTGTACGTACGACAGATATTAAAGATTAAAAGCATTAAAATTCAAAGTTTGCTGACAGCACAGGTCTCAGGGTTAGACATCCTTCCTCTTTCGATTATCCCATCGTTTATTTGACCTTGATAACCCGCCATTATTCCATGACGACACCGCAGTAATAAACATATTTGGAATTTCTCAGAACATGCTAAAAATACGATGTTAAGGTGGTTCAAAGTTCCTTCTCCTGCAGGAATCAAACAATCACCTCGAACATTTCAGAAACCAGACGATATGCAATCTTCGTGAGATGAAAAAGCTCGACAGCGTGCGAAGTGGCTGGGGCATTGCAAAAAATGAGCGATGTACGATACTTGCGTTTCCTTGCCGTCAAGTTGAAGCCGGTCGCGACCAACATACCAACATACGCGCCAACAGTCTCATTTATAACTTTTAATTGAGTACGAAACTTTCCGGCCGAATAGCACTAATCACTACTTCCCTCCATATCTCTTTCGTTCCTTTTTCTCTTTCTCACTTTTTTTCCTGCATCGCTCTCCCGCTTGTCTCTCGAGAGTTAGGTCATCCGTGCCGACGTCCTGTCAGGAAAAACCCCCATCTCGCCATCAGCTACCCGGTATCGATTCCTTTCCCAGCTTACTTCCGCTTCTTCCCAATCATTTTATTTTCCACAGGTTCCTGATGGAAATGACCAAAAAAAAAGTCACATCTTTCCGACAGCACGTTGGTTTTAACCTCTGCAGAGCATAACTCATCCACCTGGCGCTTGCCGTAATAATTGAGGATCCGTTAAATATTTTATGACGCATCACTTGAGTACACGACCAGCATCATTTCGGCTTTCGTACAGAGCCATCGCGGAACACGTGAAATACGAGCGGCAATTTTGGTCAGTCATTTACACGCTGTATCGTGCATATTCGTGCTGGCACATACACTGTCACGTGATATGGAAATCGTAGTCTACGACCCCGTAAAGAAACTAGTTTCATACCTTCCCACTCGAAATAGCTTTATGCCAGTTAAATTACTACCACGACGCGGTTAAGAGGCAGTTCCAACAGTTACGCGATGGAACTACCCCCCAAATTGGTTTATCAAGTACACTAGCAGACTGCCTGTAGTGTCATCAAGATGCAGTGCTTCTATCGAGCTGATTTTCCCTAGATGTACCGGATGTAATGTGAATTTCTTTTTTTTTCGATAAAAGAGGACATTTTCTTCTCAACCAATTCCGGCGCCATTTCGCAATTGTTTTCATCCGTTCGGAATCGAGTCAATAAATGCTACCATTTTTCTTTCTTTTATGACAATTGTCCCAAACTCACCGTACTGGTCCAAAGCTCGCTAAACAACGGATTGACGAACTGACGACCACTCCGGTTCAGGACAAGGATCCTCAGTGTAATTTCGTGTGTCGACCGTGAGCTTTATTGCCGTGCGCTTGTTTTCTTTTTCCCTCGTCTACGCTGCCTTAAGGTAGTTCTATCGTTTTATGGTTTTCTTAAGATTTTGTTGAAAATTTGAATACGTATTCTTTGATGTCATATATACGTGTATAATAAATTTTGGAAGGTTTTACCACGTGGAAGTTGAGATATTTATTGGTAAAAATCACAATTTTCGGTAGTCTCTCGTAAGAGCGCGTGTTAAAAGTTGCATTTTCATCAATGAATATCTTGGCTTCTACGTGGTGAAGCCTTCTAAAACTTTGCATACATTTTTATGCAACATCAAAGAACATTTCTTGAGTTTTCCAAAAAAATCTTAAGAAAATTTTTTTCGCAATTTTTGTAATTATAGAGCAAGTACATATCACCTGGGATGACCGTGAATTTGGAGTATGCTGTTCTTTAGTCGATTTGCAACAACTTTTCTTATTTAACTGAAGCCCGCGAACCATTTTGTATGTGAGAAAAACTGCAAAACAATTTCTCGATTTGAATCTAACGATAGAACTACCTTAACATATCGCGCGATATTTGACCAAAAGACGTACGGCTCGTGCCATTCTCAAACGTCCGAACAAGGATTAAGGATTTGCCGCCGGTTGAGGGGCGAGGATTTGGGACTCGAAATAAAAGCGAGCTTTAGCGAAAGAAGCTGACTGTGGAATGAGAAAGGCACTTAAATAAACGAGGTCGTTTGTACATTCGCCCGCGCGAGTTTTCCTTCTGCGATAGACCAGGGCCAATTCCAACGACGGCGAAGACGAAAACGACTACGACGGAATTCGACCGGGAGACGAGTAGAGACTATCCATGTATACATATGACTATTCGGGCGGCGTCATCCCCTATATCAAAGCTTGGGTGTTTCAGAAAAGAGAGGAACAGAGTCACCGAGAGGGTTCCGTGATTGTCGTCGTTTCCGTAGAATTACCCTCTCACCATCGTACCAATGATATATTTATATACACGAAAACTCTCTGTTTAACATGCAATTTACTCACTCAAAATTAAAGCTCGCAATGGCGGAAGAGCTAACTTTGCAAAGCTGATGGGAATTTCCAAGTGTCGAGTCAATCTGCGTTGCTTCGTTCGCGATTCAATCATTTGTTCATCTTGTTTCGTAGCCTGAGTCGTTGAAAACTGATGGATCGCGACAAAAAGTAGGTGTAACTAGTCGTGAAGAAATCCTCGTTTAATAAAATATCATACGAAGCGTGGAAAAAAAAACAAAAGACCGCATGCAACGCCGGATTGCTTCTGGTAACACACATCCCCTCTGTGTCAAGTATAAACGCACAATCTATCGTTTTCTCCCCATTGTATATTGCTTGGCCTTCCCAGACCGGGTGCATGGTATTCTCGGGGAAGGGTCGTGATCTCTCAACTTACGAGCGCATATAAATACGTAAATACCGAAGGGGACGAAACCGCCGGCCATCCCTTTCCCTGACAAGCTAGAATGCCTCAGCATTCTGGTCTTCCCTTATGGGTACACACCTTCGTACACCAAGAATACCTTCGGTGGCAAAAACCGCCATTATCGAAGACGAACTGGCCTCCAAACGGAAACTATGCCGTGATGGTAAGTAGCGTCGTTATTCAGTCCCGAGAACACAAGAGCGAAAAAAAATAAGAGGCATCGTCGGGGTGAATACCTTCGAAAACCATTTATGGAAATGCAGAATTCCTTTTCTCGTCTCGCGACCTAAATCATGGCCAGAGCGAAATACATCCGCGAAGCATGCTTTTATCTAAAAGAAAACTGGACCGGTTGAACAAAAAGTAAGTCTACGGTCGACCTTGAACATCGATCGATCAGGTAATAAAATTCCGTTGTGATTGCTGTTCGTAGATAGATTTTTTTATTGACGTATTCCGTATCACGAGGGGAGAGGAAATCACGCAAAGTGATTGTCTTTTTTCGGGTCAGGGGCGCACGACTGTAATCTGAATCTTTTATCGTTGATCCACAGATTTACGGCGTACATTGTGTCTTCAACTTGTGAGGATGAGTCACCAAACACGCTGTACGAACTTTGCTGTTATTGCGACGAGATAACGAAGCACGAAAGCTTTTCTGGCGATATCTTTGATGATGGACCATTGTTGCATCCGTCAGGCAGACGTCTCTCGCATAAAATGATGTAGCCTCGGATCCTCGCTAAAATTATTTTCATAAACGATGGAACCTGATGCGATATTAAAATAAATCGATGATTGATCGCGCGTCCTGTCCTACATAATGAGAGAAACTCGTAAAAATAAATGTTAAGAATACTTACTGACCTCACGATGCTTCTTTTGCCAACTTCTTTGGCTCCCAGCCGAGAATAAAGGATTTCTACATTCTACACGGTACATACCAGTGTGTAGATAGACTACACTCATAACCCCTCATGCCTGCAAAGAGTGTATTTCTATAGACGACTTTTACGTACGACTTACGCTACACGTTGAACCAAGGCTTCCATGCCAAACTCTCGAAGGAATTTGTCCATTCGTTCGAGGTTTCGCTGGACCAGTTGAGTACGAATCTCCACGCTAAGAAGAGGAAACAGTTTTGGCTACTTTCCAGCGCGACCGTTCTCTCGACTCTGCGACGCGGGGTCGTTATCGTCCTTGACTATTTCACCCCCTTTCTCCATTGAGACGCTCTTCTCGCGATTCCCGAAAAATTAGCGGCGAAACTTGTTGGCCCGAGGCAATTGCCATCAGGCACTATCGGGTGCGATATAAAAGAACTTTTGCATCCTCGTCCATAGAAAAAAGCCGAGAAACAGAAAGCTCCGCCGTATGTTCGCTAATTAAACTCGAAAACCATTAGTTTTGTCTCATTCGAGTGAAACTTTATCGCAACTCTCATATACCCTGCTTCTCTTCTAACTGTACTGAAACACACACACACACACAATCGTGATGTTGTATCTGTGTACCTACCAGGCTGATAACAATTCCGAACTCAAGTTGCAGATTTCCGGGTTCGAGCCCTGCTCCAAAACCATCACTCTGAACATTCGGATTAACAATGTGCTTCCCAATTATTGTCATCGTCGTACACCTATATAAGTTTTGTACATCGCAGTGTAATACAACGTTCGGAGAAAATTCAGACTGCATAATTGAAAAATCGTTATATATTCGCCGTTCTGAAACTTTAGTACATATTTTTCTTTCTCGCATGGAAATAAACGTGCAGGTAGAATCAGATTTATCACTCGAAAGTTTTCCGGGGATTGTACGTAAGTGAGAAGACGAGGGAGCGAACAGATTTGCGCATCAGTGAGAAGATACAATGAGAGGCAGCGTGCTTTCGAATGAAAGTGCCGTAGGTCGACGGAAACTGGAGAACAAACCTTCTCATTCCTTTCTCAACGTTTTCCTCTGGTATTAACAATTCTCCTCGTATCTGGCGTCATGTGACGCAGGCGGTTCCGGCACTTTATTGTTATCAACGATCCCCACTGGGAGAATCCTGATTAATTTACCTAATACCGTGGGGATTAGGCGCACTCTCAATTATACTCGAGTTTGGCATGCTGATGACGAAATCTTTGCGGAGAAAATCAATCACACTCTCTACATTTCTCTCGTGATAATTAATTGCGATCGCTCCGGTATCCGGAATTATGAGTTGAATTATAAGCTGTGTTGTAAGTTGAAAAAAAAATGAAGAAAGAGATTGGATAAATCATTTTCCGACATCTTCGATGTATTCCTTCAGATTTTTGAAAAGATTTTTCTCATTGCGTGAAATAAAACATCAACCAAACGACCTTCAGGAAGAATAAAAAATAACTACATACAAAGCTTACTTCAGTGTCAAAGATGATTATCGAAATAGACACGATCTTCTTTCTCTATAGAATCAAAATCCAAATGAATGGCGGTGAGGGCAGATCGGGTGTCGAAAATTTTTTTTTTTGAAAGAATCGCGAGGTCTGGTGTTTCAGACGGAGAAATTCGATTTCATTGCCGATCGAACGAGCCGTGGAGGACTTTTTACGCAGGGGAGAACGACCCCCGTGACGCAGATCGACACAAAGTTCGCGTGATCTGGACCATAAAGTATACATCTTATGAGCCTGGGATTTTTAAGCAATGAAAATTTCTCTCGACATCGAGGAAGAAGAGGAAAAAGCGAAACGAGAAGATAGTGAGAGTGCTATCGAGACGAGGGTGTACATCGAGATTCGAAGCAACGTTCGAGATTCGAGGGCTTCTTTTCGCGAGATTTATCAGTTCCAGTAAAGGTTTATAGCGTTGGTGTAAAAGCTAACCGAGTCCATTCTCTTCTGGCTCATGCGCGCACCCCTTGGGCGAAATTTTCGAGTCTACGACGAAAGAGGGACGAGAGGGTAGAAAAAAAACGTTGCGATTGATAAATACACTAGATCCTGCTCGTATCTTTATTACAGCATGTATACACATACCGAGTCAACCTGCTAAGACGATTTCTCTTTCCTCTCGTTAACCTTCCATTATCGGGACACGCATGGATCGCTCGGATATTCATTGAGGGATGATGTTGGCGCGATAGGGCGCGTGTCTTGTGGCGCGATGTATATAGAGGAGAAGCACGGAGAGAGTTCCGACAGGAGGGTGAAAAGTTTGATATCGCATACGGGGAGGTGAAGGTGATGGGCAGATTTGATTGATAGGCATAGATAGATCCATCGAAGGCTTCGGTAGCTTTATTTCTCTTTCTTTTGTTATCTTTGCCAGACTTTGGTTAACTCGTCGCAGGTAAATTCTGAAAAATCCTTCTAGTACATGATATCTCATATTTTACGAAAGGTAATAAATATTTCGTCCTTGTTCACAAGCTTTTTTGGCTAATTCTTACTCTTCAATCGTCATTAATGCCCGACAGTCTATCGTGACACGAAAAAATGTTAATATTATTCAGAATTTGCTCAAACGTCAGGAAAACGTCAGGCATAAAAGAAAATCCATTTAAAGTGACGTGTATGACCTTATTTCACACCCGTATAATTCGTACATGTAAAAACTTGACGACCGATATCTCCTTGATACATTATAGAGTACGCAGGGTTAACATAAATTTGTGGATGTAATGTTCATCGTATATTTCAAGAATACTATTCTGACGTAGCTCTGAAAATAAATATTATATAATAATTATAATAAAAAACGTGAACCAAGTATTTTCGAAAAAAGTATTTTCACTGATAATGGCATTGTTTTCTTTAACTGATTTCTTTTTAATGGAATTCTGAGCGTAACCCAAAAACCGAGTCGCAAGTTTCTCTCAGTCTATATACCCACGTCAGTCTATATCGCCGAAAAGTTGAGTCTCATGTACGTTAAAGTTTAAAGACACTTTTGCCTTCTTCGGCAAGTACTTGAGAATTGTTTCGAAACAAAATGGTAAAGAGGGAATTCGACGTGTACAACACCAGCCGAAACGTTGTTACGAGCTGCTAAAATGTCCGTGCAGTACAGTGAATCGAAACTGCACACAGATACCACATCCTCGAATACTCTCTCGTATAATATCTTCATGGTAATCGCACAGAGTCAATAGCTGACTCCACATGCGTGAAAAAATAAATTTCCCAGCAGACAAAACCCTGAAAAGAGAATAGGAAAGTGCACAGCGGAGAATTCGCGAGGGGTTTGTGACGAAAATGTAACTTGGGGAACTTTTGCCTTCTGCCTTCTAACGAGCGCTACTTCTCGTTGAGAAACGAACATTTTCGAGTTCGTGTGGCTCGCAGTAACGGAGGTAACTACTTGACGCGCAATGTCTCATGTACTTTCGAATAAATCGAAAAATAAATAAATCGAATAAAAAAAAACATATCGTGCTTGCTGATTAGTCGCATTTTGTAATTTGTATACTATAATAGCATTGAGAAGATCGACAACGTTCTATCATCGTGATAGATCTCTCGAGTCTCGAGAACGATTCAGGTTATTATCTTGTACTTTCGGAAATACTTTTCACAGTCCCGCGATTATATCTGCTTAGGAAAAAAAATATCGTGGCGTGTGAAAGTATCCACTAAATTTCTTTGAATTACTCAGCGTCTCCAGATAGTGGTTGTCGCCTGGAGCGACGTGGCTTTCCTCGGGCAACCTTGCGATATAAATTCATATTTAAATCATCAACGAATAGGTATGATGATATTTTCATGCTGAAAATACATTTTCTTTGAGACTTGATACGCAAAATCGAATAAAAAAAAACACATCGTGCTTGCTGATTAGTCGCATTTTGTAATTTGTATACTATAATAGCATTGAGAAAATCGACAACGTTCTATCATCGTGATAGATCTCTCGAGTCTCGAGAACGATTCAGGTTATTATCTTGTACTTTCGGAAATACTTTTCACAGTCCTGCGAGTATATCTGCTTAGGAAAAAAAAAATCGTGGCGTGTGAAAGTATCCACTAAATTTGTTTGAATTACTCAGCGTCTCCAGATAGAGGTTGTCGCCTGGAGCGACGTGGCTTTCCTCGGGCAACCTTGCGATATAAATTCATATTTAAATCATCAACGAATAGGTATGATGATATTTTCATGCTGAAAATACATTTTCTTTAAGACTTGATACGCAAAATCGAATTAAAAAAACACATCGTGCTTGCTGATTAGTCGCATTTTGTAATTTGTATACTATAATAGCATTGAGAAGATCGACAACGTTCTATCATCGTGATAGATCTCTCGAGTCTCGAGAACGATTCAGGTTATCATCTAGAAAAGTTTTTTCTATGAAAACTTTTCGGGAAAAGAATGAGTCTAAGGGAGTTATCGACTAAAACCTTCCTCCAGCTGTGTGTAATTATTTATCCTACGCGGGTGATACGCGTTTTGTCAACGAATGTGCGCGTTCGTATTACAGGAAAGTTGATTGGATTGTCGCAAAATAATAGAGGGGAAAAAAGGAAAATCGAGTGCGATCGGTTCCGAGAAGCAGAGATCCGGAAGGAAAAAAAGTTTCAGCCTCCCGTACTTTTCTCACCGCGAAACTGTCGGTGTATGCCTATACGTACTACGTACGGATTTAAAACGTTGGCAACGCTCCAGTTGAGATAAAACTTAATATTTTTGCTTAACGAGGCTTGTTTTATAGCCGGGACGTCCCAGTTCTCCTAATTGGCTTGGGGACTACGTGCGAGCTCGGGCTCGCAAAAGCTCTGCGTACACCGCAGATTCTGTCGTGTGTGCATACATATGTATTTCTATACTCAATTTATATACATTATTGTATAACACACATCGATGTGTACAGAAGTTATATATAGGAATATGTACACAGTGATATCCACGCGCATTTATAAAGTAAAAGTAACACATAGTTAACATATATTTACTACATATATAATATCAAAATATATACATGTAAACATGAAGAAGACGATGATACTCGTTGAGATTTAAAATGTTCATATTTAGACTGACAACTTCCAAATGTCAAACGTTTCGATTTTAATCCATTTTATAAATCATTTTTTAAAAATGATTTAATATTTATGTGGCGCCTTTTTGAGCACCAAAAAACATCAGCATCGATTTTAAGGCTCCCGAACTTGGTGTCTTCGACCTTTGCATATCTCGAAAACGACGGAATGTACGTTTTGGGGGATTAAAAAAATGCTATCTCGCGGATCATAGAGGGTGTCGATTTTATATTGAAACCTACTAATTGTGACATTTTTTTGTGCGCAAAAAGCTGCGGATCTTGGCATAAACGACCGTGGACGTACATCACGTACGTACGAATGTTGATTAATATTATACGAATTTGCATTAATAAGGTGAATCGTAATTACAGCTATGCTGCCTCGTGATAGATTCGGATGAAATCGGATGCTTTTTCTGTATAGATCAGATCACAGTTTATTTTCTCTGCGTTATCGAACCGACGTCTCTCTCGTCGCCTTTGGTGCCCAATGCAGAGAGAAACGTCGAAGTTTGAAACGACGCGGGTGAAGCCCCCTGCTCGCGAAAGTGCCGTTGCTTCCGCCACGCCATTGTCTCTCGGTCCGTGATTCCCCAGGGTATCGTCGACCACCACCGACGTGCTATCTTGCAATTAGCAGTCTCGATTCACTCCAACTCGTTCGTATGCCCCTCTTCTCCCATTTATATGTACGTATTTGAGATATAATACCATTTCATACATGCATCTATGTACATATGATAGTATATCGTCTCGCACCCTCACACGAACGACAAAAGAGATTCAGCAGAATCGAGAAATTTGATCAGTTCGAGTTTCAGCACCATGAAAAATCATGCAATATTCCGTGAGAGATTTGCATAAGATTCATTTAATATAATATTTTTTTATACCCCAGTATATGCTGCACTTGTACATTTTTTATATTCGCAGCTATAATTCCTAAGATAGACAAAAAATCCTACCGAGATTACGAAAAAAGTTGGCTACATTAAGTAAAAAAACATCAATCTTATCAGTAATAATAATAATAATTGACATTAGCAGCATTGTACTGCAGTAATATTTTTAATCAATGTCGAATTGAACTTGTTTTTACTCAGAATTATTGCTATTTATTGCTAAAACACTCTTTATATTAAAACACTGATCTCAGTGAATCGAGACGTTTGAAAAGTCTCCAATTTTTGTTTAAATATTGCAAAAAAATGCACATGGCTGTACACTGTATACTGTAAAAACTCGTAATCAATAACAAATTCGTGAACAGTGTGGACCCATCCACTATTGTTTTCCACATTGAAAACTTTGATCGCGGTATTTCCGGAGATTAATATCTCACGTTTTTAGGGCCTCGTATATAAACTTCTCGTCAAGTTTGATTTCAATGAGCATTAAACCTAATCCAACATTGAATTCTCGTCATCCGGCGAGTGTGCTGCTGACGTGGAGGACGAAAAATCGAAGCGTTCCGTCATATCTAACGACAATACAGATCTCTATTACGAAGGAAAGACGCATATGACAGGAGTTTGCAAAGACATATGACACGACAATTTATTCCCGACAATCATTATTCTCCTCCATCTCATTTCTGCCCCATCCTCTTTTTAGCACACAGCTTGGATTCTCGACAGCAAAAATCCGATTTTTACTCGGATCGGTTGACAAACTTCCTCGACCCTCCCTTGCGTCATCAAATATTTTTCATTATTCCTAATTCTCTTCCTCTCTCTCTCTTATCTCTTGAGCCGGATATATATTCAACCCCCCAACGAATCTCATTTTTTTCGCATTTTTATCGACAGCCCTTTTCTCCAAAGTAAATCGAGACACACCCTGTTGCGAAATAAAACAGCTGCTGTGTGGCAGTTTTGAAATTTAAGGTAGTCAAGATTTAGAAGCACTGGCTTTTCATCCCCCTTGATTATCCAACAAGGGTTAAGCCCCGTGAAAAAAAAAAAATGCCACGTAATCGACGGTAAAATGGAATATATCAAGGGAATAAGATTTCATGACTGATGGCGGAGGAACGAAAGGGCACGGACGTCGAACGAGGGAAAAAGGTCTGTTACTGATGCGTTGGATTGTCCGGGTTGACATAAACTTGTCTGCTTTTTCGCTCTCTATTTCTCTCTCCCTTTCGCTACACTGTCGCTCATTCATCAAGGGAAGAAGCAGAGGGATGAAACGCGACGTCGCACATCGTTCAACGACGTACTATGGCTCGAAGAGCTTTCAGACTGAGATGATTTTGTACAGAAGCATACGCCACGGTTGAACGCTCGCTATTGTGAAAAAAAAGCTCAAAACTGTGGCCAATTTGTTGAAAATTCAGAACATCTGTATATGGGGCGTCCCACGTCCGTTCGTCAAGGATCTGATCTCTGATATTGTTAGAATTGCAATATTCACGGTTTTTCACAATTTTAGACAAATTTGTATTCATTTTGTCCGCGAGACTGGAAATTTACTGGAAATAATAAAGGGACGATACCCGGGGAACATTAATTTATTTACGTAGTGATTGAAAAAATTAATACACCACCGTACGAATAATTTACAATAAGTTATGTCTATTAAAATCATTGTTTTTCTCAACGATCCTCGTTATTGAAAAAAACAATAATTTATTTCATTTCTGAAATCGGGTATTTTTCAATTTCTCACTCACTAAAAAAGAAATGAACAATTTTGAGTTTGCAGTGGTCGAAACAAATGACACTCTCCACTTTTACTGCTTTAATTGAAATCGGAATATCTGAATATCAGAATATTTCATTTGTTCGACGTGGAATGCTCCATATGGAGAGAAAATGTTATTCCGCACACGGCAAAAATTCATACCAGGAACGACCCGACGAGCTCAGCTTCGTGATGGTTCGTCATTTTTTATTTTCCCTCGTTCTTTATCCTCTCCACCGGACTATTATTCTGTCTCTCATATTTCTACTTTTTTTTCATCATTTTTTAACCTTTATTGCAGAGGCAAGCGGCCCCTCGAATTTTCTCACATGACGAAATATCCACGCTCGCGTCGAAGCAATTTCACGCAGGTTTTTTTTTTTGGTTTTACCGGTATATATATGAGCGCGTCCGCATCAATTTATTCACGAATTTTTCGTTGTTATTATTTTTTCGATAATGGAATTGTCATTTTTTTTTCTTTCCATTCCTCAACCGGTAACGAACTAGGATTGAATTGCACAAATTTTAACAACAAAAAGTGACACAGAGACTCGAAAAAAAAGTGACAAAGCGGGAGAGCATTTTTTTCGAAATTACACGTGTTTTATTTTCCATCGTTTTCTGTATACCGCAAATATCTCGAATTCTTGTGAGGAATTGGGTTCTTTAAAGTTTAAAAGGACCGGTGATGATTTTGCGTACCTTCTTTCTTGCTTGTATAACACACAAACGAAGATATTAATGCTCGCGAGAACGTGAGCTTTACTCAAATTCCCTGCAAAACATTATTGCACTCTGCACACATTAGTTACTCCAATTATCGACAAAAACATTAATTAGCATTACCGTGAGAAACTCAACACTCGCTTTATTACAACCGTGTTCGTATATCTCTTCTCTGTACATACATGCTAATAAATATTCTGTGGAAATATCTGTTAAATTTGCTGCTCGATCAATATACAGGCATTAGAGCATATTAACCGCAATCATTAATTGGGATAATTATTTACGATCGCGATATACATTTTAATCGCATTTTACCTACCCCTGGACCACATATTTTTCCGATGCTCCTTCATATTCATAATTAATTCAATTGCATTTTTCAAAACTTGTCACACACTGCTTTCGCAACTTTCGTATACTTTGATTGAAGAAATTGAATTTTTTTAAATTTTAGCAATAAATGTATAGACCCGCAGTACCCTCAAGAAGCCCAACAAATATTTTCTGCGATATTTATCTTACTGAAAATTGGATGAAAGCAACGATATAACGTTCGTTGGTGTTTTTTTTTCCTCGTAAAGCGCGTACAACGCGATATTTATTTATTTTTGCGAAATTTCAAACCGATCGAATTCTCTTTCCCGATCGAAGAGTTTTGTACTCTGGAATTCCAGCGTGAAAGTGCAGGAATGGATTGACGACGAGTTTGGAATAAATTTAATCGAACATTTTCTAGGCTAGCAACAATTATCATGATGTGTATGTCTATGGATGTGGTCTCCTGCATTTGAAGCACGTGAATCTCCTTGGGTATCTCATTCACGTGCGCGTAACAGGGCTTGTAAATAATCGTGTGTGTTCCACCAATCGCTCTCATGCAGCATTTTCCTCGTAGCTCTCGGTAATCGCTGGCATTTGCGAGGGAATCCCACTCATTTTTCTCCACTGGAAAACCCAGCGTGCTGTGCAACGGAAATGAGGGTAGAAAATCACCGTTTCTGCATGGTCACTCTCGTGTCCACGCGGTCCATAGTACACGTAAGCTCGTCTGGAAAGCAGCAATACGCATCTACGAAGGGTTCCGTTGAAACTCTCAAAAGTAATCCATCACCATTTTCGAATGAACGCGATGATTTTGAAAATTGAGAATCCTCGATGTTTCTCGTTTTTTTTTCTACATTGTTGAAAAGTAGAAATCAAAAAAGTGCAAATGCTTAGAAATGATTTCAATCGTTGTTATTCATAGTAAAACTGGAAAATAACTAAAAAGATCCATAAAGAAAGAGATAAAAATGAATGAAGATAACAAGATAAATTAATTATACGTATTTGTGGAAGAACTTTTTTTAATTGTAACGTTCGTTACTTTTGCTCACTCGCTATAGAACAGCCTGTATACGTTAACAATGATTCACGAAACACCATGGACGTTTATTTTTCGACGGTTTGTACAGGCTGCACGCAGCTTCACCCCGTGATGGCTCTCTGTTGATGGGTTTGCAACAAACCAGACACGGAAACTCAACGATATTATTTCGTAAAAAAAAAACAGCACATTCGTTAAAAAGCGACCGTCTCGAACCAATTAAAATTTTTTAATCAACATATTTCTTGGTGCCTTCACGATAAAAATAATTTTTAACGAGTACGATGATTTCCCGCTCCCGAAAAATAATAATTCAATTCTCCTCTTGGGGGAAGACGAAAAAAAACTCAAGAAAAAAATAGACGCAACGTGTAGTTTTGAAAAAAAATGTAGAGTGTAAAATGGAAAAGCAATTAACGAAAAGAGTGCGAAATTATTGTATGCCAAAAAAATCGGGATGGTCGGTGCTAACCGCAGCATGTAAAATAATCGATGGTTTCGACGAAATTTTCATCTTTATTATGTAGGTGAATATAAGTACATAGATGTGACGCCTCGCCCAAAATCGGTGCCAGGGATTATCAACGTACCATCAGGCGTGAATTATGGTCCGCTTATTCGTACAACCAACGTAGAAATTCGTATTATAGTATATAACGATATGTATATCCATATACATACACGTATATATGTATATATAATGTATATATATGCAGGCAAAATTTTGTGTGCAAAGCCAATAACAGGCTATAGGCTGTAACACGCTTGCACTGGCAATCGAGATATCGTCTATTCGCTCTCGAAACCCATAGGAAACGACGCCGCGATATAACGACGAAACGAGGGATGTCGAACGCTTTCACGTCTCTCGTACCCGATCTAACGCATACAGCAAAAGCTAGCTGTGAAAATGGCAACGGGAATTGACCGCACACCTCGATACTGTCCTATCTCTCGCTCTCTTTCTCTTATTTCCCCCGCACGATCTCCGTTCGACTGTGCTGATAGATTATTCTAACCGAAGCAATTTCGTCAACCCAAAGGCAAATGAAATTTCTGTCATAGTACCAGTCATGGTATAACGATCTGAATATACCGTCTTCGTAACGCAATTGTCTTCCTTGTTGCTATTTCACGAGAAGAAAAAAAAAACATGAAAATTCGTAATCGAATTTTGAAAAAATGTTCAGTTTTACGCCAAATTGTCCATGTGCCACATGGGGCAAATAACTTTGATAAACTTTACAGGGATGAAATGAAATTTGAATGTAGTTGAAAAATTTGAAAAATTATAGAATAATTTTTCAAGGAATTTCTCGTATTTCAAACAACAAATACGGTTTTGATATCACGTCGCCCAACGTCTCGACCGAAGACTTTTTACGCTCGTAATTTCATCTGATAACGTCGATACATAAATCAATATTCTGCAAATTTTTTTTCAAATCTTCGTCAATTTCACCATAATTGAATATTCTGCATGTATAATTGTATGGTACAAATCAATGAAGGATGAATAGATATAAAGTATGAAGGTTCCGAGGGGAGATGTCACCCAGATTGATGACAGTCGAGAGGAAGGAAATATATGTATTCTACGGAATTAAAATCTCCTGATATATGATGCCGAACATATATCGTACGTTATGAAATCCCGATGGGCAATATCTGTGATGGAACGTTTTATTTTTCATTTTTATTCGAGAGAGATGCAGGAAGTGCTCGCGACTGTATGTTTACATTGACACATGTTTTTAATTGAATGGAATCGATCTGTTAATATTGACGAGGAAAGCGGTTTGATCCGAAAGATCAGCAGCGGTCCATTAAATATATTTTTTGAATCAGCAATAAATGTAACCTGATGCATCTCATCGTGAATAAATTGAATACAATTTGAATTTATTTACATTATTCGGCGATAAAATATTAATTACCGATGATGAACAAAATTGGCATTGGACTGGGCGATTTGACAGAATAAAAGCGTCGAATTATCTAATAAAAATCCACGAAATATTATTTTTTATTTAATCGACAAAAGTACTTTAATTATTTCTCCAGTCGGATTTCGATCATCGTTATAATACTCTGACGCTTTATTCGGCGTCAAATTCCATCCGACATTTTTTTGTCATTTTCTTCCCGCATGCATCCACCGCTAATATATTTTATCTTCATTAGCGTCATATATGCTACCTGTCGAAAGTATTTTCTGATGCTTAAAAGATCCACCGAAAGTAGGGTCTCCCACACGATATCCTAACAACGCTTTCACCGTTCGGGGTCTCCCCTCTAATCTGTAAGCAAGTTTCCCATTTACATATAATATCTCGAAATGTCGCATCTTCCAGCATCTGGAAGCATCTTCCATAGGCAAAAGTTGCAAAAGTATTTCGTCCGAAATAAGCCTCCTCTCGGTCTGAGAAGCTTTCAGAATGAAATACCTTGAGTTGTCGCGAGGCAACTCCGTTACAAATCGACTATATTTCAAAATACCGCAATTCCTCCAGTTTTCTCTATTTAAATTATAATTTAAGCACAAAGTTCGAACAAAAAAGCGTCACTAGTGAAACATCGCAGCATTCGTGCAAAAAGGGCCCAATATACACTCCTCTTATCCTCCATTACATGACCCAGTCTCATGGACCGAATCATCCCTCTTCTCCACCTATGTCTATTTTCATGTTGACCTAAAAAATGTGCTATATACTATGTGTGTGGCAAGTCTGTTCTGCAGTCCGAAAGAACACAGGTAAAATGAGGTATATACCTACATGTTTTTCTATACACACGCACAAACATGTACATACATGTCTACGATAAAACTCTGCACCGAGAGACCGCCGAAAATTAAGTCTGCAATATTAATTCTCCGGGATACAGCCGCAACGCGACGACACCTACTTTCCCACAACGCCGACGACAACAACGGAGAGTTACGCTCTTTCTCTCTATACGGCTGCCACCCCCGCTGTGGATATCTACCCTGCAGATGCAGAATTACCAACGAGAATAACCGCACTTGCAAATTTTCCGTCTGACTTTAATAGCGCCGCAGAGTACGAAGCGGCGTTACTTTATACGCGCAGAAGGAAAAAAGAAAAATCTATTTCACTTCGTTCACCGTGTATACCCACGTAACACCGTGAGAGGCATACTCCGGCTAATTGCAACCAATAAAATAAATTCCTGTGCGAAATGATTTTCACCGAAAATGTAACAATTGCGCCTCGAGTGTCGAGACGTTTTTTCTGTCTGATCTTTACTCTCTTTTTCTACTCCATTCGTTTCATACCGAGCTGTATTCCACAATGTATGATTCTATCGTCGAAATTGAATTTTTTTTATGCTCCGAAATTCCGATGTACTATTTTTTTTTCGTTGAGATAAAAACTATCGATTCATCTAAAATGTGCAGAGGTAGTTTTATTCGCGGAGCTGTAATATTACCGATAAAATCGAGGGATCACTCGATGTCCCGCGATGTTTTACTGAAAACTGGAACATCGTGTGTCGCGCGAGTTCGTGCTCCATCCGCACACGCGAAAGATGTCGCAAAACAGTGAGATACGACCTGCTCGTGCCTTGTGTGTTTTCTGATTAAACAAAGTCCGATTACGGAAGAACCGCAGTCGCAAAACGTTCTCTGTATCGTCGCGGCGAAAAGCCAAAGACAATTGGCGCTGGTAAGAAGATTGTCCGCGTCGCTCACGTCGTTCTCGCATTCGCTACTGGAGCAATACGCAGAGATACCGGAGAATTTCCGTATACAGCACGAAGATGGAGATGCTGGAAAAGTCGAGACCGAACTCACGTCTACTTTCGCTCTTCGAGATGAAAATTCGCAGCATCAGGGAAATTCATTTTCCTATTCGAGCCTAGAACGATGAAGTTTGCAGCGAGGAGCAAAATAAGCTCGAGCTTACGTCCGAGAAAATTGCAAAAGTCTTGGAGGAAAAGTGATGGGTCGTGTTTTTTCACTCCGCATGAGATGAAATGTATATTTTTCATGATATAAAAATATAATTAAAAAATTCACATCGTTCGAATCATTAAATCCGAATGAAAGTCGCACTTTTCACCGTTTCTTCCTTCATTTCCGGTTTACCTTTGGGATACGCTATGTTTTTTGGAATAATCAATATTGTACTGATAGGCAATTCGTCATCAAGACTGATCTGTGATTCAATTACACTTTTTTATCGAAAAAAATACTAAGTTCAAGTTTCATAAGGTGTATTCCTCCATGGAGTTTTACGTGCAAAGAGAACATTTGGTACAGGAGAACTATTCTTTTTTTCCGTACAACTACGAGGCCAGCGTGTGCAATTTTTTTTCTTCGATTGGACATTCGTGCCGAACATCGAGGAAAGATTTACAATCGGTCTTAAGAACGGGGGAATTCAGCCTCTCTCTTTCACCCTCGATCGAATGAATTTCATAATCTTCGGAAAACACGCGAACGTTCATTTCTGTGTTCATTTTGTTGCTGTACATCATCACACGCATTCGAAGCACGAAACTTTGGTAAGCTCGTTTGTGGGTTGTACACACGAGGAAAAGCCCGTGCACGAGCGCAGGCCAGACAGCCGCGTTTTTTTTTGTGCACGGTCCACCTTTTCGCGCTTTTCCCTATTTTCCGATTTCCGTGAGAGCCCCAGGAGGGCCGTGTTGGGTAGAAAATTCGTCTGCGTGACTCTCACCTGGATGAATTTTTTTTTATTCGTTTCTGCGCTACCGGAACCTCCCTCGTACGAGTGTTGCTACCCACGTGGCCTGATATTCAAGGGTATATACATACATATGGATTTTTTTAAACCTCGAGGGTCCGAGAATCGTACAAAAAAGAAAAGATGTTTTTTTTTTTTTAATTTACCGCTGTACGAGACGCTCGAATGAGAGTCAATGGCCATTTTTTTGCTCCGACGTATGCGGACGTGAAAGCCGTACGAAATACGAGGGAAACTGGCGATGAAAAAATTTGAATAAAATATTCAAAGAAAATACGGGTTTTTTTCAAATCATTTTGCGATTTACATTTTCATAAGTTTCATACGCGTGTTCAACATCGATTTGGGATAACTTCGCATAAACAGTCGTGTGCTTGAGGGAAAAAATTATTGATAAATAATCCCCCGACACTTCTTTCGTCATTTTTTTCAAAAAAGAATCTCCCGATCGTAATGAAAATAAGGAGCGTATCAAGAAACGAATGTATGAAAAAAGTTTTCTTTCGAACGTTTCGTGTTTTTCAGCTTAGCCTGCTGACTTTGTTCTTTCGTTCGAAAATTTATTAACAATGAGGGAATAAGGGTGGGAAAGAAAGTGAGGAAAAGTGGAAACTCCTTTCGCTCTGTCCAGCGTTGCGGCGAGGTAATTACGTCGTCGTGCTGCGAATTGTGTGTATGTGCATCCGTGTGTCTGTCGTTTGGTCCAGCTGTCCAGCAGTGTGTAAGAAAACATATATATATACACAGGGGCAACTCGGGTTAACCGACTAATTTAATATATCCTCGGATTTTCGTGGTGTACTGTAAATGAGTATGCCCCGTATACGTGGCGTGAAAAATTTATTGCGGTAATGCGAGAGCCGGAAATATCCAAACAGACACAAATATTTCGCGATAATTCGTTTTGTTTCAAAATAACAATCCGACAATTGGCCGTCTGACGTGTACTGAATGAAACTACTTGAACATTTCGCCGAGCAAAAATGCAACGATCTCTTCCCCTGTTTTGCATAATCACGTAAAAGAAAAAATAATTACCCGGATCTGACAACATTTTAGGCTGGAAAAAAAACGACCTCGAGCAATATTATTATTATTTTTTTTTGATTGCGTAAATTAGTGGGGACTGCAGTTGTGCTCAAAAATTAGGCTTTCCAATTTTTATTTGCAACTCTGGACACTTCTCTGTTTATACAAATAAATAATATTGCAATTCGTCTTCAGAATTCGTCCGTGGATTTTCATGAAGGTACGTTGAATCACGAAGAATTTTCGTGAATTTCTCGAGAAATGAAAAAATTCCATAAACCGTCTTGCCTCTTTGAGCGTAATTATACGGGCAATTTCAACTATTTTCATAACTTGAGCGTAAATATTCTGGGAATTTGCTTTAACCTGTGCCTTTATGTGGAAAAACAGCGGAAATCTAATTCACAATGTGGCACGTTGCAAAGTTCGTCGACTTTTCGACTTTTTCTCCAGCATGCGGTCTGTACATTCAAAATTGAGAGGTACTCAAAAACAACGAGGTAATAAAGTTTTCGAAGCATTTTCTTCTTGTTACTCCTCCGTTTTGAAAAAAAAAACTGGTTTCGATAAATATAGTAATCTATCAGCTACCATGTGCGAAAAAAATGAATTGAATAATCATTTTCGACGTCAAAACAACGTCCATACTTCCAACCAAATAACGCATTAGTTTACTATATTTTTTTCCAGTTTTAATTGTCACATATTACACGTGGCACAAACCTCCACTATATTCCCTTCTTTTATACAATATTTATTGCGAGCATCATTTTTCTGCATCCTATTGATATGTATATTTTTAAAAAAATGCATATGAATGAAAATGAATACATTGTAATGGAAAAAAAATCAAT
Source organism: Heteropelma amictum (assembly GCA_959613375.1). Classification (NCBI taxonomy): domain Eukaryota; kingdom Metazoa; phylum Arthropoda; class Insecta; order Hymenoptera; family Ichneumonidae; genus Heteropelma; species Heteropelma amictum. The sequence goes on along the minus strand of OY390720.1, from coordinate 6,634,925 downwards.
ATTCAAAAATTCGTCGAGCGACATCGTGCAAGATGTAAAATCTGTATAACATTTCCTTCCTTTTTTCATCAGAATGTTTATGCTTCATAAAAAGTGTAAACACGAATGAGCAATTGACATCGAAGCTTGATTCGCGTATTCGCTAAATTTTCAAGCGTTTTTGCCCCCAGGCCGTCCACAAATTGTCTCCATGCTTCTCCACCGGCGTTGAATATTCAAATGGTGTCTTGGTACGTTTACTGCGGAATATATTATTATTCTTTGCAAAGAATCTCTCGTACAGGGCCTGATTTTGTAATGATAATATGCGTTCTCGCTCTTCCTCGTCGTTCTTCGATCCATCGATCCTTCCATCTTCGACATCGATCGAACTGAACGAAGCGAACGATCGAGTGATAAAAAGCCCATTGCATCAGGAATCGCGAGCAGTCAAAGAGGAGAAGGATCACAGAGGTTTATAAAAAAGTAAAAATAATAAGGTAATGAGATAACTTGTCATCTGAATGAAATATGAATTCGAAAACGAATGTCCAAAAAACGTGGAGGCAACTGAATCAGAGAAGACAGAACGAGAATTCGACGGACGTAAAAACAGCGGAACGACCAAGCCAGCTACAAAATAAAACACAACAAATCTCTCGCGTGATAATTTTACATCGAAAAAAAAAAGAGATGAAATTATCTCGTAATTTATCAACGTTGGTAATTTCATATGAAATATTCCCTCCGAGTGTGGGTACTCTCTCCGAGAGTAAACCCGAGAATACATCACGTCGTGTTTCGTACAACGTGATCTGGTACTGCAGAGGGTTAGAAAAGTTAGCGGGAATGTAAATTAGAACGTTGAACGAACTATGAGCCTTTCGAGCACTCACAGGTGGAGTCGAAACTTTGCGATGCTAACACATCAGGAAACCGCAGGGGTAGTGGTGTGGAGGTAAAACGAGTGCACACCGTCTGCTTCGTTGTCTTTATATATTTATGTATGTACTGTGTACGTATGCAACATATCAGCTCCAACATTGCAGAAATCTCGAGGCTGCAGTGATGCTGCGCTGGTCCATGTATACAATTCGCAAGGAAATTCCGATTAAAACTACTGACAATTCCCAGGAAAATTTTAGGGCTTTCAACACTCGTGAAAATGAATATGCTATCAGACACTACAGGTGAGAGGCATTTACTTTCATATATTGTATTCAATTATCGTGTATAGTGCCAACTGTTGGTACGAAAATCGTGACATTGTTATGGATAAATGGAAAAATCAAAGTACCATCATTTTTAAGATAATAATCATTTTTGCACGTCCATACACGTCTAAAGATGCGGCGGCGTATTTAATTATTTTTAAAATCAAGTATTTATAGGCTTTAATAAGCTTAATTGTGTGTTATTATTGTACAATATTCGGTATCATGGAATAAATGAGCTGTACGTCGAGTGCGAACGATTCATCGAATCGGATTACCTACTCGATTTTTGTTCGTCCTTGCTGCAAACGTCAGACGGGACAACGCATTTTCCAGATCGTTTTTCTCTCTTCCTCGTTTTCTTTCTCTTTTCGGTCCTCATCAGTGGAGCAGAGAGGAAAAAGTCAAAGAGTACACTGGATAAAAGAGCGGAGAATTAAACCGAAAGCGATGCTGCCACCTCGTGCAAATACTTTTTCACCTTGTAACGTTAATTGCATGTGATTGCAGTAGAAAAAAAAGGACAAAACGGCGAGTTCTCGAGTGAAATAAAAATCGATCAATCCCTGATCTAACTCCGAAATTGTGAGAAAATGTATTCGCGAAAAAATCTTCTACCTAAATCTTCTCAAAAACTGCCGCGAAAATGAGGGTTGCCTTTAAGCGCGATTATTATTAACAAATTTCGTCGCAGCTTCTTTCTACGTTACAGGTTGCAAAGATCGCATGATCCTCCTAATAAAAAGTCGATGGAGTGAGGAAATCGAAAAAATATCTCACGATTGTTGTCCCCCTGATTAATCGGTAAAAAAAAAATTAATTTCATGGCAAAATTCTCTCGGCTTTCTGATGCACGAGTATGTTTTGTTTTTGCTTGAATTTGGGAGTTTCCGGATTTTGACAGATTACATTACGTAAAAAGTTAAGGCGCTGCATCGCGTGAGCATCCATCTTTATAGTATTCGATTTGAAGCTGATGGACGTAAACAGTGTGTCACAGATGAATCCACCGAAGATATACTCAACGGTCTCGTCCTCTTGATTGGCTATCGCTCTTCATCTCAGTGCTGATACCCTAAAATCCGTGGGACCACACCAATGCGAAACTCTCATCAATTTCGCCTTTCATTCCACCACCGCGAGGATTAATCCCAGTTAGCCTTCGTTGAATTTGAGACAAGGTCGTCCGGCTGTTACCCTTGGATCGTTTGCCAATCTCCATTTCGTTAAAATTGAAATTTAGTTCAACTGAATAACACACATTTTTTGGAGAATTATCGTCAACAGTTTTTGTCATGGTCTTCATCCTGCTGATTTTCTTCGTTGAATCTTGAATTAAATAATAATTCTAAAAAAAACAATTTCATGGCCATTTTTTCTCCTTGAACTCCTTCATGGAGAGCTCGTTTGCAATGCTATCAACAAATTTATCACCCCCATGGATGAGTAAATTTCAGGATGTGAAAATATGAGGAAAAATTGAATGCCTTTTTTTTGGGGAAATGTTATGTGCCAGGCTCTTTGTATACAAAAAAAAGATAGGTTTCAAACGATCTTAGGGAAAGCCAGAAGTATATTAGTCCAATAAAAAAACATCAAAACACGTTCCAAAGTGCTTCAACACCTCTCATCACAACTTATGACAATAATTAACGAAGAAAATCGCGCTATTAAAGCTCGTTATCCATTTTCGTGCAACAACCTTCTCCCTCAAACTTCTTGCACGTTTTACTTCGAAAAGCAAAAAGCAAAAACTTAAATTTCCCGTTGAAATTAAACAAAAGTTTTGCCCCTCAAACTAAACCCTGTCGTGCATGATGAAAATTCAAGTTGTTGCAATCAGGAGCAAGAAAAGTCCTCGATCACGCCAACGTATAGACACTTATCGATTTCAATGTAGCAAAACTTGCTAGAAGGTGGTACGAAAGTCCATAAACGAGGAAGAAAACGTGTATATTCTCCGTCTTGAGGCGCACTTTGCCGATATTTCTTTCCATAGTGCCGATGACTGCAACAGCCCTTGGGCTTAAGGTCTTCCTGTACAAGGAAAATACACGGATGCTGTATACGTTGTAAGATCTTGTACATAAATTCTCCACAAGCTGGTATTCACCCCGTACACACAAATAAAACAAATATACATTTATATACAGTACATGTATGTACAGATATCCAAAGATCATACATATACGACATTACACATTTATTCTCGGTCCATGCAGTCGTACGAAAGCCTGCTTCGATAGGAATTTCTCTGCGAGAGAAATGATCGATGGATCTTGCAGGGTTACCTCGATAACGTGAGGTAAATACGAATTACACTTTTTGGAGTAAGGCTCACGTCTGTATTTTACTCGATTCCAGCATCCTCGAGAAGCTTCGCCGGAACAGCGAGATCAAAACGAGAAAAAACATTTATGATTCGGGCTTCATCTTCGGTATATAGAAAAAAATGAAAAAACCTTTCACGATATGAGAGCTCGTGAGCCATGTCCGAAACCTCGTTCCTTTCAAACAATGGTATTATTTCGTCCGTAAAACAATGGTATTAAGTATTTTTTTGTCTCGCTGTACAATGAGCCAGCAAATATAGAACAGAACCGACCTTCCCACGCGTACGACAATATCGTAAAGATATCTGAGAAACGTCAATCGCACGAACATTGTCGAGTGCATTAATTGTGAATAACGACAATGATAACATTTTTAAACAAATGCGTTTTATATCTTTTATTTTATCATTTTTCTGTTCAAATTTTCGTAATTTATATCGTCAAGATTGGGAAATTCTATTTCATTTATTATTCCATTTCATTCTTACTAGGCTCGTACAAATTGTGCTAAATTCGATTTGGTCGATAATTTCATGAATTAATTAATTAATGTATTAATAATTCCAAAGAGATCGACGTTCGCTGCAAATATATACGTTCGTCATCGGATGCTGGCTGGAACCAGATCAATAAACCTCTGACAATAATTGCGAGAGAAATACTGCTACATTCAATGAGAAACAAATTCCGCAAATCTTAAAGCTGTTTATATCGCAAAGAAATCCTTGCTGAATCGTCCCGCGAGCAAGAAACAATTGCACGCTTTTCAACTCTGTTGATTGTCCAGAGACGCATAAATACACATTCATACGAGAACTCCAGAGTTTCAACGAGCCGCAATTGTTTTCGCAAATCCGATTATATTTATTCGATCGAATAATCCACATCAGATAACAATATCGCTATCGAGCGAGTGGACCGATCGTAATTCTCGGAGTAACGAGCGCTCGTAATTTAAACTTCCGGCATCATATCCGTTCGCACGATCTTTCCCAAATAATATATCTAAAAGGGAGCGAACACGACTACGGGGATGTAGAAACAAGCGTCATACATCGAGCTTTCGTCGAAATTCGATGTTCGATGCTTTTCACCCTCGATTGTCGATGGTTTGGCAAATTTTCCTAGCGCACATATGCCCGACGTGTATATGTACATACACGTGGAAGATGCTTTCATTCCTCTCGTTCCACCTTGAAACTGGAATCTCTGAAGCCCGATACTGCAGGAATAGAAACGTTGCGCCTCGCTAAGACGAGAGGGATCAAGGATCGAACCAGAAGTTCTCTTGACAAAGTGCCCGCCGGATATCCGTTACGTGCGAGAGGCAAGAGCATCCGCGTATCGAGAGGAACGAGAGGAACAGAGGGTGGAGTGGTCCGCCGCTCTATGTGGCATTCGAACATTTATTATGTATATGTATATAACATGTCTGTATAGGTGCAAATGAACGTACATACCGTGGTACAGTCGCTGGATATCGAACGCAGAGCCATGCGATGCCAGAACTCTAGTGTTAAGCTCCATTTAACCCCAGCACCGCCAAACACCACGACGAAATCTTCCCACACCCTTCGTGTGGTTTTCACCGATCGGTACTATAAATAAATCTTGGCAACTCTAGTGCCCAAACAGTGAGGATCTCTGCGGCTACCTGTGTGTATGCCCATCCGCCGGATTGGATTACAGAGAGAGAGAGACTTTGCGAAATAAAAAAAAAAGGATATCGAAATTCTTCGGCACTTTCTGCCGCTGCACGATCGTTGAAAGTGATTAATCACTGGATCAGCCTCGAGTTAACGGAGAAATACTCTTTACGTTGGACGTTGAGATGTTTTTTTCATTGCCTCTTCCCTTTTTTCATTCAGCCAATGTCTCCTTTGAATCCTTTGTGACGGCTACTTTGGCGATTTTATAGCAGCATTCGTACAAAGGGTGTCTAACGACCACGAAAAACCGAATATTTTATCCGCCATTCGGCGATTGTTCTTGTTTCATTTTTCTAAACCAAGAGCGGATGCTTTTGCTGATGATATAGATAATAAAGATGATAATGGACCATAGATAAAACGGCAAATTCGTTGAAGAAAAATGGTTGGAAAAAAATGTAGACGTGGATTTTTTCATCCCTCGTCGCGCGTCCAAATGGGTTGACTCGCCACTTGGCAGGACTCGTAACTCGTTCTCGTTTTTTTTCCCTCAAGTCTGCCCAAATCTGTGTTATCTCTCTTGTTCCACAGACAGTCTGCCGAAGAACTATTATTATTTTCCGATGATTAATCGTGCGATATACAGTAGCCACATTTGTTTCCACGTTCATGTGTCTCTCAACTTCACTCCGAGTGGGAAAGAGTCTTCCTCGTGCTTTTTTCTCATTTTAATCTCAAGAAACTCAAAAGCATTCTTGGCAAACGTTGCATCACGTTGCAAAGTGGTTGAAGACAGAACCACGCGCCTCACAATGCGGAAGCGTGAGGGAACGGAGAGAAAAATGAAAGGGTCGTCATTCATGGAGCAGTTTTTTTTGTCTCTCACTTGGCACGTAAATGTCCATCAATTTATCTTCAACCGGACCAGTCTCACAGTCGGATATGCATGGAGCTTTTCTCCTTGGAACACCCTCAACGATCGGTCGTCGGGGATGACGACGATGGCCAACGCGGAGACGATATATTCCGATGACACGGAATAAAAATAACCAAACTCCAGAATAAAAACTCTCATTTTGTTTTTCCTCAATCGCGTGAGGGTTGAACTTTTTTTCACGTTGGAAAAAGCAACCCTCGAACGAGTGAAAAAATTCGAGCGAGCGAAAAAGGATGAAAGTTCGAGTTTTTCGCTTCTGCTCGGTCTAACATTTCTGAATAAAGTTCCAAACATTGTCGAAAGATATATGTCGGTGAGAATGATTACACGTACCGAGCTTGCACGAGTATAATGTACGATGCTGGTTTTCCCTTCGGGGTGACAAGCCGGAAACTTGGACCTGACTCACTGTTCGACACTAGACTTTTTAAAGTTCAACGGACCCTTCGACCGGAAGCGATGGCTGTGTGTATTATTACACGTATATATAAACGACGACAGCCTCGAAAATGGTGTTCTTCGAGCGATATAATACGCACGAAACACGCTGGTCTTCTCTTGAAAGAGTTGTTAAGAAGCTCCTCAAGAAAATTCTTTTCCCGCCTCTGAACAACCGCTACACGCTTATTCGACCTCACATCATTTCCCCTGTATAAAGGAGAATAGTTAAAAGCTCGTTGTAACTTTGGTGAGTTCATTTTAGCTACGACACGCGCCCGGTAGCTTTGCTCCAATCCTATCACGTTCGTGCTCCTGATACACGTTTTTTTTTTAAGGAAAAACTTTATTTTTCCACGCTGCCAATCCCAACACGATTCTCGAAGACTCCACTCGGGAGAATCACGCGAAAATTCAATATGTAATTGTTTACGGAAAGTCGTAATTTTTGCCGCGGTTCGCAAAACGTCAATTTAAACTCCGGCGAATGAAAAAAAAGAACTTGTAAATACAGAAGGGAAACGATTCGGAGTTTAAAATGATTGAATAATACATAAACAGTATGAAATGTTGTATGCGAAATTCTTGGTCGTCGAGGCAATAACTTTTCGAAATTTCATGAATTTTTGAATTTTCTCTTACGCGTCAAAAGCATTCTTCTTGAATGGTTTATTATCTAGGAATTACACATTGATTTATGCGAATATATTACCTCGGCTTTTCCCAACTCGTATGGACCCTCTTTTTTATTATTCGATGAAATTCGAAAAAATATCGACACGGAGAGTGTACCGCTCCGCCGGTCGGAATAAAATAAAATAAGGAGGATGAAAACACTCGCGCAATATTTTACGTACCATGTACGTGTTGTCGCAGAAGCGTTTCTTCCCCGAGTACAGCAATGAATCGTTTTATATTCAGAAACGAGGTGTTGCCTGTCGGAAATACCGAAAAAAAAATATATATATCACCGAGCCCCGGTAATCCAGACTAATCTCTCCATTACACTTTATCCACTGTGCATGATACGTATAGCCAATGGAACTTGAAGGAAGAAGTGGTAAAATATAATTTCCATACGTTTATAAATTTATATTGCTGAAATAAAATTTTTCAATGTATAAAGTACGATCGTGGCCATTTCATCGATAAGAAATAAAGCCAACGAATATACTGAAAAATAATTATACACTTCCATGATCGACTCTTCCGACATTAATGTCCATATTAAAATATATAGTAAGCACCGTGATGAATTTGTAAATTATTTATTTTCGATTAATGAATAATTCATCTCGAGCTCTGCTCTAATCCGTTCACCGCAAAATTTCCGTTGCCAATGAAATCGATGCGTCATAGGAATATTTTGAAAATTAATTTCCCGTCAGGTTGTAAATAATTTCGTATACTGGAAAACTATATTAGTCCAAGATTAGTTATTATCAAGATGAGTCAGGCGATACACGAAAAACATGGCGAAAAAATATACTTGGTAATTTTCGAAAGTGTCATTTACAGCTCTGAATTTTTTCACAATTGTCGTGCAATTGGGGCAAATTTATGGGAAACATGTTACGAATTTTTACATCAATGAATCCAACGTGTAGGGCAGGATGAATAAATTGGCATACAAATTCAGAGTGAAGAACAATTTTGCCAATCATATTTTATCGTCATGTTTTGTAATTATTATTAACAATGATTATCGACGTATCTTTCACGTTAATTTTTCTCGTCGCATTTCAATGGGGAAAAAGCTGAATAAAATGTAAATTTGAATGGTGCTCGAATATTTAAAAACCTCTGAAACCTACGAGACATTTTACCCTTTTTGTTTCTACATTCATTGGGACGATATAATTAACACAACGATGATTTAATTAAAATACGCTTCCCATTAAAAATAAATAAATACCGAGGCCGTCGATTCTACGTCCATTAATCAAATTTGAATATTCGATAAAATTTCACACGAATATACACGCGTTCAGTGTTATTCGCGGACCATAAAAATATCCCACGACGTGTCAAGTAATCAATTTTATCCTCCCACTACAGTGACTGTATATGTGAAAACTTTTCCGATGATATCATAACAGGCAAAGTTTTGTTGCATTTTTTCATATAATACTTTACGCGTCAACCTCATCGGTACAAAATAGATTTTCCTGGCTTTTTCATCGATCGAGCGGTGGAATATTGGAACAATCGTGTACAATTTATTTATTTCTCCACAGGAGAAATCCTATTGGGGCTTTGAACGGAAGACACCGTGGGGAATATAAATAAGAGAAATACCACATCGATCGTAAATTTGCCAACATTTTTTTTTTTTGTAAACGTGAATCGAAGTTTGATGAAGGTGAGCTCAAGATCGCACCAGCAGACTTGCAACTTGCAATAAGTCGTTCGACTCTCTTTTTCTGCTTTTTTTCAGGCTCGTTTTTTTTCTTGCTGATTTTCTCGTTTGTTCCTGCACTTTTGGAGTTCGGATCACATGAGAACAAAATGCGAAAGGTTGGAACGACTTTTGATTCGACAAGGCGGCTAAATTTGTTGCTCTTTTGATCATCAAACACGATTAAGTGCGAATTAATTATTTTTATCATTACAATGATGTGTATCATATTTTTTAGATTAATTGATGATTATTATCATTACAGTTTGTGCAATAAACATTAGTTATTTAAAGAGCATTTGCAAACGAAGCATGAAATTTCGAGGTTGTCTGAAAAATTGACTCATCGGCAATTGCACGTAGTTACATCGTAACCCGATGATTAAATTAACGAATTACGCGTGAGCGTGCTTCAGCCATTGGCCGTCGGCATGGAATATATCGGTGAACCGTTAATTTTTCGTCGACATTGTTAAAATGTCATTATTTATTTATGTATCGCAATTTCAAGCACGCGTACGAACACCGAAAGGATTTTTAATCGCCCTAACGAGAAGATGATTTAATCGCACGATGCTGAAACTGTGCAAACACGTAATGAACCGCAATGACGAATGTAGAGGGGAAGAATATAATTATTTACGCGGAATGGTAACGAGCTATCGCGGTCTCAAATATTCTGCAAAATCTTCGATAAAACATACCGTGATTGTCGAGATAATTTTGTCTCACGGTAGCGGATTTGCTGTCCTTCCATGCGACTTTTCGTCATTCATCGCTGAAATCGAGGCTCCTCGATCGCATGATGCTAAAGTCGTCGGCTTGCGAACTTTCAACCGGCCGGCCGGCTCATTCACTGAATTTCAAGTCTGGAGACACTTTTAACGGTACGCAGCGTGGAACATTGAATAAAAGGAGCATACAGGAAGCTGCGAACGGAGGGATGTTTTTCAGGGTCGTTATATCCTGTACGGAGAGTCCTCTCGCGTTTTGGACGCCATGTGAGAAGATTCAAGACGTCCTACCGAAGAGTAGATACGCTCGAAAAAAAGTGGACTGCGATGAAGAACAACCCCGTCACATCGATGATGCGCGAAGACGAGAGGAAAAGAAGGGACTCGCGAAATCGCAGGTTCGTAGATGCCGAAGCCGACGCAAAGCAACGTCCCTTCATCCTCGATAATTGAGAACGTTGTCTATAAAAGAGCCCTCTGTGACGTAACACCAAAACACACGTTCTTCCACTCGAGGCCACTTCTCGTCATTCACTCGACGCTCGAGGGTCTCGACAGCCATCCATCACGTGTTTTGTAACCCATCTACGTGAATGAGACTCTGATGAAATGAAGAAAAAAACTCGAGAGCACGCACACTTTCACTGCCACCGAAAAATCATTTTTCCCTCAGCTCACATCGAGAATTCAACACATCACTGTTGTCACGAATTTTTTTCTTTTCATTCTCTCAATTTCATCCCCATCACAGAGTTTTTCTACGACGATACACGAGGTTACGGTATCACGGAACTCTTTTTAAATGGCAGAAATTTATGTTACTGCGACGAAAAAAAAATGGTCGTCGCTTGTGATCATAATGCAATAATTCGGATGCTGAAAATGAAGCTTTTTCGCGGTTTTGATTTCTTGGACCGTTGGAAAAGCCGTTGTTTTGAAGATAAGGGTAGTTTTCGCGCGTCGTGTGTCACGGCTTTCTCGTGGTCGTGGCAGCGCGCTTCGCAAGGGGCGCGGCGTAACTGAGAGCGCTGCGATCCAACCCAATCCAACCCTCTCACGTTTCATCCCCTCACATTCGCGTCGTCGTGACTCTCTCTCTCTCTCTCTCTTTTGCACAACCTCATTGGCGTCGCTGTAACTCTCTCCATCCGATAGTACATCTCCGCGCACCCTCTCTCTCTCTTTCTCTCTCGCAACATAATTTCTTTTTCCTTTTTTTCGCCAATCTCTCTCGGTACCCCTTCTTCGTACAAACTCCAATGCCATGCTCCCCCGCGGCACTGTACCCTGGCTATCATCGAGATACCTTGTTTTTTTTTTGGTCCTCGTACTTTGTACAACAGAATTTTTCTGTGCTCACTTGTTAGAAAAAACGAACGAGATTTTAGCAACCCCTGCGCGTGAAAAACATTACCCAATTTCCATATCTGCGTTTTGATGGGCAAACGTGTTTAGATTGAAAGTATAATAAATATTTGAGAATAATAAAAGATGATAAAGTTTTCGAAATAAGCACTCCCCAGCACGGAAGAAAATCGATCCAGAATATTAAACTGTAGGAAAAAATGTAGTCCAAAGAAAATTACATACGAACCAAATTTACATGGAAAATACATATTTTCAGTGACAGAAAAATGACACATGTTGAAACAGGAAACATGTCATGAAAATAACGTATTTATACACTTTTTTTTGCTACACATATTTCTATCAATTCTGCCACATTAGCTTAATAATATTTTACGTTTTAGACGAAACAAACGAGACAATGTATAAACCAGGGAAGAATTTAAATTGATTTAATGTCCTTCGCAGCTCAACGAAATCTCGTTAAAATTCAGCATCATCGAGTGCAGAAATGCCCTCAACAGGATATGCTTTTATTCTCCAACTTTGTAAAGCAGAAAAGTTTCTTTATTAAAATGTGTCGAAATAGTCTTATTGGGCTGTAAAAACGGTTGGCATATTCGGAATTTCACCTAGGGAAATCACACCAGACTTTTCTATTCGCTGCAGTGCTCGATATGCTCGTACAACAATTCTCATTTCGCCCTCACGTTAGGAGAGCAAAGACGTAAAGTTACATCTAGGATTATATAACGCGCAACCGTCTCCATGAAATTAAAAAAAAAAGCAACACAAAAATATACGTGAAAGGAACAAAAAATGCAATACGAGAATGTTGAAGTGCGTTTTTCCGACTCCGAACAGAGGACCCAGTTGGGTAAATTTTTATATTCGATACACACCCGGCGTTCGGTTCGAAAACGACACCGACAGCTGTCAAAACCCCAATAAGTCTTACGAGAAATCGCCAAGATTTTACAGCGACTTTTGTTGCTTGATTGACAGTTGGGAGATTTTACGACCGAACATCGTAGCCCAAAACATGTGTGCAATTTTTAATTTTTTTTATATCTAATATTCGGATTTTTCTCTGCGTTATCTACCATCAAAGACTCGTATTTAACAGCGCAAAAGGTCCATACCACGGTCAACCTGGTTTCCACAAATAATTCAAGAAAAAGCGTATCACGAAAGTCGTCGTTCATGCACCGTAACGATTATTCATCCCTGATATTGTTCGCTTGAAAATTCTTCATGCTGCATCCGTATTTCACAATTTACACTGCCACATGCATCTGGCGCTTTTTTCCCCAGATATTCTTTTTTTATTTATTTTAGTTCCCTTCACGTAGTGATAAACAGTCCATTGTGATGGTTATCACGATCACGGATATTATTTGTGATCAGCACGAACTTCTGATTACGGTTTTCCATATCATAAAGATGATGGAAAAAGGGGAAACAGTCGTGGATAAATTCGATGGAAAGAGTGGAGATGGATCAAGGAAACTGCTTTCAGAGAAACCGCGATATCACCCATCGCGTGTACATATAAGCGTGCTTGGTTACTCGTCGTATCGTGCACTTGCAGCAAGAAAGATGCAGAAAAAGGGACAGAGAGAGGAAGAAAGAAACAGAGATGCAAAGACACGAAAGTATGCAGAGGAAGTACCAGAGAGAAACAGAGATGCAGAGGAACGGATACGAAGCAGATGACCATTTGTCAGGATTTCGTAGGTCACGTACCCTACCGGGCATTCCGTTAGTTGAGATCGTTTGCCTCGTTCCAACATCGTGTCTCCTTGCGCATCTTCCTTTGCAAAACTCTCCGCGTACATTTATATACACGCTCTCATATCCCTCATACAACCTAGTCGAATGTTTTGTGTGCAAGTGCAACTGCAAGTGCTCTCCTACCCCTGTCCGATTCTGTACTAGGTCATCCGTAGTCGAGCTTATCTCGCTCTTACATATATATACGTGTGGTCACTTGCACGTTGCTAGAAGATCCGCTAGCTCGTGGATTCGCGTGTTCAGAAAGCTCGTTATTCCTCCGGACCGAGATTTCCGAGCGGCAACCCCAGCCTCCTTGCCATCATCCCCTACCGTCGGCGTCGTGGTCCGAGCCAGCAGGTATACAAAGGACCGCACACCTCCTCGTTGACGAAGCCGAGACCGTGCGACATGCGCACATTTGTGTATTTCGTATTGCACACATACATGTAAATATAAATACAACGAGGGGTTATATGGTAACGTTGCGCTGAACTTCCATACAGAAAATACGAATGGGGTGTTCGCCCGCGCACGGCGAATTCTCCGCATGTATCCGCCATTTGATACCGCGCTCCTGGAAACTTCCACGAGAGCTTGTTCAACGACCGCGATAACGTCACCAGGGTGGTGCAACCTTCCCCATCGTCGAATTAAGGGTAGAACAGTGGCGTGTGGAACAATATCATTGTGTATCATTGCATCCAGGCTAATCTATTCGCTGGAACGTAACTGCGTCGGTGCCGCAAAATCCGCTGCCGACGAAAAAGAACCATGTATTTCGCAAGGTCGACGACTTTCACTAGCGGCCTGTGCCTTCCGTTGTTCCGTTGATGATTTGTCATCACCGAGTTCGCCCGCATTTTCTATCTTATCTTAAATGTTGTTTCGATCGAAAAACGTCCATTCGAACGTTATTTTCCCTCGTTTTCGGTTGATGCAAGGGCACAAATGTTGAAGGCACCGAGTCGACGAAACACGGTTGAAGTTCGAGTAAGCTATGAATATTAGATTTGACCAGTACGTATAGAAATAACGGACGTGAATTGCGAATGGATTCACCGAGTCGCAACTGCCGGAGCTTTATATCCCCCCCCCCCCTCCCCTCTGCCGTTGGATTACTCGAACAGCAATGACTCGAAATACAGAAGTGAAATAGATTGGAATGTATTCCAAAGGGATGCACTCGGTCATCAAGTGGTCCATGGGCCTTGGTGTTGTACTCGCGGTTCTCAGCGATAGAACGTCAAGTAAATTGAGTGTCAAGCTGATTCATTGGCTTCGTCGTGGCGAATACAGTCAGCGATGGGTACCGACGTACAAGCGGTGATGGGGCGGCGTATAGTCAAAATGGAGATAGCGACGACGCTCGTTCATCTTCAGCAAAATGCGCATAGAAGGTTTAGCGGGGTAATAAATTTCCAAAGATGGCCGGCTTTACCGGAATAGATTACTTCTAAACCTGTAGTAGTACCTGTAGTAGGCGAACATAACTGGCCAGCGCAATGAGGAGAAGCACGAGGAGAGGGCAACATAGTTTTTGACAAGGATAGATAAACGTGTCGGCAAGGATCGGGAGAAGGGATTGAGCTTACCGTTAAATCTTGTTAGGATTATGTCTCGATATCGCGTCGTTTTGGTCCTGCCACTCCGTGGTAGCTCAGACACGGCGATACAGCTTCCACACGAGCGATCGACGAGACTGCTCCAACCGGCAACCTGCTTCATCGTCTTCGAAGCTCCTGGAAAGTGTTGTAAACCTTCTCGGTGCAACGATTATCGGAGTACATCGACGTCAGCGCAAACCACCATCCGGAAGCTGGCATCTGGAAGCAGTACCAACACGCCGCAAGCCACTTACACCCGCATACGTTTATGTTTATATTCTCCTTCCTCTTGCAAGGACACATGTATATGATTACAAAATGACTTTTCTATCAGGCTCGTTTTGGAAATTCCGTCTTTACAAAAGATTCTCGAGCTGTACGAAAGTTTCTCGCCTAGGGGTAGTTGAATCCTCTCATGAGTTATAGACGTATGTATACTCGTCTCACAGGACGATTTTGGGAGATCTTGACTCGTCGAGGATGAAGGTTTTTTTTGTACAGAAAAAGCAGAACAATGTCATTGTTTATCATCAAAAATGTGGCGTGTGATTTGTTAGAATTATTCAAAAAAGAAGAAGAGAAACATGTTTTTTGCCGTTGATGCTCGTTCAATTTTCGTTAATGCTGTGAATTCAGATGAATCAAATCCGCGACTCTCATGAAAACAAAGTATCACGTTTTAACCTGTACGATGTTTTTCGCCGCCACGAATGGGCCCTTTTTGTTTTTCAATCGATGTACGTAGCAGCTGGCAACGCTCTACATATAATCCCGAAGAAATTTGGTTCGATGAGCCCGGTTCGCCGATAGGAATATCAATGCGATTCGAAGATGAGGATTGTGTATTCTTCGCGCATCCAGACTAGTCGATTATCGTTTCTCAGACTCGAACGTGAGGAAAAAGACGAGGATTCTCATTAACGAGATTCGATAAAATTCCTTCCTCGAGCTTGCCGCCAAACGACGAGAAATCACTTCATTCAATTACATTCTCATCAACGATGGAACGCTGTCAATTTATTTTATATCGTTTTTTCTCAAAAGCACCCCTTTGCGTTTTTCGAAGCTCTCGCGAAACATTTCACAGCGCGAAAATTCCTCTCCAGAATACGTCGGTTCCTCGGAGTTTCGTGCCTTCGGTATCCTCAGCACGCGTCTTTACGTCGTTGAAAAACATTCCGGGTGCTGGCATTCCGATAACTCGCTGTCTGTGTCTTTCCCTCGCTCGATCTCGACCCGACGAAGACCCGCTTCATCCATAATTCACGGATCGTCGAAATTTTCGTCTGGCAATGCCCAAAAAAAAGGCATGGTCGAGGGGGAAAAGATTGTTTCGAAAGGCACTTTTGACAGTCGACGATGACGAAAGTCTGCGCACGAAAAATATTCGAAATACCTCATCGTCATCCGACAAAAATGATTAAATATTTTCTGGCGTGTTGCATCAAGAAAGACATTCTCTTCTTCTCTATTATTATATTTTCTAACGGTTAGTCCATCTTTTCTTTCAAATAATAATTTCGCGGAAAGAAAAGATACATTTTTTCAATCACTCTCGAAAAATCACATCCCAACAGGAGCAACGATGAATTCGCGTCGTTTCGAGAACTGTTTTATCGTCGGAGAATCAAAAAGAAGGTAAAAGCTTCTTCGAGCCTTGCGGTAAAGGTGTCCCAGAGCGAAAGTAGAGCTTTCATCGACCATAGCTTCATTCAACGTCAACGACAAGGATTATTGTGCGCCCTCCCCCCTCCCCCCCTTCGTGCACCGCCACAATTTGACGACTTCACGTGCACACTTTCGAGAGTGTCGCGCATTCATAAAAATGCTGCCTCCACGCTTTGAGATTACACCTGTTATTACGTGTGTAATTGTGGCGTTCGCTTGGCTTACATGTGACCCCCCCCTTCCCCGATGATCTCGAGGGAAAGCCCCTTTGCTCGTGACCCCATGAGTTTCGTATATCTCTCCTGGATCAGATGTTTTACACGTGTTATGCACAAAGAGCGAGAAAAGCGTGTAAGGAAAAAGGAAAAACAACGATGTACATTGTTAGAGCGGTGGGTAGCATAAATCTCACATCGTTGGTAATTTCCCGAGTGACCTTCGACGCTCTCATTCTTCTGAAAACAATCGTTTTTCAATTTTATTGCAATTATAAATTGCTCTTGTTGTCAGCTTCGTTCTGGATTTCTTTTCATTGTGCGGTAACACATTTAGATTGTAAATAATTCATGAAATTCCATGGAGTAACAGTGTGATTGCACGGAGACGCGTCACGTTGCAGGCTCACATCAAGAATGGATATTTGGAAAACATTTACGGGCTGCACTTGCGTTCGCGATAACTCCCACATGTCCCTAATGTTCCTCGACTCGCAGGTGGCTCGTACATGTGCGATCCTTCATTGGTCACAGTGCAGTCACTGTGCCACCTGATCTCTGTTCATCGATACGATGTTGATATCGATGATCCAAGATATATACGAGATGAAAAATGTGATATACCGTTTGCGAGACTGTCTGTTTTCGTCGGTTGATTCTGATGGACAAAAATGTATATTTTTTCAAATAAAACACATAAAACAAGCAACATAATACAGGAACTCTAACTTTTTATGACGTACATTCAGGCTTTGTTGCAAACAATCAGAATGGAACGTTTGAGTCATCGCATTTGTCATAAATCAATTACGTTTTATTACAACCAGAATTTTCATTTTTCTTTCGAGCATCAGAAATAAATTTTATATATACACTTTGAAATTTTCTTGTCAGCTGATCTATTCTCACACCTTTTTCCATGAATCTCCCACGCTACTTTGTTGAGAAAACCATTGCAACGACTTTACGCGGGTGACCAAAAAATGTCAAAGATCGAACAGACGGATTAGGAAATACCAAACTTTCGATGAAAATGAAAAATTTGGAAAAGGAGCGAGCTCGGAGAACTCGCTTGTTGCGAGGTCCTAGTACCAACAGAGGGATGTACAGGTAAAGCCAGCCTCGAAGGGGCGAGACATAATCGTAAATTTTAGGATCTAAGACCGTATAGCGACCAAGAAACTGCACACCGGTGCCAACAATCCGACTCTGTACCGTAGAATATTATTATACGCTAGGTTTGTATATACGATGTCTGTATCGTGATTACGAGCACTCTCGTGGGAGGAAAAGGAAACTAGCTGACTGCTATTACGTTTATCGACCTCGCTGACAAGCGTAAAGGCGGAATTGACGTTAAGGAACAAGCGTGACGAGCTTGAATTAACTCGAGCCCTTTCATTTTACTGCGGTCATCGTATTAACATGCATGTACACATATATTACAGCATGGCAAGTATAATGGTATATTATAAACAATTTGTATGACCCTTAAACTCGAAAATGCGATACTCTGAAGCGAGTATGCATAAACGTTCGCTGTACACAGATATATATATACATTTGCATGTACAAATATCAGCACAGCGTCGTCAATTTACACAGCACAAAGTGCTCTTACGAATCTGGCTCAGTAACGTTCTATTCCATGTTTCAGCTGGTAAAAGCGAGGGTAATTTTAGTTTCGATTTTTTCTCAAGCTTTGCTCTTAATCCTCAAATTAATTGTAACAAATTGTTTTGATTCGTCTAGACAAACTCGCTGGCATATATATCACGTTGAATTTCGTAAAAAAAATTTGTTCAAAAATTCGATTCCGAGGCGAAATAATCGATTCCAAGTGCGTCTGACCAAAGCCCGACTTTTATCACTCGGTCGCGTATCTTTGTGTTATATTATGAAAAAGTAATATTACTCACATAAATATTACGTAAAAATATAATGTTTACAAATATTCTATAAGCAATTACACGCATGAGACGATTGGATTCCCGTAGTGTTCATTTCACCATAGCTTTTTTTAAACTATGTGAAATATGGTTTTTTTAATTTGTATAGAAAAAATAATAACACAGTAACGTTGGAAAGATGGAACTGC
Source organism: Heteropelma amictum (assembly GCA_959613375.1). Taxonomy (NCBI): domain Eukaryota; kingdom Metazoa; phylum Arthropoda; class Insecta; order Hymenoptera; family Ichneumonidae; genus Heteropelma; species Heteropelma amictum. The sequence continues at coordinate 6,616,535 of OY390720.1, read as the reverse complement.
GGAAGGAGCTTTACTTATTGAAAATTCGTCTCGTCGTATCCCGATGAAAGCTCGACTTGACACGGAAAAACCAATTTTTCAGAAGGCTCTCGAGGCTCGAATAATAGTTACTGCCCTCTCCGATGCGTCGAAGCTTTCGAGTACACCATGAAACGATAAAGTATCCCACGATATAATCTGCACAAGTGCCACTCTGCGGAGAAACTTTGCCTCTTAAATCTTCGACGTAGAACGAGGCTGATATACGACATTGAAACCTGTATGCGATCTATGTATAGTTCCTTCCAAGTCAATTCAAGACGTCTTACCCTCATCTTCTTTTCATTTCAATTCCACCAGCAGAGCAGAGAAAAGAGAATTCTCCGACACAAATGCCACGTCAGTTTTCGCCATCTTGACGAGTTTCCTCCCCCAACACCGCCGATAATTTTGGCTCAATGATTCTCTTAATACTACGAATGTAACGCTCGCAGGGGTTGAAAAAAAATCGGAAATAACAGCTTACTTATAAAGCAAGGAAATACGCTCGTTTTTTTTTTTTCTTTGAAAAAATAAAAAAGAATCGACCAGGAATGCGCTGTATACAACCACACTGGAGGCATGAATCAAGTAGCCATATAAGAGGGACGATATTCCGGCTTTGTCGTGAGACTCTGTACTCTCGTCACGAGTGTCCATCGAGAATTGTTTCAGAACCATTTATTTGTCCGGGAAAATAATTCTTTCCCGAAACAATCATAACTGGGTAAGTTTTTCTCCTCGCTTCGTGACTTTGTATGTGCAACGCGTATCCGGCGCAGAGTCCCTCTGAAAATCGGATCTGATATCGTCCCGCGGAGGAAATTTCAAAACCTTGAGGTCCTTCATCGATATAAATACGCTGAGACAATCTATAAACATTAACAAAAGTAGTTTGTATGAAAAACCCACCGATGGACCGAGCTTGATTTGCTCTCTCTCTCGTTGCTCCGCGAAGATATAATTGAAAGATTTCCGAGATCACTCGGTTTGCCATTCGCGTCCGCGAACGATGCTACCAATGGAATCCTCCCACGACTTACGATGTCGATATAATACACATGCATATATATATATACATATATATAGGATATATCACAACTTCTGTATATGTCCCTCTGCTCTTCTTATTCTTCTCTCACTTGTCCATGTTCCCGAAGCTCTGGTCCTTCTGCTTCGAAATCTAGATATAATTGAGAGATTGTGGGAAGTAAATCCGTTCTCTAATTAAAAGTTTGATCGTCGAGTGAATATAGGAGAACGCTTGCCCCACCAGCTTGCTGGCTTACTTTTGCTTCCCTCTTGACCCCTTACTCGTTTTTCCTCCCTTGCATTCCATAATACCCGTAGCAGAGGGAACCGTTTCATACAAGACGTACAAGTTTCTCTCGTCGTCGAATTTCTGCTCCATGACTTGACTCGAATGTCGATTCTCTCATCGATTACCCCTTAATTTGTGGGTCTTTCGCGAATGTAATATCGATGTAATTATGGCTTTGCATGATGCTTGAACGTATGGGATAAAATGTAAGAAGGGAAAAATACGACAGCCAAGTACGTACAAACCGCGAATTTTATGATTATTTTCGAGAAAGGCCGCATGGTAAAGATCATTTGTAAAATTTACATTTTGGATAAATTCGCGATATTCTTTTGTGGCTAAATAAAATATTCTTCACGAGGTCCTTTTGACCGGCGAAAATGTGTTGAATATTCATTGAAATAATACAATTATAATCGATGGGCCATACGTTTCCATTCTACTCCAAAAAATTAGGCTTAGAACGTATTGGTTTTTAGTTTCGTTTAGAAATCGAACATTCTACGATTTAGGCAATTATCCAGAGACATTAAACGATTCTACGATTCTTTTCGAGAGAAAAAATATAAGTGAGAGCCCGTATCTTGATAAGAGAGGAACACAAAAAACAGAAAATTAGGGGTAAAAAGGAGAAAAAGTATGAAAGTCCTTGGACACCTCTTCTACACCGATCTCTCTCGCTTGGATCGACTCTCATGTGTCACGATGAGAGATTTATTACGAGGAAGGGTTCGTATATATTCGCTTGACCACCCTTACTCAAGAACCGAGTTTCCAACTCGGACAGCACTATTTCTTTCTCTCTTTCTTTCTCTTTTTCTCTATAGTTACAGACGTGAATGGCAAAATAAACCTTCTCCGCCAATCTTACCGACTCTTACGTAAAAGATCGAATGTAACAGCCATCACGATACATTCTCTCCCAAGCTATGAATTTCGATCTTGTTCCACGTCGTAGGATTCTAAATTTCCATCGTTTAGACACAAAACCCTCGACACTCCGATGGGAGAAAATATTTTTTTCAATATTGACAATTACATCAAATAGTATGGATTTTTGAACTTGATGAATAGAGATGTTTTCTCACTGAAAGATAGCATACTTAAGACGTTTTGCAACAAGGATATTCAAGATCAAACGCGACTGAGATTGACAGGACAAAGAGAGAGGTGTTTCAAAATAAAGGAAAGGAACAAATAACGTCATTGTCCTGCTCAGAGGTTTCGTCATGGAGTACAAGGATGAGCTGGAAAGAAAATCACAAAGACGAAAGGGTGCGGACCACAAAAGAAGAATATTTTCCTAAATAGCATTTGGGCAGCTACCTGCTCAAATGATGTATACATTTGGGGCATTCCATGTTGATTCATCAGGGGCCTAAAAAACTCTGAATTCAATCTGAAAATTGTCGTAACAAAATTTGAAACCTGAAAATAAATAAAACATTTTATACTCACCACGAAGAATTTCTGAAAAAAAGTTGCAGTAGAAATTTTCCTTTTGTTTTTAGTAAATAAAATAATTTCAAAAAATTCTGATTTCTTTCACAACGCAACGATCACTGAACAAAAGCAATTATTATTATCGTATGTTAAAATTATAATCTTTGGTTGACTCAAAAAAAAGATAAAAAATTGTCTGATTTTTTCCATTGGACAAAAATGACATTTTTCCTTCCAATGAAATGAAAAAAATGTTGAAAATTTTCAAAGGCTGGGCGGAAGGCTGTGAAAGTCGAAACTGCAGCCGAAATGAAAACTTCAAAAAGCTCCTGTTGTTATGAAATGCCCCATATGCACGCGCGGCGTTGGCCGCACGAGCGGCGATCCACAGCGTGATAAAGTTGATCCTAGCGGAAAAGTGGATTTTCAACTGCTGGCCGCACTTTCAAAATACATACATACACATACAATATATATGAATATTGTATATATATGCGAAAAACTATCCCATACAACTCGACTCAACCCTGTTATCGGATGCAAACTCAATTTGAAGTAAACGGTGCGCGAGCCTCATGCCAGTTGGACATCGGGGATGATGCGCACATCCACCCCCTTTCTCTTTCTCTTTAGAGGAAAATCATGACTATAAAGCTCTGAGAGTAAACTGCTTTTGTTGTACGCTATACCCTAAAAAAGTTTTTGTTGCTGGGTGCAGATGAACGATAAAACAAACTTAGTGAAACTCTCGAATTTGGTTATTCGAAATCGACTGCTTTTACATACATATATACGTGCATTTTCTTCATCGCAAGCTTCCTCATTATTTAACAACAAGCCTCCAATATTTAAAGCGTTTAAATTTATTAAACAGCTCAATCGATCGTCAGCACATAAACGTGCCGACCCTTTTCAAAAAGCAATGCTTCATATAAAGCGGATCCGTCACAACGACGTGTTTTCCGAATTTTATTTGTACCCCCTGATTTTTCTGTACTTTCAATGGAATTTGAAAAAATTTTGACAAAACTGGTTTGAACAAAATTGTACCGAAAGCGAACTGTAGTGAAATTAAACATCGGATGCAGAAAAGGAAGAAATACCGGAAGACTTTGGCTAATGGACCAGTGATGTGCTGGTAAACATTTTTCAGAGTCATCCAGCTCGATATATATACTTAAGCAGCATCCGCAACCCCTGCCACTTTCGCTCTCGCGTCTCTTTTACAGTGTACATACATATATGTATATACTTATGGTATATATACATGTACGATGCCATAACGCTCCAAGAGTTAATAGTCTATGCTTTCAGCTCGTAACTCCGAGGTTAATCTAGATAAAGATGCTTTATGAACCCTCGCCATTCTTAATCCCTCGCCCCTCTCAGCTCATATAGTCGTGATAGAAACTTCTCGTGGTTGCCGGTCCTACTAAAAAGCTCGTTCAGGACTTGCGGTCAAGCTTTTATATTATGCCAGATACAACCAAAGCCTGCCTATCCACGTGTTGCCTTGTGAATGAATAAAAAAAAACAAAATTGCCTGGAAAAGTGGCTAATAGTTTTAGCCTGACCAATCTACTTCATTTGTTGCAAAACTACGTTGTTAATCGACCGTGTACATACTTTCGATGAAAATACAGGACGCCTTCGTTCGTTTGCATAGTCACGAGAACCCTGCACTTGAAGACACGTCAGGCATTTAATTACTAATTATTACTAATTATTTTTCTATTCGTTATTAAAAATGGAAATTATTCATTTTAACCTCCAGGAACGCTCTTGACCACCAGCGGTCCATTTTATTATCGATTTTGCGGAAAGTTTAAATTATAACATACGCTGTATGGTCAAATTTTTAACTTTGCACAAATCTAGAAAAATGTCACTTTTATGCTCCGATCATTGGGGAGAAATTCGACGAATGACGTCTCGTCCGCGCACTCGTCGAGTTGTCTCGTGAGGTAATTCGGTGTCAGCGAAATTTTGCGGGTGGTTCGACAAAGAATAAAGAGATCACAGATTGGTGACTGCGGAAGATATAATGTGAGAGTTTGTCAAAGTTGCGAGAGCACCAATGGCGGATGAACTTGTACGAATGGCTCGTACGCGAGATACAGAATCATGAGAGAGGATGCTGTGCGTGCGTATAAACTTTCCGGGTTTTCGTTAAGTTAATGACACGATTCTCTCGCTTCCTTCCTTCGACGCAATTCCCCAACTTTGACGTTCTACAATCGGGAGCCTTTCGAGCTAAACTCCGGAGTATATGCACTATACTGCCATCTACCGTTACTTTTATAATAAACGTGCATAGAGAACACCTCGGTGCATCCTGATCATCCGGTGCATCCTAGACATGTCCGCACGAATTCCCTTCTGACTCGAAATACGTACGTGCAGGCACGTGTGGAGATTCAACTTTGGAGCTCGATGTCTATCGATCAAAACCACGAATGCAGTTTCTGTTTAAAATTTCGCAACTAGGAATACCATATTGATTGGTTCAGAAAATAACGGCATGTTAACCCTCTGTCTCGGCTCCGATTCCGAAAAGAAAACAAAGGCGGTAATTGCTTTTTTCTAACAAACAAAAACTATTAGTTGAAAAATATTTATTTCATGAATATTCAAAGTTCCAATGAAAATTGAACAGCTAGGATGCTTCCGCATCTCGCATTACTGGATAGTGCAAAAACGAATGCGGTGCTAATCTGACCATTTTTCTGCTCATTTCTATAAAGATGAAGAAAAAAACGATCTTGATCTTCGCCTTTTTTTTCACTGAAAGTTTCTAGTTCTGGCAATCTTTCCTTTCGCTTATAGCATTTTCCGACAACACCTCGGAGAATTGGTAAAGATTTTCTCGGCCATATCGCCTCGCTACTCCTGCCGATAAAAAGTTTCCCTCAACTTCTCTCTCTTTTTCTCACAGGCGTTGCCCTTGGCAGCATCTTGACGAAGAACATCCAGCAAAGAATTCACGCAGGTCCGACGAAACTTTTACCGCTAAAAAGTACGAGCATTTACTTAGTTACCCCGCGCAGCAGCAACAATCTTCCGAGTTGTACAGTCGCGCGTTTCGGGACATAACTTTGGAATAGATTTATTCTTAATATAAAACGTTGACTGCAGGATCTTTAACAATCCGGCAAGGACCAGGCATTACGAAAAATATATTATTCATACTGAATATTCTCATTCTTTTTTTTCTCTCTCTCTCTTTTATCTCATATCCATAGATTTTCAAAGAATTCCGCGATTCGGACATTTCCATATCAATAAATTGCATTTGCTGGGAGATTCAAATTTGAACAATTTCGAGAAGAGCCCGGCCCGTCCGACTATCATTTATACCATCGTTTTTCTACCAGGTGAAAAAAGAAACACCGATCCAATGGGGGGAAATTCATTTTTGTGAAAAGTAAAATAAAATGTAAAATAAAAATCCGTTTTCCAATGATGGAATTGAACGTAAATCAAAAAAATGCAATGTTTTGTCATTTTTTTTTATAAACTCAACTCATAAAGTCTAATTAACGTAATTATGTGACCAAGGATACATATTTATGCTTCTGAATATTCGAAAAATTATACTTTTCGAATAAATCCTACATTTTTGCGTAAAATTGCAGAGTGAAATTTGAAAAAACGAAAAAACTTCATTTTGAGAAAATCTACCGATACATATACATTGAAAATTTGCCAAGACAATAATTTCGTTTTAATTTTTCAATTTGCATTTCGTATTCAGGACGAAGATCGTGATATATTATGTAGAAGTGCGACAGGGAATGTAGAAATCTATTTTTCGGAATACGCACTCGTCATTCGGAACGCGAGAAATTTCTCCCCTTCTTTCCGTCTTTTTTCCACTATTCTTCTCCTTTTTTGGCACTGCATCTCTTTCTTCTTCCATTCCCAGCATCCTCGCGTCGTTTCCCCTCGGAGAAAAGAAAGAAAAGCCGGTTTGTGAATGCAAAAGTAGACGCTCGGATTATATTTTCAATATCCGGAATAAGCTAATACATATATACGTATGCGTAAGTCACTCGGTCACGTAGTCGAACACATATCCGCATTGCTGTCGTTTTCGTTGAAAAACAGCGACAGGAAAAACGTCTGAACGTCATAACTTCGATATCCCACGTTATGAACGTGAGATGCGTAATTTTCATGTTTTTCCCTTCGCGTTTATTCGTGTCTCGGGTGCCAAATGACGCCTCTGCATTACCCACCAATTTCCAGGTCGAATCCTTCGATAAATATCGCATTAAAAAAAAATGAAACAAGAAAAGAATATGATAAAACCGAATTCGGAAGAGACTCGAATATCAGACTCTGCTCGAGTCGACTCTAAACGCCCCATATAAACATGTCACATTTTCATGAAACTTTTTTCACTCATCTTGATGGAATCTCGTGTTTTCCATAAAACGCTCGATGGTCTCGATTTATATGAGCGAAGGGCGAAAAAGGAGACAAATTTGTCAACCTTGACCACAAGATGAAACATGCCTCCATCTTCTTTTCACCCCTCGAAACAACCCCATGCATTCTGACGATCGCTGAAGTGGCAATAGAGAATCTTTTCCAATCAGAGTTGGATAAAACGATGCGAAGGGAAGACGAGATGGTCGCGGTAAAAATAGAATGTGCGATGATTTTCATCGTTAAGGAGATTTCAAAAAATCGCCATGGTTGCAGGCTCAATATACGTTCGTATTGTATAAAGGTGTATACAGAACTCGATGAAAAGCGGTCCATGATAAGCTTTTGGGGATCAAGTTTCAACTCTGCTTGTGTACATGGAAGCTCTCCCACGACGACCAGAAACATTGCTATCTTCACTCATGTACTCCATTTACATTATCGTAAATGCTCGAAAATGTCTGCGGGATGGTTTCTCACCATCCCTTTTCTCCATCCCCTATTCATACAGTGTTAAATGCACAGTACGGTGTGCAGCGGGAAATAAGAGGATGCGTCTTGCGGTCCCGTTTTAAGCCGAAACATCGAGAGAGAATCTGAGAGAGAGAGAGAGAGGGAGAGGAAACGGTCCACCCCCGGCGATTACGGTGAGCAGCCCCGTCGGTTGCAGGTCACGTTACGTGACCCAAATTCCGATGCGGTATCCCTCGTACTCTCTTCTCTCCTGCGACCACGAGCCATTATTAATAAATAAAAAAAAGCTGCAAACAAATGAATACAAATATGAGCATAATCCAAGCTCGCATCTTTGTACGACGCGGACTTGAAAAGTAATAAAAGCGCGGATCGTATTAACGTTAAATTTCCGTTTGAGGACGAGCAAAAAATCGACGACTTTCTCTCGCGAGATTTCCATTTATTGAGTACACGTTTTTCTGTTTCCAGCCAGATGAATTTAGTTCGAGAATATATTTCAACGGTCCTGCAACTTTGCTAACTTTCTATTATTCAACGTGGCCTCTCATTCTCTTTATCCTTTGTCGTCTGTGCGTAATGGCCAATGCGGTTATACGTATATATATATAAAGCTTTGAAATCATCGTCACAAAGCTACACGAAATGCGCTTTTTGTACTCCCTCAAACCCCGATGAGAGTCGCACCAGAGCGTTCAGTTAATTCAAAGTTGCGAAGCTCATTTCCACATATAGTCGTGTTCTCTATGAATTTCTTCAGGACCACCGCGGAGATCCGATGCCTCTATAATAAACACCGGTACACTAATGAGAGCTTTAATCCGGCAATGTCTAATTTCCAACTACCTTCGTACAATTTGTTCCTCTCTTCTCATAATAAACAAGAATACGGAATGACACGGAATGTAACGTTAACATTGATGTACGAAACGAAAACATTTTCACATATATATATATATATATATATGTATTTATAAAATGAATACGTATTTCGTATCATCGATGTTATGTAAAATGACTGGGGAAGGGTGCTTCGTGCTCGCACGAGTGATTATTTGATTCCCCGACGACGCACGAGGATCTCCGACGTTTAAACTCGGGGTTGTCGTTGAATCAGTGTTTCAGCGTATTTTTTTTTGTTCGTCCCCAACTGGGATGGAAAAACCACCGGGGGAAAATTTTTCGGCCGTTATTCTTCCCTCGGCTCGTTACACACGCCCGCCGGGGGTCTAATGAATTGCATAATTAATTTCCGCACGGTTGGCGGTACCTGCTGGAAGGGGTGGGAGAAAGGGTGGGTTTTGAACGGTAAATCAGTCGGCGGTAGGATATGCTAGTGTTCTCTCACTTTTCCCCTCCCTGTCACCCTCTCTCTCTCTCTCTCTCTCTTTCCATACTTTAATAATACATACGGGCAGATATTTTGAGAGACTCGTGATCACCGGAGGTTTATGGATATCCAGGTATATGCATCCATGGTCAAGATATCTCACTAAGCCAAATTCGCGTCATTTATAAACCATCGGGCTACCAACGAATTCATGACTGACGTTGTCCAATTACATCCAGTCGTCCGATCGAATGAACGTTCGATGATTGAATGATTATGTTTAACGTCATAAATGATACGATACAGGGGGGAAAATGGTGACACTGCCACGTGATGATGTCGAGAAAAAACGAGGAAAAAAAGCCTTTTGAGAACTCTGAGCTTGCGGAGTAGAAAAGGAGAGTGTGACGGTGAGAATGGCTCAGTTGCAAACGAGACGAGAAGGAAGAAAAGGCGTTAGAGGGGAACGTTTGAAAGGATGGCTGATGAAGATCTTCGCGAGGCAAGGTGCGGGCAGAACTTTGCGAATATTCATTCGCAATGCACAGTCGATAAACTGAAACTAAGAGAGAGGATGAAAATCGCAGGAGAAGATCTATTCAGAAAACTAGTCATAATTATATATGTGCCGCAAAATTATAAATCCATCGTTAAATATCATGACTGACCGGGTGGTTTTTGGATCGAGGAAAGAGTAAAGGAGGGCAATAAATACGTAAAAGTGAGGGTTTTATGCGAAACAAAAAGAAAAGTAGCAAAGTCGAATAAATACAACACAAATGCAATATTCAGAAAGAACTTTTCATACTATAATCGATATTGCCGAGTAATTAAAGAATAAAAATGGAATCAATCAGAATATTCAACGTTTAAAATAATTACAACGATTACATCATCGAGGAGCGTAATTCAGGTGCGGAAATATTAATTGGATCAATTATTCTCTTTAATTACATTTCCAATTAAACTCGTAGCCTCTTTCATCCTTTTTTTGCGCTTTGGAATCGTTTGTCCAATAATTGCATAAATTACAAGGCACAACGATCTACCTTTAGATTTCAAAATGTCATTTTTGCTGACCCAATAGATCGGTCGTATGATTTACAAAATCCTACAACTGCTACAACGAAAAATATTAAATTTCTCATTAATTTACTACAACGAGTCTTGACGCTGATCTGTATTCGAGTGTTTCATTAGAGAGTAATACATTCAATCTATGGATCAAGCGTACAAACAACCAATAAACCACAAAAAAACAGTATCGTATATTGTCCGTGGAAACGAATTCCTTCCTGGTGTTTTATCGACCATCGTAACGCAAATACCTTCAACGTCAGTGTTCGTACGTTATTCCAAGAGCCCCTATCTAACCGGATGAACATTGAATTTAGAATAACGAACGAGAAGATATGTTAATGGACCATTTGAATTAATCGTACAGGGTCACTGTTTATTCAGCTTATCGCGAAAGATTTTTTGCTAGAATCGATTGTACGAGCTGCTACCATTCCGTCTTCCTGTGTGCATATGTCAGAACGAAACGAGCACCCAATCGGACGGAACCTTCACCGGAATCACAAAATGCGTTGCGGCGATGATGTTAACGAATTGCTCTCTCCCTCTCTCTCTCTCTCCCTGTCGCTTTTTCTTTCTCTCTCCACACAAACACGCGTGTGTGTGCATCTTTCTCTTGCTATTTCTCAGTTGAAAGGGTTGAAGAGAGTCAACCCCAAGGAAGTCCGTGCCCTCGTTAGCGCAGTAGTTATGTACATGCGGCTATAGAATGGCGTGGCAACGGCCCTTTAATCCTCGACAGGAGAGTGGATGCAGACCATCCGGGTTTTCGAGTAGTTTTGATCCACGTATACGTATGATGTACATATACATATATATACGCAGATGACTATCTTCGTTCTCGTCGCTTCAAGCATCTGCCTGTGGTTTCGTGGTCTCATACAGTCTCACCGCAAGTGCATCGACCGCTTAAAACCAGGTGTACGGATAACTGCGAGTATTTTGCAAAATGTCTCTCATATCGCTTCTATCAGATCCACTACACGGGGTGCTAATTTTTTTCTCATACTCCTTAACGCTGATTAGCAACGTTTCGAAATGCAGCCCTTTTTTCTTCATCATGCACATTAGATTCGTAGATGGACCGTTCTCAAAGGCTTTTTTGTGCAATAATTAGAGAATAATCGATATCAAAATTGTTTTACATTTTTTATTTTTATGACGCGGTCACACAGGCTATATAAACCCGGATTTTTTTTTGTATTAATTAGAGAACGATCGATATTGAAATTAGTCTACATTGTTCTTAAATACACAGGTATATACGTTCATATTAATGTCGCGTTGATTTAATATGGAATTAGAGCAGCCGTCACTCGACAAATGTGCCATAATTTTATTTTGCTCCCTTACAATGAAAAATCTCATCTGAGATACATTTTTTCCGTGGGGAAACATTCGTGCGCATACATTAATTTGTTTATTATCTCCTCACGCGTTTGTTCGATAAAACATCGATTATTTTACGAGTTTTAGCGTACGCATTAATTGAGTTGACCGTCAGACAATGATTTAGCTTTGGTGCTATGGAAATACGCGTTGAAATCGAGGGATATTTTTACAAAATATTCAGAAACAATTGAGAACAATATAGTGTGCTGGGAAAATCACGTTCTCTCAAAATACATCACCTCTGAATGCTGATAAGATTCGTGACATCTGGTGAATTGGATGATGAGCTTGAGCTGTTCATCCCTGTGGTTTTGGGGTTTGAGTAACGGCGAGATGAAGACAGATCCAACGGAGTCGAAAGTGATGCAGAAAGAGAGAAAATCGTTGACATGCAGAGGTAAGCTTCGCTGCTACCAGGATTAATTCATCCGCTGGTTTCCTGGATTCCGGAAGTCTCTGTAAGTCACACTGAGCCATCAGACTCTCTCCCGTCTCAAAGGTGAGAGAACCAAGTTTACTGGACGTACAAACACAACACACACTCACACACACACACTGACTCACAAACTGAAACTCGTAACTAGTGCTAATGTCGGTGTTTTTTCCTCTTCGGAAACAAGATGGAGTGACGAAAGTCACTTTAGCCTCTGCTGCATCAGCGTTTAAGCCCTTTAGCTTGCCAGCACTCTCTCTGCACTTCCGGGAGAGGGTACGTCGGTATCGAGGCTCGGGAAATCTCGCCGAGAGTCATATTATTCTCGCTGTATACCTGTATACGTTTACCTCTCGTCAGTCTCTTTTCATTTTTTTACTCTCGCCTCCCACCGAGTTTTTTAAAATAGATTTATACATATATATATATGTATGATGGCGTATCCAAAAGCGAGAGACGTTAATTACTCTTATCAGAGCAAACACCGGATATCTCTGCGTGTTGGTACGGCTGAAACATCCGCTCGTTTACCGCGACGACCGTGTAGCTTGTCGGCAACCCCTCCGGCTTGCTCCTCTCTCATCACACTTCGTATCCTCTCGCTTTTTCTTCTACCCCCATTGACGTCCCTGCCTCTTTCTCCCTTTCTCAAAGGCTCCATATAAAGTCTGTCCTCGTTTTTTGGAAACCCAAGACGGAAACCTCACGTTGTCTTTCAATCTCGACACGAATCATGTTGACCAAACCCACAGTGGCGGACTCGGCTTCTCTTCATCTCTTTTCTTTATACGCTCGGTTCTTCTTTGATAAGGTGTCTCGGATGCTGGGGCTCATTGACGCTTGATACATCTGGGCTCTTTTAATCCATCAGGCAGAGACGAACGATTCGTTCGGAGTGAATTACACGGATATGGTAGACACTTTCGTGTATTTAATTTAATTACACATCCGGTTATTTGCAGATAATATAAACTTTCGTGTGTAAATTATGAATAAATGTAATTAACGTGTAAAAATTGTACATATTCCTAAATTATAAATTATATTCAGTTAATTCGGCATTTATGAATTTTCTTCATCTTCTTGGAATATATATAACGAATAAATAAATAAAAAACGGTTATGCAGGTGGATATAAGTCGTCAATTATATTGATTTTTTCGCTTCAAGCCACCGCATGAATCATTCGCCATTCTCGTACATCCTAAACCTTTTACGTTACGAACGTCGTAAAATGTTTATTGCCACCACGTGATAAAATGTTTAGCAATGAAAAAATAAATCTCGAGAAGAATGCTGATTTCGATCCTGTTATAAGTACGCGAAGAAGCGATATCGATGCAGGGGAACACTGACCAATGGTTATAAATAAGGGTAGCTTACTTATAACCATCGCTCTTATTCCGAGCCCTTGTAAAACGTTGTTATCCACACTTATCGTTCAATTCCCATGAGGTTTTATTCTTTTATCACCAACGATAAGAAGGTTACAAAATCCGATTAACGCTATCGGATTCGATTTCTCACCCTCGTCGCTGTTGGAACAACCCTCGAAAAATAAAACTTCTCCAAGGCGGGTGTATTACGTTCTTAAGGGGTGTCTCACTCTCGCGATCCTCCCGCGTGTTCACATCGCGCGCTCTGGTCGCTGTGGTTCATTTGGATCAGGCTTGTGTATCAGCTGTGGTCCTCTGTATCAGTGTATTTCATCTCTTTCCATATATACGAAGAAGCACACAGAGCGTATGTATATATCTCTTGGGTGAAACTACAACCATACAGAACCCTCTCTCTGCAAACTCTCCGGAACCAAACTTTTTATCCTCTTGTTGTTCTTGCATTTCAAGCCCACCGCGTTGGCTCTTACGCCGGTGCAAAAGTCAACTTGAATAACGCTGCGAATTATTCAGAGGGTTTATAGACTGGATCTTGCGTACCGCGTAACAAAAGGTCGTAAAATCACGAGTCGGATACTCAAAGCCACTCGAGTTACGACATTCTGTCTGACAGCCAAAGCTATACAGCCATAAAATTGGGCATGCATTGTATCCATATATATATATATACAGGCTGTTTCATGGATAATTGCTTCAGCATCGTGGCAAAAGGATGCAGTTTTCAAAACATAAAAATTTAGAAAAGCGTATCGACATGATTGCATTTCAATCAAAATTGTACGGTTTTTCACTGCGTTTTATGCTTTTGGTTCGTAATTTTTATTTGTATTAATTCAAAATTCGAATAAAAAATCTCTCCCGACTTTCGTGGATTTTCCACTCATTGCACAATAATAATCTCTGTCTAAAATCGATCGATATATTTTGAAAAAATTGTATTTTTTTAAATTCGCATTTAGAAATGCAATAGAAATGTTTCATTGAATGCAAAGTGATCATGTACCATTGGCCAATTTTCCGTGGGACAGCCTGTACCGATACACCTGGATGCTCGAAATTTATTCGAAAGCTACTTTATAGAACATTGGACAACCGTGTTACCCCCAGCTCTCTCTACCCTATCCCCAGTGCTGGCAGGTACGCCAAGTTTCTCGTCGCGTTGTCGTTTCACGGATACATATATACCCGCGAGTCAAGCCCAGCATCAAAAACCTATATATACAGCCTCCACGTTTACATCTCTGACGTCTATTTTCCTCTCGCGAGTGACACCTCAATCACTTTCAAGCACCTACACTTTTTCGAGTTTGGAGTATGCTACCTAACGACAAAGTTTCTTTGCCAAAAGTCATTCACCGACCTCAACTGACATACGTATATACCGGAAACTGCGTTTTCATAAATTTGACAAATTGAATTGTAGCTCTTACGCGACGGCGCACGACGTTGTTACTATATTTTTGTCCTTTGGCTATTTGTTTTTTGTCGGCAAACCTCGACATTATTGCTCGTGCGGCCAATTAAATTTACAAGTACGAAAATCCCTTGGCTCTTCGGACGATAAGGGTATTATTACGAAAGTCAGAAAAACCAACGGGAGGAGCATTCCTTGGTAGTTCCGCTGCTGAGACATTCCACCCTCGTGGAAAACGTATTAATCAAAGGACACCGGGAAGACCTCTTCGCTAGGTGGCTTTCGCTTCTTTTTTTGATACTCTTCTTTTTTTCATATCATACGGTATAGAACCAGGCAAGTTTGACGGAAGAAGGAAAGAAGCACGGTGAAAGGCTCCCCCGTTGGTAAAGCCCCAGAGACATCGTCTTTGCTGCACTCCATCTCGCGTTTCTCGCCTCTTTGTCTCTCGTAAACGAGAGCGAGAAAACTAGCTTTTTCTCGATATCGGAGAACCTCTAAACCTTTCTAATTGCCCTCTTGTGCAATCGTAACTGTCTCCTGTCCTGCTCTCATCTATTAAACGAGAAAAATCCGTCCACGAGGATCCGAGAAGCGAGAATTCATCATCAGGAAGGATCTTAAACTTTTCGACAAAATTATCCTCGATATTAAATTTGTTCGTCTCGTCGCATAAACTTGCACGTGAAATCAAAATCTCCCTTCATGGATTAAATGAGAATCGAACAAACAGACCGCTGTATTTTTTTTTTCAACCTAAAAATACCCTCGAGAGTTTGTACTGATTACTATGATTTTTTGTGTCAATTAAACAAGCGGAAAATTTAACGAAAATGTGTTAATAACGTTCATTCATTTGCAAACCATGAAAGTGCTTCACTTTTAACGTCGATTGTTTACCGACCATGTTATGTACTAATTTGGAACAGGGAACTCTGAATTCTGAGCAAAAAAGACGTGATAACATATACATATATATAAATAGGTGAATATATATAAATATGCACACCTGTCATTATTGTCAGGATTTATTGCTGCTGAATGGACCCTAAACCAATTGTCGTCAATTTTCCCCAAGATATCGAGAACAATTACAACGGTGTGGAATATTTTTCTCTCCTTCTTCTCACATACTTGTATTATTGCGGAAATATTTCGTCCTCAAGATTGAACAAAACTGCTGACTTCTTCGCGAATGAAAAAGCTCCGCAGTCATGTGCGAGAGCACGTATTTCCGCGGTCAGAAATATTCTCTCGCATGCGTTACATTGAAATTCCGATGCTCGAAGAACCACGTCGTGAAACAGCGAACTGGTGCGTTCTTACATGTACACGCATTCACCCTCGGTCTGTCAATTTCTCAGAGTACAAAGGGCGTAAAGATCGTGCATGCGGATAGAAAATACTTTGTTTTGGCTGTAGCTTATCGATTTATCAGGTACGTATCATCTAACAAGCTTTACCATCAGGGGAACAACGGCTCTCCTCGCTATCTTACAAAGTTATTTATCACCCCTTTCCATCGTTTTCCTTTTCCTCCATGTCGAATCGCGTTTCGTACGAAATATCACATTTCGCGCGAATATACCGGAAGTCCAAGAGAGAGAGAGAGAGAGAGAGGGAGAGAGAGGGAAGATCGATAAAAAAAAACCTGTTAAGCAAAGGCAGCGATAGATAGGCAAGAAGAGGGATGGTAAAGAGAAAAAGCGAGATAGTGGAAGGGCGGCGTGCTCTTCTATCACAAAAGCTATTCGAGCTAGGTATTGTACAGAAAGTTTTCCATGTACAGTTCTTTGCGGAAGCTACGTTTATGCTGCACAAGGATACACCTTCGTGTGCTGTCGACAGCCATTGATGAAAAAAGGCTGTCTCGCTCCCCATTTTTCTCTCTTCCTTCTTCTATTTGGGGATTTTTTTTCCTCCTCTATGAGAAAAGTCGGCGCATAGCAACTGGCTTTTCCAATTAAATTCAACGTTTACAGAAAATCCGACAGGAAAATTACAATGTTCAAATAACGTGTCTGACCAAAACGACCTAGTTCCACTGCAAACTTCCACTTTTGTTTCACGCCGATCCTGACAATGTTGTAATCACTTTGTGAAATTATTCGTTTCGCAGTTGACGAACCAAATTGCGTGCAAATTGCAATTGCAAAATCCAGTGTATAAGTGTCCAGTGTTGGTGATAATGAGAAAGCTTTCACGTCGAAATTACGACAAAATGATATTAAAAATGTACCATTAGTAAATTGAACAGAGATTTCAGTGAATCTAATGCTATCGGGCAATCCCAACTGTGTTTCTTGGAATTTTATGGGAGAATATTGTGAAACTACCCTCTAAATTGTTTGTCGAGCCACCCTCTAATTATTGAGAAAAAAAATTCACAAAAGTTCCATGTTTTTACATATAAATATTTCCAACTTCAAGTGATCAAAAAAGAATTTATGATAATAGAATATCCGCAGAGTAGTACAACGATGTATGTATAAAGTCTTGACACCGTCAAAACCATCTTGTTTTTTCTTGTCGATTCTTGTCGTTTTAAAGTGAAAAATATTGGCCCCGTATTTGAAAAATGTTTCGAGTGAAATTTCCACGAACCCTCATGTAGGGAGGAAGAAATCGGCGAAGGGGCGAAGCAAGTGAAAGTGGTAGGTGCAGGGCGGACGAAATGAGCCAACAGAAGGGAATGGAAAGCTCCAGTAGACCATTTTCACCCACCACCCATCACCGGAAGTATCAGAATACCCCTTGCTAGCCCGATACACTGAATCCTGAAACAATGGCCCAGATATAAGGTTTGATATCATGAATATTTAGAACAGCGAGAGTGCAGAAACAGGAAGCGCGAGAGAAGCGAGAGAAAGCTCCGAAATGCCACAAGAGCAGAAAGATATCTCGTCGTGTTATTACGCGGAGCCGGCAAAACAGGAACGAAGGGACGAAGAGGTTGGTCAAGTGGCATGGAAAGTACAAAATCAGACCGGAGTCTACCCTGGTAAAGTCGAATGGCAGACATTTGCTCGGAATAAGAATGAGCTTTTCCTTCCAATGTAACACTGTGCACGCAGCGATGCATTAGCTGTTACATCTCACGCAAGAATAAAATCTCTGCTTCCACACTCGATATTCTAATGGTACGCCAGAATAAATCGTTCATAAACGTTCGCCACAACAGAAAGAGGATAAATGTATTTCTCCCGGGATTCTGTTGGAAAATTCTCGAATCATCGTCAGGGACTCGAAATTCAGAAAAAATCCTCGTGAAAGTAAACTCGTAACCGGAAACTGAACGAAAAAAATAGCAAATTTCGGAGTTCTCAGAAATGACAGAATTTTAACACTTCCGACGTTCTCTCCGATCGATTCTACTCGCGTTATAATTTTATCTCACCTAGATATCTGTCAGATTGACACGAGTCGATAATTAATTTTGTTTAAAAACAAAATCTTCGACGTCCCCTCGTAATTATGAAAAATTCCAACATAATGTTAAATCTTTGACAGTCAGAATAAGTGAATCGATTTTCATGTTGAAATATTCCTGCTAAACCCTGATTATTTATAGAAACTATATTATTTATTACTCATAAAATACATCCATATTATTAACACGATAAAACCTATTTTTCATCCCTAAAGTTCTGTCGCTCTTTTCACGCGGATTACGAAAAAAAAATGAATTTTCAGTTTTCCGTTTCGTAAAATCGTCACGATGATACCGTCCAACGTATACGAATCTAAAAACGAAAACAATTTGCAGCGCGTTAAAAAAGTTCGTAATCGCTGCGGCGTAAACTTCAGGGGGAGTTTGCGGTTCTCGATATTCGCGGTACTTGCGATCGGGGGATGGATATATGAGAAAATACCGGGCGGAAGGGTAGTGGAGAGAGGAGAGAGGGTGGGGGTGAAAAAAGCGGTAGTAACGGTCGTGTAACGTTGGATAAAAAGAGAAAGGACGAAGATAGAGATGGAGGGAAAAGTTGAGCAAACGCGCGGCTTTTCCGTGGACGACCGATTCGGTCAGACGTCAGGTGATGAACGGCTCTTTAACCGCAACCGCTTAAAAACGTTGGCTTCTCCACGTTGGCCATAGTAGGCTGTTAAGACAGAGAGAAAAAGATGGAGGCGAAAAAAAAAACGGAGAAAGCCGAGTGGCGTCAGGCCTTTCGGAGTTTTTCTCATTCCTGGGAGAAACGAGTGGCGGTACAGTTGGCCGATGGCCAGCCTCTACTGCTTGAACTATACTGATAACTCCCATGTATTTCTACATAAAGTGTATGCGTTTTTGGGCACAAGGTTTACCATTTTTATCTTCAATCAGACGACATTCCTTCGTTCTTTACGCTGAAAATTAAAAAAAATTACTTGAGCCTGCATTAAATTTTCATGAAGGGCGAGCTCGAAACGATTCAATGTTACAAGTCATCGAGTTTGTCGAGTAATATCGATAAATTCATATTTCATCAAGAATATTCTCTTATTTTTTTAACAATTGTTTATTAAATAATAATTTATTTTCAAAAGTATATTTTTATTATCTTTTGTAAAAATTACTTTCCAAGGAAATAATTCAGCGTGTTGAATATCAGTGAGCTTCGTGGTCTTGCCAATTGGAAAAAATCCATCGTCCATTCGTTACTCGTCCAAGGGGACGAACCGTGCATTTTATACTCTTGAAAACTTCATCGCGAGGGTAAAAGCAGAAAGGAGAATTTATCCAATTTTTTTCCTAACCTCTTCCTACGAAACGTTCCGTACATAAGTATACATTACTTAGTGTATGCATATTTTATGCACAGGAGAGGTCTATTGGCTACGTGGGTATATAATAGCATGTGCTGGAACGTCGAGAGAATGAGAAAGATAGGCGGGAGAAAAAAAGAGGCGCTATAAAGTACAGAAACGTGGTAAAGACTCGCGAAGGCTGAATGTGCTTAATGGCCTGCGATGTTGGCGAAATTTTCACGGGAAATTATGGCAAACCCTGTTACCGATGAGCCCCGACAAGCGCCATTAACATCACACTTAAGAGAGACCCAGAGACTGGTTAGTCCAATAGTGTCAAAAGCTCGAAAGACACGACAAGAAAAAGCTCTCGTGTGACAATAGCCACGCCCAGAACTTTGCTCATCATCTTTTGGCCTCCATATCCAGCCCTCTTTTTCCCTCGCTTCGTCTCGCCCCTCTGTCAGAAGCAAAAGGTCGGAACACGCGACACGAAATTCTCTCGAGTATTCCAAAACGACGATGAGACAAGATCGCTTTTCAATTTGTCGATAAGGGATGCTTTTCGTTGCGTTCAATTCTTCGCCGACTTTGAAAAAACTTGTTGCTCTCGCAGCACTGTTCCGCACTTTATCAATCGAATTCTGCGCGAAATCAGGCAGGAGTATGAGAAAAGCATATCGACAAAGAGGTCAAAATTATTTCGATAGTTTCGCCGTTTGGTTTTACGAAAACGTTTCTCTCACAGGGTCGTACTTGGCTGATCCTGAAAAATTCGCTTCGCTGAAAATCTCTGCGTGATTTTTCACGAGTTGAGATAATGTTTCGTGAGTCTACCCTTGACATGCTTCCGTCCTAGACGGGGGGAGCTTTCGGTCTTTCATTCGTCTGGGCAAAATTCGAGCTGGATTCTGCTGAAAAGATTGAATATGTAAAAGAGAAGAGCGATTGTCGGAAGAAGTTTGTCGGTGAAAAATTTGAGCCGAGCGGCTCCTCGTATATCCAGAGATAAGTCAACCACCTTTATTAAGTGATTCAAACCCGTATGCGGTCCGCCCACTCTACACGCGCGCATGAATATATTCGTGCGCATAATCCGACGTACCATCAGGCTTTAATAACGACGACGATTCCACCTTCCGTGTCTCTTTATCGCATCTTTCGTGGCTCGTAGAAGAAAACCACGGACGGTTCGCGATGGTATCGTTGAATTAATCTCGATTCAAGCGTATGTACTTAGCGCTCGTATCGCCAAGATAAGAATCTACCTCGAAGCCGTGTATGACTCGAGTGAATTTGCACCGCTCAGCTTGCCAAAGTGAGAGGAAAAGGAGAACGTGAATAGAAGAAGCTCGCTTCGTGGTCCATTTGCCTGTCCAAACTCTGCATCCCGAAAGAGGACCAGGTTTCAATTTTCACACAGCTTTTTAACATTCAAAGATCTTTCAATTTGAGATGTTTTTATGAATATTTGTATATATTTATAAGGATTCGTAATAACAACATAATAAAACACATATTTTAGAGAAGTACGAAAGGAACGTAAATGTGATAGGTTTTTCGGTGTAAAAAGTTTAAAATGATAAGGGTCATGTATTTTCGTGAAATATTTATATTTTTTCCAAACTTGTCTGTATTCCGAAAAACACATTCCCATCCACGAGGAAGACATTTGAATGGGAATACCAGGAGAAACAAATAGTTGACAATTTTCCAATGGACGAATCGTATTTTACGAAAGAGAGATCGATTAATGTCCGAAATAAACAATAATTTGAGACAATTTTCGTCGCTGAAATTGGTCTTATTGGCACATCGGGAGTTCATGGGAAGCTCGGAATTGGAATTCTCGTGGTATTCCGTGTCATACGATATATCGAGATTTACGATAGACCTGAGACACCCTGGTGAGAGAAGTCGTTAACGAGTTGCCCACATGTAGGAGAAGAGTCCGGCGATACTTTTGTACGAAGAAGGATTCAGCTTTGAAGAACAAAGATTGAAGAACTTTGGCAAACACAGTCGAGGCAAAACCCTCGGTTCGCAAATGTTTCCCAACAAATCTCGACCCGAGACTAACGCTAATGGCATCTCTATCGACAATTTCTCATCGTTCGGAACATGTCTTATGCTTCATTGTATCGCACCCTGCGAAATCCACGATAACAAATGACTCGATACCAGAAGACGTTGGCAACTTACGAAACTGAAATGCAATTTGAATTGCCCTGTGAATTGCGACATACATCCGAGACAGAAGCAAAAATTCAGGAAGGCAATCGGGGCGATTCGCGATGTGATTCGACCGTGACTGTGTCGGTGTAAAAAATACGAATAAAATAAGCCAATAAAAATACACATGGCTTCGGACACATTTCCGCTCGAAGAATTCAACGGACCAAACGCTCCAGCGAAGCTGTGACACTGACCATTGGGTCACGGAATGGATTGCTCTCGTTTGGAAGTCGAATAACGATTTTTACCACGAATATAACATGATATAAATACCGCAGCTCACGGGATAGCTGCTGTTTATCCTATGTCCCTTTAGCCTCGACCGTACTGACAAATACAACCTACTTATTCCGCGACTTGATCGCATCCTCTGTAATCTCTTCCAATTCTCGATCTAGTCGCACGTACGCTATAAATAAATATAAAAAAATGTCAACATTTTTCAACAATGTTTAATCGTAAGGAATGTTAATATAAATAACAAGCATCTCCATTGCAGTCGAATGTAACTTATGATAACAATTACCCGAGTACATAAATATGCCAATTGGGTATGTGACTATTGAACGCATGTGCGGAAAACTCACTTTACCGCGTGAAAACACGGGCAATTTTATCTTTCTTTTGTTTACAAATCAAACAATATCTTATTTTCTCCATTTAGTCGCTGATGAAGATAGTTTGTGAAAAAATCATCAAAGTTCTGTCGATATTTGTTACTAATTGATTTTTTTTTTAAATACGCCGAAAAATTTAATGCATAATACTATATTTTTGATGCCAAATTTTGAGCATATACACGACGCCAACGTAAAATATTCACTTCGCTCGTGTGTGTTCTCCAGGTTGCATTAACTTCGGCTAATAGCTTCTCGTACAACACGTGTACCTTCCCGAAGGAATTGCAGATGAAACCCTCGCGACGAACCGAACCTCATCACCCACGACATACATCTTACCCCTGCCTTCGTTTGCTCTTGCGCTTGGATCTCCGCGTCTATTCTCGCGAGTACGATCGGCTCACGCACAAGTTCTTCATCCCCTTTGGCAATTCCGGTGCATCAACGTTAACGCATACACGCCGCATCTGTGCGAACGCAAACTATTGCCATCCACTTTACCCTCAACTACCTCACGCTCGAGCAAAATGTGCAGAAATGTGCGTGTATCTTTCCAAAATACAGGACATTCCAGGTCAATTCGACGAGAACCCTGAGCCTGACATCACCACTTCCGACTTACGATTCCAGCCAAACTGAAATATCGAAGAAACAAAAGCTAATATTTTTAAATAATTTTCAAAAACCTCCCTTTTTGTATCCATACGTTTGTATAAACATTTTCAGTTCCGGAAATAGAAATGACGTTAGATTTTTTCGAAAGTGCAGAACGAAGCGTTCAAAGTATCGTTTCTCTTGATCAATGATTTTTTAAGATCGAAGAACGGATGTGAGGGATGACGAGCGTCAGGATCTCATCGAAACCTTCCGGAATGCCTCACAGATACGCTTTAAATGTCTGAAACACGCGAGTATAAACGCGCAACCGCCACATCGTACAGAGTTTACGCGGGCGTGTACCATAAACAGTTCCGTGAACTTTAATTAAAACCCCCTCAGTTATAGGTAATTAATTCAGAGCTCTTACACTCACCTCCGGTATATACTTGTCCTAAAATCCAACGAGCCTGGAGCTCCGAGTACTTCGATGAACGTATAACCGAGCTGTACCAGTAGACGTATTTACGTGTATTTACGTGTGTATATATATATATATATATTTATACCGTCTACTTTAGCTCCTAAGCATCCGAAGCATGTTCCAATAGCAGAACCAATATACACGTATACGTATAGAGACGTTCGTATACAGCTTCCGAATGGACGTAAAATTCAACGAAAAATGTCCGCAACGGTAAACCCGATTAAGCAAAGGACACTGCCACTAATTGGGACCGCTTGTCACACGCAAATAAGTTCGCCGTTTCAAACACATGGACGAATCAGTCAGAAGAGATTTTCGAACGCCCAGAGCCACCAGATCGTATATAATATAAATAATTCGAGTTTTAAACGAACGAGCCTCAAAACTTTTCAATGTTAATCGAAATGATTTTTCTATAGGGAGGCGAATGAGAAAGTTGGACGAGCCTCTCGTCCCATGCTCGTGATTTATAAAACGTTGCGCGTTCTTTTATCCAACCGTGTATATATTCTCTGACCCGAAGCCCTGGAGGATATTTGCAATAGCTGTAAAACGGAGCCACGAGGGGAAAGACAAAAAAAAATCCGTGGTTTACGGAGAGCCCGCACAATAACGATCGAACGTTGATGATTGATCGTAGCGCTTGCGTCTGGCAACAAGATTGGTGGACCGGTGTGTTGCGAATCAGCGAGCGTAACAAAAAACTACCCTCAAAGCCGTATACACACACACACACACACAGAGGACAATCTGGCCTGTCTATCCGTCATTTCTAATTTTAAGCTCGTTTAACGTTCGCGATAACGATATACATTTTTTTTCATCCCTGCTCACTCTCCAATCGCTGTCTCTCGACGGATGCTGCGGAGTTTCACGCGTTTCGTCATTCAATCAGTTACACGAGACACGAGAAATCGCGAGATCCGCGTGGACGATCTCCCGTACAATTTTTCATACGAAAAAGAGTAACCGGATTATTGGATACAACCCTGTGTGTAGAAGCGGCAATTACACAAATCAGCACACTGTCAAAACTGTCGCGTCTCTTTTCACTACTTTTTTTTTTATTCCTCCTGTCGTTTGGAGCACGGAGGTGCTTTTCGCCGGTACGACCAATGTTTCGACTAACCCGGACGCGGAATAAACAAACGTTACGAAACGGTACTCCATTTTTTTTTTCTTGTAATTATCGTTAGACATGGTCCAGGAGAACGTCGAGAAGATACGTGTTTTTTAACGTCGTGCATGTTTTCCGAAGAGGGGTTTCCTCAGGCTGAAAAAATACCAGCCGTTGATTGCTTCGTGCGTTCAAAAATGCTGTTAAATAAATCATCGATCCGATTGTCCTTTTACCTATACTACATTTCCGTTTCTTGTCTCATAAATTGTTCGACGTTGATTTGCATTGAAACGCGACTCTCAAGTTTTGACTGTCGCTATTCACACGCGTTAAACGGCCAACGATCCACGTGGTCGCGAATAACCGACTGAATTATCAAATTTGCATTGTACGAACTGTATGGAGGATACCAGAAGGATACAAATACGCGGAATAGAATCGCCAGCCAGACCGCCAGTTGCTTTGATTGACAAACAACAGGATCCAACGTTCGGATGGACGAGAATAATAATAGCGTAGTTGTAGGTTCCGAACGTGGTATGGTGAGGACCGTTCGGTTTATGGGCTTCGTTTTAACGAGTGTGCACTAACCCTACAATATATATTATACGCGTAGTACGTGTGCGTTGAATAAATTTCTAATACCGACAGGCACAAATGTATACGCAAATATCCACGATGATGTGCCAACAGTATTCCTTTTTCGCTGATTCAACAAACGTATTTACTCGTCGCGTTGAAGGGTGAAGGCGCGCGGCGTCTTTTTGACGCGCGAAAAAAAAAATCTCTCCGCGTGTTACGCAAAATGTTTCGCCGCTGCGTTCTTTGACGCGATGGAGGATTTCAAAATTGCGGTGGAAGTCTTCAAAACGAAAAGGGTTTTTTCAGCGGTTGAGAAAATGTGTCGGGGTTCATTGATCACGACGAAATTCATTGCGAACTTGTCAAAAATCGCTGCTGAGTCATTGGAGTAAAAACTACCCCTTTGGAGACTGCGGAAGGTGCGTAATTACGAAGACAAGTTTATCGAGACGCAAAGTAATCGCGCATGAATTGTAAATCTGTTGGCTCAGTGTATTAAACGTGTTATGACGGTGGAGAAAGATGACGAGATGGAAACCAGCGTATCTGACGCTGATGAAGTCTGCCAGGACAACGACGCGTTATACCCATTGTCTTTCACCCTAAATCCATGTCATATTTGTTGGACCTGCACATGACATTTATTACCGCCTGACGCTGTACCTCGCTAATTTTCATCGTTCAAACATTCATCCATCCGGCATTACTGCGATGTTTGCACCGGAAACGGATGTCACAATCTCAAGGATCTGAGATGGCCTTTGGGGGCGATAGAAACCCTCGCAACTCGCTTCAGGCACAAGGGACGTCTTAATGGTCTTTGTCCAAAAGCACATTACTTCTTACAGCCTTATATACATACGGATTTCCTGTTTACTCCTTTCCCTCTCTGTACCTTGTCCTTTACCGAGGGAAATTCTCAACGAGCAAGGGTGTAGCGAGAACACGAAGGCGCGTGAAACTCGCTTTGATAATGCGATGGCGGGTCGGAGACGATAAGTTTGCGGGAACTAACCTGGTATTCCAAGGCCATTTCCGGTGATGAGGAAAGAGTCACGAAGTTGTTGAAAAAATAGGGAGAATGCTAACTGCCCTCGAAAATGAACCATTTTATTTCATCAATATTGTATCAAGAAAAACACCGATAATAGTTCTAATATACTACCGCTATTATCGTGTTATCATCATCATCATCATTGTTTGCTACTCATCGCAAGATTTGCGTCCGACTGGACATAAAATACACGATCGATGGAATCTTTTTCATCCCAAGGCTCGAAGGTACGTGTAAAAACGATGGGTAGCTCGGGAAATTTATGTGCAGCCTCGATAAAATGTAGGACATGACAGTTAGCTTCGCGCCAAATGCACATGTATGCGAGGGCAAAGTTCTTTCACTGAGGATTAGAGAAAAAGAGCATTCTTTGGAGGAACGTTAACGAGAAACAGGGTCACGGAACGGCATGTCTTTTCTATCTTGTTGGGAACAGTAACTTTTATTCTTCCGTACAACAACAAGGAGAAATGCATCTCTCGCTTTTTTCATCGCCTATTTCCACTCTCTCTCTTGTCGGCTTTCACTCGTTGCTGCAATGCGAAAAACTATAGGGCTTCGGGCCTTGGTATCACACGCTCCTCTGTACCGTTGAATCCCGCGCTGCTGCTCCAACGTGGAAAAAAAACGAGCTCTCGAGAGGCAGGATCGCTAGCGGCATTCTTTTGTCTCGACTTTTATTAAGCACCATTTTTCAATGGTCCACTTTAATAACGCCCTCTTCCTGAGACCCAAAGACAGCCTCCAACACCGATGGTGTATCTCGTCGGGAACGACCAACTTTTTCACCAACATCTTCGTCACCTCTGCTCTCCGAATTCGGTCGCAGTTACACGCTGAATATTCACCGCTTGTCGTGACCGTACTTGTGTACTTTGAGAATCTATGAGTCCAACGTACATGGACATTCAAGTTTTTCCGCATGTCTCTGGTGATTTTCTCAAGGAGAATAAAAGTGGCTCGTCATTGATGCTCGAGAATGTCGAATTGACGAGTTTCGCGACCATTCAATATGTTTTTCTTCACCCTCATTCTCATTTCCGGTCTTTCCATATATCGCTCGACGTTTATTTCGACTTTATTCACGCAATCACCAGTCGATGATTGGAAATCGTTTGTACGGATGTTCATGGAGGGTAGATGAATGTGTAAAAAAAAAAGGGATGAGTGCCTCGGGGCACTATTTCCCGAAAGTCCACACTCAATATCGCAGTCTCGATGCTCCTATCCTTCATCGAACTTTTTCATTCTCCCACTTGGCACAAAAACCTTCAGCTGCTTCGTTCTCAATCGTTCCATGACTTCGGTCCGTCTCGCTGCTCGAGTGTCCGCTCCGATTAATTCAATCCGAAGGCGAGAAGAGCAAACAAAAGTGACGAAAGCGAGAGAATCGAGAATGGAGATTTTGTACAGGAAAAGCTCTTGGAAAATACCGAAGATAGAGCTACGAGACCGAGGGAAGAACGAAATAGACACGAGGCGTTGACAGAGAAACGTGTATTGGTGATACCGAGGAGGGGGAGTAAGTTCGCTCCGAACTCGAAGAGAAACCGGATGAGAGAATTGTTTTTTCAATAGCGCCGAGTGTCATCGTGTCGAGAAAGAATCTCCGGAAGACGATTGTGTAAATAATGAATGTATGGAACACTGCGGATAGAAAGGTCCAAATTATACATGCAAGATTTTAATTGCTTTATTTAAACGCGATTACTTTCTCATTTGCAGACATTTTCAGTGGCGAAAACAAATACAAGGAGGCCAACGACTTTTTCTTCAATCGAGTTTCTTCGCGAAAAAGTTACGAAAAGTTGAAAGATGATGATTGTCTCTCGATTCTTAAAGTTTGATCTCGTAGAGGGTCGGAAATCAAAGATTTAGTTATCTTTTTTAATCAATATCGTATTTGATCGAAGCTTTGTAACGAAATTGATTTGCATGGAAATAACGAAACGAGTTTTTTTTCCAAGCCTCGATCAAAATCGAGATAAATTAATATCGTGACTCAATTTTTTCGAGGTTGGATGTGAAGATATAGAGGGCGAATTTCGGTGGTTCCTTTTCGCGTTTCACAAGGGGAAGTCCGGTCGAGTCTTGAACAATTCTGGGCTGCGTGACTTCGTCGATCGAGGTCAGATCAAAGTTAAGGATACGGAAAGGAAAGATCTCGACCAATGGCGATGATATCTCGGCTAATTGCCAGTTAGTGGCACGTCACTAATGGCCAGACTTTCCCTTGCGAGTCTTGTACGAACCGCGTTCGAGCCACCATCTCTCGTTCCACTAATAGCCCTTCCAAGTCCCTTTCACCCCTTCTCAACATCCGTTGACCAAGATATTAAGCAATTTTGACGTTTGCTCCACAGCTCGAATCTCACCCCACCGATGTTTCGTATATACATCAACCATCGATTATCTTGTCGAAAGTCTTTGCCAAATATGTGCTCCCCTCGTTTATGAGGAACGTTCATTTGCCAGTCGAAGAGGGTCTGTAAATTCTTTCAAGACGTACCAACGATATTTATGCCACTTCGTAAAAGCATAGAAAATGCCTACATTCGAGCTATCCTATGTTTAATCAGAACGAAACCACTTTGATACTCGCTGAATCAAATATTCATGATCTTGAAGTGGGTTGCTCTGAATAACAATGAAGAAGGGTTGAAAAACATATTTCGCTTTTTCTTCATTTACCGAAGTTATTTCTTTGTGTTTTTTTTTTTTTCTTTGGTTCAATAGGAAAATGTGTTTAATAAAAGCACGCATTTTTGTTGATAAATGAAGGGAAGACGCTGAAAATAAAACTTGACAAATTGCGATTTCCAACGAAAAATATGAGACTCGCAAATCGCACTTTGTCACTTCATGACTTGCAACGAGTAACATTCGATTGGATATTTCTTCGGGAAAAGCACGGGGTCGTCGAAATCATGCAGTTATACTCCGTAATACGATGAGTATATATTTATACGTGGTGTAATAAGTGGGGCTGGTACATATGGAAATTGGTTTAAATTTGAATATTGTAATCAAGTAGGACGAGAACCACCATTACCGCGTTACGTATAGTTACGAGAAGAATAGGTCAGAGAAAGGGTAGTACGCCCATAGGGTGGGTTCGCTGCGGTTGGAATATTTCCCAGATAAAATAATCCCATGTCTGTTATTAAGGACGTTCTTGCAGTGCAATTGTAGCTGAGGAAAGATTCAATGAAATTTTCTTACGAATTCGAAGCCCTGAAATCGATGCTGAATTTTTTTTGTACACAAAAAGGCGTCACGATAAGTATAATTCAATATAAACTCGGCACCCTTAAGAGTTCTTAATCATATGCTAATTATTATTATCATATTCATTTTCATCGATTATCAAACATGTGCAACGTTTCAAGGATTTAAAGTAAAATTTTCTTTATATCTTTGCTACGATTCTACAATACTCTTGTCGTTTTTACTCGCGAGAAGAAACGTGAGAATGTAGAGACGTTTAAGGTAACAGTGGCGCCATCTGTGTCGAGCGCGACGAAACTTGTCCCCAAGATTCCGATGATAACCTAGAACACGCAATGTGCCCCAATTCAATTTCTTTGTCATTCACGCTTTTTTGCCTCCGAATGACAAGCGGCTTTTGATTAATTTTTTCGCCGAGTGTTCTTTTCGATATATAATCTCTCAGTTACTATGAATCATTTCGATGGCTTCGAAGAGCCGACCTCGAGGGCTTTTTGGGTATCCGACGATCTCACGGAGGATTCAACAGCGGGTCCGTAAGTCGATATTCCGCGCTTGTTAACCTCGTTTATTTCTACTCGTACTTTTCGTTCAATAATTTTCAAAGTTGTTCATTTATTTCAACGACATGTATTCAGAACGTTCACTCTGGAATGGCTGACCGAATCTCCAAGTTCGATAAAAACCCTCGTTGTCGTATCTGGCAAAATCGTAACCGGTAATTATGCTGTCACTATTATTATTCATACGCGAAGGAAGGAATACAAATTTCTTCACGATTACGATATGAAAACACGTATAAATTATTCCGAAATTGACTATTGCTTTTTGCATCGTTCGTTGACAATGCTTGCAAGAAAATAATCTTTTTTTTCAGACATTGTAGATAAATACGTTGTAGGCAACGCCGAAAGAGTTTGCACCGTCAATAGCACGGAGGAATTCAATGTCGCGGCTCTCTGCAAATGCAGCGAAGATGTTTACGTCTGTTCTGTTTCGAAAACAATGGACATCACAGCGGCGGGAAGACTCGTACACGCTGTTGGTAGCAAAATTATGTACTTGCTTTTCATTGCTCGAGATTTTTTTGTGTTTCGTAAAGTTGACGACAATGACGAAGGAAAATTTCATTATGAATTCATTATTTGATTATAAAAAAAAAATCTTCATTCTTCAGTATATAAATAACGTGTATTTTATGTTATTCTTCGTTAAAATCCCCATTTTGAACGACTTTGGTAAATTTCTTCAAAGGGCAATTATCGTAATTTCCATACTTTCACGTCTCTGCCTAAAAACGCATGTTTTTTAACGTTTGTTCGTAGATCTCTGAAATATTATCGAAATCTGAAAAAATAATTGCCTTTACCGACGAAATGATGTCACGTCTCAATGGAGCGGATCGCGACAGTGCGCAAGGATCTACGTTGTGGAGATCGTTGAGTACACGAAAAGGCAGAGAACAACAATTGAGCACGGTGCCGCGGTTGCAGCAACCAAATTTCATTTTCGGCGTGGCAGCTGGAGGTTAATATCTTTCTAGAATAATAGCTGTAGCTCTAATGGCGCTAGAATTTTTCCCATGTCAAAATGGACGACCTTCCATGGTGGTAACGTGAAAAAAAAAAAACCATCCGACTCCTTTCCAACCATTCTGCTATTCTGTGCACCGTACACATTTTTAAAACGCCTTATAGAAAGAAACTTGGAAAATTCCGCACGAGAGAAGTTAATACGATTTACTCGACGATTTACAGTAATAGGATACGCGGAAAATAGGGATATACCGGCAACCGTCAATATCCTGTACGTAGCGGAGGACGCGTATGAGACTGAATTGATCGCTTCGGTGTTGAAAGTTTTCACAGAAACGACGAATTTTTGCCTCCCAAAAATCGACGCATCGTCGAAAAAGTTCGACAACAATAAATTGAATTTGTACATTTGAAGCGTCGATGTGATGTCCGAGAGCCGAGGAAGGATAATGGTGCAGAATAAGAGGAGACGACGATCGATAATAGAAATAGTGTATATATTTTTTTCTTCCAAGTACATTTTTCAAGGCTGTGGCGGATAATACGGTCGTTGTACCGGCGTGAGTGGAGCTGAGTTTGCCGTGGGAAAGTATGTCGCGTTCGCTTGATAACCGTAAGGCTGAAACGTTTGTCCCGACGTTGGCGTCGGAGGGTTCGGTCTTATCGAACCGGAAGCTCCCAAATGACGCATCGCCGATACAATGTGATTCATCGTGTTGACCGGTGGTGGCGGTACGGATATATTCGTTGGCGGAAATACTGCCGGATAACCGGCGGTGGCTGTTGTGAAATTCGTTGGATAAGGTGGAAACGGCGCTGGGATTTCCACGGCCTGTACAGGTTCGATCGGTTCGACGGGTGGAATCGACGTGCCATTCGCCGCCACGGCCCCTGTCTCGATGATCGCCACGTTGCTCGGTGTTACAGCTGCAATAAACATCACCAGCAAAGAATAGAGAAAAAAAGTCAATGAAAATCGCAAGCATCCGGCTCCGGGAAAAATTCTGAGACACGTATCGCTTGCACAACTGCGCACTTTTGTTTAACATCTCTGAAACGAACATTCCTTATTTGCATCTTTTTTTGCATTCTGTTCAATTTTTTTTTTCTACTTTTCTTCACAAAAGTGGGTTCTACAAAGGTTTTGAGAAATAACGGAAAATGACGAAATTGCCTGTACAAACGTTGATCGAAGATTTTTTTTTGCTCTTGTCAAGTAAAACTGGCTGACGAAAAACTGTGCTAAACTTTTCAAACTCTGCTCGAGCGATGTTTTGATCTTATTGCGGAAGAAAAGTTCAACTCGATCGATTTTTGTACAGAAAGTAAATACATCGCTTCTCGAAATACTTGCGTCGCGGCTGTTTTGTCAATATTTATTCAACATGATTACTGTCGGGAGCAGAATTTTTGGTTTTTTTTTAATCTAATCGTTCGTTGGACTAAATTCCATTTGAATTTTTGTGACTAGCGAATTTCAAAGGCATTGTTAGTCATCGAAGTAGATTTTCAAATAAGGACCAACCGTTGGACGTGCTGGGTGACGATTCGACGGTTGATGGAGCGACTACTCTTTCCCTGTTCGTTTCGATCATTGGTATCAGAGGTGGAGAATCCGGAAGCTGTACGTTATTCGCTTGTGAGTAAAGATCCAGTACCTGGTGGCAAATGTCTAAACGAAAATTTGATGGTCATTAAATTCGAACGGATGAAAAAAAGGAATACGAAAAGGCTCCATCGATTTGTTCACCTTCTAAAAGATCCATCGTGACGTCCTCGACAAACATGTCCCACCAACGTAAATGCTTTTGTTGCCTACCGTTCCAATCGACAACATCGAATTTGCTCAATTTTCCTGCCAAGTACATGAGAGCC
Organism: Heteropelma amictum; assembly: GCA_959613375.1. Lineage (NCBI taxonomy): Eukaryota > Metazoa > Arthropoda > Insecta > Hymenoptera > Ichneumonidae > Heteropelma > Heteropelma amictum. The sequence continues at coordinate 6,583,741 of OY390720.1, read as the reverse complement.
ACAGCAATGATCTCGGGTTCCCACTGTAGAGACAAAGTTGTACACAGGCTGGAAACAAACATAACACGAAGCTTCTTTTTCAATACAGTCGAAATGATTGTAGGACGATTTTAAAAATACTTATTTAATACATCGCGAACGGTCTCTTTGAATCCACTTCGTCGTAATCTTTAACGGATTTCCGATTTCTATGCGATTTTCGTAGTTTTCAAACATTGGAGCGAATAAAAGCTCGTTTTTCCGAAAATTCAACGTCACTGACAACGAAATTATTCTCGTCACTTACCTATCGTTCACAAAAGTCCAAGCCATTTGTACCATTTTTTGTAATTTGCTTCTGTCGCCTGAAAAGACAATCGATAAATTTCAAAAATTCTCAAAAACGCGCTAATTTTTTCGTTGCATTTACAGAAATTTGAAAGGCCCACCTCTCAAACATTTGGCATATTTCAAAAGATAACTGTAAGGATGTTCGACTTGAAGATCGAACTTGATGGTTTGCAGGAGAATTCGCTCCAAGGTCATAACTTCCTCCTGAAAAATTGGGGCACACAAATTTTCCTCCGGAAATGAGCAATTTTTCGTGGAGAAAGAAAAGAAAATTGTATTACCTTGGGATCTTCGCCGAAAGTCAAAAATTTTTGTTCCGTCAGCAGAGTTTTTGCTGTTTTAATGATGTCTTTACACTTCTTTGGAGTCTCTTCTACCTTACCAGCTAAAAATAAACAGCAACATGCCGTCACCTACAAAACAATTTGGCGTTATAGCCTTGGCGCTTTGCAAAAATGTTTTTACCAAATCAAACTTTGCATTTTTGCGGCGCAACACCGATACATGTTAACGACGAGACTTTTTTCAACGAGAAAACTTTCTCATCGCCAATTCTGACAATTATGTTTCGAATTATAGGTTATGGTTTTTTTTTTTCATTCAACTTACGTATCGAGGAAAATTTTTGAAAGAATGGAACATGTAGAATCTGTGGAAGTAGACGACACCGGTTGCCATTGTGTTATATCCAAGATCCATTCTTGTGCCGGAGTCAATAATAAAACGAGCACCCTCCTTTCGATAACGGCATTCGGTTTCGTAGTCAATACCATCTTGTATCGATGGTGTATTTCTGAGTTCTTTTTTTTCGTAATACCAGCATGGCATTGTAAAATGTTTACTATTGGATATACTCGGTTCGTGATCGAGTATCATTAAATAAACACAATGGGAGTTGAGCGAGCGACTTTTGATTTTCGAATTTACTGAACGTACGCGACACTGGCTGTTATCTTTTAAACGAATATTCGAATTTTTTAGAAATCTTAGTACCACTATTACGATATATCGTAATTATCATAGAGAATGAACAGCGCAGTCTGCGACAATGTTTCACCGATGATTGATCATTGAGGTTAGAAAAAAAAACGAACGTTGCACTTTAATCTCCGCGAACAATTCGTTTGGTATTTTAAACGAACGCGAATGTAAGTTACTGTCAATTTTTGTCAATTTTCTTTTTATCTTCGATTAGAAACGTCACTTATTACATGTATAGCAACGATCACAACTTTTGACTACAAACCGTTTACCGATTACATCCACTTGACATCCACCAACATCCCCTATGATCCCACCTGAGAGTAGAGTGTATAATTCAACTGAACTAGAGAGTGGAGTCAAGTGGAACGGTCAGCGGAACGATCGGCACGATCGTGGTGGGCAATTTCGGTACTACAGTAGGGTACTAGCAGCTAGCAGCGCCTCTCGTTGCATGACACGCAATGAAGGCGCGCGAGGCGAAAGCTCAACCTTTATTTTCGCAACAATCGTATAATTTTGTTATCTGGATTTCATTGTTGGAAAAATCTTCGTATTATGAAAAGTTTAGAAACAATTTGCAACGTGCTTGGAAAGTACCGGATAAAAACAGCCCAATGTAACCGGTTCACGTATATTCGACGTTGTATATTTCGGTCTATTTTACCGATCAAAATTTCATGAACGGTGAGGATTTTGACAAAGAGTCTGATTGAGCAGGTGCAACAAAGTATCTGTTGCAAGGTTTGTCGGCACGAACGTCCGCAGGTAGAACAAGATTCGTACGTAGGAAAGTATACCTATGGTGCAAGTCATTGTCGGCAGCAGTCTCTCATCAAACTTACAGTGTCTTTTAACAGTAATATTCTTAAAAGTATATATGACTCATTCGAGCGAATAAAAATGTCGATTTTCCACGTCTTAAGGTATTGTAATATCTTGACTATAATTTTAAAAATTATTCATTATCATCTTTTCCTAATTGTTTAATGCCATTCAACATATAATTTCAGCCGATATCGGACTCGTATTATATTGATAAAAAGATGAAAAATTTATTCAGGCGTTCTCGAGTCATCTGCAAAAAATTATAAAAATCGATTTACGTTTATATAATTACTAGACCCCTTACTGCTTTCAGCATACTTCTCTCGCTGCCCTTTTTTTCAGTTCCGATTATTTTTCATCGCATTTTCCATATTTTTTTCTCTTCATGATGAATATTTATAAATGACGTACGGGAATATGTCATCGTGCCAAATCGAATGGCAAAAGCAATAATTATTTACAAATGCCTCCGTGCCCAGTTTTTAAACTGTCACGAAAGACGGAATTGAATATTAATAGCTATTTAATACAAAAAAAATCCTTACGTTATTCGCCTCACCGCACGGCCATTATTAATTAAGTCCGTTTCGAAACAACTTTTTTGTCACCAGCGTTAAGGTCGATTAATTGTCAAGTTTTTTTTTCATAATTATAATTCACCGGAATGTGATATAGGAATCGTGGCAAGCGAGTATAAATGGAATGGTTTCCTCAGAGTACCCATCACTACCAATTGGGGCTTTGAAAAATCGTCACAAAATTACCGTGCTCTCGGAAAATTATCGATCTCGATACAATGGCATTAGGAGTTACCGAAAAATCGTTTATTATCGCAATATTTTTAGCTATCTTCGCACTTATTTTATATTATTCCAAATTATGGCGTCTCTACTGCAAAGTGTCGAAATATCCTGGTCCACCGGCAATTCCAATATTCGGGAATGCTCTCGATTTTTTCGGCAATTCAGTCGGTGAGTGAAAGCTAAATAATCTCCTCTGGAAATTCAATCTTCGAAGGATATTCAAGTCTTTCGAAAAAAAAAGGGAGTACACATTTTTTATTGTCCCTAAAGTTCCAATGGAAATTCAATTTTTCTCCAAGAGGAAATTGACTTGCGGTCGAAGCTTATTCTTATATTAATCGCTAATTGGACCAATTTTTCGGAGCAGAAAAGTGTTAACCTCCACTCTTGCCTTGAATCTCGAGGCAACGTGAAAATAATTTATTGTTCGTTGCGAGAGAGGTGGTGGTATACGTCAAAAACGGCCCTTGTATTCTCACAAAAACCGATTACAATCAATCAGGATGAAATGAAAATTAGCCAACGCGGAATTGTGACAAGAAGTGGCTGAATATTCTATTTTTTTGTTCACCTATCCCTCCCATACTCTCGTTGAACTCTCGCGCATGCCACTCGGGGCTTAAAAAGTCACGTGCCCACTTTCCGTATTGAAAACCTCATGGCATTTTGCATCGAAAAGGGAAAAAAACTTACGTCACGAATTATACATACATTTAGATTATTATAACGAGACGAAAAAATGTCCTTGGTAATGATGTATAAAGATAAAGGATTCGTTGATGACGCATGCGCAAATAAAAAATGCAATCAACATTCATTAATCGCATTACAGATTTCATGAATAAATTTCACAACCTGATGCATGTTTATCCGTCGCCGTTCAGAGTTTGGCTGGGTAGTGAACCAATATTGACAGTTTATGAGCCGGATCAAATGAAAGTACGAGAAAATTATTATTACAAAATAATCAGCTGCGTATATTTCTTTGTTACTCGGAATTTTTCGTGTATGCAAACGACGAATGGTTTTATACAGTAAAGTCTGCTTAGCTAAGTCTGCTTAGCTAGTAAAGCTTCTTGTAAATGAATGTTTCATTTACAGCTCGTCTTTCGAGTTTTTTTAAATCACTTCATTTTCAGGCAATTATGTACAGTCCGAAATGTATCGAAAAGCCCCGCCTGTACAAATTTGGTCGTGTATGGCTGGGAGACGGTTTGCTGTCAGCACCAGGTGGGTTTACTGAAATTTTAACCATTCGCAAAAATTCATAATCACACGTACGCGTACTGGTATTGCTCTATCGTTTAACTAAATAAACATCTCTCAGCTCCGTTGTGGCGACACCATCGGAAAATAATAGTGCCAACGTTCCATCAAAAAATCCTAGACTCTTTCATCGAAATATTTACGAAGCAGTCGGAGTTGATGGTTAGACTGATGAGAAAAGAATTAAAAGGAGGCGAATTCAAAATCATCGATTACATATCGTTGTGTACTCTCGATATAATATGCGGTACGTGTGAATAAATTCATACGAATTTCTCTGTGCGATAAAAACTCGTGACAACGTTGAGTGCATTTTTTTGAACCATTAGAAACCGCTATGGGGGTCACCATGAATACGCAAACGCATCAGAACGGTCGTTACGTCAACGCGGTTCAAAGGCTAGGATTATTATTTCTTCTTTTTCCCTCCAAAGTCTCGATACCTTCGATTTAATGTCGATTTTATTATCTTTAGAATGATGCAAATCATGTGGACGCGAACGTTCAAAGTATGGTTACATCCGAATTTTATATTTCATTCTTCACCATTGGGTAAAGAACACGAGGAGCTGCTGAAATGCTTGTTCGGCATGGCTGACGATGTCATTCGGAAGAAAAGACAAATATTTGCCGACAACGGTCATAGCGACAAGAATGAAAATTCGCGTATGTATTCGAAAAGAAAAAATGTTAAAAAGTGCTCAAATACAAATGTCGTGAATGATTTCAGTAAAAAAATCGGCGGACAAAAAGCCTTTCTTGGATCTTCTGATGGAAATATCAATGGACGAAGATAAATTTACGGACAAAGAGCTTCGGGATGAAGTGAATACGATGATAGTCGCTGTAAGAAATTCAATTTTTCGTACTCACAATCGGGAAGTTATTTCGTTATTTATTTGAATTATTTTAACAAAAATAAACGATTTTTTTTCACTCAAGGGCTACGACACTACCGCCTCGGCCAATAATTTCGCGTTACTCATGCTCGCGATGCATCCTGAAATACAAGTGAGTAATAATTTTTTTCCAAGACTCTCATTACCGTTGAATAATGCGTTTTTTATCGTCGCAGGAAAAGGTGTACGAAGAGTTGTGCGAAATTTACGGAGATAAAATTTCCTCGAGCGTTGAGATATCGAACGAAGACCTGAATCGTATGCAATTTTTAGAGAGGGTAATCAAAGAGACCCTCAGACTGTTTCCCGTTGGCCCACTTTTCGGTCGTACGATTACAGAAGATTTGGATATCGGTAAAGATCGCCCTTGTTTTCCAAGTTTCACGTCGTTTTATCTTTTCTTTGAGAAAAATTGGAATATTCCGGAATATTGGAACTGACGGCTTCAAAGATATTCTCGTATCTTCCGTTTGATGTGTAAAGCTTTTTTGTTCCGTTACATATCATTTGTCTCGACATTTTGTATTGTTATAAAATATAATAGAATTCGAACGTTGATCGTCCGATAAATAAACATGATTTCTTTTCGAGAGACACCAAAGATTGGGAAAAATTTCTTCTTGCGTGTTTTGCTATCCAACAGGTGGACACATTATACCAAAGGACAGTTCGGTGATGTTTGGAGTCATAAAACTCCACCGATGGGATAAATACTGGTCAGACCCATTGGTATTCAATCCTGATCGCTTTTTACCCGAAGAAGTCGCGAAACGCCATCCGGACTGCTATATGCCCTTTAGCGCTGGACCAAGAAATTGTATCGGTAAGAAACAAAGATTATTATATGTAGCTGATTTTTTTGACGTCATCTTGAGGAACGTGAGAAACAAGCGATCTGATTAATTGATAATAAAATCGAGATTGGAAGTAGAAAAAAAAAAACGAGCACGATAATTCATCGTCACACCGCAATACACTTGACCGGTTGACTTACAGGGTATTTTCGATGTTTTTTGATCCATTTTATAACGATATTTTGTTTATCTTCAGGGCTTAAATACGCCATGATGGCAATGAAAGTACTACTGTCGATGGTTCTGCGTCATTACGTTGTGAAAAAAGATAAACCTATGAAAGTAGAGGACATAAAAATTTCTTCAAAACCAGTGATGCAGCCGATCGTTCCCATCACTGTGAGAATCGAGAAGAGATGACGCTGTGGGAACATGTACTTAAGTGTGAATTATTATTTATTGTTTATCGATCGATCAATCAAAGACGAATTATCGAATGCGCGCATCACGCCGTCGAGCGCTTAGCTGAATTAAAATGTAAATAAGGATCGGCAATTGGTGACGACGCACCTCGCGATACCGGGAACCGAAAGTGAGAGCGAGTGGAGAATACTCGCAATATTTATATATTTATTGTATCTTGGTCTTTGAAAATCGAATATCGTTTAAATTTAATTTCAAACAAAATCCTAGAACCCGTTTGTAACAGGTTCAAAGACCTGCACGAATAAACTTTTATGATATCTGTACGTTATTGAGATTCAATTATATTGGATTACACTTCGTTATTTTTTTTTGAAATTTTCAATTCCCAATCGGACGATCTATGGAATGTAAATGCTCGTCCTTTCCAAGATATTTTTGAAACACAACGCCAAGAAAGTTTATCAACGTCAGGCGAGTGGTTTGAAAAAAAAGAATGATGAATGACAATCGGAAGTATAGAAATCGAGAAAGAACGTGTAGTGATTATACAAATGTGAATCGATCCCGATTCTCGGGATCCCTCAGAATGCCCTTCGTTTCCTCGGCGATTCGGTTCGTGAGTGAAAATCAATAAATCTTGTCTCGGAATTTCATTTCTAAGCGAAATGTCGATGAAGCTTCGATGGAAATTCCATTTTTCTCAAGGGAAATTAACGTGTTGCAGATTCAAGCTATGTCTTCGCTATAAATTTTCTACGCATCTAATTTTGAAAATTGGACCGACAATTCTGAGCGAAGATGAAAATAATTGGGTGTACACTTTGACAACGCCATGCGTGATGCCATAGAAATGACCCGAAGAATCAGAAGTAAGCGAACATGATCCAACACGTAAATATGGCGAGTAATGTCTGAGTTTTCAATTATTTTTCCACCTGTCTCCCTCACACTGGCAACAAACTCTCGCGTGTGACATACCACGCTCAAAAAGTCAAATCCAATGGAATTTTTCACCCTTAAGGAGATACCTCCGCTTAAACGAATTATACATACGATGATATTATTATAATAGAACAAAAAAATGTTCTTTGAAATCAACGATTCATTCACGCAGCATGAATCGTTGATGAGGAAAGTTTTAACGACTGAATACCTGATGTAAGGCGTTTAATGGATGTTTTTTTAAGTAAAATTCCGATTTTTTGAATAAATCAAACAACCTGAGGCGGAATAAGTATCCACCAGAATTTAATTGGCTAATAAAGCAATGTTTATCGTCTATGATTATTCTATGAATTATCGGCAAATGCATGCAAACCCTGTTTTAACATTGTAACAGAAACGGAATACATTATTAATAGTTACACAGCGTGAAAAAATTCGTTATAATATTCATACGGACTTGGCATATTTATCAACTACGTACGTTAATTTTAAATCAATTTTTTTCATTAGCACTATAATCGATGTATGGTCCGGTTTTCTTTTTATTGTCAAAAATCAACATCAGGATATCTTTCAGAGATCGAAGCAAGGAAGTATAAATGAGAGATGATTTCCTCAGTCCATTAGTTATTGCACCATTGACTGCGCGCAGTTGCAATCGATTTCTCGAGAATTTGTGAAAAATAACCGTGCTCTCGTCCGTCAAGTTCCCAAGAAAATCTAAATTTTCAAAGCTCCTGAAGAAATATCGGTCTTGAGTCATGGCGACAGAATTTACTGAAAAATTGTCTATTTCCGCAATATTTTTGGTTATTCTCGCGCTTGTTCTGCATTACTCCAAAAAATGGCGTTTATACCGAAGTGTGTCGAAATTTCCCGGTCCACCGGCAATTCCGATTTTGGGCAATGCCCTCCAATTTTTCGGTGATCCAAGTAGTGAGTGAAAACTAAAAGAAAACTTTTCATATAATCTGTATTAAAAATGCTGTTTTCATTGCTTGTTCAGCCAGCCGAGGTGAACGAATGTCAGCCCTATGCCAAGTTTTCTGCTCCCAGAGTAGTTCCCTGGGGCAAAAAGCATTCATTATGACAGAAAAAAAACGCTCAATTTCCGACTTCATTTCATCCCCGCTAAAATCACATTTGTGTTTCGTGAGCCTCCGAATATTCATGCTATTCTTACGAGTATAACTAATCTGGTTTTTGGCCACGATATTGGGGTAACATTGTCTCGTTTCCACTTGCTCTGGACATTGAACCTCTCATATTCAGTAAAAATGATGTAAACAGTGAAGGGCATGACACGAAAAAGAAACTCGATTTCCGACACCGTACGGTTTCATGCTTTGCCAACCAAACAATCTTTTAAAAACGAAAGTATTAACATATTTCATTGTCGACGAAGCTACAACGGATATTCAATTTCTCTTCGAGGGGAAATTTGTGTCCAGTCGAAACTTTTTCTTCTCCATGAATTGTCTGTCCAGCTAATTTCAAAACTGTATCGATTCTTCGGAGCAAAAAAAAGTGTCGAATTTCGCTTCTTCTCTGGATCTCGAGATAAGATAAAAGTAAATTATTCCTGTGTGTGTGTGTGTGTGCGTAAGAAAGAAAATAATATTTTTAAATAAATTCTAGATACGATTAGATTATTATAATGAAAAGAAGGAGCGAATATAAATGTATCGTACAATAGGAATATTTGAGTTGGAAAAAATCGAATGTAATGCAAGTAATAAATACTACATTACTTGCCCAACAGATTCTATAAATATATTCAACAACCTGATGGATACTTATTCCTCGCCGTACAGAATTTGGTTAGGCAGCGAAGCGATATTGGTAACTTGTGATCCAGAGCAAATAAAGGTACGACAAAATGATTGCACAATTCCGTCAGCATATTGCTATAGTACCTGCCATTGATTGTACATGTAAAAACCGAATGGTTTCGCATAAAGCGTAAAGTTCGTTTAACATGATGTTTTATTTTCACCTCGCACCTCTGATAGACTTTTTGCATAAAATTCATTTTCAGACTATTTTGCTCAGCCCCAAGTGTATGGGAAAAATGTTTGTGTACGATTTTGCTAAACCATGGGTAGGAGCAGGTTTGGTAACGGCACCAGGTGGGTTCAGTCAAATTTTGTCTATTTGACAAAGGGCATAGCCGGATAGACATGGCTAATCTGCCCCCGCATGCATGAATCGTCCCAAGTTTGATCTCTTTCGAAATTCTTTAGTACTTTTGTCCAAATATCAATCCGTAATATTCGGCCGTTTAGCTAAAAAACGAATTTTTTTTTCTTAGTATGGGTCGCACGATTTTTATTTAAAAAATTGGTGTTGTGGGTATCGATACGACACATTCGGGAAAGAATTAAAAAAACATTTCCGCCCATAGGAACATTGAAAAAAATTTGAAACGTTTTCTTCATTTTTTTACACTCATGTTATCGTTATGATACGACTACCATTTTTTTCATAGAATCTTGGAGTACCGTTCTATCATGGGCAATCTTTGAGAATTACACGATTTACTCCAACTTTTTACATTCGTTACTTGCATGTGATCGAGAGAATAATCATAAAATGTGAAAAACAATGGCGTGACAAATAATTCAAATAATGGATAAACGTTCGATTATTCAACTAAATATGTATCAGGTCCGATATGGCGCAAACATCGAAAAATGATAATGCCGACGTTCCATCAAGAAACCCTCAACTCTTTCATCTCTGTATTTGCAAAACAGTCAGAAATAATGACTGAACTGATGAGGAAAGAATTAAAAGGAAGCGAATTCGCTGTAAGTGATTATGTATCACTGTGTACACTTGATATAATATGCGGTAAGTGTGAGAAAATTAAAAAAGTTGTTGTAAACAAAATAAATTTGCAGTAACACTGAATTTTTCATCGACTAGAAACTGCTATGGGAATTACTTTCAACGCTCAAGTAAACCCGCAAAGACGTTACGTCACCGCGTCAAGAAGGCAACAATGATCATTTTTTTTACTTCAAAGTACCAATTTCATGATTTTCACATCGATTGCATTGTTATTTCAGAATATTCGAGATAATGTGGATGAGAGCATGCAAAGCATGGCTATGTACCGATTATGTATTTCAATTCTTACCATCGGGCAAAGAACACTTGGAGGCCCTAACATGCTTGCTTGATACAGCTGAAGATGTCATTCGGAGGAAAAAAAAACAATTACGAGATAACGCTCATTGCTCCAAGGATAACAATTGTCGTACGTATTCAGTAAAATTTGTAAATAAATGATTAGAAATGAGGGTCATCGATGATTTCAGAGGAAAAATCTTCAGAGAAAAAAGCTTTCTTGGATCATATATTGGAAATATCAACGAACAAGGAGAAATTTACGGACGAAGAGCTTCGAGATGAAGTCAACACGATGATCGTAGCAGTAAGATATTCGTTCGTGCAAAGGCACACCGTTTAATTTTTCAATAGCATAAATTAGAGCTTCGTTACAGTCAACGGTATGTCAGGAATAGTGTATCGAAGAAAACGAAATTGCTATTGTTGGAGATTGGAATTATTTGGTATTGTTTATTTGAAAAATATATACATTTTCGTGAAATTACGTGATTCGTATTATTCAAGGGTTACGACACTACGGCCACGATGGACAGTTTTGTATTACTGATGCTCGCGATGCATCCCGAAGTACAAGTTAGTAATTATGGTTTCCGAGACGTTCGATTCATTTAAATTATGCGTTCTGTGCAGTATTTTTTGCTCAACTCGTCAAATGACATTCCCTGCAGGATAAAGTGCATCAAGAGCTGTGCGAAATTTATAGAAACAAAGTTTCCCCCAACGATGCGATATCAAACCAAGATCTTAATTGTATGGAATATTTGGAGAGGGTCATCAAAGAGACCCTCAGACTGTTTCCCGTTGCTCCTATAATCGGTCGTTCGATTACCGAAGATTTAGACATCGGTGAATATTACTCTTATTTTCCATGTTTCATACTGTTTCGTATTTCGTTTACAACAAAATGGAACATTCGAAAGTTGGCTGTTTCAAAAATTTCCTCATATTTTTTTATTATCACTAAACAGGCGGTAATCGAATGTTGATTGTATGATAAGTAAACATTGTTTCTTTTGAGGAATTTTACCATTAGCAGAGGGCTTCTTCTTGCATGTTCTTTTCAACAGGCGGATGCACTCTGCCAAAAGACAGTTCGGTGGTGTTGGGAATCATGAAGCTTCATCGCTCGGAGAAATACTGGCCAGACCCAATGAAATTCGATCCTGATCGTTTTTTACCCGATGAAGTCGCAAAACGTCATCCGGACTGCTATATCCCTTTCAGCGCTGGACCAAGAAACTGCATAGGTACAAAAGAAGAATTGTTTTCAATAGAATTCAATTTATTCCAACTACAAGACATCACAAACAATGAAAACTCATTTTTTGCCCGGTACCTGACTTTCTTAATTCTAATGAATGTTACCAGTTTCGAATGAATTACAAAAATCAGGTTTTTTTTGCGATGAAAATTTATACTTTATTGCGAAAATTAACATCAACCGTAATTGCGATCCGGCCGCGTCGCCGTTTCTCGTTTAAGCAATGGGCTTTCATCGATAAATTATTTATAGAATTTTACGAACTTGTTAACAACAAATTGTTTACTTTTAGGCCTTAAATACGCCATGATGGCAATGAAAGTGCTAATATCAACGGTTGTACGTCATTACGTTCTGAAAAAAGATGAGCCTTTGAAAATAGAAGACATCAAATTGAGGTCAAATGTGGTACTGCAGCCGATGGTCCCACTTACGATAAGAATCGAGAAAAGATAACGGCATGAGAACACGTGCATGCATGTCAATTATTATTTATTATTTGTCGATCAATTAATCGAATAAAAATTGCCCAATACATGCCGATACATGTCGCGATGTCGCCGCTTATTCACGTTGCCCGGCTAATCTGAATAGAGTTTGGAAGCGAACGAGAACACATTCTTGTTCTCCGCCAATTATATATTCGGATCGTACCGACTCTATCTCGGCGATGGAGTACCAGCATATTTTCTTCGTTCTCCGTGGAAGTAATGAAAAAGAATATTCTGTGAATTACCATTATTTCATAATCTTCACTCAGATTTATCTTCGTGATTCATGTATTCAATAAAATATAAACAGCGTATTCCTTCGAAACAATCTGAGATACAGTAAGAAAAAGAATGGATCAACGTCTCGCCAATGCTTCTCGAATTACCTACGAATAATCATACCGAGATTGTAATTGTAATATGACGTTACTTGACAACGATATTTTCGATTGTCTCTCGTCATTCCCGTTACTTCAAACCTTTCTCATCCCTGTATCGACGGTCTTCCGTTCCAGTTTTTTGTTCCCTTTTTTTCATCACGACCTATTTGTAGCGCTCCTCTTGTTCACTTTTTACCATTGCGTCTGTTATTGTAGGCGGCTCAGCTAAATTAAAATGTAAATGAGAATCGGCAATTGGCGACGACGCACCTCGCGATACCGGAAAGTGAACGTGAAAGCATCCTTCACTGGCAACATTTATATTGTATTTTGGTCTTTGAGAATCGAATATTGTTTAAATTTAATTTCAAATAAAACCTTAAAACCCGTTTGTAACAGGTTCAAAGATCTGCACGAATAAACTTTTATGATATCTATAGGCTATTGAGATTCAATTATATTGGATTACACTTCGTTATTTTTTTTTTGAAATTTTCAATTCCCAGTCGGACGATCTATGGAATGTAAATATGCTCGTCCTTTCCAAGATATTTTTACAACACAACGCGAAAAAAGTTGACCAACGTCAGGCGAGTGGTTTGAAAAAAAAGAATGATGAATGACAATCGGAAGTATAGAAATCGAGAAAGAACGTGTAGTGATTATACAAATGTGAATCGATCCCGATTCTCGGGATCCCTCAGAATGCCCTTCGTTTCCTCGGCGATTCGGTTCGTGAGTTAAAATCAATAAATCTTGTCTCGAAATTTCATTTCTAAGCGAAATGTCGATGAAACTTCGATGGAAATTCCATTTTTCGCAAGGGAAATTAACGTGTTGAAAATTCAAGCTATGTCTTCGCTGTAAATTTTCTACGCATCTAATTTGAAAATTGGATCGACAATTCGGAGCGAAGAAAGTGTCACCTATCTTGAGACAACATGAAAATAATTGAGTGTACACTTTGAGAACGCCATGCGTGTTGCTACAGAAATGCCCTGAAGAATCGAAGCTAAGTGTATGTGATCCAATACATAAATATGGCGAGAAGTGGCTGAGTTTTCAATTATTTTTCCACCTGTCTCCCTCACACTGGCAACAAACTCTCGCGTGTGACATACCGCGCTTAAAAAGTCAGATCCAATGGAATTTTCCATCCTAAACGAGACACCTCCGCTTAAACGAATCATGCATACGATGAGATTATTATAATGGAACAAAAAAATGTTCTTTGAAATCAACGATTCACGCAGCATAAATCGTTGATCAGGAAAGTTTAAATGAGAGAATGCACGGTGCATGGCGTTCAATATACCTCATGAACACTCATTCTACCTCAGAATAAGTATTCACCAGAATTCAATTGGGTAATCAAGCAATGTTTGTCGTCTATGATTATTCTATGAATTATCGGCAGGTGCATGCAAACCCTGTTTTAACATTGTAACAGAAACGTAATACATTATTAATAGTTACACAGCGTGAAAAAATTCGTTATAATATTCATACGGACTTGGCATATTTATCAACTACATACGTTAATTATAAATCAATTTCTATTCATTAGCACTATAATCGATGTATGGTCCGGTTTTCTTTTGATCGTTATAAATTAACAGGATGTCTTTCAGAGATCGAAGCAAGGAAGTATAAAAGAGATGATTTCCGCAGTCCACTAGTTATTGCACCATTGACTGCGCGCAATTGCAATCGATTTCTCGAAAAATTGTGAAAAATAACCGTGCTCTCGTCCGTCAAGTTCCCAAGAAAATCTAAATTTTCAAAACTCCTGAAGAAATATCGGGTATTGAGTCATGGCGACAGAATTTACTGAAAAGTTGTCTATTTCCGCAATATTTTTGGTTATTCTAGCGCTTATTCTGTATTACTCCAAAAAATGGCGTTTATACCAAAGTGTGTCGAAATTTCCCGGTCCACCGGCAATTCCGATTTTGGGCAATGCCCTCCGATTTTTCGGTGATCCAAGTAGTGAGTAAAAACTAAAAGAAAACTTTTCATATAATCTGTATTGAAAGTGCTGTTTTCATTGCTTGTTCAGCCAGCTGAGGTGAACGAATTTCAGCCCGTTCCCAGAGCAGTTCCCTGGGGCAAAAAGCATTGACGGTGACACAAAAAAACGCTCAATTTCCGACCTCATTTCATCCTTGCTAAAATCAAATTTGTGTTTTGTGAGCCTCCGAATACTCATGCTATTCTTACAAGTATAACTAATCTGGTTTTTGGCTGTTGATGATATTGGTGTAACATTGTCTCGTTTCCACTTGCTCTGGACATTGAAACTCTCATATTCAATAAAAATGATGTAAACAGCGAAGGGCATGACACAGAAAAAACCCGATTTCCGACACGGTACTCTTTCGGCACCCTTGCCAATCGAAATGAATTCTAGATACGATTAGATTACTATAATGAAACGAATGAACGAATATAAATGTATCGTGCATAAGAAATATTTGAATTGGAAAAAAATCTAATAATGCAATTAATGAATACATTACTTGCTCAACAGATATTTTGAATATATTCAACAACCTGATGGACACTTATTCCTCGCCGTACAGAATTTGGTTAGGCAGCGAAGCGATATTGGTAACTTGTGATCCAGATCAAATAAAGGTACGACAAAATTATTGCACAATTCCGTCAGCATATTTCTATAGTACCTGCCATTGATTGTACATGTAAAAACCGAATGGTTTCGTATAAAGTGTAAAGTTCGTTTAACATGGTATTTTATTTTCACCTCGCACCTCTGATGGACTTTTTACATAAAATTCATTTTCAGACTATTTTGCTCAGTCCCAAATGTATCGGAAAAATGTTTGTGTACGATTTTGCTAAACCATGGATAGGAGCAGGTTTGCTAACGGCACCAGGTAGGTTCAGTCAAATTTTGTCTATTTGACAAAGGGCCTAGCCGGATAGACATGGCCAATATGCCCCCGTATGAATCGTCCCAAGTTTTATCTCTTTCGATAGTCTTTAGTACTACTTACATTTTGTCCAAATATCAATCCGTAATATTCGGGCGTTTAGCCGAAAAAATCGAATATTTTTTTTCCTTAGTATGGATGGCACGATTTTAATTTTAAAAATTGGTGTTGTGGGTATCGATACGAGACATTCGGGAAAAAATTTAAAAAACGTTTCCGCCTATATTAGAAACATTGAAAAAAAATGTAAACGTTTTCTTCATTTTTTTAAACTCATGTTATCGTTTTGATACAACTACCATTTGTTTTTCATAGAATCTTGGAGTACCGATCAATAATGAGCAATCTTTGAGAATTACACGATTTACTCCAACTTTTTACATTCGTTACTTCCGTGTGATTTAGGGAATAATCATGAAATGTTGAAAAGAATGCCGTGACGAATAATTCAAATAAAGGATAAACGTTCGATTATTCAACTAAACATGTCTCAGGTCCGATATGGCGCAAACATCGAAAAATCATAATGCCGACGTTTCATCAAGAAATCCTGAACTCATTCATCTCTGTATTTGCAAAACAGTCAGAAATAATGGCTGAACTGATGAGGAAAGAATTGGAAGGAGGCGAATTCGCTATATTCGATTATATATCACTGTGTACGCTTGATATGATATGCGGTAAGTGTGAATAAATGAAAAAAGTTGTTGTATACAAAATAAATTTTTAGTAACACTGAATGTTTCAACGACTAGAAACTGCTATGGGAATTACTGTCAACGCTCAAGTAAACCCGCGAAACCGTTACGTCACCGCGACAAAAAGGCAACAATGATAATAATTTTTACTTCAAAGTGCCGCCGATTTCGTCATTTTCGCATCGATTCCATTGTTATTTCAGAATGATGGAGATAATAATGACGAGAGGATTCAAAGTATGGCTACATGCAGATTTTATATTTCAATTCACGGCATTGGGCAAAGAACACCTGGAGGCTCTACCATGCTTGCTTGGTACGGCTGAAGATGTTATTCGAAGGAAAAAAAAACAATTACGAGACAACGCTCATTGCTTCAAGGATAACAATTGTCGTACGTATTCAGTAAAATTTGTCAAGAAATTATTAGAAATGAAGGTCGTCGATGATTCCAGAGGAAAAATCTTCAGAGAAAAAAACTTTCTTGGATCTTCTATTGGAAATATCAACGAACAAGGACAAATTTACGGACGAAGAGCTTCGAGATGAAGTCAACACGATGATCGTAGCAGTAAGATATTCGTTCGTGCAAAGGCACACCGTTTAATTTGCCATCGTTGGAGATTGGAATTATTAGTATTGTTTATTTAAAAAATATATACATTTCCGTGAAATTACGTGATTTATATTATTCAAGGGCTACGACACTACGGCCACGGCGAATATTTTTGTATTACTGATGCTCGCGATGTATCCCGAAGTACAAGTTAGTAACTATGGTTTCCCAGGCGTTCGATTCATTTCAATTATGCGTTCGGCATGGTATTTTTTGCTCAACTCGTCAATTGGCATTCCCTACAGGAGAAAGTGCATCAAGAGCTGTGCGAAATTTTTAGAGACAAAGTTTCTCCCAACGATGCGATATCAAACCACGATATTAATCGTATGGAATATTTGGAGAGGGTAATCAAAGAGACCCTCAGACTGTTTCCCGTTGCTGCTATAATCAGTCGTTCGGTTACCGAAGATTTAGACATCGGTGAATATTACTCTTATTTTCCATGTTTCATACTGTTTCGTATTTCGTTTACAACAAAATGGAACATTCGAAAGTCGACTGTTTCAAAAACTTCCTCATATATTTTTATTATCACTAAACAGGCGGTAATCGAATGTTGATTGTATGATAAGTAAACATTGTTTCGTTTGAGGAATTTTACCATTAGAAGAGGGCTTCTTCTTGCATATTCTTTTCAACAGGCGGATGCACTCTGCCAAAAGACAGTTCGGTGGCGTTGGGAATCATGAAGCTTCATCGCTCGGAGAAATACTGGCCAGACCCGATGAAATTCGATCCTGATCGTTTTTTACCCGATGAAGTCGCAAAACGTCATCCGGACTGCTATATCCCTTTCAGCGCTGGACCAAGAAACTGCATAGGTACGAAAGAATAATTGTATTCAATAGAATTCAATTTATTCCAACTACAAGACATCACAAACAATGAAAACTCATTTTTTGCCCGGTACCTGACTTTCTTAATTCTAATGAATGTTACCAGTTTCGAATGAATTACAAAAATCAGGTTTTTTTTGCGATGAAAATTTATACTTTATTGCGAAAATTAACATCAACCGTAATTGCGATCCGGCCGCGTCGCCGTTTCTCGTTTAAGCAATGGGCTTTCATCGATAAATTATTTATAGAATTTTACGAATTTGTTAACAACAAATTGTTTACTTTTAGGTCTTAAATACGCCATGATGGCAATGAAAGTGCTAATATCAACGGTTGTACGTCATTACGTTCTGAAAAAGGATGAGCCTTTGAAAATAGAAGACATCAAATTGAAGTCAAATGTGGTACTGCAGCCGATGGTCCCACTTACGATAAGAATCGAGAAAAGATAAGGGCATGAGAACACGTACATACATGTGAATTATTATTTATTATTTGTCGATCAATTAATCGAATAAAAATAGCCCAATACATGCCGATACATGTCCCGATGTCGCCGCTTATTTACGTTGCCCGGCTAATCTGAATAGGGTTTGGAAGCGAGAACCAGAACACATTCTTGTTCTCCAACAATTATATATTCGGATCGTACCGACTCTATCTCGACGATGGGGTGCCAGCATATTTTCTTCATTCTCCATGGAATTTATGAAAAAAAATATTCTGTGAACTACCATTATTTCATAATCTTAACTCAGATTCATCTCCGTGATTCCCGAATTACCTATGAATAATCATACCCGGATTATAATTCTAATATAACGTTCCTTGACAACGATATTTTCGGTGTCTCTCGTCATTCCCGTTACTTCAAACTTTTCTCATCGCCGTATTGACGGATTTCCGTTTCAGTCTTTGTTCCCCTTTTTTCATCACGATCTAATTGCAGTGCTCCTCTTGTTTACTTTATACCATTGTCTCTTAATGTATCTACACTCATTTAACATTCACTCGTAACGTGCGAAAGAACTTGCACCAAACCCAAGGTCAAATTCAATCACTATGAACAAATGCAAAAACGCGCCGCTTGCATCACACACATAAAGTAAATTACACGTGTACAAAATTAATTGAACTAATCATATCGCTCGGAAATATTTATAAAGTTTTTTTTCTCAATCAGTAGCAGACAGTTTTTTTTTCTTTTTTTTCAAATAATTAAAAGTCAATTATGTATGCTTGGCAAAGCATGGTAGGGAAGCATAGATTACATCATGCTTGCAGATGCCTCGTTGTCAATGGCATTTGCAATTAACGCTTCGAGACATCTCCGAAAAATGACTGCTAGTCTGTTGAATCGCTATGAATTTTTCTTTTCCAAATAAACAATCTCAAAACAATGACGATAGGAGTTATCAAAAAAATGCTCATCACCATGTTTTCTTTGATTGTACTACTTATTTTGTAGCGTGTCAAAAAATTCCATTTTTACCGGAAAATGGTGGATATTTTTTTAATTGACTGGAATTCCGATAGTCGGGCGCACTTTGTATTGGCGTTTCACCTCGCTGTCGAGTTTTGTTCTACTCGACAGCAAGGTAAAATTGTCCAGGGAGTGAAAAAATTGATGTACAGCCCGCATTGAATAAAATACCATGAAACTCAATTCGATTTTGTATCTCCAGGCGATTCTTGCTACGAACAGGAATATTTTTTTTTTGTTTTCAAAGAATCAACGTGTAACATGGAAATAGGAATCATTTATTGCGACCGTCGTTTATCGGAACTCGTGCAAATCATATGCATAATCACTGCATAGAAAAAGTTATTGAATTTTACATTAGAGAGGAGCAGTTACGTCGCAATACCGACAGTCACTGCATCACTATTGATTGATGCGTAGACACAAATCGTTGCGTTAGAATAAAGAGGCTGATACTTTTTTTTTTAAAAGTGATGTATTAATAAAGATGAATCTTGATTAGGAATATTTAATGGTAATAAAAAAGATGAATACTCATTAAACGCATCGGAGATCCGCGGAATAAAGCCTCAATCCCCCGTTGAACAGACGTCCCTCGCCATTTTGATTCTGGATCTGCATTGAAGGGATTTTTACAATTCATGAATCGGAACACGTAAAAACAGGTTTTCTAAAAATGATCACGTATGATACCGAATAATTGAAGTTAATTAATAATATATGTAACTCGTGAACAATAAATAAACGAATGTTCATTTGTTTTACCGCAACTTTGCATTTATTGAATGAATTTCAGATATTTCTACCTAGCTTCAAAACTATCGAGAGGATGGCGATAAGATCAAGACTAAATTTCCGATATACAAAAAGCAACAATCATTTGCACGTGGAAGCAGTACTGTTCATTAAACCGTTAATAATTTTCATACAAACGTAAAATATCTGGCCGTATGGTCTGATTTATAAATAGGAAAGATAGTTTTTATATATAAAAACAAAACAACTTTTCGTATATCTTTAATGAATTCATTACTTGTGGGATGTATCGTTCAAGTTGGAATAAATCGTTTTTATAATTTCCCGCCGAAATGACGAACCTTCAATTATATTTGTTACACATTTCAACCATAAAATTTTATCGAAACGCCATTATCCTGTTTTGTTACATATTCGACACTTTCATTATCACAGTTACCAAACCAAATCTTTTGCACCACTTACGCGAATATATATAAATGTAAAAATATTTTATCTAAAAAACAGCGAGGTCCAAGAAATACATTCATGTTGTATGGAGAATTTCGCTCTCATGAAAACACTTCCCTCTCTCTGATTGGATCTCCGCTACGGGGGCCACATTCGTCGACCCACATCGTTAACGACAGCGCCATCTGTCGCGAAATTGTTATGCATGAAAATCCGTCCTATATGCCTTGTGGCAATGTACACGACAAATTGATTAAAAATCATGGAATTAATGTCCTTCAACCAATTTTGCCTTTGAGAATAAATCTGAATAAATGTTTCTCAATGTATGGAGAGTTTCCTACAAGTAATGCACGAAAAAACGTAGTGTAATCTTATAATCCTCACAATTTAGAGGAAGTGCGCCCTCTGGACTTTCTCGCTTAATCGTTCTTTCCTGTTTCTCTCTCTCCCTCGCTACTTTGCGTCTTTCTCGTTTCCGCATCACCCGTGAGCGACGCTTGCGTGTATCATCGTTTGCCGTTTCGCCGTTTGTTCCCCGCCAGCACTGTGTATCTATGTCCCCGTTGTGTCTTTCGTTTCAACATTTAACGAAGAAAAAAAAAGTGTGATAAATACAAGAACGTCTGTGTTTCAACAAGGGCCCTGCGTACATTCTCGTCTTTTTTGACGAATGTATGATATCATCGTGGTAAGATACAAATCTAGATCGTGAAACAGACGGAGAGAGAGAGAGAGAGAGAGAGAGAGAGAAAGCAAGCGCCAGACGAACAGAGTACGCAAAATATAGAGCGGCAAAAAAAAATTCCGACGAGGATAAGCCGGAGTAACGTCCTAGCCCTTCATGGTTCAACATGAGTGATTATTCAGCGGTCGCTCCGCCACAAAATTTCAGCCAGAGTTCTGCGTTTGCAGCCGCTCTTCAACGCGCCAAACAGGTAACGATATAACTCTTACTCTTTTTTTTTATTCCGTCTTTTTTGGCCGCCTCTTTCCGCTGATATTTTCGATTTGCCGAAGTAACCGCGCGCGCGGTAACTAACACGCCGATCGGAGGCGGTCTACAAACAGGGAGTCCAAGTCGGCCTACGAGCCATTTTCATTTCACGCGAGTCCTCACGATGGAGCTTATGTAGTACGGCGTTACTTTGTAGTGAAAAAAAAAAAAGCGAACGACAACGTGGATTTCCCGCGATGAAAAATTAGAATTTCGGTCGGCTTATACTTTTTTTTATGTTGCGAACTTTCTAAAGCCTCAACTCGAAGCATCGTAATAAACGTCCCCCCCCCCCCTTCATGCTAGGAGAATCATGCAAATAGCCAAAAATGAAAAAACGTTTTTTGGTTATTCGTTTTAACGCAACTGTTCGATTAAACAACCGTGTGCGGACATAGATTGAAATCGTGGCTAGTATGAATGTTTTTTCTTTGTAAAATTCTTCAAACGGCAAGCCTACAATTTTTATGACAAATTTCATTCGATGGACGTACTCTCGTAAGATAAATTTTTTTTTTAGTAGAATATCGGAGGATAAACGACCGATTTAATAATATTATGTTTGTAACATGTTTCTTGTTTTTGGAAATTCAAAAGTTTTTTGTGATTGAAGGTTTTTTTTTGGCTGAATCATCGCTCGGTAACTTTCACTGAAAAACTGAATGTAATTTTGAATCGACTTCGAGCCGCGTTACGATTCCGTTAAAATGTTTACTTTACTCGTACTTTACTAATAATACATATAAGCAATTTTTAACAAAGTAAAAATGATTCTATACAGATTGCCGCAAAGATAAATCCCGCCAGTGCACAAGGAACCCCGGAGAATAAACTCAAGCGTCCGTTGGAGGATGGCCCAGGTAAATCGACAGTTTATGAATATTTTTCATTCAAAATGCTCACGATGCTTTCACGTCGATCCTGTAAAAGATATTCATTTTCTTCCCTCGGCTCTGCAATTGTTCCGTGATAAAAACGTTTGTAAGACATGAATTGTATCCCATATATGCGTTTTGTCCCTTACCATCTTCGTAGGTGATAAACAAAGAAGGAAAATGTATGACGTACGTGCGACCACAGAGAAACTCGCAACTGAATTCCCTTGTTTATTCTCATCATCGCTCAATATTTTCACTCTTGTCTTCTACTTTCTTTCCATTCCAGAAATCCGCAAGAAACCCTCACCGTTTCCTCCTTGTGTTTTCCCTTGGAATATTATTCCTCTAAAACATTTTTCCGATACTGCTCAAACGCGAATGATCGTTCTTCCTGTGTTTCAATTATGCGTGTGCCTGTGTTTGTATAATTCTTCAATAATTTTTCGTTTCTCCTGCCCTTTTTCCAACGAATTATTGTAATACATGACAAGGAACTATATGCAAAACGATAAAACGCCATTGAAAAGATACATATATAAAATACGTAAGAAGCAATATATCGCCATGAAATGAGGACGTAACGGTCCCTTGGGTATCCCGTTTGCTGATGATTTTTTTGTAGAGCCGGAACCTAAGAAAATGTCGGCTTTAGTCGCCGAACCGATGATCGGCATGAGAGGCGGTCCAGGTACGGGTCCTTCCATCGGTGATGTTGGAAATCAAGCGATGAGAGCTGCGCAACAGGCGTCTTCGCCGCCGGGCATGATGGGCGGTCTCGGTGGTATTTGTAACGAGGATATCAGAGTTCCTGATAAAATGGTCGGACTCAGTAAGTGTTTCAATCCAATGAGAAATAAAGCAACAACGATATGATAGAAAACAGAAAAAAAATTGAGGAGCAGGAGAAACGTGAGTCTCGATAACGAGAACATTATGAGAAAATTCGAAAAAATTGCCTCATGTTTACTGTGAGAATCATTTTACTCCGTGTTTTTTTCTTTTTCTCTTTTTTTTACTATGTAATGTTCATTAGATCGGCGGTAAAGTCACGGGCGCGATATATCAAAAGATTATCGGCACCTTCACGATTTTTGCCTCTCAACGTAGAATATCATTGATGAAAGCGAAAAGTTTATTACGCGACGAGCATTAATTTCTCACGATTGTGCATATAGCGACTGTGACTTTTCGGCAAACTCTTCTGACGCATAAATAAATGTATACATTGGCACGTATGTTATTATTAGATGCATTTAGTGTGCATTTAGATGAAAATATGTAAATGAAAAATAGTCCTAATGGCCAATTAATATTTTTACAGTAATCGGCAGAGGCGGAGAACAAATAACAAGATTGCAAAGTGAAACAGGATGTAAAATACAAATGGCGCCAGAAAGTGGCGGTCTACCTGATCGTGTTTGCACTCTAACCGGCTCGCGAGAAGCTGTCAAGTAACTCGTTTTCCCTTCTTCTTTTTCTTCTTCTTTCGATCTAAATTTACATGAAAAGAAACAAACAAAGAATCACAACATTTTTGTATGCAATGCCAATCCCATAACGACGGACAAAGCCCCGGGAGGACGATGAATAAATCACCGGTTTTTTTGTTTTTTTTTCCTTACAAAATGTTCGGAGATATATATATATATATATATTTGCCATTTATGTCTCGTGGATCTTTACTCAAATAGGTGACAGCACGCTATTTTATCGCCTATTTGTGTGTGTTTTCTTTTTTTCATTTTTATATACACTATATATATATATTTCATGAAAAATGGTAGAAAATAATGAGAATGTAATACGATATCATTCTTTTTCCAATCGATGACCATGAATTATTGTAAACGAGCAAATTTCACCATGTCCTCGTTGACTTTTGTGACATATTTTCATTGCCATTAGCCAGTACGAGTTTGTTCCACCAAGTGCGATAGAGTATATCGAAAAAAAAAAAAGGCAAAGATTTTCATATAAAGAGAAAAACAGCACGCATTCTGACTTTCGTGAAATTCCATTGACGTGAAATAGCAAAGGAGAGACGAAAAAACATTGACATTTCATCAGGAATCCTGCTTCACATTTATTGTTTTTAGAATAGTGCCTGGAATATATTGTACCCACTGCGGACACTCTTATATTCGACTTGTAGATCATGTTTGTGCGATATATATCTATATATACATATATATTCATAATTAAGACCTGAAAATTGTTAATGATGGATAAATTTGACAAATTCGTGACATCTCGATGAAATTTTTTGTTCTCCATACTTTTTGATCAATTTTTGTAACCTACTAATTAGTTTTTTACTTTCACCAGGGGTTGATATATGGTTGGCAACAATGAGGAACATAGAGAGAGAGAGAGAGAGAGAAAAAAAAGAACGAGCGGATTATGGAAAAACGGAGAGATAGGGCGATGCGTTCGTGGGCGAGGATTATTCCATAATTACAATATTACATGCTTCTCATTATTATCACTCTCTCTCTCTCTCTCTCTCGCTCTCTCTTTCCATCTCTTAACGCTTTCAAATTACAATTACCTTTTTTTTCCATCAAAATAATGTCTCCGAGTCTACAACATAAACACCGTTATTAACTCGTTACCGTATCCAAATTATCAATTGCAAAGACAAAAATCGAATGATCATTACCTTGAATTTACGTACGTACGATATTTACCAGATATGATTATTCGTGTATTCATTGGCTCGCCGAAATTTCATGTGATTGTGTTTTGCAAACAAATATTGTATTGCCTCGAACGTTTAATACGCCTTAGAATTTAATTCTCTTTCTATATATATATATATTTTTCCACTCGAAATAACAAAAGAAAAATATGAAAACAGACAAAGAAAAACTTTTCGATAAAACGAAACGTTTGTACGAAAAAAAGTGTTTTATCGCACGTTCAACACGAACGTATGTTACAGTCGAGCCAAAGAGCAGGTGCTGTCGATCGTGAATCAGAGGAGCAGAACTGAGGGAATCGGCGATATGAGCATGAGCGGTGGCAGCAGCAGCGGTGGTGGAAGTGCCTCCGGCTCGATGATGGGCGGCGGTGGTGGCGGAGGCGGAGGAGGAGGAGGCAGCGGCGGCGGCGGCGGCGGCGGCGGTGGCGGCGGAGGAGGACATCCGGGTTTCGTCGAAATTATGATACCCGGTCCGAAAGTCGGTCTCATTATTGGAAAAGGCGGCGAAACGATAAAACAGCTGCAGGAAAAATCTGGAGCTAAAATGGTCGTTATACAAGACGGACCATCGCAGGAGCAAGAAAAACCATTGCGGTACATTTTTTACATCTTTTCTACGTTCGGTCCATTTTTTTTGTTAATCTTGAAATTTGAAAACAACTTCATTGCTGCATCCTCATTGAGTTGTGCGAAAAGCCCTTTTTTCTAATCTTTCGACACGCGTGATTTCTCCGCAACGCCGCGTAATGATATATCATCGTGATTTTAGTATCACCGGCGATCCCCAAAAAGTCGAGCACGCCAAACAGCTTGTGTACGAGCTCATCGCCGAGAAAGAGATGCAAATGTTTCACAGAGGATCGAGAGGAGGTGAAAGAGGAAGTTTCTCAAACGACAATAATGGCTATAATCACGGTGGACCCGGAGCCGACGGAGTTGAGGTAGCAAAAAAAGGAAGGGCACAAGCTCGTTGGATTATTCTTCCGGTTTATTTTTCTTCGACCTACTCGAGTACTCTTTAACTTCAATAATTACTACAGGTACTGGTACCGAGAGCCGCTGTCGGTGTCGTCATCGGGAAAGGTGGCGATATGATAAAAAAAATTCAAGCCGAAACTGGCGCCCGAGTACAATTTCAACAAGGCCGTGAAGACGGTCCAGGTGATCGTAAATGTCTGCTCTCTGGCAAGCATCAAGCCGTTGAACAGGCTCGTCAACGAATTCAAGAACTTATTGAGAGTGTAATGGTAAAATTTGATATTCCATTAGAGATAACCGGATGCGAGGAAAATTATGGATTGTCGCGATCGTTTGCGTGCGATATCAATCGTGAGAGCTTTGCGCGCTCCGCGAGCGAAAAAATCAAGCGGAGAATCTCGTTCTCGGATTTATCGCGACAACCGTAATAATTGGTCTTCGCCAATTAAATTTCTAAATTCGATATTACGAAGTATTTCGACATTTTATCTCCCAAATTGAGCAGTGTTATGTTATTTACGTAATTATTAATGAATTTTGAATTTCCGCCGATAGTCTAACATTTTCTTTTTCTTTTTGGTCATTAGAGGAGAGACGACGGAAGAAATCCGATGGGCGGAGGCGGCAGGGGCGGCGGTGGGCCACGCGGAAACGGTTTCGGCGGAGGTCGTCAACCTGGCGAATACGGCGGATGGGACAGACGCCAAGGTGGCGGTCCCATGCAGGATAAAATCGAAACAACTTTCACCGTACCGTCTACGAAGTGTGGAATCATCATTGGCAAAGGTTAATATTTGGAGAAACTTGAGAAGAGTTGTTCACCCTTTCGTTCGACATTTCAGGGAGACAAAAAGTCACGAAAAAAACTTTTCATATCGCCCAATTTGTTTTCTCGAATTTACTCGTAACAGGAGGTGAAACGATCAAACAAATAAATCAACAAACCGGGGCTCACTGTGAGCTCGATCGAAGAAATCAGACAAACGAGAACGAGAAGATCTTCATTATCCGTGGCAATCCGGAACAAGTCGAGCATGCCAAAAGAATATTCAGCGAAAAATTGGGAATGGTGAGTGAAGAGGGAAAAATTGCACAGACAATTCTGTGGACAAGAATTTTCGGCGCGTTTTGATTTTTGTGAAGATCGTCCAAATTCTGCGCGTAATTGCATTTAACGGGGGCGTTCAACTTTTCTCGACGTGGCAAACGTTCGGAAACGTTTTTTTTTCCTCCAAGACTTGGGATAAACCGTCCAGAAAAAAAAGTCGCGATAATGAGGAATATCGAGTTCATTCTCCATCGTGTTTTTCCAATCGATATTCCATCGTTATTTTTCGATAATGACTCGTTTCTCCCATCTCATAGTCCATTATTGATGATGAGATTATGAATTTTTGTGCAACGAACGATTTTACAACCTGAGGAATGTTGAAAAAAACGTGATTGATTGATTTTTGATTGATTTTTATATATTTTTCTTAAAACGTCTTTTGCGCACTTTTTATCTTTCAAAAATTCGATGTACGAAATTCATCGTACGACGAGGTGTGACATTGATGGAACCCGCGGGAGTTGCGCTGTATCAATACCGATTAACCCGAATTTCATTGCTTTTCGAAATGAAGTTTCCAAAAAACTGAAACAGAAAAACGATTCGATCGAAAGTTCGAAGCGATCACTAACTGGACGATTTATCCTTGGCTAAATCGCCTCGTTGCTTTTTTTATAGTGCGATCCGATGCACGAATTCCAGGGACAAGCCGGAGCTCCGTTCGCCGGTGGCCAAGGTCCCATAAGTTACAACCCCAATTGGAACGCCGGTTCGGGTTATCAAGCTTGGCCCAGTCAGCAGCAAGCCGCGGATTCTAGTGAGTAAACATCACGAATTCCATCCTGAATTTTTCTTCTCGATTTTATGTACTTTTCGTTAAATAAAAATTTCTATAGACACAACCAGTGACTTTCATGGGAAAATCTACAGTGCATATGTATTTATCCGTTGAAAAAAAACTTTTTCCACTAGCATTGAATTTATAGAAAAAAAAAGCAAATTCGAATGAAAAGCGACAATTCTTTTTTGTTTTGTTTTTCAATGGAAGATTCTTGCACGGTCCGTCTTGTGAAATTATCGCCGAATGGAAAGAAAAACATTTTGAAGATTTTGTTTTTGATGATAAAAAAAAACGTAAAAACACGATAAATGTCTAACGCCGCGATGTTTGTGAACTTTGTACAGGCAACGCGAGTCAGGCAGCGGTTCAGGTGAATCCGCAAACCGGTCAGCCAGATTACAGCGCTCAATGGGCGGAATATTATCGATCGCTCGGCATGCATCGCGAGGCCGATATGATCGAACAGCAGGCGAAACAACCGAAGCCCGATCACAATCAGCAACCCGGTGAGTTTGTGAAGAAAGAGGAGCCTTTTTTCATTCTCGAACGATCAAGATTCACTCCGTAAAAGTAGAAAGGGTGAAAAGTCGAGAATTCGAGCAATAACGTTTCTTTTTTTGGTTTTCTTTTTTTTTAAGCACCTCCCGGTGCCGGAGGTCCAACCGCTCAAGCTCCTCAGCAGCAACCGCAACAGCAGCAACAGCCGCCGCAGCCGCAACAGCCGCAACAGGCGGCGCCTCAGCAGCAACAGCCGAACGCTGCGCAAAACGGCGGACAGGCGGACTACAGCGCCCAATGGGCCGAGTATTACAGGAGCATCGGAAAAGTCAAAGAAGCCGAGGCAATAGAAGCTCAAATGAAAGCCGGAAAGGTAATTGTGATTCGATTATTACGACTGTGAAAAAGTCGACGGAAACGGGATTCGTGAGAGGAAATCCGTCTTACAAAACAGATGGTGGAACTACGATTTGACGAATTTTTTTCGACGAAAAAGTCGTTACTCAATAACTTTATTCGAAAATGAAAAAAGCAATTTTGTTCTCAATAACCAGACGGCGAATCCTCATAAATACTTTAAGGGGTAGTTTTATCATGCACTTTTTCATAACAGTCTTCAAATTCCAAGCCGAAAAGCTGGAATTTTTGGTTACCATTAGTGCGAAATTCGGGATTGAACATTTTTGAAAATTTCTTTTCAATATTAAAAAATGAAATAATGTCCGTCTGAAAAGTGACCTGCTTTTCCATTTGTTATTCCTGAGAACAATTATTTCCAGCGATTAATCCGCTACGCAATGTGATGTACGATTTTCAGTTGGGCATGCCGACCAATCAAATGGCTCAACCGCAAATGCAACAGACCATGCCCGGTCAGACAGCCGGGCCTCAAGCGGGCGCGCCAAACGCGTTCCCGCAGGTGTACGGCAATTATCCCGGCATGAATCCAGCGGGTGCAGCTCCGGCTGGCTATTACGCGAGTACGGGAACGGCTCCGCAGCCACCGTCCGGTCAACAAAATCCAGGCTTCCCTAGTGGTTATCAAAACTACGCATTCTCACAGCCGAGCACCGAAAATTAAGCGGAGATCTTCGAGTCCACGAAGCAACAAATTTAAAAACAAACATGTGAGTATTAACGTTCCTTTATTCATCATTTCGACGAGAAAAACCGGAAGATGCACCTCCTCGATTCCTTCCATCGATTTACATCCACGAATCTTTGTCGATATTTAATTTTGCATACTGTCAAAACTCACGCAATTTCGTTTCATCCCACCTAAATAGCATGAAAATTTAAAAAAAAATCTTCATTTTTCGTCCATAATTATTCTTCCCACCCGTGCATCTTCCGTTCTCTCCCGTTCTGGATCAAAATTTATTCGATCTCGCTGAGAATTGCGCGCCGATCGAATGAAAAATTTCGGCGAGTTTGTCGTTCTCAACGCCGTCGTTTAACTCGAGATTCGACGGTATCGTTGAACATAGAAAATAGAATACGCGATAATTATATATTTATACATATATCAATGGTGTAAGAACAGATGTAATATATCTCATATTCACGTATATTTACGGCAATCGTTCGAAATGATTTAATCGACAGTTTACAGGGAAATGCGCGAGAGATGGCTTTCACTGAATGCAAAGAAAATACGTGCGTGAAAAAAAAAGAAAGTCATCCGTACGACATTTTTCAAAAGAAAAAATCAACACATGTGATATACACGCGCTTTACACCTTTGAACTTGACAAATAATATTCACATCATATGTGCTCGTATTGTGCAAACTATATAAATATTATTAGAGTACTTCGTCAAGGTATCGTACCACGATTTTGTACAGTAATCTTTTTTTTTCTTCTTATTTCCAACAGTTTTCAGATAGCTTTCGATTGGGACGCGGTAAATGCCTGCTGTTATCTTCATACAATGTTTACCCTTAAAAAAGAAACGACAAAGAAAACGAGAAAAAAAAAAGAATCCCGACAGTTTGCCGATAATTCGTAACAAGCTTTTTTTTAACGAAGAAACCGAGTCCCGAATTAAACGCTATTTATATCGCGAATATCGCCCGACGTTTCCTTGTTTTATATGTATATATATATATATATTTATATATATTATATACAAACCATATATATATGCATAAATATATATATATGTATATATGTATACACATATATCGTAGGGTACACATTGTTCTGATTTCTAATCATAAGCGGTATAAAAAGAAAAGAGAGAAGAATGAAAATCTGAAATTTAATTGAGTTGGAATAGTGTAACATGTAATAACCAACATTTATCTCGTATGTGTCATTTATTTTGTCGTGTATTTCTTCTTCCATGAAAAACAAAAAAGAACGAATGAAAATGAAAAAACGACGAGTTAGCAGGGCGAATAAACAACCAAACGATGGGAAAAGCACGTAGCTCTTAAGACTGAAAAATTAGCAGGTGGGAGGGCAGCCGATTGAAAAAGGAACTCCCGAGGATCGCTGGCTTCTCGCGTGTGCCCCTACGAAGATAGATCAAGCTCTTTTTTCTACTTCTTCGCGTGGCGGTCGGAGAGCATTTGCACGCGTTAAAAATCGATGGACGAAAAGGACAAATTGCTCGATGACCCGAGAGGAGAATGAATTTTCGAAAAGTACGTGTGAATTTATCCGAAATACGAGAGAATGCGGGGAAAAAAAACGACATGTTGTTACTTCGCACCGGACGGTCACGATCCCCATTAAAAAACAATGCTCAAATATTTTCGTACGAAATATTGATCATTTCCAATATGAATATTCCATAGATTTGTTTCCCTCGTAACAGGGGCAATGTTTTTTTTTCCCCTCCCTTTAAACACAGTGAATATTTTATTCGTGCATAATACGAAAGTTTACGCTCATGCCAGAGAATCCAATGTGTTTTATAGCTGTATCACTTATACAAATAGGATATTTCACGTGTAATATATATATACATATATATATATACACACAAACGTATTCATATCGGCGATAAAACGAGGTGAACGGAACAGTCTGTTTATCAATTGTTTTCAAAAGAGAAAGGAAAGAAGAAGACATTTTTTTTAGATCCAGAGAAGCGGATATTAAAATGGGCTGATTCTGCGGCAATCGAGGATTAAAATGCACGAGAGAGCTCGAACAAATTGTCCATTTTTCCTTTTTTATCTTCATTCGTTTGTTCATGCATCTAATGTCGTTCGTATCTCTAGAAGTTAATACCTATTGAAGATAAAAAAAAACAAAAAAACATAAAGAAAATCAATGAATACGTTCTTAGGGAAACAGGTTTTCGTAGTCCCGGACATAAATCGTGGACTGGATGAACGATTTTCGACAACTGAATTGAACATTGATGATGATGATGATGATAATGATGAAATAACATCGAATAAATGAATCCGAGGGTCGTTAACTCTGAGAACAATTATTCTCCCCGTAATGAATATTAACGTACACCCTCTACTCGCTATATGTATATCATTACCAATGATTGTAACCTAGGGATTAAAAAAAAAAGAAAACAACTCGGTTCTAGAACCGCGCGTCCTAATAAAGAGGAAGAAAAAATCGTACATTGTTGAACCGAAACGATCAAACTCCAGAATTCGACGTGTGACACAAATATATGTACACATACATACATATATATATATATATATAACTTTATCTCTCTATATATCTAAACACGTACACACTTATAAATACATGTGATTATTTTGTTCTCTCGTTGATTGTTTTATTTTACACGGTGAAAACTGAATGTGCAACGGAATTCTTCAAATGTGGGGAATACAAGTATGAAAAACAAATATGGTAATTAGCTAAGACGGAGGTAACAAGGTATTGGTTGACAAAATATATGCTATGTATCCACATGTTTTTTTCTGATTTTCAACCGTTTATCGCTTTTTTTTTTTTTTAATATCACGATGTTCACATATAGGTTTTGTTTATAGTACGATACCTGACCCTGTATCCATTACAGAGATAGCGAATTTACACAAACGTTAGTGAATATCTCGAGGATCGTTTGTTTGTTTTTTGCTCATTTTCATCAGCTGGTTATATATTCGTGTGAAAGAAAAAATAAACATTTTTCTCACAACTTGCGTCGGCATAAAGTCACGTATGTATTTTATGAATGTTGTGCGCATACGTATATCTATGTATATGTACATATATAATTATGCGAAATTTAGTCCTCTTCTAGAGAATCAAACCGAAATCGCACCAATTTTGATCTGGCTATCTTGCTACACCGAATATTCTTTTTGTGAGTGTATTTCATTACGTATCTTTCCATATCTTTTTTTCAAATTGACCACACGAATATCGATTTTTCCAACGCTTTGTTACACAGCAAATTTATATAATTGTCTGTCGTTTCAGGTGCGGGGGCACCGTATCGGAGTCCTCGACTACGGAAGAGGCAAATGAACGAATTACGCGACTCAATGTTTTTTTTTCTCGTTTTTTTTTTTTTTTTTATTATCATTTCCCCCGATATTCCTTCCATGTTACAGTATTTTTTTGCACCCGGGCCTGTTGTAGACCATATTGTGCGCGAAGCTTTGAGGGGAAAACGGACAAAGGTTTTTGAGAAATTTGCTCAACGTTGGAGCAATAATAGCATCATATATATATATATATATATACTGTACAGTACTCCACTGTACTGTACTCCAATTTCTTTCATGTGCACTTTGTCACTCTCTTACTCTCCCTCCCCCTTTGATACACATTGTAAACGCTAGATTTATATTTGTATTATAAATAGAATACAATTGACGAAAAACAAAAAATGCCCAAAGTGAGAATATCATCGACAAGAATAACGATTCACGTTGGTTTCTCGTGTCTTTATTTTGTTTTCTCATTTTTTTTCTTCAAGCAAATCACATATCTCGATAATTGTCATCTGTATATACATTTCGTACGTCAGATAACGTTAATACATGGTCAGTAATTCTTGTCCTCGCAATACGTCGCTACTAGAGATTCTTTGGTCTATAATAAGACATTGTTTTTAGTCAATATCACGCGACAACAAAAATTGCACTAAATCTTGTTATAAATTCGCTGGTCTTTTTTTTGGATTTTCACTCGAAATACCATGAACTCGCAGTGAATGCAATTTCTGATTGAGCGTTTTTACATATCTCGGGGCAATCTTGTGCAATGAAACACAGCGTCGAATGTGTTTCGATAAAATGACGAATTCATCATTGTTTCATCAATGATGAATTCGTGTGGAAAATAAACGCAAGTTTTATCGCCGAATAACGTCCGATTTCTTAATGAAGTAAGCAGAAAATTATGTTTGTAATTCGTGGGTTGTTGAATGCGATTCAATGTCGAAGAATTTTCAAATTCAAAGGTACGATTGTGGTACGAAAATGCTGGTAAGAATGAAAAACCGGCTTTCTCGGGTATATGTATATATACAGGGTGTCCCAAAACTCGATGTCGATAATTTAAATCTAGATTATTGATTGTCGAGGCTTGAGCCAAGCGAGCGCGCTCTAAAAGTGCTCAAAGTTTTTTCGACTCGGAATTTTCTTCCCAATGTAGCCTCAAGCTATCAGCATCGAGTTTTGGGACGCCAAATATATATATATATACATATATTTTTTTCAATAACCGATATAAACTGTGTTTTTCTCATAACGAGACAAAAAAATCGAACAATCTTTCGTTTGGAATGTTCAACATTGTCTTTTTAAATACAAAAATCACTGTTTTGCAGCGTAGTCTTTTATCATCCGTTGAACGAATTTCGGTTTTTTTGAGAAATTCAGTGATGCGTGAATAAGATTCTTAAATTTATGTTTTTCGAATTTCGTTCAAAAAGTCTATTTCGAATATTTTACGTTGATCTGCTGAATAAATCATTTTTATTAACTTATCAATACTGTGTAATACCAGCTCTGTGACAGGCGCAATCAGGGCATATGTGTGTGCAAAATCGTCCTAAATTCGTATGAATTTTCGCAAAAAAAAAAAAGTGTCTCTTAAAAACTCGGCAAAATTTATCCTGACAATGTTTTTTTTGCTCTCGAATCATTGTATTCCAATTAACGCTAACTTGAAGCATTGCGGAGTACCAAAGAGGTCAGTAATCCCCGATCAATCCCGCGAACGAGAAATTTCCACACCGACCCTGCATCATCCATTTTCGCATAGTCTGCAAATTCTTCACTTTTTTTTATCGTGAAACGCGTCAGAGAGGAAATTCGAAATCTTTAACAGCCCCACAAGATTGCCATCCGATTCCAATTCATCAAAGCGTTATTTTTCAAAATTTCGCAAAAGTTTTGACAAAAACAAGCAAGGAGAATCATTTTTTTCTCAACAAATTTTTCCACACCCGACCGGAAGAAAAATTCATCCGAAATCTCTCATCTCGTAATACTCGATAATACGATTTCTTTTGTCAATAAACAAAAGAACAAGAGATACGCCTTTTTGCCATTTTCGTGGTTTGAAACCGCGTTAATAATAATATTACTCGCACTACATAAATTAATATATATAATTGTTGCGCTATTATTGTTCGTATCGTAATAAATAAGCCCTGTTAATTTTTTTTTTTTGCTTCTTATCGTCATTAGCCTCGTTGAGAATTCTTCGAGCAATAACGCGCAATCGACGAAGAAGAGAGAAGTAGGAAAACGTACAATTCACGAATTAATTATTGGGAGTTATCATTTTTCTAGGGGAATTTTATCTATGCCGAAAATTGTCGAATCTCTCAGCGTATTGGGAGATTCGGAAGCGAGACTCACGGCTTTTATGATGGACCGTACATCGTATTTAATTGTTGGGTACAACGTATGAAGGTCGCGCATCTCGACAATTCGCGCAATCTCGATGCACCGACGTAAGTACACGCTGATCGCAATCCCCCCAAAATATCGAGCGTCGTTGCGTCCACTGCTCCTCTATAAGGCACCTCCACGGTTTTTCCTTCGGACGATCTTTGGAAGAAGAAGAAAATACAAAAAAAAAAACAACGCCAATTAATCATTCGGAAAATTTCATAATCCAGCATGAGAATTATCAAGAGTTTTCATTGAAATAAAAATTGCAGCGAAAACTTGACGAGTGTTTACTCTCAGCAAAATCGACAAATTCAATGATAATTGTTAATACAGGTCGGTAATTGCATCGAAAGTACGAATTTGAATGAAAATAAAATTGACAATTTGTTATAATGGGAATTTTCTTGATAAATTATCAATTACAATTAATTATTGATTATGGAAAACACACTGATCTAATTACTGAAATTTTTTCACAGATTCATCGTGTACGTTGCACAAATGTATGAAGATAATACCGCAGGAATCAACCGCGAATGGTAATTGCAAAGGCTCGAAGACGTCGAGAAGAAAAGCATCGAGACGAGATGAAAAATCGATGAAAAATTCACCGAATAATTATAGGTGATAGAATCCGATAACAGTAAATCAATCACCGATTGGAAAGAGAATTTACCATCGTTTCCGACGTTCTATTCGTTAATACCGATAAATTGAAAAATTGAATGTTGAAAAAATACGCAGTCAATATTAATCTACCGGAAATTGCCTATAAACACAGAATCATTTTTGTTGAAAGAATCCATATTTATTTTACCTGTACTCGGCAACACCACCGGCATGTTTATTCATAGCCGTGCTCGAGGCCATGCCGTAGAATAATTTCAATTTTCTGCCATTTTTTTCTATAATATCGCCCCCGCATTCGTCGTGACCGGCAAACATTCCACCGGCCATTACGAAATCCGCGCCAGCTCCAAAAGCTTTTGCCAAGTCACCGGGACAAGTGCAACCTCCGTCCTGAATGAAAAAAAAACGACAATGAAAGAAAATCAATTTTAGTACTGCGTATTTTCTACGTCCACCCCACCGATCATTTTTTTTTTGGCAATCCACCAGAAGTCCGGATCTCGCGTCAAGGTTCTTCGATCTTTTCAGTAACGCGTTTACCCGAAAAAGACGGTGAAAAAAACGGGGATCTCGTATTTTCGAGACGTTTTCGAGATTTACATAAAACAGTATTTCGTTTTTTTTTTTCTGAAAAAAAATACTTTTTCAAATATTTCAGCGAGGACCGATGGCGACCTTTTTTTAGTACGGTTTTCGAAAATAACTTTGTAATTTTTTTCAAGCGTGACAATTTAAGGATAAACATGAATTTAATATAATTTGAAATAATTTTAATGGACGCGAATAATTCGATTTTTCTACTTTTAAAATTGCTGATGATATTCTACGTCGCTGACGTACAATTGTCAACCAATGAACGATCATTCGTTGAAATGATTTCAACTTACGGAAATAATGTGACCTTTCAAACCGTGTGCAGCATCAGCGCACTCTATTACGGCGCTTAACTGCGGATATCCAACTCCAGTCTTCATTCTCGTTGTACAGACCGAGCCTGGTCCAATTCCGACTTTTATCACATCGGCGCCCGACAGAATCAATTCCTCCACCATTTCTCCAGTCACGACATTGCCAGCCTGAATCAATATTCTTTTTACAGACTCGGAGATAATTTCTTTTTTTTCAATGTACAAACTTGTTACTGGTGAAACCAAAGAGTACAATCAATCTCTTCCCTCATTAAAAATTACTCGTTCAATTTTGCCTGATTATTTTCATGAATACAAATTTCAATTGATCCACTTGAACAAAATTCTACGATTGCACTTTTTATCCATCTGATTCAAGCTTGCAATCGAGACTATTGTGGAAAAATTTTAATCAGATTTTGTAGTCTTAATTTGTCGTACGATTACTGGAAACGAATTTTACAGTTTCAATGAATAAGTAGATTTTCGTTACATCCAGTAAAAGCAATCTCTCGTTGAAGAGGAAACGAACTGTTGTCTTGAAATTTTTCAAATTCAAACAAATTTTGATATTACTACAAATTGATCATTTCAATTTTTTTGGGAATAAAAAATAATAAAATCCCATCTATCTCTTTGTGGTTTTTAAACATTCTTGAATGCATAAAGCGGTTTTTTTTTTTTTTATGAAAACTTACGATGATCGTATGTACAGGAAACTCGGCGCGAACTGTTCTCACGAATTCAACAAAGTGTTGGGAGTAGCCATTGGCAACATCGAGACAAATGAACGATAAAGCAGGAACAGCGTCAATGACGCTCGACAATCGCTCAAAATCTGATTGACTCGTGCCCGAGCTGACAGCCACATTCTCCAAACAGTCTGGATTTTTCGTAGCAAAGTTTTTCCAATCGTCCGGCGTGTAATATTTGTGTACGGCTGTAAACAGTCCGTGCTGAAAATGAAACAGAAAATTCCAACAAACAGGAAGTAGGATTCGTTCGTGGTTGAGGAAAATATTAACATCAATAACTGCCGTAATAGCATACGATACGATGATTACTTTTTGGAAAAAAAAACGTTTTTTCAAAATACCTTCGATAATGCTTTAGCCATTTCAAAAGTTCCGACCGTATCCATGTTCGAGGCCATTACGGGTATACCTTTGTAGACACGTTTTGAATTTCTAAACGTTATTTCTCGGAACAGATCGACCTTGGAAAAAAAATCAAAAATATTGCACCATTTGTACCATTTTCAACATTCCTCTTCAGGTCTAAATTCTTCCGAGAGAAAAGTCACGGTAAAACTGAATAAAACTGATACTTTTTTGTGCATTGAAAAGCGTATGTTGAGAAATTACGAAAAAATATCTCGATTATTAAATTTCAGATTTTGCATTGTTCTTTACATTATATTCATTGAATTAAACGTGTTGTTGTCCATGAGAACGTAATAAAATTTACTAAACACGGTTTCTTTATTATTTTAGCATTTACAGGCATTGTCATTATAAGATACGAAATGTAAGATTTTTGAAGCGAGTCTCTGTTAAAGAAAATGAAAAAAAAGTATGTTGCTAGGGCAACAATCGTTCTTTAGGTTCCTTCGTGTTTTTTTCCGGAACCGTTCCCGGATTGCTAAGAGACCATGTGTCAGAAAAATGTCTGTACTTTGTGAAATTAAAGGACACTACGATGTTATTAGAGACTGAAATCAGGCGAAAATGTTTATTGCTCGCAACAATAAAAGAATTTCGTACCGGTTGTTCAAAGTATCGCCGATTTTTTTTACTCACATCAGATCTGCTCTTCAAGGTGCTCCTCTTTGGCCTCAATAAAACATCCTTGAAGTCCAATTTAACGTCGTTTATTATATTCGGCATGTTTAAATATTTTTTATCAACGTTTTTTTTATGTCCGTAAAATAGAGACAGCAAAAGCGACTCAGCAGACGACTCGTAACACGATACGGGTATATGTATATATGTACGCTAATGTTTTTATATATCACAGAGAAATAAGCTAGCACGACACACACCGTTCACGTCCTGTTTGCGTGTGTGCAACCCACTGTCAAAAATAAAAATTTGTTTCGCGACCGTACGTCGAACGATTACGGTGAAACTAACGACACAAGACGTCTGTGTAGAGTCCACACCACACGTTCCACCATCCACACTCCGCCACTCCACACTTCAATACACCTTCCTCGTTATTGATGCAAACTCGCCGACGGCTAGTTGGTAAAAAAAAAGAGCAGAAAAAAATAACGCAACTGGCGCCATGTGGACTGTTCCAGTACTAAATATGTGTCTAGTCTGAAAATAAAAGTGCCGCCAGGGGGCCAACGCGCATGGCGCGGCGGCATTCTTCGCGGGTCTTCCGTACAAGCTTCGTGAGAATTGTAGGTTATGTGTAATTAAACTCGTTAGGAAATACCCAAAGCAAAGAAAGAAAACGATTCTCCATTGCCTTATATTTTTATATACGTTCATTGTGTTGTTTTTTGAGCGAATAATCGCTATTTAGCATACCGTATTGTATGATTTATGAATATTTCTCGATAGAATAAGCGTTATGTGGTGAAATGAAAAACATGGCCGTGAAGAAAAATACACGTGTGCCGCGAAAGCGGTCGCATTCCAAACCGATTGAAAGAATCATTCAATGTGATTTACCCATCAAAAAGGGTAAAAAACGAAAGGCTCTTATAATCGCTCAAGAAATCAAGTTCGCGCGTTTACTGGCTAACAATGACAAAAAGGTTCGAGATAAAATGTTGAAGAATCTCAAAAAATGGTTGACAGTGCGCTCTGAAAGTTCTTTCGGTAAGCTCTTTTTTTCCCGATATTATCTCCTTTTTCATCCATTCATTGTACATTCAAGTTTTTATGAAAATTCATAGTCTAATTATTCATATACGTTTCTTTAATAGCATTTACCGAAGCTGATTTCATGAGGCTCTGGAAGGGTCTATTTTATTGCATGTGGATGTCGGATAAAATGCTTATACAAGAAGAATTGGCAGAGTCTCTTAGCAATATCGTACATTGCTTCGATACTATGGAAACCGCACTACTTTACACTAAATGTACCTTGAAAACTCTCGCGATGGAATGGTTCGGTATCGATCGTTACCGGCTCGACAAATTTCAAATGGTAAGAAGTTGCATTAAATCAAATTCACTGTAGCTCTTTACATCGTGAAATTGTGTTCCATAAATTGCATTAATAATAATTCAATATCAATGAAGATAAATCATATTTAGGTACAATTCCTTTATAATAGACTTTTATTGTTTATTGGTAATAATAATCAAATATCAATTCTGCAAAACGCAGCGTGCCGCAAAGTATGTCCCTCTCTGTCTTCAAAAGCCAATAGAATCGTTGGAAATTTTGCTAATTATTTGTACCGACAGTTGGTGAGACGGATAGTCAGACAAACGTTCGAAGTATGTCGACGAAGATCCTGGGATGAGGAATGGGTGAAAGCTACGTCTTCGACGATCGAAACTATCTTGAACGATCCTAAAACCTCAATGGGTTTTAGTTTACACATCACGGAATTGTATATGGAGGAATTGGCAAAGGCAACTTTGATGCATTTTTACGAAAATAATAAGTTTTCGTTTCCCTGTTTGATAATTGCTTCGTTATTAATAAATTATCGTTCCATCCATAGATCGGAGACGGAGCCGTTCCACCGAACAGCGTTATCGAATTACTCAGGCCATTCGCGATACACTTAGCCTCGATGACCGACGAGAGACAAATGAGACACGTCATAAGAAATATATTTAGGTATTTAATACTCCAATCGGACGTCGGTATGGATTATATGGAGAAATTTCAAGCTTGGCGTCAGGTAATCACATTTTTGTTTCCCCTATTCAATAAAATCCCATTTTCGTGATCCTTTTTTCGTCAAAATTTTTTGTGCAGTTTCTATTTTGTCACGCGCTTCGTTGCTGAAAAGGTCAAAGAATGAGGATTTTATGGAAATAATTTTTTTTTTGCTGATGTTTTTATTCGTACCCGAAATATCTGAATCCCATAACGTTGTCATTACGAAATAGGCAGGCTTTCCCTGTAAAAATATCGACGACATGGAAAAAATCGAAGTTTCGGACGAAGAATCAATGGAAGAGGATGAGAATGAGGATAACGACATCGCAAAACCAGCGGCAAACAAGCCCCTCGATCCCAGAGCCGGTAGAGTGGACGTGGAATTGCCTCAGATACCTTTCGATCCTTTGGCAATAGCGGAACTGGTAAAAGAATACAAATTTCATCCGCAATCGACGACCAAGACACGTAGACAGATAATGCGTTTGGCGCGAGAGTGAGTAACATCTTTTTTCCTTGTTTGTGTTTATTCGCGTTCTTTCTCAAACGCTACTTGTAATTGTCGATCATTATTCAAGATTCTCCGAACTCGCGGAAGGAAATATGCCCATCGGTGTTAAAGAGATCGTCGTGCCGCCGCGAAGACATCCGGAAACGAATCCCAAGAAAGCTGCCTATCGTTTGTACGAATTTCAGAAGGAGCTTTGTTCGGATACCTTACGTCATAAAAGAAAAAGAAAACAACAATTACCGATCGACGATTATGAAGAAGGTGTCGACGATGTTTTGATCGAAAAAAATGGATATCACCTAGACGAAGAGAACGAGGAAGCGGAGGAGGAGGATGAAAATGAGGATGTCGCAAATTTCGATGTATCATTCACAAAAGAAGATGAAATTGAGGGAAACGATGCTGACGAGATTGTTCACAAAGCGAACAAGAAGAGCGAAAAAAAGTTGAAAAAAAAATTGGATAAATCCGCGGTATCGTCGATGAACGAAATGTCGAAAAAATCGGAGAGCAAGAAAGAGAAAAAGCAAAAAATTGAGAAGCGAGCGAATATCGATAAAATGAAATCAACCAACGATGTCAAAGATGAGGAAGCGATCGAGTTTTCATCAGAAAAAAATATCAAAGTTAAATGTAAAAAATCTAAAACGAAAAAGTTTCAGAGTGCAATGAATTATTTGAATAAAAAGTTTCTCAATCGTTCGTCCGACGACGTTCCTCCGGTGAAGAGTAAAAAATCTCGGCAGAGCATCGACGCAACTTGGGACATATCGAACAACGAGGATCCTCCGACTCCTACCGTTTCGCCAACGCCGAAAATCTTGACATCGCAGATCGTAAAGACCGCAGTAACGAGCGAAATTAATCAGACCAACGTGGAAGTGGTTTCTAAGACTCCGTCGAAGGAGCAACTTGATAAAGTACCATGGTTGCTTCCTGTTCTCAAGAAATTGGAAGACGATAAACCGGTAAAGAATTATCAAGACTATCGTCATCAATTTTCCCTATAAAGCACTTCACAATTTTTCGAATCCATTTCAATAATATTTCAGCCGAAAAACTTATCTATCGTGATCTACATTTATTCAAGCCATGAATTTGCATTTTGACGTACAAATATTAAATTCAATTATTGAAATTCAACTTGGACGATTGAAATCATCGCAAACAAAGAAATGTATCACACGATCAAAATGATTTTTTTTTGTCAAAATATCGGAATTCAAATGTTTCGTTTGCAGTTTATGAATTTTGAGCATTGATAATTATCCATTTTTTTTTTTAATTTCTTCCAGAAGCTTCAAACTCCGATCAAAACTCAGCCGGAAATGCTGCCGGGCAACGGTTCTAGTGGGAAAAAGAGAGTAAAGATAATGCTCCGACGCAACACAGCTCAGCATACATCGGAATACATAAGGCAGCTTCGTCAAAGTCCAGCAATCCCTTACGACGCTAATCGCAAGCCATTGGCAGGCGTTCTAAAGCCGAGTCCTTTGTCCAGCCCGGTTAATCCA
This sequence comes from Heteropelma amictum, assembly GCA_959613375.1. Classification (NCBI taxonomy): domain Eukaryota; kingdom Metazoa; phylum Arthropoda; class Insecta; order Hymenoptera; family Ichneumonidae; genus Heteropelma; species Heteropelma amictum. The sequence continues at coordinate 6,541,200 of OY390720.1, read as the reverse complement.
TTTTACAAAAAAGCGTAAGCGAATTAATGGTTTTTTTTTGAAGCTGTGAACGAACGATTCGGTAAAATCAAATAAAAAATAAAATACAATGAATTATTCGTCCTGTTTTTTCGGACAATCGGACATTTTTTATTACTCGTAAGTCGCAAGACTCGTAAGACGAATTCCTCGTTATTTGACATGAATTAAAAACCCTGTAATTACACATCGAGAAATATCAGTTGTTTATTTACAATAAATAGTTATTTGTACCGGATACAATGTATGCTTCAGTCAAATTTATAACAGTCAGTTGTTCGACTACGATACTCTTCATAAGAGTATAATACGCGACGCTGAAGTGAAATAGTTGACGAAATTTGTTCCATGATGAACAAATTCGATGTCATTCGCCCAGTCGATTCTCGAATAAGTTTCTCCCGGTAATACTCACTCGTTAATCATCATGGAGAGATATTGAAAAATAAACACATCGAGTTCAATTACAACAACGAAACTGAGTAAATTGTAAATGGTTCAAAGACATAGGTTTCTTTTTATCCTACGAGAACTTATGTACAGTATGTTTGTTTGGCAGACCATGTTTATTCCTAATCTCGATATACGAATCGATACGAGACGGGGAAAACGATCGCCAAACAACGGAATCATTCTTTGGCACGTGAATTCACATTTTTTTATCTTATCAACTAGGAGACTTAGCTAAGACTTTCAGAAAAATAGACATTTTCCGATCTAATACACATCTCTTGGATCATTATTCTAAATACGGGGTTTTTCTTTTTCGGTGAGGATTGCCACCGTTTTTCTACGTCTAAAACGTTATTTTCTCAAGTTACATCAATTCCAACATTCAGAAACGTAGTTGTTTGTTTTTTTCCTCCCTCTCCGTCGAAATTGTCATCGGCTCTGGTCTCCGTTTGCTCCGGCAAGGTTTTTACGGACAAATTCGGGGGGTTTTTTTTTTCTCAAATTTTGATCATCCGTTAATCAGACTATGGAGAAATTGCACTGTATACACTTTACGATAAAAAGTGATATTAGAATTCTGGAAATTTCAACTACACATTTTTTCGTTCCGGACGAAAAATAAATAACATTAATCCCAGAGAAAATGTCAGATTTTTCCTCGTCATTTTCTATTCTCGATAAAACGGTTAGACGTTGGTTTAAAAAATGTCTCAGCCTTTGTGATTGATTTCCTCACCGACTTTTCGGGTTTAACAAAGAACAAAATTCGACTAAATATTCCTAGGATAATATCACAGTGATGTAAAACTGCTAATAGAATGTCAAATAATCCGGATTGAGAATGGAGCAGTAGCATTTTGTTTAAGAGAGCTTGGCTCGTAAACAGTGACTCTTCCAACGACGAAACCATCCCATTTCAATTTGATTGAATCTTATGCCGAAGATTGACATTGCAAAGAAAAGTGCTGCGTTTGCCACGGCCCATAATTGAAAGACCGGTGATACAATGAGAAGCAGGACTGCCGCACCTTGACGAAAAAAATGGTAAAATAACACACTGCGAAAACTCATTTATGCATGAAATCGAAAATCAACGAATCGAGACGTTCGCGTGGAACTCTACTTTTCTTTCAAACACGATAACTTTTCCAAGAGTATTCGCATGATGAAAAACGAATTCACAGCTACAACAATTTGTGAAAACCATTTTTCAAAAATTAGGAGATTACATTTTTTCCAAAAAGTGCCGTTCAAGTATGACGAAGAAAAAATGTGTTTTTTATTAACTTCTACGATCGAGGAGGCATGTTCGAGACCGATTAATTTTAATATTTTGTTTTTGTTAATTTTGTGTATTTACCTGTGAGTAAGCTCCAAAAACCAAAAGCAGCCCTCAATGGTAGGATACTGGCCATCGGCCAGGCTTGATTCGTCCCGGCAAAACTTTTATTTTCGGCAAAAAGTTTGAGCTCGCTCTCCTTGTCGCACCAGCGTTTTTCAAGCCAGCACCTGAGCGACGTTTCGTCCTCCGGTAACTCCGAAGAGGATATTTTTTTGATATTGAAGTGCACCTCCTTCGGGAATTCGCCGGTTATCAGATCGGTCTCGGATTGCGGCACGTAATCGGGATAAGCGATCGTGAGATCATAAACAGCATCCAAGTAACGTTCACGTTGAAGATAAGACGTCAAATAACTAAAGCCCGTTGTTCGTGGATGTAGAGTGTAATGATAAAGCGGCAGATGATTTTTCGTTGCATATTTGTCAGATTTCTCTTTGGTGGACGTCGTTAAATCCGTGCCCTCGGGAAAAATCAATAATTGCGTTCGTCTTTGAAGGGCAATGAGATAATCGAGGGTACGAGATAAACGACCTTTGTCCTCGTCCCAACGACGTGTTATGTAGAGGAAACCGTTCATCTGCATTATCCAACCTGCCAATTCGATAATAAGATGAATCTCACTCGAGGTACTCGTCTCGCCAAAGGTATTTCCTTGGGAATTTTATGAAATTTTATCAAATTCCCAAAGAGCTCTTAAAACGTTTCAGATGTTCTCTCGCTTTTGAACTTTAAAATAAACCACCGAGTTTTTGACAAAATCTCGACAATTTTCGACACTCAATTTCGGAGAAATGACATAATATACGTGGCAAAGAGAAATTACACGCATGCATGTAAAATTTATGAATAACGAATAAATAATAGATTAGATATATTATATTAGAAATCAAGTATCGACAATTATTGGAGCACGAAGATTTTCATTTTTTTTTCATCGATTTTTTATTTTACCTGGACCTGGTATATGTCGTATCGGATCTTTCAGTATGAATTTCAATCTGTGCGCTGCTATGCTCGGCATGCACGCCTGATACATCGCTGCCCAGAGGAAATTCCAATCAACCCTCGTTCGATGATTCATCACCAGAATCGCTGATTCATTCGGCGATATATGATCCCCTGACACGATAATTCTCACGCCAAACATCTCCAGCAGTGCCTGACACATTTTGAGAAGATTCGTGTTGATAGCAACAAAACAATAGGAATCGTATGCTTGAAAGAAAAATCTTCTACCAGAGGTCGGATGAAAGTAGAAAGACAAAAATGTCGATTGTTCAAAATACAAAATCGAGATCAATTTTGTCGACGATTCGTGATCCGATTATGTACATTTTTCGTGTACAGAATATTCTCTCAAAGGCAAAAAAAAAATTCAAAATTATTCAGAAACTTGGCGAACTGAATGACGCATTGACTTAATTTCAAACAAATTTTCCGTCGAGCTGAGCAATTTCTCGTTTCATTAATTGCAAGGCGTTGCGAACGATAATCCGAGCGCGAAAGAGAAAATCTTGAATCGAAGGGAGAATCCCGCAAACTCACCGTTGGATACAGTTCCCAGCAGGAGAAGAGAAAATCGCCACATTTTCGAAATTTCGGCGGACTTATGAGGAGCAACGGTAGTAGAGGACAAGCGATAAACAAAAATCCTGCTATTATACTGCCATACCATAGAGCGCAATAAATCGTACCACGTACGAATCCACGCATCACAGGTCACTCCTATTTCACTTGAAGACAAATTTAAAAAATTGAAGTTTAAACGGCGCAGAAAAAAAAACAGAAAAAAATCCTTGAAGCAGGGTTTTATCATTTACATTCTATGGAGAATTATGAATTGACGGTTTAGAAAAATCACTTGTTAAAGAGCTAATTTTTAAATACGTTGAACGTTCATCGAGAGAACAACAAAGTTCATCATCTCTCAAGGATAAAGTACTGACTGTCTTCTCGTACTCACGAGACAAAGTTCTTGCTCTGGCTTCGTTGTAACTTTACCTACCACCCGAAGGGGCTTCCCTGTATGCTTGCACCCCTTGTCCCACTTACCCTTCCACGAGGCGATACTCTCACTCTTCCCCCCTCGCCCGCTCTACACCCGGAATTCGTTGGCTTCTGGGATGCTGTGCTGGACCATTATTGATCTATCGTTCTACGGTGTGCATCATCGCATGAGAGTCGCACCACCGAGCGAGCGTGACGTTTTCCCCATATTATCCCTCTTATCGCTAGATTTGTTTCGTGTAAAATCGTGAAAAAAGAAAGAAACGTACAATTCATCCTTCGGCAACACTTTATTGCAAATGTAAAAAGAACGATTTAGGTTGTTTTTTTCGCCACCTTTTTATCCTTAAGCGACCTACATTTCTTATCGAGGATTCGGAGTTCATCGTGAAACACTCGTTACGAGGTTTTCGGAAGATAACAAAATTCCGTTGATCATCAAACTCTTATCATGACGTCTTACTCGTATAAATACATAAATATGTATTTATTTATTAGTAATAAATAAATATATATATGCATATTCTAAATATTCAATTCTATACATTTATTCCTATGTTCCTGAAATATAATCCAGCACCGAAACGAAAAATAAGAGTCTCTTTCATTCGCTCTAGTAAAAACTATCGGAATGACGGAAAATGATCGATAGAATTGTAACGTAATACTTTTCCTCGTCGCCTAATTTTCCACTTTTCGCGTCGCCGTTAAGATCTGTGCTGACAACTTTATTTTTCAATGGAAATGGAAATATTCAAATGGAAAATGCCTTATCGTATTGATAAGGCATTTTCCATTTTCTTCGATGAAATATCGTTTCATCGTATCGAATATTGACATATCGAAAAAGTTGAAAAAATGTTTTCGCCACGTTTCAACTGGAATAAATATAGCTTGAAATTGTTATTAAATTTTTCGCCCCTTTGGAACGAGCATTTATTTTTCGATCAAAATCGGAGATCGCTCGAGCACGAATATAAACAGTTTTTCACATTTGCGTTCGAAAAACAAAGTTCAAAATTTCCATTGGATTGTCAAAATGTTAAAAACTTAAAACGTATGATAGATTCGATCGATAATTGAGGTAACTTCATGAATCGAACGCTCTTCGCACACCTGGAAAAATTTCATCGCGAGACTTTGGTTTTTGATGTTGTTTTTTTCGCCTTCATTTTCCACAGAGACGTCGACGATCGTATACTCGACTGAGAGCATTCGTGATCGAATTGAAAATGTGGCGTTCATGAATTCGTCCACAAAAAGTATTCATTCAAAAATAAATATAACTGACAATTTTTTCTTCACGTTCTGTTACGTGTACAATTAACACATGAAATAACATTCTTTTTAAAATCATACATTTGGAATTGTAGACCATTTTTTGACTTAAAAAGTACAATATTACAAAACGCATACGATGTTTCAACTACAATTAAATATTTACCCAAATACCAATAAATTCTTACGAATTTATACAATAAAAGATTTTATATTCATTCCGGAGATGATAACAATTCAACGAATTCCACGTAATAATGATCACCCAATAAATTGTTTTCATCGTATATTTGTTGACTTATTCGGTTAAAAAGTACGTCGAGTGAAAACAAAAATGTGGCAAAGTTTCCGACGCCATTTTGGAAAATGGCGTGTAAATGATGTTAAAAAATTGTATGTGTTTTTTATTTTCAATTGTTGGTTCAAATATGTGAAAAACGTCCATGTTTGGGAATCGAGTGTTGTGAAATTATCGAATTTTTCCCCATTTCCAATCGATCCAAAACGCAGTGAAAGAAACTGCAAATTTCAATGAAACACATTCGACTTCGAACCGACCGTCGTAATTCATTATTTGATGAATTTTCTTGAACCCCATTATATAATCGTGAGTAACAGCTCGAACAATGGAATATTTTACATTATTTCGAGACTTTGAGTGAAAAAATGTCGAATTTTTCATGGTTACATTGTTGAACATGAAAATGTAACATCACGAATAATTCGAGTACTTTGTTATCGCTTCTTTGGCTTCGTGTTTCATTGCTGCCTGTGACTCGTCGTCAGCCGGTAGATCGCAAACTTTTTGCATTAATTCGATACCTTTTTCGTACGACTTTGTTTTCAAATAAGCCATGCCCAAATAATACTTGCACTCTATGTAAGATTTGTCGGTCAGGCTTTCGGCTGCCTCCAAATGATCTATCGCCTCTTCGAAAGTCGCCGATGGCACTTCGCCAAAGAACGTGGTACAAAGCTAAAAAGTGCGAAAAATTCATTTGAAAAAACAAAACTCAAGCCCTTTTTTCATTTTTTTTATAAACTCCTCGTGGCACTTTGACAAGATGCTCTTTTTACGTAATAAGATCATGAAGTGCTACTAGAATATATTCTCCGTAATATTATTATTATGTGCAAAATCTTCGCCAGTATTTATGCATTGTACAAATCATTTTTGTAGCCGAGAAAATTAATAAATCATCTTTGGCCATTAACAACGTGAAATTACCCTTTTCTCGATCCAGTTGAGGCTCGAGACGGAATATTTGAACCTTCCTAGGAGATAATGAAGTGCAGAGTCCGTGGGCTTCAAGCTGAGACCTATTATAACGTGTTTCTCAAAACGCAAGCCGCTCTCGAGTTTCTCTTTAATCGGGAAATATTCTATCGTTGCGCCAAGAAGAAACGCATACCACTTGTGGAGATCCGCGTGTTCCACATCAAGCACTCGTTCGCAAGCTTCGATTCCTGTAGATTCGACGATAAACGATAGACGTTTCAGTAACGAGTGGAAAATAAATTTTGTCAAATTTTATCGTTCGAAAATGACCTTCACGATACAAATCCTGTTGTCTCATTTGATCAGCGACGGCTGTGGCATTTTTGAAACAAGCTCTCGCTAATCTCCATATCACTTCAATGTTGTCGTCGTGCCATATATACAGAGAACGAAGATCACACAGTACCTCTTCAACCAACGATTTGTTCTCAATTTTCTCATCCATAATTGCGAGTTGTAGCTTCAGCTCCTTCATTGCTCTTGACGTCCTGTAACCCTGAATATATGATCCGGTTCTTCAAAGCACGCTGACCATTTAAATAATACTTTGAAAAAATGAAAAAATAATTTGAAACTTTTTGAAAATTTGAAATAATACAGATAAGATAGAGTTTCTGTAGAAAGTTCCATTGAAAGTTGGGTTGAGCAGAAAAAGGTTGATCAGGAGACAATATTTTGTGAGGCTTTTTGAAATATTGAAGAATTTTTAGAATATTGGATAAAATGTAATAAGATTTGAACAGAGGGAAATTCTCATTACTCTCGAGAGTCGTGAAAAATGTTTTGCACAGTTGACTTTAAACCCTGAAAGATCTTTGTCTCTGACGATCGGAGAAAAACAATTTTTGGGACAAACCCATTTTCCGTATCTCCTCCGGCTAATTCCTCGTCGGAACAATCGTAAAATTCATCATCGGCTGTTTCAGTTTCGGTAATTGACATCGAATCTACGTCAGTCTCCGCGTCATCCGCGGTACAGAAACTATTAACGGAAGAGACTCGCTTTCGTAAGACGGCTCTGGATTTCCGATTCTTCTGTTGATTCCTGAAGGCACGGCGAAAAACATTTCTCGTTAATGACTCGTTTGTCCGATTTCTCAACGGAAGTAACAGAGGTGAAATACACGAGGAGAAAAACACGAACAAGTACAGAAAAATTGAAAAAATCATTCTTTATTCAAATTTTGGAACAGGGATTTTGGAATTAACGGGGTTTGAAGGAACTCGTACGCTTGAAACATTCGTGTAGACTTCTTTTGTCTTTCCGCAAAATATTTTCGAAAAAACGAACATAACCATGAATGATTTTGTACATACCTAAAGGTTTGCAATTCAGCTTCCAATTCGGCGAATCTTCTATCAACATTTTGCACGTAATCGTTCATCATAGACTTTTGTTTTTGTTCAATAATTTTTTGATAAATAATCATAGTAGCTGCTCCAATGACGCCGATCGTAGCGCCGATCGCGACAGCGATCATAGACGAATTGTGCAAATCACTCATGATTCTAAAAAGACAATAGACAAAAACCCATGGAATTGTGTTAAAAAGAAAAATAAAGAATTGAAGCACACGGGAGGTATGTTGAAAAGGGAAACTGGCTCACCTATGAAATTTTCAAATTGCAGAGAAAAGAATACAAAACGAAAATAAAGAAATCGTTTTTTTTTCTTCGAACTCCAATGGTTTATTTCGATTTTTTGAATCGACCAACACGCATTATTATTCTCGGCAAACTATCGACACAGTTTCACGAAGTGGTTTTTTTTCGAGATCATAGGAAAAACGGATGAACGAAGATTATCGAAAAAATCTTGAAAAACGCTACGTCAATCGTATCTCATGATTTATTTTTATCTTCTTCTTTATCTCTCGCCCTCATCGAAACACTCGTGAGATAGAAATAAACAGTTATAACAATTACGGGTGTATAACCTTTGTAACGAGAGCTAATTTTCGTGACGAAACGCACACAAACAAGTATGCACCACACGTAAACGTAATACAATGTGCGACACGGATTATATTTTAGAAGGAACAGAGAACCAAGTGACAAACGTTATCGCGAAGATTTATCAATGCCGACCTCGTTTCATATTAAAGACACTGAATTTTCGCATTGAAAATATCAGGACTACACGCGTACATTTCTTATAATTTATACATCAGAGATAAAAAAAACCTTGCTCGCCGCAAGAACGTTACGCGGTTTGAGGGTTAGTTGTAGATATACACGCGTATACGAGCAATACGAGACACCGCAAAATTAGTTCGATGATTAGCCACGCTCGTGAGGATCGGTTGGCGCGAAATTTGATTTTTCCAAAGCATCGAAATGGTTTCTCTCACGAGAACCACCGATCTTTCGATGTTACGTTTTTAAAGAAGGAGGAAGGCGGAGGATATCTGAAGGATACAATAGGAAAAATCAATCAAATATTCATATAACAACGTTGTATTTAAACTGTAGAGAAAATGCAGACATGTTCGTTCGTTACATATCAGAAATCCGTGTTACTTACAGTCTACTTGTTTCAAATCGTTTTTCTCTTTAGTAGATTTACAAAAATGGAGATGTTGTTTATCGGAATATTACTTAAAATCGTGTAATATTTCCTTCTATAACTGATGTTGGATGTCATTTTGCATACATATCTACGATTACTCATCATCGAAACCCCGGGTATCGAATATTTATCACTGTTAATTTTCATATGTTTCATCAGACACTGATCGCACGTATTGAATATAAATTGGAGCAAAAAAATATAGATTTGAATTAGTCTCGCTGCCTTAACAGCTGATATGATTGTTGAAAGAAAACAACGACCTCTTTATAATTCTTATCTATAATCAAAGAAGCGTCAAATTTTGAATGAAGTGAAAAAAATAGTGGTAAAAATCATCATTGAAATTTAAATTCTCACTTTACTGACAGTGCATAATTTCGTAAATTTCTGCCACTAGGGTATTTTCTACGATTGTTATTTTCCATATAAACTGTATACTTTGACGTTTTCCAATACTTTCTATACAATTTGAATATCAAATACGCTTATAGTCTCATTTTTTCTCGTTTTCATACATTATGCGCACATGTAATTGGTAAGTGGACAATTCTCACAAGAGTTGGAATGAAAATGAGACTAGGAATATAAGCGACTAACAATTATCATTTGCTGTTGTAGAAGTGAACTTTCGAAATATCTAGAATTATTGTCATGCTGTGAAACATTATTTATTTTCCTTGTTCCGAAGAACGAAATAATTTTATCGAAGATTGTGGCAAGATTTACGATAGCCAAGTCGGAAATACGAATATAGTTCATTGCGATAAAAAATTTCGCCCATGTGAAAAACCGTAAGCTTATTTTCCTTTTCTTCCGAATCGATAATTTCTGATTGTACAATCATTAAAAAATCCGATAGAGCAAAAACTAAATACTCGGCAATGCTACAAAATTCGAAAAAAAATATCTACGAAATATAACCATAATCATAAACAATTTCAAATCGTAAAAAATTTGCATTGTTTTGTATATCCTATTGCCATATTTTCACTAGTCTATTGTTTTATTATTGGATTTTTATAACTTTGCCGAATATATAAAATTTTCATTCAACTTTTGCCACGTTTGGACAGCTGGAATATTCTCAATGGCAATTGGCCGATTCGCAACCAGCAATGGCTAATTATATATTTTTTTGTTTATTAAAAAGAACTTTCAGTATTCCGGACGAGTGAATCTTCTCGTTGTTTTCATGATAAATTCATTCCTACGCCGTCAATTGTAAATTTCGAAGTTATAATTCTTTCCGTCACTCTCGAATTAATCGAAGCTACTTTTAATGAAAATATAAAATTTCGTCAACTTTATTTATACCCTATAATTGTTTTTATGAAAATCTGTCTTCAAATTGCGAACCAATTCTTCTTCGGTGATCTTTGTACGCAATTATCTATAATTCTCGTTGCACGTGGATAAAGTAATCGGATAAAAATATTTATTTTGATGCATACTTTCTTTTCTCTATTATTAATAATCATTGCAATGAATATGCGAACATTGCGGCAACGACGGAAATGGAGAACATTCACGTGCTCTGTGGATGCTTTATGCGATCCTCTAATACAAATGAAAAAGACAGATGTTGAAACGTCAAAACTCTCAGACGTTGACTCTCATTGTCGATAATAAAATAATGATCAAATATATGTATATTTTTAAATAATTCTTAGCCGATCAAGATTGACAAAGAAAGTAACGCGAAAAAATGACAACAGCGACAAACACTGAATTCTTTTTCGTTGCTTCATCGAGCCTAAGAAAGTACAAAATTTTCCAAAAAGTCAGCTTTTCCCTTCGTTTCCTTAACTCTTTCTTTCGTTACATCGGTTTCCTCACAACAGTTGGATTTCTCGTAAACGTAACGATCGATAAACGGGCTCGAAAAAAGGAAAACAAGAACAATACTTTGATTTGTGTTGGAAAAAAAACACATTTTTTTAAATTTCTCTCACGACTTTGCTCGCGGACGAAATTCTCATAAACTATTTACAAGAGACAAAGAAGAACGAATACTCGTCAAAGACCAGATCGCAACGTATGGTAACGTCGACCATAAATGTCAATGAATATTGGAAACGCTAGACTTGCGTAATTCCGGCTTATATCTTGAGCGAAGCGATATATGAAAGAAAAAAAATCAGAGTCCCGCTCGGATAATCGACGAAGCCCGAATATTACATGTTTTAATATAAAAAATATGCTACGATATCACGAATCACCGTGTAAACTCGTTATATCCTTATGACGATTTCGTATATATTTATAAATTACGAGGCAACAAAAAGAAAAAAGAAAATGATGGATTAATGATCTTCGTCTATGTAATAGTTGTTACGTTATTGTATCGTTTTATCATTATCACAGATTGTTTGCTTTTGTTTTTTTTTCTTCTAAATATTTCGTTTTTTTCGTTTTCGTCGCTTTGTGGCAGCTGATCGATTTTTTTCTCCTCGTTTTTTCTTCTCTTCATTAGCGTTTCGGAGTTCAAATATCAAAGGCCGACAACGGACTAGTAAACGGTGGCGCAATCAAATATGGATTTTCGTCACTGTGTAAAACAGGCCAACATCAAGTCTCCAGTGTAGGAAATAATCGGGTCAGGACGAAATAAGCCACGTCGTAATTGTTCCAATAAGCCGTGTGGGCTGTTACGGTGTAAAGATAATTACGTCCTAAGCCACCGGCTCTGAGAACGTAATCCAAACGTTGAGCTAATTCTACGATAGAAATAAAACACTTTTTACCGCCGACCCATTATTTTACCGAATGAAACACCATATTTTCCCAAATAACTTCACATTTTTACGCCAACGTTGTTTCGTCGTGATTTTTAAAGGATTAAAAATAAAAGTTCAATCGCCTTTTTCTCAGTTTCAAATATCCATGCTTGGTTTTTTGTTAATTTAGAGAAAATAAAAACATTTATTCACCCTGGTCCGGACGTATCAAACTGGCGTCCGGGGTCGGGGATGACGCGCCTTCTTTCGCTGTCCAGCCGGCTCTCACGAGTCCCCAAAGACTCCAGCCTTTGTCGACGTTACGGTTAGGCGTGTCGCTTGGACTTTCGTCTCGTTCTACTTCCTCGTTATCTGATTAATGTAAATCAATCATTTTCTTTCTTCGATATTTAACAATCTTGTTTATCAAACACAACGATATTTCGGTGATTCGTACTCGACAAGATTTAAATTTATTTTCGAAACATTTCCAAAATATACTCGTAATTCTTTTGTGTACTGATTGAATACGATGTTTTTATTACTATTCTTCGCCAATTACTTTTTTATTTCGTGTACTGATTTTTTTTTTGTGTGAGACTTGTCGCGAGAAAAATGATAATTTACCCGGGGCAGAAATTCCTTGCTCCACGTTACTCATCGACGGAGGCTGCTCCATCGGTTGAGCATCGGCACCTCCGTAAGGTAATATAAGTACCGGATCAATTTTACTGTAGGCACGCTCGAGCAAAGGTTCCATTCTGTAAGCAACCGGATCGCTCCAATGGAAAATATTGTAAAATCGCTTGCAAAGACCTTTTGGCATGACATCGAGGCCGGTCGTCGGTGTGCGAGTACGTAACGCTAGGAACACCGATAACGGTGAGCCCAAACAGAATAAATTTTCGATCTGAAACAAAGACGTTGAACGAACGGGAAAAAAAAGATTGAGAATAAATTTGAAAATGTTGCTCTCCCACGCGAAAAACGTGAAAACCTTCCGGGGAAAACGAGAAATGAGCGATAATGAAAAGACTCGAACATATTTTTAATCTCAATGCGACACAAATATTCGAAAAATCAATGAAACATTGGAATATCGCAGGTGAAATTAAGCCCTACGGGAAAAACGATCTGTTATTTTATCGAAAATTGATGATTTTTTGAATATTCGAATGATTGCAAAAAAACCTTTCGTTTCAATAGGATTTTTCTTCATTACGTTTATCGTACTTGAAACGGAGAAAAAGATTGGTGCGCGTGTCATGACAAACGACATCGGATGATGCTAGTTTCGTTTTTCACGACGCTTATTGAAAATTGCATCGGTAATTGCGTTTGCGGAAAATTTGCATATGGAACCTTGAACGAATTCAAATGTGTGTTGCAGCGGAGTTTTTTTTTTCAAATTCGTTCGGCACGATATTTAACCGGAAAACGAATAGTTGGAGTTGCTGTATCGTGACATACGGTGAATTGAAGACCTTCGACGGATATATCAGGCGCTGCGGGTGACGGTGGTCTCGTATCCGGTCCCATCCATCCGGTAACGATATCATAAACAATCACGCAACCGAGCGAATGAGCCAAAATTGAAACTTTACCCATCCAACCGGGATGACGACTGGCGAACTTGAAATACAGTCTATTTAATTCTTTTTGCAGACCAGCTCGAACCTCACCACCGTAAAGTGGACTCGTGTAGTACAATATATCCATCGCTGATGTATTTAACAACTGACGAATACCGGGTACGCTGTAAGGCGTTATTGCGTCGACGATATCTGCAAATACATACATTTGGCTGCACAATTACTGTATTCTCTATTTCCTTATTGATAAACATTAGTAATCAAACCGATAAATAGCTGTGTGATTTTTTCATATATTTTGGAAAAATATGAATATTTATTATTATTATTATTCATAAAATTGTGCTAAAATATCATAATAGATATATCCTTGATCAACCACCGTTCAAACACAAATGTAAATTGATTGCACAAGTTTATTATGAATGATGCGAACATTTTCCATTTTCAGTGGAAAGATTTTTAGCTACACTTTTAAGCTAGACATTAACAGTAATTAAGCTACAAACGATAGGTCTGAAAAGCGAGTGCATGCTTACCACCATCGAGTTTCAGGGAAGACCTCCATTCGACCGGAAAGAATTCAACGCGATGCGTCGAATTGGGGAAATATTTTTTCTGGAGCCAGCTGACGCATTCTCTAAACCTGATTGATAAATGCGGAAAAGTCAAACAGTTTGGAATAATCATGAAACGAGGCACGACGAAATAATTTTTCCAAGGCAACAGATGTGATAACGGAGATTGATATAATTCATATGTAAATCAAATAAATGAGCACGTTATTTTCGTTATCTTTTTTTTGGCGTTCGCGTTTCACAGGTTGCCTTTGGAAAAACGGTTTAGCAGAGATTAGGATACACACGAGGTTGTATTACGAATGATTTTTCCCGTATCTCCTTTTTGGCCGATTCCGTGGACGACAAACACCAAATGATCGATGTCATGAGGCTTGTCATCCATAGTGGCGCGAATTGCGTAGCCTCGTCTCAACCGATAACCCGTTGCTGTGAAATAATGAAATTACAAAAGGGAAAGACGTATGATAAGCTTGGAAAATATTAAGTAAAAGAAATGGCAATATCGCCGTCAAGCGCGAATGCTCGAGGTAGAATACTTTTATGTACCGCATGATGAATTATTCTCGTGCAATTGATACGTACTTTTGGTAAAACCTAGTTTGGACGTGACGCTTCGCATTAATTTACTATGCGTGTATTCGCTGTAACGAGTCACGTCGTTAATCGCGTGCCAATCGACGTGAAAATCGGGAAAGTGTTGCGTATGGAGTACTACAATTGAAAAAATCCTGAATTAGTCCTCGCGAGGGATTCCCCTACGAATCCAACGAAATTAACGAATTAAGACTGTGAAATAAGGATCTACTCCGGATAAGAAAAAAGGGTACTATCGATTTTCTTACGAAGCAAGAAGAATATTCTAAAGATAATACAAAATATTCAACGAATAACTGGAAAACTCCAATTTTGGTGCAAACGGAATTACGGAATTCGAAATATAAGAAAACTTTTTAGACATTTATATTTTATAAAAATCATAATGCAATTCGATAATAGATCGTCGTCGTTCGTAAATGAGAATGAAAACCCTCAAATCGATTTGACATTCGAAATAATCAATGACGAAAGATTGAAATATTCGAACGCAACATCCGGCGAGGGCTAAATAAAAGCATTAAAAAAAGTAGAGACATGCCTGCCGACGAATGTGGAGGTACAGGCTGTTCATCCGGCGTCGTACAACCAGGTGGTGTGTCACTCGGTTTTTCGAATAATCGCAGATGCACTTCCTCGATAACTTTTGCATCCTCCGTGTCAATCGGTATCGAACTGCCATCGTAGAACCAGGTACCGCGCATTATTTCCCACTCCTCACCTGTAATATCGCAAAAACATCAAAGCACCCACCGAATTAAACGAGAAAGGGAGACGAGAAATCTTTAATTTCTTCGTTCTTTACGGTATATTTTAGTCCCGCTGCTCGAGAGCTCGAAGTCAATGCGTCTAAAGGAAATTGACTATAATAAACTCAAGGACACAATAATCTCGAAGTGGGAGATGAAATGAGACGTGCATGTGTGTACATATGCATATATATATATGCATACCGAATGCATATACATTGTATTACGCGTGTTGCAAGCAATATTCAGCAAGCGTAAAATCTAATATATCGTTTCTTAGCTCGTCCACGTGCAATCTACCGTCTGTTACTAAATATTCTCTAGCCGGAAAACTGATATTGCAACAAATCTCACGACACGTTGCATTACGATTGATTTTATTATATATATATATACAGGTGTGTGTTTTTTCTTTTTTTAAATATACGTTTGTACTTTTTCATCAATTTTGCTTTTTGTATATTTTCGTTAAACGGAACGCGTGCGATGAATAGTTTTTTCAGTCATCGCGGTATTTCTTCAGAAAAGAAAATGTAGTCTGAGAAAACGTTAATGTAGCTGCGAGTTCATTATCTGCGCGTTCACTGATTAGATAAAGATGATGATGAATGTTCCTTTCTTGGCGAAAGAAAATTTCGAGATGAAACGTTGCAATGTAAAAAATTCCCTCAAAAGGATTGGCTAAATTTCGGATTGTTTAAAGGATTGTTGTTTTGTTGTTGTTTGTTGATTGTTGTTCAAAGGATTGTTTTAAATTTATTGATTTTTTCTCACTTTACAAGTTTTCGATTTATCGTATTTGTCGCTGTAGACTTTTTTTGGAAAAATATAAGAGATTATTCGGTGAATCAAACTTTTGTGTTTTGCGCAACAATCTTTCTGTTTCTTACCGCAAACAAGTGACACTGAGTCTTGGAAATATTCTCTTCTGCAATCGTAAACGGTGAAAGATAAAGAATTTAATTTTCTCTCGTTATATTCGTGTACGTACCTGGCCAGTATATCGATACGCATTTCATATTATCCACTTCCACGTCGTACATTCCGCCTCTTACCACGACGCTTTCCGTCATGGAAGAATTTTCTCCGTTTTTGCAAGATTGTCTCTGTCTCCAAGCATTCTCTATTCTGAGACTGTCGTATCCGCAAAATTCAATCCATCTTTTGTGTACACCGTCTTTATAAAACCAGCGTACTTCTTCCGCCACCAGAACTTCAGCCCATTGCGGTTCGGCGTAGTCTTGGTCGGCGGCTCTCGTTCCATTCTCTTCCACCAAAACTCCTCTGATATCTATGAGACGAAAAGGCAAACGAGAGGAAAATCAAAGTATGAACATCGACCATGAAAAGTTCCGATTTTCAGAAAAATGTTTGTGTACCGACGTTAAAAAATCATGCACAAAGGTCGCTCCATCTCCGAGAGAATTCTTAATTGAAAAAAGCGCAGGCTGTACTATCGCGGCTCGTAACATCGCTGAATATCATTCAGAGGGCTATGACCCGTAATTTATTTATAGAGCGCACGCAAATTATCCATTGACAGTCGTGCCGAGTGCATCTTTGTCGATAATTTCCAAAATTTATTTTTGTTCACGTTTGCTCACGTGACTATCTCGGGTTTTCTTAAAGCAGAAAAAAAAAAAAATTGCTACTCGCAATACGGCTACTTGTCTCGGTGACACACAACAGCTATGAGAATTCATTGAAATTGAAAAAAGATCGATTGTTCGTAACGACGATATGTGCAAAATACTCGTAAGGTAATCAACTATTTTGCCATAAGAATTCTAATGCACAATCCTACAATAATCCTAGAAAATACAGCTCTTGAAAATCATATGATAATAATAACAAGACTTCCTCTACTGATAATAATAGTAATTGTTATGGTGATAACGATAACGATGATGGGAATAATAATGACAAGTTGTTATCGAGATAAATTCGCGTTTAAAAAAGGCACGAAACAAAAAACGCTCTCGTCTCGAATAAACGTCATCATCTGGGCTCCAGACATCAATGAGACTTAATTGATGGGCTTATCTACAAATTGACTCCAATAATAGGCCAATAATTCGCAAGAACAATGTGCACATCTCTTTGAAATATCATTTATACACAGAGTACATATATTGCGTTGTTAAACGTTTACGAGACATAACCGGTCTAAACGCGATGTCTTATTGTCTCGCTTCTCCCGGTTGTTATTTCGATCAGCTGTTTTCCGTGCATATATTTTCGAAAATGGAAAAGAATAAGCGTCTTCACTTACCGTCGATTGATTCCGATTGCATTGGTGTCTCGCTGAAAGGATCACAGTGGAGAAAAGAATTTTCCGACATTCTATTAATCGTATTCCGTGTAGAATTGAAGAAAAACAAAAACTAAGTTTCGCGAGGTAAAAACCTTGACACGCATGCTTTGTGACGGAATAAAAACGAATAAATATATAGATACGAGTATGAATATATATATATACATAAAAGTATACAGAGGTATGAATGATAGCACAACGTAAATATATGACGGGAAAAAAAGGATGGAAAAGGCACACTCGCAAACACGCACACGAATGAATATCTGATTCACACTCTCGTGACAGGCGTTTACAGTGCACGTTGCAATTTTTCCCGTCCCATAAAGAACGTGTATAGTTATTCCCGAAAGACTATGTTGACAATCGAAGAAAAATACTTTGTTCGCTAAACGCGCAATGCACCTGTCGCTGGTGTACAGTACACACGGTGAAAGAAAAAGCAATAACGCAATGGAAAAACAAGAGGTGATAAAACAAAACTGAGAATTCCCCCGAGGCCGGTTTTTTCTTATGCAGCAAATTATTATTGTTATTATATCGTTGTTGTCATATTATCTCTTTTCACCTAAGCAAATGCGAAATTAGAGACCGTAATATTGAAGCTACAGCGTGGGAAAGGGAAAAGATCGCGAGATTCACTTCGCGCATGAAAAAATGGATTAAAAAAAGAAATGTCACGAATACAACGATAGGCTTTGCCAGACTCTCGGAAATATCATAAACGCGATGATTCCCTCGTTAATGTTCGAGAGCAACTAACGGACAAAGTTATCTAAAAACCCGCGCGTGCAGTGTCGCGTTTTACTCAACGCGATATCATGAGGGAGGGGGGGGGGGGACTATATTCGATTCTCCACCTCCAACGCACACCAGCGACGTCTCGTGCGCTGTTTACATAACCGCGGTGAGTTCCGTGTGCGTGTGCTGCAATTAATATATATACATATGTATGAATACAATATTGAAAGCTTTTGAGCGGGAATTTTATTCCAATGCATTTTTCATTCTCGCGACATTTTGTGGAGCATTTTTCAAAACAAAAAAGTTTCGCAATCCTTTTAAACACTCGCAATGTTCCACCACGTATTTGCGCGCGAGCTTGCGATAAATTCAAAATGCGAAATCCAAAATTAATGTTAAGTATTAAAACGGCAAGCAATGTATATTAAAAAAAAAATTCTATCGGACTGAAGATAATTTTAAATCATTTTTCAACTCGAAGAAACGACTCCAATTCTCTCAAAACGAAAGCTCTTGATATTTCGTGATACTCGCTCGAACGAGTAATGTTTTTTTCTACTGTTAAAACGGACAAGAAAATCATTCTCGCAGCGAGCATCGATATTGTAAGCAACTGGCACGTAGAATTATATTTATTCTTTATTACTTTTATTTACACTACATTAGTTTAACAAGAAAATTCATTAGAAAACATGAATTATTCATTTACCGTAATGAGAATAAATTTTGCTTCATTTAAAAGTTTCGAGGTCGTAAATGGAACAGTTGAAAAGTTTTTTCAACAAAACTTTGTTACCCTTATCAAGCGACCATCACAGGAGGCCAGGTTGGACGTTCATTATTATTCATTCAAAATATACTGTTTATTAAATGATGTAACTTTCGAATTAAGGAAAACACTTTCACTCTGTACGAAATTAAATTTATCTCTAGGTTCAACTAATCGTCCCAATATTAATCAGATATTTTCATTCTCAATACTTTTTTTTTACCAGCAGCAGAAAAAATTAACACAAATTTGCGTATGGAAAAGCAAACGATTAACCGAAAGGTCTCGCGAATGCTAAAATATCACGTTTATTCCTTCTTTATCGATTACGAAATACTTTGTAGTAAATCAACATTATTTGAAAAAAAATTTCCCTGTATACATGTATACATTTATACATATAAATTTCTTTTTGTTTTTTGGTTCTCGGTTTACATGTACATTTGTTTAAGAATTGTTTAAGAAAGAAATTGTCATTATCCGAAAGTGTTTCTTCTTTAATGAAGCAATAAAAAA
Source organism: Heteropelma amictum (assembly GCA_959613375.1). Taxonomy (NCBI): domain Eukaryota; kingdom Metazoa; phylum Arthropoda; class Insecta; order Hymenoptera; family Ichneumonidae; genus Heteropelma; species Heteropelma amictum. The sequence continues at coordinate 6,521,675 of OY390720.1, read as the reverse complement.
AGTTTCTCTTTCGCCATTGTATCGCATTGTTACTCGGGTGTACCGCCGGATGTGAATTTATCGTTAATCGTAGATGAAAATAATAAAGATGTAATGATAATAGAGTTAATAGACATTTTTGTTTTTTTTTTCTCTTCGAGTCTTGTACATGAAAAACGTATATCCTAGGTATGGATTCATTCGTTCGTTTGTTATTTATTTCGTCTCGACTCCCAAAGTCTTATTCACTGTGGCCCGCGGCTCGACGCAACAGCACATATATTTTCTCCTTGATCCAATCCTTGTTATAAGGAGCGTAAGTATTGGTGGATTTCTGGTACACCAGGCAAGAGAGATCCGTCAATTCGTCAACAAAATCGAATAACTGACTTATGTCGTACGTGATCGTCGGAGTATTGGGATTTCTCCGTTTCAAATGTTCCTCGTATATTTTGCATACGCCTGTAAAAGAAGGAGAATGAATATGTACCTTTTTCTACATGGAGATTTTCGTTCGTCTATTCGACAAAATCTCAAAATCTATGCATAACGCAATGCGAGTTGTTCTTATTACATAAATCTTATTACACAACATACGTAATGCAAAAGCTGCCTGGTGAGTTATCAGATTCAAAAATGTGTATAATCCGTTTGCACGAGCTGCTACGTAACGTTAACTAGGTTTCTGCGCTTTTACCTTTACTGAATTTTGATTGGCAAGTGGAATTTATACCACATGCTATTTACTTAAGGAATTTGTGTTTTGGTACGTTTTTACAGTACTAATATGGCTTACCTTCCATGCACTCATTCACGCTCTCATAGTCGGAATATGTTCTCGTTTCAGGCCTGTTGCCCGGCTGAACCAGCAATATCGTGTGAGACTGAAAATTTTGTTTCGATTACAAGCAATGCACAACGAAGGATTGTGGACGAGAACATGTATGAGAAATTTTTGTTCAAAAGCCATGGAAGAATATTTCATACTTTGCTGATGATAACAAAGAATAAGGAGCTTTACGAATGTTTATCGGCATTGAAAGATGTTTGAGAGAAACGGCGAATCTTTGTTAAAAGTTCGCAATGTAAATATTCGGCGATGAAGAGGGAGGTAAACAAAACATTTTTTTCTCCCGTAATAACATGAGACCGTGAGAATGTCGATTGTTAACTTACCATTTTGTGAGCTAGTCAATAATCTCGGAAGTTTTTGCAATGCGAAAAGTTGAATTTGAATTTATGCCTGTTTTCTTTTTTAACGGGAATATATGTATGAATCGTAATAGTGTTACAACGTAACCACAAATTTGCGCATCTAAACTGAATTACGAGAAAAATGATGAATTTTTCTAGAGGTGCTGCCACCTTCAGGGAATGTTGCGCGCGGAGCGATGAGTATAGAAAGTCCGCGGCGAAAACAGCGGCGATTTTGATGCCACCTAATGCGAAGAATAAAATTACTCATGAGTTGCGATTCTGCCCGCTAGGTGGCACCAAAGTTGCCCTCGCGGGTGGCGCGCCTTCTCCCTCATACTTTGCCTTTGCCTATCATTCCGCGACTTGAAGGTCAGCCGGTCAGACGTAAAAGTTCGTGAGCTTTTCGGAAACTTTTGTTTCATTCAACTGTGCAGTAATAATTTTATTTTTGAACGATCCAACTTGATTGAAATTCGAAATGGATTCCAAAGGGAAACTAACCGAAGAAGCGGCATGGAAACAACTTCAAGGATACTTTGACAGTAACGGAGGGAAAATCAAGATTGCGGATTTGTTTCAACAGAATCCCGATCGATTTGAAAAGTTGAGGTGAGTTTTGTCCATACGTCGTGACCTTCAAGTGACCTTAACTGGGAGCAAATCGAGAGCTGAAGGTATCTTTCGCTTTACTAATCCGTTGGTCCTTGATTAAACAAATGAATGAGATATAAAGGCCTTCGTATGAAATTATATCGTTAAAGAAATAAGAATTCGCGATGATATTACAGTGACGCTTCGATCGCTTGACATTTCGTAAGACAAAGTGCTTTAGTTTATATTCTTATCTATTGTTATCACACAATACTGTAACTTTTAATATAATTGCTTCTATGAATCTCAAACCTCGAATGAAAAGTGTGCTCCATTTTGCAATGAGATGTAGTGTATTGAAACAAAAATGTTATGACCTGCAAATCAAATAATTTCGTATCATATATAATTCCTCAAAGTTCATGAAGTGTCTCCTTTTTCCTGAATTTCCTGAAATTCATGGATTTGTTTAAAAAAAAACTACTTAAAAAAAAAACATCAATTTTATTTTAATAAGATTATAAAAATTAATCATTTTAGTTTATCATCCTAATATTTCATAATTTGCATCTCACATGCATATATATAAAATTTCTGTTATTTAATAAACTTATTATGGAAGATTTTAATCACGAGACGAATAATATTTCTATATTTTTTTAATAAGTGTTATTACCATCATACAGTTTGACCTTGAATACTCCAGATGATGGACCAATACTATTGGATTACTCAAAGAATCGAATCGATGATAAAGCGCTTAGTCTATTGTTCGAACTGGTCAGTAAAATGATCCTTATTTGAGTGAAAGATCAAAACGAATTGCATTTTACAGGAGCCTAGATTATTGCTGTAATTGTATTCCAGGCTCGAGCAAGGAAAATTGAACAAGCGAGAGATGCCATGTTCACTGGAGAAAAGATCAATTTTACTGAAAACAGAGCGGTTCTTCATACAGCTTTGCGCAACAGGAATAATACACCAGTGATGGTGGATGGAAAAGATGTAATGCCCGATGTAAATGCTGTTCTCCAGCACATGAAAGAATTCACCAATCAGGTATTGATTTATGCAATATGATGCAATATAATTAAAAACGTGCTTTCACTGTAATTTTTACAATCATTTTTTATTTCACAATTTAGTGACTGGTAATGATGATTCTATAATTTTTTTTATCACAATTACGCAGTTACATTTTGCCTTTGATTGCATGTAAACTATTCAATCAAGTATTTTGTATAACTTTTCTCTTTGAGGTGATATCGAAAGAGTGGAAAGGACACACTGGAAAACCGATTGAAGACGTCGTCAACATCGGTATAGGCGGCTCGGATCTCGTGAGCGAATTTTTTATTTATCGATATACATTTTTCACGCCACCAAATTAATTTTTTCGCACAATTTATTTGCAACTTTTATAGCAATTCGACTGTTTGTTTGAACGACATTGAACTGATAAAAAATATTTTTAAAATGTGTCTCCAAATTCGTTTTCTTTTAACCCAAGGGTCCTCTGATGGTTACGGAGGCGTTAAAACCGTATCACGTCGGTCCTCGCGTTCATTTCGTCAGCAACATCGACGGCACGCACATTGCAGAGACGCTGAAGAAGCTCAATCCGGAAACGGCGCTTTTCATCATAGCATCAAAGACATTTACGACGCAGGAAACGATAACAAATGCGACTTCCGCCAAGCTCTGGCTATTGGAACACTTGAAGAGCGTACGAGAAATGTTCACATTTGTTTATTCGATCAATCTTTCCAATTTGAAGAAACGATGGAGAAAAAAATCGTGCGACATAAAATATTTTCAAAAACTTTGAAGGATGCCGCGGTAGCCAAACATTTCGTCGCTCTCTCGACCAACACCGCCAAGGTCAAGGAATTCGGCATCGACGAGAAAAACATGTTTGGCTTCTGGGACTGGGTTGGTGGACGTTATTCGTTATGGTCGGCCATAGGTCTCTCCATCTGCTTGTCCGTTGGTTTTGACAATTTCGAAAAGTTACTCAATGGCGCGCACTTCATGGATCAACATTTCCGCAGCGCTCCGTTGGAAAAAAATGTGAGTGACGCAAACATTTGTAGTGCCAGAACTCACGAACGAGGCGCGAAAAAGCGTGGCCTTACCGTTGAAACAATGCGGATTTTGCGTTCAACAAACAAGCGCACTGAATATTAGTTAAAACCCATCATTACGGCTGGATAGCAAAAAAAAACACAAGATTCAAAGTCTATCGTGAAAAACCTCGTTTATCTCGTTCGAATTAGGCTCCGGTGATTCTCGCTGTTCTCGGAATATGGTACCACAATTTCTACAAAGCTGAGACCCACGCTTTGCTCCCGTACGATCAGTATCTCCATCGTTTTGCCGCCTATTTCCAGCAGGGCGATATGGAGAGCAATGGAAAATACGTAACGCGCTCAGGCGCCACTGTTGATTACTCCACTGGTTAGACGTTAAAACCACATGATCAACTGTCGATAAACATTCTTTTAACAAAAACTGCAAGTATCGAGAAACAGTCGTTTCAAGGTTGCGCGTTTTATTCAAGGTCCCATCGTTTGGGGAGAACCAGGGACGAATGGTCAACATGCTTTCTACCAATTGATCCATCAAGGCACCAGACTGATTCCTGCTGATTTCATCGCTCCGGCCGTGTCTCACAATAAGGTTTCACAATTTATCGATGTAACAATCGCTGACCTTGTAATTACGATTCTTTTAACGTCATTTTCTTGATTAACTCGGAAGGTTCAAGGAACGCTTCATCACAAAATTTTGCTGGCAAACTTTCTGGCACAAACGGAAGCTCTGATGAGAGGAAAAACAGCCGATCAGGCGAAAGAAGAATTGGAAAAATCCGGTTTACCGGCTGACAAGGTCACTCAACTGTTGCCTCACAAGGTATTCGAGGGCAACAGACCGACCAACAGTATACTCGTAAAGGAAGTAACGCCATTCACTCTCGGCGCCCTCATCGGTGAGTCGTCTTTTACAGTACAGAAGCATTAAAAAAAAAATCGTATTTTTTTCAACTCCGCGAACTCTCATTTACTTTCTTCTTTCTCTTCAGCTATGTACGAGCATAAGATCTTCGTTCAGGGAATAATGTGGGACATCAATTCGTTCGACCAATGGGGGTAAGTTCAACGAACAATCGATCTTCGATGTTGTTGCATCGAACTTCCGGTATGTTCCTTTTGTGCTGGCGAAGAAAAAAGAGAGTTAACGTTCTGTTCCATTCAGTGTCGAGCTGGGGAAACAATTGGCGAAGGCGATCGAGCCAGAACTCAACAACGCCGATAAAATCAGCACTCACGATTCATCGACGAACGGCTTGATCGCTTTTATAAAAGCACAGAGCGCCTGATTCAACACACACACACACACATGCACACATATATGATCATACATACATGTGAATTCGTGTTTTTATTAACGTGCGTAGCGTTGAGTATAAAAAAAAATTGGGAGCTAGAATACTGCCGATGTTGAATAATAACGAGACGATTATTCATCGAAGATTTATCGTATAACGGCCTGATTTAATTCAAGTCCGCGGTCTCGCGTGTTCACGACGTACCTAACGCGGAAGAGCAAGTGGCAAATTACGCAACATTGTAATACGATATTTTCGCGATATTCGCGCGTAGGAGCTGCGAGATCGCAATAAATTGCTCATAGCGATGGGGATAGAGTTACAATTTCGGAGCAAAGTACGATGCTATGTTGGGTACGCGCGAGGCGAAGGTCGCGGATCTTTAACTTTTTCTTGATCGAGGAACGTATTCGTCTTATCCTTACGTTCATACTTTCTGTTTTAAGCATGTGAATGTTCAAGGTCAAACCACTGCTATCGTCATTCGCGTTTATTTTTTAGTCTTCGACTCATCTGCGGTGTAGACATCGAACTCGTTTTTTCGTTTTCGAAGAAACAGCTGAGAAACGCGATTTGTCATTTTCAAAAAAGTAACGAATACTCGGCTAACTTTTTCGACGGAATTTTGCGGTTTTTGGCAAAATGGAAAAAGTAGATTTCGAAGTTTCGAAGCGGTCGGTAAAAACGAAATGTCGATGGTAAATTGTGCGTTCGCGGTTGTTTTTCATGAGAAATTCGAAAGTCAACTTCCGTTGAACTATATCCCGGAGGTTTGTGAGCTTTTGATTCAATTCCATTCCTTCTCCGTTATTATCGTGAGAAAATTCGTTATTCGTTAGAATTTCATTGTCTCACGAGCATTAAATGTCGGCTGCCATATTCTGGTCATACCAAAAATATTGTACTCACAAATATGAATAGGATATCGGACGAATGAAACAAACAATTTCGATACAACGGTGGTGCCATAATCGCGAATTATTTGTCGAACAAAGTTTGGATTTGCGCACAAAATTCCTGAATTTCTCAAATCAAGATGCAATATTTTACCAACGTGAAAATTGCGTTAAAAATCATGTTACTATTTGCGGAACGAAACCTGCAATTTGAATTTATAATCGCATGCTTTTATTTTTATCATCGCATGTATATGCTTAATTATGTGCGTGTGATACCACATTTTTAAAACCTGTTTATTGAGCCGCGCGTCCTTTTTTTCATTTCGCGTTTCGGCCATCTAGCTGTCGCATTCGGAATCAGTTTTACCCGACTCGAAATGATTATATATAGATATATATATGTATGTGTATATGACAAAGAATTAGAGTATCATGTAAACATGCTTGTGTTTATTAATAAAAGATTCGAAGAAAAAAGAACAGAACATTACGTATTTTAGACAACAAAGATTCCGTCTCTTTACTCCTTGCGCCACTTCCAAAAGTTAAATTCGAAACAAAGAGAAATTATAATCATGACTCGGTTGAAAAGGGAGCCAAGAATAATAATATACCGGATGATATATACATATATATATGCTTTCACGTTGCTTGAAATCACGTGCAACGAAAAATAATCAATCGCATATTCATTATCGAAAAAAGATATCAGTCCGCAATCTTTGGACGAACGGGTATCGCGTATTGCGCATAAATACATACAAGTTTGTCCAAAATATGCGTACAGATGCGTGTATATACACATCGGAAATGCGGATACGATTATTATACCGTGTACGCAGTTAGTGAACATGTGGATATAATACACGGAGAGTACAATTGTCCTCATTACATCTCTCTCGCGTCACGTAGTCAGTACACACGGTTTTGTTTGTTTCGTACCGATAGGAGAGTTTTCGTTCATAGTTGTCAACGCGAATGGGATTTTCCCATATTACAAGGGAAAAATGGATATTATCATGGCATTGTACAATATTCTCGAGGAGAAAATATTAAAAACTTTACATTCGAGTGGAATAAAACATCGGTAAGTTTCCAAAAGAATTTCATCGCTATTTTTTGTTTCAATATTCGTCCAATGTATAACCTCGAAAAACTTTCACGACCGTGAGAGGAAGATAAAACATTAGTTCATTTTTATCAATTGTCAATTTATTCATCCGTGTTTCTAATAAATTATATACCATTGCCAGTGGATTCGCGGTTCTATTTGTGCTGTAAGATTTTTTCGAATAACAATTTACGATCGTTTGACGTATATAGTACTGTTCAAGAATTGACCACATTTATCTCGTTCTTGGAGCGATATTCGTTCGGAAAATTATATTTAACTTTGATAAACGAAACAGTGGAAAGTTTACATTGTACATTGTACAATTACGCTTTATTGGAGTTCACGTTGTACAGTTACGTTTTATTGGATGGAGACAACTTCTTTTACGCTTCCAGAAAAAATGCAAATTCGGGTTTGTGGTTGGGACCTCTAATGGGTCTCTGCGCGGTAGCTACTATTTTCCGAGAGGAAAATAGTTATTCCGAAATGTGCCTGATCATAGGGATCGCCGGTATCGGGCTTTTCATAAGTTCCCTCTGTCTGTACGCTCGACTCTGGCTCTCGAGCGACAAAGCGGATGTGAGGGACTTTCAAATTTTATATTTTCTGCCATCCGGTATATCCTCCACCCTCTTTCTGCTCTGGGCCAATAAAGGTAAATCCTCTAGATTAATAAACGATACAATTTTTGTCACAAAAACGCGTCGCTATCTTATGTAGGACAAAAGAAGAAGAACTTTTGTTTGCGTCGTCGTTCGAAAAATAGACTTTCAAATTTTTCAGTTTTTCCACGAAGAAAGTAACTCCCCGCCTGTGACCTGTGAATCCGATGTTGAATAAATCTTCCGTTGACCGCGATTTCCCTTTTTTTGTGTGTTCCAGCCTTTGAGAATGAATCGACGGTACAATCATAAGCAAAAACGTTGAATCACAAAAAACATTTGCTCTTTGTCGTACAAGAAACCTCTCCGTAAAATTCTAAGCAAATTTTGAAAAAAGTATTATGCAGCGATGAATATGATGAAATTTATTTTTTACCGACAAAACAAAAGTTTTTTAACATCGACGAGTACTCTAAATTCTTCATCTCAATTATTGTACGATTATACGCTCAGGCTGTCCTTGAGATCTCGTAATGTTACCTGGTGTCTCGGAATCTTTGAAAAAAAAAACAAAGTTTCAATAATCGAAAGACTTGCGCATGTACATTCGTTTTTTTTTTGCTTTTGCTAAGACTACACATTCTTATTAATGAAGCGCAGGACTGCTGGCAAGCGTATCCTGGGGTTTGGGACTCGGAACAATGAGCACATGGGGTGTACTACAGACAATGTCGTATTTGCCCGGATGTTTTACAATTGGTGAAGCTACCACAGTCATGCATGGCGTTGTATTATTTGTCCTCTCAGCCGTTACTAATTTACCTCTAAGATATCATTTGCCACCTATCCATGATGACGATATAGCCACCACGATACTCCAAGTGAGTATTGTTCTCAAACGATAAAAAAAATCGTTTTTTTTTTGTTTCATGATAATTCTTTTCAACAATACATAGAAATTCGTAGCATAATTTATTATTTATTACAGGTGGGAATTTTATACGTCGGAATCGTCTGCCTTCTGTGCAGTCTCTTTCCACTATTGAGATCGACGAAAAATTTTTATCTACTGACGTTCGGAATGTTGATTCTACTTGTTGTACCGTCGCTCCATATTTTATTGGATAGAAGCCCGTTAATTTGGATCATCGTATTCGTCTTTCAGGGCTTTTCAACGGTGATGCTTCTAATGATCGAAAACGATATAATTCATTAATTCTAAAATTTTCTTTTATCGCATTTCGGGAAAAATCATTAAACTACACGTTTATTACAATTACAAACGAAACGAAAAGGGGTAATTATGAAATTTCTTGTTGCTATAAATTGAAAAATGTCTTACAGATTCTGTTGGTTCTTTACTGGGGTCTCTGCTCGGTATTGGGTATCGGCATATTGACGTATCAGATTCTGTCGGGTTCTCACGCGACGACCGTCGGTCGAAAGTATTTCCACCTACTTGCGGTACTCGTTTACGTTCCCGGCTTTATATGGCAATCGACTTTTCTTCATCTCGCGAGCGGTATCGTCTTGGGATTATTCATGATGCTGGAGGTACGAAAAACATGAAAAAATTCAACCGATAATCAAAGTCAAAAGTGAAAAAAAGAAGAATCTTCATGGCGAATCTGTGCGAATTATCGTTTTTAGCTCATGAGATTTTTTCACATACCACCGATGTCCGACGCTCTCCAACAAGGTTTTTCCGCATTCGCCGATGAGAAAGATTCCATGATCTCGCTCACGCCCTTGTATCTTTTGACTGGCCTCTCCTTTCCGCTTTGGATGCCAACGGATCATCTCGGTATGTTGCCACTGTTGAGCGGTGTCTTGACCGTGGGATTGGGAGATTCCGCCGCAAGTATTTGTGGAACAAAATGGGGGAAGAACAAATGGCCGGGCTCGGAAAAAACGATAGAAGGCACGGTAGCCTGTATCGGTGCGCAATTGTTGTTGATTTACAGCCTCGGAACTTTCGGTAAGTCCGATGGGATCTTTTGGAATGCCTCATCGTCGTTTCTAATATCATTGGACAAACATTTCATTTCCGCTCTTCCAAAAGGTTTGACGCATGGTTTTTGGCATCTGGTGAGAGGAACTTTGGCAGTTATTGGAATATCATTTGTCGAGGCTCGAACTAATCAGGTTGACAATTTGGCTCTACCGCTGCTCATGTATTTTTGTCTCGTTATTTAACGAGACAATTCAGAAACAAACGCATCGTTGTCATATCACCTGCATTGAAACTGCGAGTTACCATCGGTCGGTATAGCCAGCCGAGACCCGCGAATTTCCGACCAATTCACGTCACAATCACGTCTGAAACCAAACATTTTCATTGAGTTTCCGACTTTATTTCGTCCCTGCCAGGATCGCATTTGTTTATCGCCGCAAGCCTCGGCATATCCGTGTTATTCTCACCATCGACGAGCCTGATTTTTGGCTATCCACTTCGACTGGCTGTAGAGACATTGAAATTCTCAGTTTCATTGTGGATGACATGAAAAAAAAAAATATAGTGCGCGGCAGGGGAAAAAGACACGAGCGATGCCAGCCCTCGCTCTCGTCGAAATCGTCCTGTTTCGTCCCTTGCCACACGATACACTATTTTTCGTCCTGTCGCAGAGCGAAATTCACGAACGAAATGAACATTCGTTGTATCGCAATATCAACGTATTTCCCTTGGGGATTTGTTTTTCTCTACTCACGTAAGTTTCAACAAACATACAAGAAAGAAAAAGCACAGAATATTTGAAACACGTTTGAAATAATTCCGCATAATCGTTTTTAATGAAATATCGTTGATGTTTTTGAAACACAGCCATGAGACTAATGAGACTTATTTAAGCATCTGTCGAGCCGTGCCAGCGTTGAACAAATCCTTACAATGTAATCTCAGTGAGCTATATCTCGGTGACTAAAAATGGTTGTATGTTTACATATTATTATTATTGTTGTTGTTGTTGTTATTTCTATACGTGAAATGACTGATGTCTACTTTAAATTATAAGATAATTTTGCAGTTATTGTCTGTATAACTATAATACTGTGGGATAATTCAGGTAGGAATCTGACTATTGCCGATTTATTGTATCAACAATAACGAAAATTTCGAGATTTTTTACGATTCTAGAAAAATACACAAATTTTCAATTTAACGCCGAAAAACGTCGCAGAAAGCAAAAAAATCATATCTTTTTCAGCAATTAATTAACAAATAATAGTCTTTTCATAAATTGACACTCGGCAACCATACTTTTTCCATTAACATGTTTTTTTATTATAGAAAAATGACTGCGATTGTGAATTAAATATCCAAGAGTCATTACTTTTTTCAATTCAGCACAAAATGAATGGAAAATGCCATTTTCGCTAATATCATCGATCGATCGGTTTTGAAAGGTCAAGGGTCATCGATGAAAATAGAGAAAGATCAGAATTGTTGTTTCCCCGTTTGAACTGTAATCGGTGGAGACTCAGATTCGAGTTGTTCCAGAATTCTCCGTGTAATACTCTTTGTTATAATGTCGCACAAACCGAGAAAAAAAACAATCATGTTAAAAAACAGACAATCGATCTTCGCGTTGACATATTCTTGTGCTTTTTGCATTCCCATCGATGGGCACTGTCGCAAAGCGTTGCTTTCTTCTTCTATGATACACTTTATATACTGCGTACCTAAGGAGGATAATAAAATATTTTTATACCGGAATTATAATCTCGGCTGATTGTAAAAATTGAAAATTCCTCGAACGTACGGCGGCGAAAGAAAAAATTGTTAAACATAGCTTTACATTAGAGAACGTACAGGGACCTTGCGTTGCTCTCGAATTACAAATTATATGTTTGATGATTTTTTTTAAATTTTTGTGAATCATTCCAATTTCTCAACAACCGTTGATCATCGTTATCCCGATGACAACATTTTACAGAATCGTCGGCAATAAAACTGTAAGATACTTCAATTTTTTGTTCGAAAGACTGGATCGCGTTTCGAATTTATGCTGATTTTGATGAAAGAAATAACATCGCTGCGTTGAAAACTGAAAAAAACGTGATTTTCAGCTTTATGAATTATATTAAAAATGGCAAAGATGAAATTGTTAATGAACAATGAAAGAAAATTAGTAACGCAATTTTTTATACGTAATCTTCGTGTGTCCTTCCATGGACTGAGTTATTTTTCTATTCTTCTATGGTACAATCGATATAAAAATAGGATTGTGCAGGCTTGGCTGAATTTAGAAAATAACATTTTTGTCATTTTATTCTTCGATCGATGTTTTTCCCATTCGATATTACATTCGTTTTCTCGTACGAGACATTGCGTCCAGGGAACAATGTGTAAAGGCTCAAACTTCGAATCGCGAGAGTAATAGGTGGATCAAATTTCTGCCACATTCCACAAGAATTTGTGCTGAGTGTTTGAAATTATTTTTCGTTTTTAATCAATTCATGCTGATGTTGAATTAAAATAAAGCACGATTTCACCGTAATTTGACTACGAAACTGGTCGAACTAATAATCAATTTCCATTGTAAAAACAATTTTTCAAATATACTCGTGTTGCGATTATTTTTCGTCGTGACTTTGAAATACCTTCGCGATATTAATTTCCATTGACGGATGAGTTCAATAACGTTTTCGAGTAGTTGGTTCAAAATAAGTCCGAGATTACAGTTTGCATTATTTTATTGACCGCACAGCCTTAAAATTTGTTTTCATACAGAAACTCCGTACTTCCTCATTGATTCTCCTCTCTTTTTCATTCTAAAAAAAAACAAAAAAAAAGAAACATTGCTCCAAAGGGTAAAAATTGCACTAAACGGATGCAGCGTTATTCAGATTCTTTCAAAGGATTTTGCACCGTTTAATGCCATGATGAATCTTCGTGAATTATGATTATCATTCCGTATTTCCGACAGACAATGAATTTATTATAATACACGTAAAATCTCTCGACTTCACAGAGAGACTAGCGTGAGAATCCACTCTCGTTGTGTTCGAAAATTCCTCGAGTGACAATTTCCAATTGAAATTCGTAAATAAAAAGTCCACCGACCGTGAAAACGAGAGACGAAGCATAAAATTGTGTGTCTGTGTGTGTGTGTGTTCTTTTTCTTCAATCGTCAGTTTTCTTACAACGCTATACGCTACTTAATTGTATTCGTTTTCGTTAATTATTTATACGAAATTTATGAAGTTTCATCGAATAACGAGATTGCGATGAAACTTCATTGTTGTCAACGTTGTTTGTATATTAATTGAGTTAAATAAACGTCCACATACTCCTTTTGCATACTGATTTTTTCGTTAATTTTTCATTATCTTACTGAAATGAACTAATGACAGATCGATATTCATTTGCTTCAATGGCTTTCATTTTCCCTCGAAATCGTTATTCGGTGAGAAGACTATTATAACATTCGTGTATTTTCTTTTCTCAGCCTCTGGATTACTTTCAAATTGATACGTCTTTGTTACCTTTCTCCGATCTGATCGTTCAATTTCTCGTCAATGTGATATTTCGACCGCTCCTTCGTTTTTTCTTTCTCAACCAAAGTTCATCTCCGCAAATATCTTTCGTGCTTTCATTGACTTTAGCTTGATACGAATAAATAATAATGAAGAAAAAACAATGGCATTTTTGTACGTTGATGTTGCGTGAGATTTTACGAAATATCTTGATCTCGTGTGTAATGAATTTTATCGAGCTAATATGGCTGTCAGTGGAATAATAACATCGTTGCACAATTAATATAGATTATTACGATAGAGATTGATGCGGGTTAATGTACGGTCAATTGCAGCATCCGTGTCTCTACGTTGTTTTTCCCTTGTTTTATCATATTTTATTTTATTTTTCTTCAAATGTATAATCGTCAATAAATATTAATAGAGCTTTTCCATACATCAGACGCATCAATTACATATTTACAATCGCTGGGATAGACCGTTTCATGATTCTCGGTCTCTTTTCTCTTTTATACCAATCCCATTAATATCACGACAACAATTATAAAGCCCATGCAACTTGTGTGTATGTCTGTGTGTGTGTTTTCTGTTTGGGGTATGTGATTGTGTGTTTGTGTGTGGTTTTTATGCATTATGATAGATACATATCGAGTATTGACGAGTCAATTCAACGTTCAAGAGTATTAGCTCGGAAAAATAAGCGACGAAGGAAATATGATTTCTGCACATATCATTCATCGATGATTCGTTAAATCAACAGCCATTAATTTGATAACTTCCATCGAGTTTAAACTATGAAGAGAAGGAAAAACAAACAAACAAGGAAGCTCTTTATTCAAATTTCGCGTCTAGAACTTTGTGACTACCTCGTTTATCAATATACAATTATAATTTTTTTTATTCGACATCAGCGTTTTTCCTCCTACGAAACCATCAGTCGAATCGATGGGAAATCGTGAATTTACCATTGAAAATTCAAAGAATACGAAATTGCCGCTTCTTTCGGCGTTTCGATGAAATATCTAAGTTTTATGTGAATTTCCAACCTTTCTCCACCCGAAGGAACACGAACATGTGCAAAAATTCATTTTCTTTGCGAATTCACGAATTTCTCTGACAAGCGATCCCGCGTCAACACTCTCGATCGTCACGAATGCCCAAATTAATATCACTTTATTGGCTTCACGCTGAATCTTCGCTTTCGTTTCTCTTTTTTTTCTCATTTCGCAAACTTTACACCTATATTTATTTATACCGATTAAGCATTTTAGAGTGAGTCGCGAAGATTTTTCGATCGTTTCTCCTCTTTATCTTCTTGATCGAATTGCATCATAGCGGCGCGACAGAATCTTTACTTTTTTCCAAAGAAAAAAGAGACAGCCTAATGAAAGATCGCTCGAGAGAATAAAAAAACAGAGAGGAAGAGAGAGAGATGAAAATTGATATTTTTTCGTCGTTCGAAAAATCTTTGCTTTTTTTCTTATCTCATCCCGTCGAAATAAATAATTATTGCAATTTAGCGATTTGTCGTTGAAAGATTTTGATAAATGATTGCGCCTCTTTCTTTCTCGTCTGCTTTTCTTTCGTTCTCTCTCTCTTCCTCTCTCTCTCTTGTTTTTCGAAGCTTGATGTTCAACACTGAGCTTGGTTATGTTTATAAAACGGACATTTTCGTCCCTTCTAGCACGGCTCTTTCCGTAATGGATTTTTATCTTTTGGGAGTGATTGGGATTTTCGAGACAGGGAATTTACGTGCGGACGCGGGAGATCTTTTTGTTCCGCTTTTTCCTTTCTCATGCATCGAGTAATGATTTACCGGGAACAATATTCGGGAAGTTTGGAAATTTGGGAGTTGTTGTTTTTGTCTTCTTTCCTTTTTCTGCTAAAGTGCGATCTTTACTCCTTCAACTTGTGCCAATAAGCGATCTGTCGTCGTGGCGAACTGCACACCTCCTTCCAATGATTCAGAGCTGGCCCTTGACACTTTGAACCACCGAGTTCCAATCGTCCTATCACCTGTGAGTGAACGAAATACGGCACGTTTATCCACGGAATAAACAAGAAAATCATACAGACACACAATTTGTATGAAAAATTCCGAATAAAATTGCGTTACAATGAGAATTCAGTAAAAAGTTTCGAAACGATTTCCTCCCTGTGACAAATTTCATCCGACGATTATCATCAATGACTTTTCAATGCTGGAAAAAGAAATAATTTTAGGAAATACTTTGCGAGTAACTCGTGAAAAAAAAACAAGCTTACCTCGTTCTTGGTAAGTCGATCCCAATCGAGAAGCATGAATTCGAGAGTTATGTTTGCCAGGCCGTCAGCTCCGTTTGGTATCTCAAAAACGAATGATTCGTTGAATATCGGACTGATTGTACGTTTCTTGACGTGAGTCTTCTTCTTCGAGATGCGCTGGGAATTGCAGAGGAGGTATATTTTGACGTAAGGATCGGCGAGGCCGGTGACGTCCATCATCGGTAAATTTCTGGCTTTTAATACAACGACGGTCAAACGGTTTGTAGCTGGTTGCCAACAGAGCGAAACGAGCAATTCACCTCGACCTTGTGACTGAATCTGGAATAACGAGAAATTTTTTTTCAAAATTCTACCGTCCATTCAAAAAGGAATATAATGCCGCCTAAGGAGTTGCGGTAGTACTTTTGAAAATGTTTTGAAATGTTTTAATCCAAGTAAAAGTTATAACGAATAACGCATTTTATAGTCAAAACGAAATGAAATTTTTTTTCACAGATGTACGAATACCGGTGTTTGGGGGAAATTCGATTTTTTTTTGGTTTATCGTACCTTGAGACATCTCGGACAGATATCTCGATAGAGCGAAATTTGCTGGTTGTCGGCATCTTGGAGATTATTCACGGAGGCCAGATCAAAAATGACTTCGCCTATGATGTCGTCACGGGAGTATCTGTCGAAACTGAGGACCACGAAGTGAAGACTGATTTTCTGAAATTCCCGCAAAAAGCATATCGCAGCTGTTGGATAAAGAGAAAATTGGGAAACTCGCATTCCGATAGCGCAAAGGACACTTTCCCTACTACTCGGTGTCACTGGTGTTTGATTCACCCTACTTAATTAATTAATATCTCATCGGCTGTCCATCGATTCGATAAGTGCTGAAAAATACCTATTTTCTAGGTAATTTTTTCCCGATCTCATTATAAATTTAACATTAATGATACTGATTTCATCTTTCATATTTCATAGATATTCAATTTCATTGATAAATATCGTTCACACACAAAGTTATATTTTGATTGCCTGTTTTTTATGAATTAAATGTTTATAAATAAATATTCAAACTATTAGCGTTTAGAAGTGACACTCAATCTTCAATTATTGGAGTAACGCTGATTTTGAGTCCTATTATTTTAACGATTTCGACAGAAAAAGAAATTGAAGAATTAAACCATCAGAAGCATTATTGATTGAGAAGAAAAAGGGATTCTCACCTGCAACTGACTCGGTGAAATTCCAAAGAAAGTAAAGTCCTCATCGTAAACAGGATCGCGGGTATTTCGAAGGACTCTGGTCTTGACTCTGTGTTGTTTATCCGGGAATAATTGAAGTTTCACGTAAGGATCACTCGTTACATTTTGTTGCCCTCTCGCTGGCAGTCCGATGCATTTGACGACCGTTACAACCAGAGCATTTTGATCGGATTGATACCGTAATTTGAACATCAATTGTCCGAGACCGTCTTTGTTCGAGTCGTTGTTGTTCAAAATTCCGCGTTCGGACTTCTCGCTGCTCTCGAGCTCCGCTTTGTCTCTCTCGTTCTCCAACGTCAGCGTTATCTCGCCAGATGGCGTTTGGATCGGTGACGCGCCGTTCACCGACGGCGTTCTCGTTTGCGACGACGACAGATTGTTCGAGTTTTGCGAAGCTTGAGAACCCGTTGGACTCGGCGTTTGTCCACCTGCACCCGGTGGACTTTTAGCCGGTCCGGTCGGACTCGGACTTTTCTTCAGATAATGACTCGTGCTACCTGGACTCTTTACTGCCGTTGGTTTTCGATGGGGTGGTCGAAATGCTAATGACTTGTCGATACTTAGCTTCACGTGCTCCCGACGTCGACAACATAACCACCAAGTCATAGCCGCGACGCACGCACCGCTCGCTATACCCATACATATCACTACCGTGTATGCTGTCGTTGCTGAAAACCAAGTATCATCTACAAACGATCGTCTAGCTGAAGATACATCCCTCTATATATGGATGGCTCGCGAACAATGAAATGTAATCATATATCGGCTGGAGAACCGCTTTTTCTTGCATGAGATTCTTCAAAAAAGTTGCCGTTTGGTCTGGCTATCGGAAGTTGCAAGTTTTCAATCATACCTTGCAATTCGATCTTGAAAATAGCTTTCGGAAATAAAATATCTAAAAACGACCATCCTGTTGAAGATAACGATCTATATGCGTTTGATTTGCAAACGACTGAATACAACATTTGCTAGGAACAAAGTTTGTCGCATAATTACATCTGGCGTTACATCGCGAATACATTTCAGGAGATTTCAGTACAATTGTTTTTTAAAGGATAATTTTCAACACCCATGAATGTTTCAACGAGAAAGTTGAAAGAGCCATTGTAGGTTGTGAATAAAACGCTAAAAGGCTGTTTTCGACGATATATCACAGTTCTCGCTCACCGGAAGTAGCTAATTTCGAATTTTATATGGAAAGTGGAAAATTCAAAATGGCGCAGGTAGGAATGAGCGATCGACAAAGAGCGAAACATTTTCTTTCGATGAAAATTTTCATTTACATTATTTCACTATCAATGTTACTGAAAAATAAATGTAAAATTGATATTCCCACATTTAGGTAAATACCAAATAGAAATAACAAAAGTTCCCAAAAATCAGCTGATGTGCGTGCAATTTCATATCGTGATTTCTGGTGAATTAGCTATGATAAATTGACGATCGACTCAATCGACAAAAAATGAAACAAATGAAACAAATGAACCCTAGCAAAAATTACAAACACGGTGGTCTTTGTTTCCTCGGGGCGGTAACGAAAAACGCACGTTTCTTCCGTTGAAACGTAATTGACAATTACATTGAGCGCGATTAGGGCGAAAATGCAGGGATGTATTCATAATTTTTTGGGATAAAAAAAGCTGCGACGATGCTGATGTCTGGAAAAACGTTGATGCAAAATTTCCCGAGTCTCGAAGACTTCTGTATGTGGGATCGATTGCGAGAGATGACCGAATAAAGATGGCGGGGCAGTCGAGGGGAAGAGAGGGTGCGAAAAAAGCCCTGGATGTCCAGACTGCTTTTTCCGGGCATAGGTGAAAAATTGTACGATACCAGCTGGGATATTAATGTATATATATACATATATATGGATGTGTGTGGGTGTGTGTGTAAGTTTCGAGTGTATCCATTTTTTTTTTCGGAAAAATACGTCGGAAAAACAGGTTAACTTCAGTATTATTAACATAACTTACCGGAATAAACGGGGCCTACCAGTGGTCCATCCTCCGAAACACCGTCGACCATTTTGGCCGGTATTTAAAACGCACGACACCTTTGTCACGATAAAATGATCTGCACTGTCAAAGGGAGACTTGTAAGGACGATATTTACGGCGTGCAACCGTGCACCGATGAGTGTTCCAAAGTATTAGACGCGATAGAGCCAAAGACCAATGAAGAAATGGATCAATAGAACCCCGCCATATAGATATATTATTACGGAGTTTGCGCACAAAAGGCTTTTCTCCTCTTATCATCCCTCGTATATATATTATAATGTAAACTCTGAAAATCGTCCAACAACCCTCCCTTACCTTCTCTCCTTGCATTTTTATCCCCAATACCGCAAAAAAGGAAGTACTCATGAAAACGTCAGAGCCTTTCTTCAGGATATTTCATCGTGATGAGCAAATAAGGGTGGATGAGGGTTTTGAGAGAGGAAAAAGAAACCGCCAACATGCTACATAACCTTAAATTAGCAGTTATCGCCCGGCTCGTATGCATTATATGTACTTGATCGCAGTCGCGGATATTTATTCTTTGCGTTTCGCGTCAATGTGGGTCATATACACGGTCGATTGGAAAATGATTCAATCGCATATGTACCGGTAAAACCACCCTCGTTCGTTGTTGGGGCTTTTGTATTTCGCAGAAAGGTCTCTACATTCATCTGTATGCGAAAAAAACGAGGGCTGTGAGTCAACGAGTCGCGATCGAAAAAAAACTTTGCCACGTATGACTCATTGTTCTATGCTGCGTATTTGATTGAAGAAATAAAAGACTACATTCGGGATCCAATATATCGCTTCTCCGAAAAGGATGATCTCATTACTTTTCGGACTCTTCGGCATGAGGATTTTTTTAATATCGCGTGTTTCAAATTCCGGCTATAATACGCTTGAAACAAATGTACACATTTTTCTCGACATAATTCATTTTTTCTCGCTGCGTTATCACGAGTAATTCATGTACAATTTGAAAAAAAATGTCCATCGGCTAAAATTAGTGAAAATATTATCGCGAAACGCACGGAATATGCCCTCTCATAAAAGTAAATAAACAAAATGAATTACCAAAGGATCAAGGGCGTTTAACAGTCCCGTTAAAAATTGATAATATCCCATCGTATGGATCTCGTATATGGTTTTTCAAATCAGTGATGACATCTCTCGTTTCAAGTTCGCGAGCGAGCAAAGTAAAAAATGGAGAGGGAAGAAAGATGGAACGCGCACGCGTGTCTGGTTACATCCAGCGCCCTCGGTGGGGGACAAATGCTATTACACACACGTTTGGCTGGGCGACACACAGGCGGACGATGTGCATAAATCCTCGCGAAAATTTGAAAAAAAAACGTAAATAAAAAAGAAAACCACCCGTGCCCATTTTTTCCGTAATATTAGAATTCAGATCGTGCCATTAGCTTCAACGGCAATCGACAAACAAGTGCGAAACGAAAGAAAATCGCAAGTGTCTGTCGATGTAATACACGAAAATACCAAGTACAGTTTCCGCACAAGTGCAAGTACATCGTCTCCGGATACGTTTCTCTCCTATCACAAAACAGTCCGAGGGAATATATTTCGATCTCGAAACGTGCACACGCGGCTAAAGTATGGGTCTGAAAGATTTGAGAATCGTCTTTGACAACCCATGGAGTACGTATTATCCCGGTCAGACGGTAACTGGACGTGTAATTCTCGGATTAAATGCAACGAAAAAGATTCGTGGTAAGCTATTAAAAATACTTTTAAATGTCAAAATTAGAACAATAAAACCGATTCGTCCTTGCAGGCACGTACATAAAGTCGTCATATAGTTTTTTATCGCTTTCTATAAAAACATTATGGAATCGTAATCATAGTTGTTACTAGTATCATCACAGATAATTGTTGTACGCATATACGACTATCTTTCTCACTATTTATCGTGCGGATTGAAACTCGAAGATAACGCAACGAGATTATCTGTACATATAACTTTCTCCACCCTCGTAGTTTAATTATAGCTCTCCAAACGGTGTATAACAGTATTATAAATCCTGTGTTTTGGTTTACACCCGCATACACGAATGTCACGCATTCTCATTTCGACTGTTGGAACAGTAGAATATGTACACACGTACGCCATCAGAGAGATGAGAAATCATACGCGACGAGAAAGAGAGACAAAAATTGCTCGTGCGTTAACACGGCTGTGTTGGTAGTCTGAACTGCCGACCGAGTATATTTTGACTCCTGACGTCAAGTTGCATTTTTCTCTCCTTCTCCGTCTCTCTCTTTCTCTCTCGTTCTCGATACATTAACGGATTATTTCCAGACCGTCGGTCATCGCGCGGAGACGAGCTCCTACTTGTAACGGACTTGAACCACTTTCGCTTTCAAATGCCGATAAAACATTAATCAAATTTCACGCGATCATCTTTGGTTTTATAAATTATCGTTCTTTTTGCATGCATCCTTCCGAACTTAAGAATGTAAGAGAAGCGAATATAAAAGCGTATGATAAACTCTGACATATTTTGCGAGGTTGAAAAACATTCCGTACGTTGAAAAAACACGGTCTGATGCTCTTCATCGAGCTTTTGAATGTTTGAATCAACAACGATCAATTTTACGAAAAGAAAATGGTACCTTTTTTTTGTCTCATTTAACTCTCGTGAGCTCGGTATTTTTCAATATACCGGCAAAGTTATTGTCTCCATGCTAATTATGAATAGAGGACCGTTTTCGCGACGCTTTCGAGGCTTTCACGCTGGAATAACATATTTTTTCCGCTTAAATCAATATTTTAAAAGTTATCACGAAAATTGTATCAAAGACACTGGAAGATGTAGCTATTTTTTCGGAATTCCGGAAAAAATATGGCACCAACGCATATTTTGTGCTTACGCGTTTTTGTCGAGCATTTACCGAGCCTTGTTTTCGTATCAGTGAACATTTTTCTAAAATCTAAGAAGCGAAGGATTCTACCTTACTAATTGTCGATGTACCGCTAGCTGTCCTAAGAAAAAAGAGTCCGATCGCGTGTGTGTGTTTTTCGGAATTTTTTCCGATGGTCTCTGTTTTTCAAGGCGTAAACATCAAGATAAAGGGCGAAGCGAACACGTGCTGGTCAACGGACAGGCAAGAATTGAACAACGAAGGACGTTACGAGAACGAATCACAGACGGTAACTGGTCACGAAGAATATTTCAGTCAACAATATTATCTCGTTGGATCAGCATCGGGTAACGAAACATAAAATCAAAAACCAAATAAGCGTGTGAGAAAATGCGAAATGTGCTTAAAACGCCGAGAACCCGAGACGCAATGGGATACGCGAACAAAAACATAGAAAAAGAGGTTAAGTCCCCTTTGTCCGAGACGCGAAGTAGATTTTTCGAGATTTTTCCATCGAATCGAATCCCAATTTGTATTCCAATTTTCATTCCGAATTGAGCATGGAAATGTCGCTTTTTCGCATGGCGAGGAATAAATTAATCGGCAATAAAAATTCTTCGAATGTTTTTGCTTGATAAACTTTTTTGAAAAAAAAAAACAATCAAAATTCAGGTAGCGAAATGGAACTGTCGGCGGGCGAGCACGTTTATCCTTTCACCTGTTCGCTGCCACCGAATTTACCGAGTAGTTTCGAGTCTCAGTATGGTCACGTGCGTTACACCGTCAAAGCAACGATCGACAGGCCGTGGAAATTCGATCAAGACGTGAAAGCGGCTTTTACGATAGTATCGAATTTCGATCTTAATCGAGAGCCTCGCGCATCAGAGCCGGTCAATGTCGACATGTCGAAAACTTTTTGCTGCCTCTGCTGCGGCTCCTTACCGCTAAAGGTGAATGTTACCTTACCGGCGAGGGGTTACGTGCCGGGACAAGCGATGCCGATCAGAGTCACGGTTGACAATCAATCTGGAATTATCGTCGAGATGATAAAACTCGTTTTGCGCAAAGTCGTTACGTTTCGCGCGACGACACCGCGATCGGAAACCAAGAGGGACAAAGTCGTCGTTGCCCAAGTCAGCAAAGGACCGGTTGGCGCTGGTGACAATGCGGATTACGAGCAAAGACTCGAGATACCGCCACTTCCGCCCTCGAATCTCACCAATTGCGGCATTATCGATCTCGAGTACAATCTCAAAATCGAAGCTTGCGTCGAGGGTTGGTGTGTATATTTCTTTTTCTCAGCAACGACCACGCCGATAATAAAAATGACGACAGCTACTCATCATCATTATCGCCAAAACGGATTATTTTCCAATCACAATTTTCAATTTCATTCAACACGTTTATATACTCCGAATATGTTTACACTTATTCGTTAATATCGATGTTCTCGGCGAATAACGATTTGCGTGTTTTTTTATATTTTTCGATTTCTTACCAAAACCTCGTCTACTCTTTTTGAGTTGTCCGATGTTTGTTAATCATTTTTTTTTCCATTGTTTTCTTCATTCAATTTTAGGTATCATCGTAACTTGACGAACAACACGGTCGTTTTTATTGGCACGGTGCCATTGGCGAGTTATCAAATGGCCATATCGCCGCCGGCCATGAAGGGGCCTGCGAGTGATGAAAATACCGACGGAGTATCAGCCGATCCGACTTACGGCGGTTATCCAAAGGGATATCCGGCGTATGCGCCTGGCGGCGAAGGTGGGTACCCATCGATACCACCGACAGCACCTGAAATGCCGCCGGACTACGACAATGGTTTACCCGCGCAGATTCAACCGAGTTCCAACATTTATCCGAATTTGCGTGAGTATCGCGAATTTGCGAATTCTTCCACGGTTCGCTAATAGTGATATATTGCATAAATAATTTTCAACGAGCGGGAGAAGGAAAAGAATACAATTGTTTATTTCATCTTGACCGTAGCTCCACCATCGTACGAGGAGTCAGGCTGGTCCATTCGGAGTCTTCGCGAGCCGGGAGAATCCGATCAGATTTTAGGTCTTCGGAGTCACTTTGCGCCGCGATATCCGGTTTACAACTTTGCCCCGTCTCAATAATCCCTGTTTACCCTCGTACCGACTTGTATATAATTTTTCTCTTACTTTTTCAACGATATAACAATGTATTGATGAGTCGCATAGATACTGCCTCTGCTACGCAAAAAAAAAACGATCGCAGCAAAAATAACGATACACCGACTATCGGGAAATGGGCCTTGATAAAACACGAAAGTACGCACAAGTGCAAGAACAAAAAAAAGCATTTTTATTCATACATGTATATAAACGAAAAATGAGCACATTTATAACGCATTTTTCATCGTCCAACGATGGAGCTTTCTTCAGGATGTAAAGAAAAAGATTTCCGAATGAAATAAAGAAACGATGTGAACAATTTTAAACCAGCAGTTTTTTTAATTGTACAAGTAAAAATTGTCAAGAATAAAATCATGTTTTACATTCGCGCTTGTTGAAGTGCAAAAGTTGGTCAATTTTATAGTAAAAAGTTTATGTTATTCAACATGCACAACAATGATTCGATATGTATATTTATTTGTTCTCTTTATTTGAGAATTCAACAAAGTTCAAATAAATAGGAAAAATAAGTTTCATCGACAGATATACTCATAATATATCTTGACCCATAATACGCGTGAGGAAGGGCCTGTAAAAAATGAAAATAGGTTATCAATCAGCTGATACTGTGACCGCAGCAGTTTAAGAAGAGATTCGTCGGTTCTGCGCACCAATCGTGCGCAGATATATCTGAAAATCGTAGTTTGACCAAATAGGAACTCTATTCACTCCGATGATTCGTATAACCTCAAAATTAAAATAATTCCACGTTACCTCCTCCATGTCAATCTTTGTTCAGAGCAAGGTGACGTTCGTTAATGGTCCAATTAGCTTAGTTTTATCGAAATTAGAGAAGGCAATATTCGAATAATGCCGAAGAAAAAAACGGGACAAAGGCGAAAGGCCGAGAAGCAGAAACTTCGGCAAAAAGAGATAAGAACGGCCAAGGACGTTCTAGATTTGGCCAAAGTTCCTGCAAATTCGGTCATGGCAAGTATATCATTTCGTGATTTTATTTTCTTTTCTTTCATTTTCTTCTTTGAGTTTCCGCTCGTTTCCGCTTTTTCGCTCGTTTCCCAGCGAAATGAAAAACGAACTTCGGTCTCTCGAGTTTTTCGAAATTTATTAGAAGCGTATCTTCACAGGAGTGCGACAAGTGCAACAAGAAACAGAAAAGTCGCGCTTTTTGCTACTTTTGTCAGAGCGTTCAAAGATTACCAGTCTGCGCTCAATGCGGAAAAATGAAGTGCATGTTAAAGACGGGCGACTGTGTTATCAGGCACACCGGCGTATTTACAACCGGATTAGCGATGGTGGTAAGGACCCGTTTCAATTTCCTTTTTCATATTCTCAGATACCTCATATACCGATATATTATATCGGACACTCTATTCATGTACATTTTTGTACCTTCTTTTGTAATCTCAATATTCAAATCATGGAGTTGAAATTAAATAAAATCCTATCATCGCTGCTCCAAAGCTGACTTTAAAAAAAATACGGTTCTCATTTAATTTTTGTATTAAAATTATAATATATACTTTTTAGGGGTGTTTACACATTACGTATATTCAATTTTGCTTTCGTACTCTATCAGATTTTCTCCGATTGAAAATAAATTCAATACCACTTAACAACTTTTTTGATCTGGCAACATTTTTTAGTTGCACGATATAACTCAAATCTGTATTTTGATAAGAGGAAGAAAAAAAAAGGCGAACAATTTTTGGTATTTTCCCAAGGGGGCAGTTTGCGATCATTGCGAAGCTTGGGTGTGTCATGGTAGACGTTGTCTCACCTCTCACGCCTGTACTTGTCCCTTGATGGACGCGGTATGTCAAGAGTGCGAACGAGGAGTATGGGATCACGGCGGGAGAATATTCAAGTGTTCCTTCTGCGATTGTTTTCTCTGCGAGGACGATCAATTCGAGCATCAGGCATCTTGCCAAGTTCTCGAAGCTGAGAGCTTCAAATGTAACGTTTGGATTATATTAATCGAGAGAAATTTCGTCGTTTCTACGACAGGAAAAGAAATTTCAATTTCTAACATTACGCATTCTGTTAGGTCAATCGTGTAACAAGTTGGGCCAGTATTCGTGTCTGAGATGCAAAACTTGTTATTGCGAGGATCACGTTAGAAGGAAGGGCTTCAAGTATGAAAAAAATAAGCCTATACCTTGTCCCAAGTGCAGTTACGAAACTTCGCAGACTAAAGATCTCAGCATGTCGAGTAAGTTTTGTTTCTTGCTTGTATGTTGAGCACAAATTTTTTTTTCCACGGTAACATATTTGAAAGGAAAACGCGATATTTAATTCGATTCTCCAGAGTTACGTCGCATGTCACGAATTATGGCAATTTTCTCAAGATTTCGATAGATAATAAAACAAAAAGAAGCTCATTTCGCGCTGTAATTAATGATGAACTTATTTTTCATTCAGCCCGAAGCCACAAGTTTGGCAGGCAGAATCAAGCTGGAATGGGCGAATCCGACGACGAAACTGAAGGATATGGTTATTACGGAAATGGCAGTAACAGTTATAATTACGGTAACGAAGCGTCCGAGGATTATGCAGACGACGACGATGAAGAAACGTCCAGCGGAAGCGATGAGGATGATGAGGAGGAGGAAGCCGATGATGTTGAAGAAAGCGACAATAACAAGGATACGAAACAAAGCACATCGAAGAAATAACGATAAATTTTTAGATTTTTGTTGTTACCCTCGAGAAAGAGAAGAAGAACAAAACAATGCTGGTTCATTCTTTATCCCACTACGATGGCGGAAAATAATAAAATCTATTACTTTCATAAGAATTGTTCATTATCGCTGTTTTCTCGTTCGAAATTATTCCGCGGTTTTGTAAAGTTCCCGAGCACGCCGCTAGGAGGAAACATTTGGTGCGCGCATCCGACTTCTATAGCCCCGCCTGGCCGGCCTCGTCACTTTGGTTCTCCAGTCTTCTTTTCTGACCGAGACGAGAACGAAAAAAATGGCAAATCTGGTCGGAAAAACAGTGGCCTTGACAAAAAGTAAGTAAATTCTCAACATTATCGATCACCTTGATTTTTGAACTTTGTTTTCTTTCCACATCCCTGATATTTTTCCGATGTCGTCACGTCAAACTGTACTCTTGACGGTTGAAGAAAGTCCTTACATAACTCAAAATCGAGGCTCGTACTGGCAGCATACATCCTGCGAATCAAATTTGACAATTTCCCGAAAAACTAAAAGAATAAGAGAAAAACAAAAACGATTACAAAATGAAAGTTTGGAACGACTATTGAATACACTCATTGTGAAAAATATGGGTCAAACATTTCTGCCTCCCGATAATCTTTGACCTTTTCCACAAGAGTGAAAAAACATCGAATTGCATAAAATAAACGAATGAATCACTTTTTCAGTTGATGATTTTTCAAATTTGTCCGAATCATTGGTGAAGTAACTTCTTTTTCGCTAATATTATGTTAAAAACTGAGCAAACCTTTGATTATTGTCGAACGAAACATTGAGGTTAGAAAACACTCGAGTGCAGACGATTAATCAACAGTCGTGACGTTCAAACTCGAGATGAAATTTCCACAAATCTCTCGTTAATAGATCTCCTCTCTAAACTACCCCTTTAATCGCCATTAACCGTCAAATATCACGTTTCTTTTTTTTTAAACGTACAAAAACGTTCCATCGGAATTGGCTGTTGATTTTGAATTCTTTCCAGCGAAAGAATTTGCTGGAATGCCATTTGCTCTATAAAAATAATCTCACTATTTATCGATTGTTTTTTCCACAGCATTTGTCACATTAGCTACTCCAAAGGTCATAGAGTTTTCTCGATATGCCAAGGTCGAGTTAACGCCTCCAAGATTCTCCGATATTCCAGCCATAAAAAGCGGAATCGGCAGATTGATCAGCAGTGCAAAGACCGGACGTTATCGAGAACTCACGGTCAGAGAAGCTTGGTTGAACACCCTCATCGGCATTGAAATATGGTGCTGGTTCTTTGTCGGCGAATGCATCGGCAAGGGAAGGATCATCGGTTATGACGTTTAATAATTTAATTATGGAACGTTAATTACCTCATAGGCAATTATAATACGCATATTCCTAGATGTTATACAAAGTGCTCTATCCGCTGGAGAAGCAATAAAAAGCTGATGTAAACTGGATTATGTGTTTGAAGCAAAGCAACAATTTTCTTATAATTGTTCCTAAATTTTTTCTATGATCTATATATTGAAAAAATAAGGAATACATCATGGAAGTCAATATGTATGATGATAGTCAGAAACTTCAATTTTCAATTGAAGTTTTTTTTTCTCCTTTCCTCTTCATGTCATGGAACGCAGATTCTTTCGTACGAGTGAAAATTTATGTATAAATAATTGTGGTACAAATAATTTCTAAGTTTCCCATCCAAACTTTTAGGCTCGCGAGAAATTTGACCCGACTCTGAGATTTACAATTTGTTCTCGATACAAGACGACGATATTACGAAGTAGGTTTCACACTGCGATTCTCCTTTCGTTAATACGCTTATGAAATACGCGGTAAAGATCTTCCGGATTATGGGAATAACTAGTGTAGGGTAGACGCCTGTTGAGTACGACGGATTTCGAAGGAACTATATCCTGATTAACTATATTACAAGCGCCAAAAACGTGAACACTGATGACGAGAGAAAGAGCTGCAGCGGTAAGTACGGCGCTCGTTCCGTCTCCCCCCCTTCCCCTCCACCCCCCACCATACAACCTCGAGCCGCGGAGCAGCCAAAGAACAGCGGTACAAACGTAGTGGGGGTAGCGACGATGCGAGAGTGGGGCGCGTGCTAGAGTGAGTGAGAGAGAATCGCCCGTTCTCATCCTATGACCGTTGGAAGATGTGCCGCACTCTGCGGAATAGCTCGCGGTCCTCCACCGAGGCAAGAATATCGCTGAGGCACGGAGTGAGAGAGCTCCGGAATTCCGAGGAGTTTATATACGCGGTATCGCAAGTGTTTCGTTGCTCTCGGAACAATCTTATTGAAAAGGCGTTATATCGTCAACGTCAAACTCGTCTCAAACATAAATCACAATGAAAGTAATATAAAAGGACGAGCGAAGATATTTTTCACGTGATATCCTTATTATTTATTTACTTCCCAAACGACTTTTTCATCTTTCAACTCAACAAGGATTCTGTTGTGTGATGAAAGAAAAAAGACCAAACAAACGCGAGTGTCGTTCCGTACGTTGAAACAAACTGCTACTCGGTACGCGCGATATTGAAATGCACGCATGCCGCTCGAAAAATCGCGATCGTCTACGCGAAAAAAAGAAAGTAAATGACACGAGCAGAGTTTGACCTCTTCTTTTTGGAAGAAGCGAAGAAGCTTTAGTTCCGCTGCCGCGTGTTCGCTATGTTATCTGTGAGAAAAAGAAAAACGAAAATTGAATAAAAATAAAACATAAGATCGTGAGAGTATACAGAAGAGGCCGCGCGCCGCCGTTGCCCGCTCGCGCGCATCCCCGTCGTCAGGGGGGCCACCGTGAGAGTTCGTTTTGTTTTTTCGCTTTTTTCCGCAGTCCGAACCAGCTGCTGCTGCGCGAAGCAACGAGAGATATCGCGCGCAACAGATTCGCGTGTTCCCGTCGTACCTTCGCCGTAACGAAAAAAAAAGCAAAAAACAAACAACGAGTATTCCCTTCTTCGAGTAACGAAAAAACCGTTTCATGTTACAACGATAAAAGGACAGATCCGCGCTAGCGTCTCGGTCAAAAAGTGCGTACGGTAAGATTTCAAGTGAGCGTGTGCATTTCGCGGGTCTTTTCGATTTCAAAGAGAACGAAGCACGTGCGTGTGCGGCTAATCCCAACTCCGCGTAAATCGGAAATAAAAAAAGGAGTCGAAGAAAGAGTAATAAACAGAGCTGCGCGCCGGTCGCGTTGGATCATTGTCGTTTTGTTATGATGACGTAACTAGTGAACGTGCGCGTGTGTTTTTGTTTTGAAAAGTTTCGCACCGACGTACGCGAAGTTCGTTTTTAATAATACGAAAAGTAACAGTGTCTTTTTTTTCGCGTACAAGTGATTGCTTCCTTTTTTTCTCGATTGTTCCGCATCCGTTGGAAATATCCATCATTTTTTTTTCTTCGTTCTCTGTTGTCATTGCGCGTTCGTGAAAAATTTTGCGGCGTACGAGAGAGGCGTCGCCGGAACGGGGATTTGTGCGCCTCGTCTCTCGTCTCGCTACGTCGGGATAACCAGCGGAATGTGGCACGAGGTGAGTTAGCGCCCGACCGGACCGCCCGATCCCGCGCGCCGGTCTTTCTCCGCACTCTCTTTCTCTCTCTTTTTTTTCTCTATTTTTTTTCTCTTACGGCAAGTCTCGCGAGAGCCCAAGCTCGAAAGATGGAGAGTCAGTCTCGAGGCCAGGGACGGATCGGGAAGGGCTCTTTTTTTTGTATTTATTCCATCGTTCCTCAAAACTTGGCGCACTCGAGTACGTATATACGCGTCTCGTTGTATTCATGAGAAACGCGTATGCGCTAAACGGCAAAGTCAAACACGTGATTTCAGTTTCGTTCAAGCGTGATATCAATAGATGGCGATAAAAGACGAGCAATTGCCTCATTTATAGAAATAAATAAGACGCGTCGAACGAGCATTTTTGCTTTCCATTGTGGCACGTTCATAAATCGTCGGCGAATCTTTGCTGCGTTTTTTTTTAATAATCCTTGGATCGTTTGCGCGAGAAAAATGTCGGATGAAGCGGCGAGATCGTTCTTTGCGCTGCTTATCACGTATTGTTCATCGTTTTATCTTGTAAAGCTGATTTTGAGGTTATCCATCGAATAAAATCATTTTTCACAAGCTGACCTCCCCTTTTTACGGTTCACGCGAATTCCCCGCAACTTTCAATGAATTGATACAAAAATTCAAAAAGAAAAATCAATCGTATGGTGAATTGTCAAGAATAAAAGGTTTTCTTAATTCCTTAATTCTCGAAAATTCATTGATAATTTTGTAAAATCGTGCTTCATCGATTCTTCGAATACAAGGATCCTGAGAGCATCAGCTGTTTCGACAATAACGTCTAATCGAAACGTACATTTTTTCCCCCAACGCAGTGCATATCTCTATCAATGGTTTCATTGAAAAATTCGGACGGGCCTCTCGCGAAGAAAAGTTCGAGAGCCTTCGACGGGAGCTGAAAAAAATAAATAAAAATAAAGATCGCGAAATGAGCCGCGGAGCGGTCGTTCGTCCAGTACGCACTTTGGAATGTTAAGGTCATATCTTGTCAGTCCCCGGCACTTGATACGAGCCAGCTACATAAATTACGTTTGTATAATACACACAACGTTAATTGGCTCGTAATAAACCATAACATTTGATTCATAAATCCCTCAATACCCCTACGAGTAAAATCCACGCAAAGACGGATGTTTCCTCATCGAACGAGATCAAACCTGCCGAGATCAAATCGAGATGAATTTACAATGGCTCGGATGAAACACGATGGGCAGTTTCAGGTTTCAGTACCGTGCCCCGGAGTCTGGGACTATTTTCGATGCGATACATCACTCGAGAATGGAATTTACAGAGTCTTAAGGTGGTGATGCCCATCGAAATATCGAGAGGTGAAGAAATGAGACTTAATGTCGGCCAATTTTGGTCATAACGATCCAGTTTTCGGTATCAACAAAAAAAAAACAGTTACCAAAGCCAATACGTGTATACGGATCGCGGAACAAGCTTTTATTTTTCCCTGCGATTTCGGGCTCACCGCGTGTTCTCTTGCACATCGACCGGCTAACGATCGATAAAGTACGTTGTGATCGGATGTCAACGGTTTTGTCCGCTTCTCCCTCTCCCCCTCTCTCTCTCTCGCTCTCGTTTCTTCAGAATGTCCAAGGGGGGACGAGTGGCGAGTGCCCTCTGGATGATGGTCCTGGATCCCCCTGTGTCACAGTCTTTCGGTATTGAAGAGGGGGGAGGGCGGATTGTGAACTCGTTTTTTCGTCACAAACCGGCCAGAATCATTCAAAATCACTTTCTTACCGAGAGCGAGAGAGACGCGAAACGCTTGAAATGCTTCCCGCGTCGCTCGCCCGCAGCGGGGTAATGCGGGTCACTTAAGCGAAAAAACCCTCGTACGCGCTTAAAGACAAAAATCTCGATCATTTCGCATCTCGAACATTCCAAATATTTCATTTATTCACTGAAGCTATCAACAACCGGCAAAGTGCGATAAATTTTCTGTAAACCTCCGTATTTTCCTCAGCATAGAATGAAAAATGTAAAAAATGTTATTGATCAATCGTCATTTTCGTTTTTGCGATTTTTCAAATCGATGTTTGTGACCTTGGTGTTTTTTTTTCCTTCCATCGTGCATTTGATGGTCGTGTTTTTTTTTATTTTACATTTTCTTATCAAGTATTCGAGTTTCCCGTCGTTTGACATCGTTGAATCGATCGATAACTCGAAGGAAATAATCGCGAAGCAAAGTTTCCGTTCAGTGACCCGCATTGCCCCAAATGTGAGGATAACCCCGCGTATTTCGACGGTATTCACGCGCACGTGCATCGCATACTCCCGCGACAACAGAGAGAACAAATGTTGCAACGGAATCGCTGTTTCTTCAATTAACGTAAAACTCGAATAAAACACGCATACGCGTACTCGCGTCTCGTCGCGTCTTGCTTTTCGCGCACGAGTGTGCGAGCGCACGCACCGAGCGAGATTATAACCATGAAAATTAATGAGGCAATGTTACATAAAATACACACATGCCGCGAGCCATGTCCTATGTGTATAAGCACCTCGTACACACACACATACACACACACATATATATATATATATATAGGGACACACACACACACACACACACACACACACACACACACACACACACACACATATACATATACATTTATATAATAAATACATACATATATATACATAAATATGCGATGGTCTTTGTGCTCTCGTCTCAAATTATGTACTATTCGCGTGTAATACGCGTGAACTGGCCGAGACAGAACGTTGAGCGGTGAATAAAAAGTAAGGATGAAAAGTACGAGAGATCATGGGTAATCCGATAAGTCATCATCCTCACTTCATTCGCGCGAGGAAAAATTCAAAGAAAAAGAGATAAATGAAAGTGATTCGATCGGACAATCCGAGAGTACGAGGCGTTCCGTTCGGACTTTGGTTTATTTCCATTCGAAATAATACGAGAAATATTGAAAAGAGATGAAACTAATTTCGACAGGATGCTACTAGGGAAAAGCAAAGAAAAATCGATGGAAATAATGTATGCTCGCCCCAATTTTTGGTTTCTAACGGCGCAACGAGGGTCAGGCGGTTGGCTAACAGCTGTTGGCTTTGCACGAGTGTTCGATGTGGTAAAGATCCTGCTGCGGCGACTACAAACCTGGGGAATTCTGGCAAAGTATAGGTACATGGTATACATTAGATCAGAGGTCAAATTAATGGGACTTTTTATTTTTCTTGATGCACTGAAAAATCGATCGCTCGGCGTCCGACAAACGCATCTTCAAATTCGAGCCTTTTACATCAATATCGAGATAAACGGTCGCGTTTATCGATCAGAAATAAGAGATTTTTTTTG
Organism: Heteropelma amictum; assembly: GCA_959613375.1. Lineage (NCBI taxonomy): Eukaryota > Metazoa > Arthropoda > Insecta > Hymenoptera > Ichneumonidae > Heteropelma > Heteropelma amictum. The sequence goes on along the minus strand of OY390720.1, from coordinate 6,488,269 downwards.
CAGAGCATCGAATTTACTGTAAAATTATGTTACAGAATTTTTGTAAACGTCCACTTCAGCGAGTTGTAAAGTTTCGTGGACGAAACAAAAAGTGCAGCAAGAAGAAAATAAAATAGTCCTTGGCGTCCTTGTACTGAATATAAAAAAACTTGGAATAATGATAATGCGAATTGTCTTTATCGTTGATAGTACGAAAATGAGGTTAGGCTTTTTTTTGTCAACGTTTTTAGAACTGGAATGCCTTAGGAATGCCTTGGGAAGGAATTTTAGTCCTTGGGGTCCTTTACTGAATATAAAAAAACGTTTAATAATGATAATGCGAATTGTCATTATCGTTGATAGTACGAAAATGAGGTTAGGCTTTTTTTTGTCAACGTTTTTAAACCTGGAATGCCTTAGGAATGCCTTAGGAAGGAGTTTTAGTCCTTGGGGTCCTTTACTGAATATAAAAAAACGTGGAATAATGATAATGCGAATTGTCTTTATCGTTGATAGTACGAAAATGAGGTTAGATTTTTTTTGTCATGTTTTTTAGACCTGGAATGCCTTAGGAATGCCTTAGGAAGGAATTTTAGTCCTTGGGGTCCTTTACTGAATATAAAAAAACGTGGAATAATGATAATGCGAATCGTCTTTATCGTTGATAGTACGAAAATGAGGTTAGGTTTTTTTTGTCATGTTTTTTAGACCTGGAATGCCTTAGGAATGCCTTGGGAAGGAATTTTAGTCCTTGGCGTCCTTGTACTGAATATAAAAAAACGTGGAATAATGATAATGCGAATCGTCTTTATCGTTGATAGTACGAAAATGAGGTTAGATTTTTTTTGTCATGTTTTTTAGACCTGGAATGCCTTAGGAATGCCTTAGGAAGGAATTTTAGTCCTTGGGGTCCTTTACTGAATATAAAAAAACGTGGAATAATGATAATGCGAATCGTCTTTATCGTTGATAGTACGAAAATGAGGTTGGATTTTTTTTGTCATGTTTTTTAGACCTGGAATGCCCCATGTATACAAATAAAACGCATGTGTCGACTTAGTGACGCAAAATCATTCACGATGAGACGGCCACGGGTGTCCGATTCCAGATCGAGACAATATCTAGTATAATAAAATAAAAAAGTCATTTCGTTGATGCTTTTTTTAATGCTATAGACATCGCGTCTCGATGATATTTTATTGGTAATGTGAGATGGCCTCAAGAACAAACGTAAGAGCAAAACCGAGCTCTCCCCCGTTCGATCTCGGACTCTCGAGGCGGAGAATCGACGTAGGCAGTCCCGAGAGACGGAGAATACACACTCGACGCCGAAATCCTTCGATCCTCATCGTCCATCGGCCATCCGCGCTCATTCAACACCATCCTGCACGTTCGTTCGCAAGTGCACACTTTCCTTCGCGCGTATACTTTTCGAGCAGAAATTTGACGTTTCTTTCAAATCATGCCGAATTTCCGCGTCCGTTTGAAAATAGAACAAAGTTCATTAATTACCAGAGGTGAAAATACCGATTAAAATTTACCGGTATCTTGCCACTTTTTCCGAGCTTTCGTTCGTCGAGATGAGAAGAACGAAGAGAACTTGTTTTTTGTCGGACTTTCCGAGAAGAAATTTGGGGTTTCTTTCAAATCATGCCGAATTTCCGCGTCCGTTTGAAAATAGAACAAAGTTCATTAATTACCAGAGGTGAAAATACTGATTAAAATTTACCGGTATCTTGCCACTTTTTCCGAGCTTTCGTTCGTCGAGATGAGAAGAACGAAGAGAACTTGTTTTTTGTCGGACTTTCCGAGCAGAAATTTGGGGTTTCTTTCAAATCATGCCGAATTTCCGCGTCCGTTTGAAAATAGAACAAAGTTCATTAATTACCAGAGGTGAAAATACTGATTAAAATTTACCGGTATCTTGCCACTTTTTCCGATCTTTCGTTCGTCGAGATGAGAAGAAAGAAGAGAACTTGTTTTTTGTCGGACTTTCCGAGCAGAAATTTGGGGTTTCTTTCAAATCATGCCGAATTTCCGCGTCCGTTTGAAAATAGAACAAAGTTCATTAATTACCAGAGGTGAAAATACCGATTAAAATTTACCGGTATCTTGCCACTTTTTCCGAGCTTTCGTTCGTCGAGATCAGAAGAACGAAGAGAACTTGTTTTTTGTCGGACTTTCCGAGCAGAAATTTGGGGTTTCTTTCAAATCATGCCGAATTTCCGCGTCCGTTTGAAAATAGAACAAAGTTCATTAATTACCAGAGGTGAAAATACCGATTAAAATTTACCGGTATCTTGCCACTTTTTCCGAGCTTTCGTTCGTCGAGATGAGAAGAACGAAGAGAACTTGTTTTTTGTCGGACTTTCCGAGCAGAAATTTGACGTTTCTTTCAAATCATGCTGATTTTCCGCGTCCGTTTGAAAATAGAACAAAGTTCATTAATTACCAGAGGTGAAAATACCGATTAAAATTTACCGGTATCTTGCCACTTTTTCCGATCTTTCGTTCGTCGAGATGAGAAGAACGAAGAGAACTTGTTTTTTGTCGGACTTTCCGAGCAGAAATTTGGGGTTTCTTTCAAATCATGCCGAATTTCCGCGTCCGTTTGAAAATAGAACAAAGTTCATTAATTACCAGAGGTGAAAATACCGATTAAAATTTACCGGTATCTTGCCACTTTTTCCGATCTTTCGTTCGTCGAGATGAGAAGAACGAAGAGAACTTGTTTCGTGTCGAAAATCTTTTTTCAGCGATGTTTTTTTCATATCCGAATGTGCGATATGATTTCTCAAATATTGGACGTATGTCATTTCGAAAGAGAAAAACTTGAATTTTTCCATCGTCTCGGACACTTTGCTACTACTCGTGTTAATCATTCTACGACGTTATGCTAATGTCCAACACGCGGGAGAGATGCCGCTCTTTTTTTTTCTCTCGTTCGAGCTCTCTCTCTCTCTGTTTACTCTCGGAGGCTGCGTTTCTCGGCTCGTAAAAGCGATTTTTCTCCATTGCCTCTGTGGTACATACCATCCTCGGACGAAAAGTTTTTGAGAAACTCTTGACCTTAAAATCAAATAAAAATAATAGTATTTTGTATTTACAAAACGCCGTGTGCTACCTCACTCGTTTGGTCAAGTTTTCTTTCTCCGTATCGTGCATTAAGGAACATTCACGACTTCAATTACACTCTTCGAGGTCGTTGCTCGGTCCACAAAAATCAGTCGAAATTCACAGTATTTTTCGGTGACATGAAAATTTTATTTTTGAGGAAAGACCTTCAAGCAATTTCGGTTTTATGCTCATCTCAATTGTCGCCGAAACGTTATTTTTTAACAATTCTACCAATTCGTCCTTGATAAACTGTCAGCCTTGATTAAAAACCCCGCCCAAAAACACAAATTTCCCGTACGTATGAGCGGTGAAATGGATTACTCGGAGTGTGCATTAAAACCCCCTTAAAGGAAATATCGATGCGCGAAAATTTGGACAAATTAAAGTCCGAGTGAAACACGAGCGCGAAATAAAATCCGGCGCTCGAATTCTCAAAGTTTCACCCGGACTTTGAACCGATAAAATGTGACTTTTGGTCGATAAAATCGGATAATTGACTCGAAATGGCCCATATATGTATAAAGAAATTATGAAGCCACGTCTTTCGAGATTCGTGTGGACGTTTCATGGTCGTCCGCGCGTACGATCGAGCATTCGCGGTCGTTCGCTTTTACGATAAATTTATATGCACATATACATACCTTCATACATATATATATATGTATATAAACTCACGATATCCCTTTTTCCCTCATTTCTTGCGGGCTGGTACTGAAATGCATGATTGCATGTACGTTTGATCAATAATTCAATCGTCTGTGATCTCAAATACGTGATTTTCTCCTCCGTTTAAAAAATTCTCGACACGCACGCACTCGACGTATCCAGATCCATTTCTACTAATAAAATCCGCACAGGCACAGCCATCGGAAAGTTAATTGCCAAATAACCCTCGAATTATAAAAAAAATTCCAACATCTTCCACGAGGAGTACAAATATATTCATCAGCAATGCGAAATATCGCAGGGAAAAAATGTTTTTGTTTGAAAAAAAAAAATGTATATATTTCACTGCACAGCGTAGTACGTTTATTACGTTTATCGTTGATTTTTTTGAGAATCGACGTATCCAGTCCATTTCTACTAATAAAATCCGCACAGGTACAGCCATCGGAAAGTCAATTGCCAAATAACCCTCGAATTATAAAAAAAATTCCAACATCTTCCACGAGGAGTACAAATATATTCATCAGCAATGCGAAATATCGCAGGGAAAAAATGTTTTTGTTTGAAAAAAAAAATGTATATATTTCACTGCACAGCGTACTACGATTATTACGTTTATCGTTGATTTTTTTGAGAATCGACGTATCCAGTCCATTTCTACTAATAAAATCCGCACAGGTACAGCCATCGGAAAGTCAATTGCCAAATAACCCTCGAATTATTAAAAATTGAAACATCTTCCACGAGGAGTACAAATATATTCATCAGCAATGCGAAATATCGCAGGGAAAAAATGTTTTTGTTTGAAAAAAAAAAATGTATATATTTCACTGCACAGCGTAGTACGTTTATTACGTTTATCGTTGATTTTTTTGAGAATCGACGTATCCAGTCCATTTCTACTAATAAAATCCGCACAGGTACAGCCATCGGAAAGTTAATTGCCAAATAACCCTCGAATTATAAAAAAAATTCCAACATCTTCCACGAGGAGTACAAATATATTCATCAGCAATACGAAATATCGCAGGGAAAAAATGTTTTTGTTTGAAAAAAAAAATGTATATATTTCACTGCACAGCGTAGTTCGATTATTACGTTTATCGTTGATTTTTTTGAGAATCGACGTATCCAGTCCATTTCTACTAATAAAATCCGCACAGGTACAGCCATCGGAAAGTCAATTGCCAAATAACCCTCGAATTATTAAAAATTCCAACATCTTCCACGAGGAGTACAAATATATTCATCAGCAATGCGAAATATCGCAGGGAAAAAATGTTTTTGTTTGAAAAAAAATATATATATATTTTACAGCACAGCGTAGTACGATTATTACGTTTATCGTTGATTTTTTTGAGAATCGACGTATCCAGTCCATTTCTACTAATAAAATCCGCACAGGTACAGCCATCGGAAAGTCAATTGCCAAATAACCCTCGAATTATTAAAAATTCCAACATCTTCCACGAGGAGTACGAATATATTCATCAGCAATGCGAAATATCCCAGGGAAAAAATGTTTTTGTTTGAAAAAAAAAATGTATATATTTCACTGCACAGCGCAGTATGATTATTACGTTTATCGTTGATTTTTTTGAGAATTTTTACTTGATTCTCTCGCAAAAGAGGATCATCGACGTGAAAAAGCTGCCCATGCCATGTTTTTACCCGTGACGATCCGACACTGTATAATTTAGTCGTGGTACAACTCGGCGAGTAATAATCTCCGTCGGGTAAGCGCGTCTTATTCACACGTAAATTAGCGAATCGAAAAAAATATATATATCGCGCGCGTGTCCATCGTACACGGCTCAATGCTGTATGCACGCCAAAGATTTACGACACGAGGTATTTACCGTCGTCCAATTAAAATTAAATGAAACACAGGGATATCGAGAATTTTAATCGAACGAAGAAGAATTAAGAGACGTCCGGAGAGTCTCGAAGTCGAAAAAAAAAAATGAACACTTTCGGAGATCATTTTTCTCTTCCTCAAGATTTTCAAAAATCAACCCTGCGGGCTTAATCGCCGAGCGTTCGAAATAGCAGAATCGTGAGATAAATTTCGTCGTACATATTTTGACGATTAATTTAATTCACATCAGATGATGAATTTCGCATCGTCGAAGCACGACGATAATACGATTTTTCACCATCCTCCAATTCCCAACCGTTTTTCAAATCGATTTTCCACGCAATTCCGTGTTCAAAATTCAAAATCCAGTGTCATATTTCCGTTGCTTTCCAACGATGGAAACTTCAGCGTCCGCTTCGTCCGCCATTTTAAGGTAGTTCTATCGTTTTATCATTTTCTTAAGATTTTGTTGAAAATTTGAATACGTATTCTTTGATGTCATATATACGTGTGTAATAAATTTTGGAAGGTTTTACCACGTGGAAGTTGAGATATTTATTGGTAAAAATCACAATTTTCCGTAGTCTCTCGTAAGAGCGCGTGTTATAAGTTGCATTTTCATCAATGAATATCTTGGCTTCTACGTGGTGAAGCCTTCTAAAACTTTGCATACATTTTTATGCAACATCAAAGAAGATTTCTCGAGTTTTCCAAAAAAATCTTAAGAAAATTTTTTTCGCAATTTTTATAATTATAGAGCAAGCATATATCGCCTGGGATGACCGTGAATTTGGAGTATGCTGTTCTTTAGTCGATTTGCAACAACTTTTCTTATTTAACCGAAGCCCGCGAACCATTTTGTATGTGAGAAAAACTGCAAAACAATTTCTCGATTTGAATCTAACGATAGAACTACCTTAAATTTAGATCGACAAATTCGTGCACATACGCGAATGATGGTTTTCGCCAATTATACTCTGAGAAATTCTGCAACCGATCAATTTCGCTGTACAACGGTCCTCCGGTGTACACACTCGTGTGTACATATACTTACATACGTACATAAATATACATTGATATATGTGTGAATAAAAGCGCGGTACATATATTCTATTGGGTTGATTCAAAGGTTCGAACGCCGCGAGAGACACGAACGGTTAAAACCGGCACTTAGGAGGAAGAAACGAGACGCGAATTTATTCGGTCTTGGGATCTCTCTCGGGCTGTTGCGAGACGCGATCGCGTTGGAGTAGCTTTAACACGGCCGATACAAAGAGAAGAAGAGAGATCTTCGTCGGCCATCACGCTTCAACCCAGAGAAGAAAGAGGAGTATGTGCTCTTTTGCGCGCGAGTCCCGCAAAGTAAATTGTTACCTGTCCCGAGTTTTGCGATAGTGTGTACGCGGCGGCCACGTTTTCTCAGCTTCTCGCCGTTGAGCTTTTATATTTCCTCTCTCGCTCTCTCTCTCTCGTCTATTTTTCTTCCCCTCTCTCTTTCTCGTATTTAACAGGAGGAAGTTTTCGGCCACACGATGTTGGCTCTGTAAGCGCTCTTCGGTAAAGGTTTCCCTCGTGCTTATATCGGTGTATACACGTTTGTAGCGCGCATAATTCTCTCGTGTGCATATAGATTACTCGTTTCTTCGGACCCCACGCCGTCGGCCAATCGCGAAATTAACCTTCAAACCCGTGTTTATTTATTTCGAGAATCTCTGATAATCCGAGCGCGTTAAATCCCCTCTTGCCGGAAGTTACAACGAATCATTGATTCGCATGTATATTTTTCATCATTCTTCGCCATCCCGATAGAAATCGCATTGAAATTTGCATCGTGCGGTTCGAAAAATAACATCGCAACGTTGCTTCTATTCCGTAATATCGCGTTACTCTTTGCTGATTATTCACGCATTTTCTCTCAAAGCTGTACAAATGATTTATCATTAATATCGCTACTAAATCTTCCAAACAACTTACAGGCTGAAATTATAAAGATTTTCGTGAAAAATCTTCATTTTTCCGTCTAACGTAAACCCTGTGAATTCCGTCAAAATTTCGCGGTTCGTGCCAACCTCTCTCGAACTTGGGCTGCGGAAACGATTGAAAAAAAAAACAACAAAATCGACATGAAGGAGGGAAAAAATCGCCGCGGTCGTTTCGGAATTCATTAATTGACTGCGTAATTATTTTATCATTCCTGGGAGAGTGCGAACGTCGATAACTCGATATTTTATGTATATGCATTCAATTATGGAGATTATTCTCAAGAAGTCATGGGTTCGTGAGGTTGTACCGTTT